>CM057473.1:77294164-77938331 GCA_030035585.1 Dugong dugon
TCACAAAGATTTAATTTAATATCTTTTTAAATGCTTAATTGCAACTTACAGTACTACCACAAAGTTTTTATTTTGTTGTGCTTTTTCACACAGCATTTGAAACTTGTAGACATGATACTTCTAGGTTCTGTTCAAAAATTTAACAGAAGTCATTTCTCCTCCTTTAATATATTAAGTTATCAATTATTCCTTATTTCTCTTATCCTTTTTTTTTTCCTTTTAGTACCAGCTCATCAAAAAAAGAGGGAAAACACACTGTTTGATATTCACAGATCTCCAGCAAGAAGAAGCCATATCAGGTAAATTTTGTTTTTGAAAGGAAAAAAGGTATATGCTTTCAGTTATAAATAATGTTTAATATAGTGGTTTATAATTAGAATATACATATTGATGCTGTTAATGCTAATAAGGGAATAATAGCATCTCTCTGTCTCTCTTTCATACATTAATAGTTATTATGTGTAAGGATAGATACAAAACCCCCACTTTCCACACTAACTTAGTGGAATAATCAAATTCCACTTTTCACTTCTCTACCACTTCTGTTCTGACACCCAGCTATACTTGCAGCCCTTCTTCCTCTGACCTTAACTATTAGGAGCTAGGTCAGATCTCACAAGAAAAAGGGCACAGTCCTCCAGACTGCCAAGTCTGCCCAAGAGCTCAGACTCCAGCCATATGCATGGATGTCCCCACAACACCCTCACTTTTGACCTTCTGGCTATAGATTCGGGTTTTTCCACTACCCCTTCAGGATGCCAGCTGGAGCCCCCTGGGCTCCCTCACTTCTCACTTGATGGGTACAAATTTGGATTCCCTCTACCTCCTAAGGATATCAGCTCAGGGGTTCCCAACCCCTCTCATTTCTGACCTGCTGGCTCCCACTACTCCTTTGTGTTTTCTTCCATTAATAGATATTCACTAGAACAACTTACAAAACTCATGGAAAGTGCTATACTTAAGATTCCAGTTTTATTACAGCAAAAAGGATACAAATGAAGAAGTCCATAGGGCAGTGACTGATAGAGTTCCCAACATAGGGCTTCCATGTCCCAAAAAGGGAAGTGCTACCCTCCCATGTGCATTGATGTCTTTCACCGATCAGGAAGCCTATGGAGCTTCAGTGTCCAGAGTTTTTATTGAGGATTTTTTGCCATGTCATCATGAGACAGTCATTATGAGGTGGTATCATAAGGTGAATCCCTCTGTTCTGGCTAGTACCTAACCAAGAGTCAGCCTCATCACCATAACCTGTTAGGTTTGATGTGGTCTCGCTCTCTCATCAAAGACAGGTTACTGGGGAAATTCCAAGTTTTTAGAGATTATCTCTTAGAAGCCAAGGACAAAGACCAAATTCTTTGGGTAAAGTTAATGTAAACCACACATTATCCTACATGTGATATTATCTTCCTGTTTCACTGTTTGCCTGGAGTATTTATTGATTAATAATTACATTCCCCTAAAGCTACACAACTCTCCAGTCTCTTAGTAGAATTGAATCTAAGCCACCCACAATATTAGAATATTTCCATGACCTCAAAAAGCTATCAACTCCTACACTACCCCCCACCCCCCCGAGGAAAGTACTAATTTATTTTCAGTCTCTGTAGATTTACCTATTCTGTACATATCATATAAATGGGATCATATAATATGGGATCTTCTGTTACTGCCTCTTTCACTTAGCATAATGTTTTAGGTTCAACAATGTGGTAGTGTGTATCACTGCTTCATTCCTTTTTATGGCTGAGTAATATCTAATTGATATATACCACATTTTGTTTATCCACGGATTAGTTGATGGACATTTGGGTTGGTTCCAGCTTTTGGCAATTATGAATAATGCTGCTGTGACCATTTGTAAGTTTTGGTGTGGACATGTGTTTTCATTCTCTTGGGTATATATCTAGCATTGGTTAACTCTGTTCAACTGTTTGGGGAACTGCCATATTTCCAAAGTGGTGGCATCATTTTACATTTTCACCAGTAGTGTATGAGTGTTCCAGTTTCTTCACATCCTTGTCAGCACTTGTTATTAACTGACTTTTTGATTCCATCCATCTTAGTGAGTGTAAAGTGGTATCTTATGCTTTTGATTTGTATTCTGTGATGACTAATGATGTTGAACATCTTACGTGCTTTTTTTGTGCTTTGTATATCTTTTTTAAAGAAGTGTCTATTCAGATCCTTAGCCCATTTAAAAAAAAATTATTTTGTTGTTGAGAATATACACAGCAAAACATACACTAGTTCAGTAGTTTCTACATGTGCCATTTAGTGATACTGATTATATTCTTTGAGTTTTACAACCATTCTCACCCTCCTTTTCTGAGTTGTTCCTCCCCCGTTAACATAAATTCACTGCCCCCTAAGGTTCCTGTCTAATCTTTCAAGTTGCTGTTGTCAGTTTGATCCCATATAGATAGTTCTTAAAAGAGCATAATGCTCAAGGCAGACTTTTTTTTTTACCAGTTAAGCTAAATTATTGTTTGGTTTTAAGAAGACTTCAGGGGATTTTTTTTTTTTTTTTTTTAAAACCAGTTCGGCTTTTTACAGATGTACAACTTACTGACAGCAATTACAATAATTCGCTGTGCAGCCCTCCCTCCTGCCCCTGGTAACCACTAATAAACTTTGCTCTCTGTACGTTTGCCTTTTCTTGTCTTTTTATGTAAGTGAGGTAATACAGTATTTGTCCTTTTGTGATTGGTTTATTCCACTCAACGTTAGTGTCTTTAAGCTCCATCCACACTGCAGCATGTATCAAGACTTCATTTTTCCTACTGACTAGTATTCCATTGTACGTACGTACCACATTTTGTTTATCCATTCATCTGTTGATGGACATTTAGGTTGTTTCCACCATTTGGCTGTTGTGAATAGTGCTGCAGTGAACATTAGTGTACAAGTCTCTTTTTGAGTCTCTGCTTTCAGGTTTTTTGGGTATATTCCTAGCAGCGGAATTGCTGGAGCATATGGTGGTTCTGTTGTTAGTTTTTTGAGGAACTGCCAGACTGTTTTCCACAATGGCTATACCATTTTGCATTCCCACCAGGAATGTAGAAGGATTCCGCTTTCCCCACATCCTCTCCAGCGTTTGTTATTTTGTTTTGTGTGTGTATGTCTGTGTGTGTGTTTTAGCCATTCTAATGGGAGCGAAATAGTATCTCATTGTGGTTTTGACTTGGCATCTCTCTGATGGCTAATGATGCTGAGCATCTTTCCGTGTGGTGGGTAGCCATTTGAATATCCTCTTTGGTGAAATGTCTATTAAGTCCTTTGCCTATTTTATGATTGGGTTATTTGTCTTTTTGTTGTTAAGTTGTCAGAGTTTTATATCTATTTTGGTTATTAGTTTCTTGTTGGATATTCTCCAAGTCAGTAGCTTGTCCTTTCACTTTTTTTGGTAAATTCTTTTGATGAACAAAAGTTTTTAATTTTTATGAGGTCCTGTTTATTTATTTTGTCTTTTGCTATTTGTGCTTTTGTTATTATATTAGATAATTCATTGTTGAAAGCTAAGCCTGACATCGTTGCCTGTGTTTATTCTTCTAAGAATTTTATGGTTTTAGTTTGCACATTTAGATTCTTAATCTGTTTTGAATTTGTTTTTATGTATGGTGTGAGGCAAGGATCCTGTTTTGTTTTTCTGCATGTGGAAATCCAATTTTCCCCACACCATTTATTGAAGAGACTCTTCTTTCCCCATCGAATGGGCTTAACACTCTTGTCAAAAAATCAGTTGACCATAGACGTGTGGGTTTATTTCTGGACTCTCAGTTCTATTCCATTGGTCTATGTACTTATTGTTATACCAGTACCAGGCTGTTTTGATTACTGTAGCTGTATGGTATGTTTTAAAATGAGGAAGTATGAGTCTTCCTACTTTGTTCTTTTCTTTCAACATTGCTTTAGCTGTTTGGGGCCTCCTGCCACTCCATATAAAGTTGAGAATTGGGGTTCCCATGTCTTTAAAGAAGGCTGTTTAAAATTTTGATCAGGATTGTGTTGAATCTATAGATCACTTGGGGTGTTATTGACATCTTAACAATATTAAGTCTTCCAATCCATAAACATGGGATATCTTTCCATTTACTTAAGTCTTCTTTAATCTCTTTCAACAGTGTTTTATAGTTTTCATTGTGTAAGTCCTTCACGTCCCTAGTTAGATTTATTGTCAGGGGATGTTTTTGGTTTAAGGTTTAGAGATTATCTCAGGGCAGTAATTTCCAGGGTTCATCTAACCTTTATGGCTCCAGGAAGTTGGAGTCCATGAGAATTTGAAATTCTTTTCTGCATTTTCCTGCTTTTAATCAAAGATTCTATGTTCAGTGATAGTAGCGATCCTTAGCCAGTTTTTTTAATTGAGTTATTTCTCATTTTATTATTAAGTTGTAAGAGTTTTTTTTTTTTTCAAATACATTTATTTTAGAAACAAGTCTTTTATCAGGTATATGATTTTGAAATATTTTCTCCGATTCTGTGGGTTGTGTTTTCATTTTTTTAATAGTGTCTTTTGAAGCATAGATGTTTTAGTTTTTATGAAGTCCAATTTATTTTTCTTTTGTTGCTTGTGCTTTTGGTGTCACATGTAACAATCCAATTCCAATGCTGAGATTATGAAGATATACTGTTACGCTTTCTTCTAAGAGTTTTATATTTTGGCTTTTTTATTGAAGCCTTTAATCCATTTTAATTAATTTTTCTACATTGTCTGAAGTAAGGATCCAACTTCATTTTTTTGCATATGGATTCCAGTTGTCCCAATACCATTTGTTGAGAAAGGCTATACTTTTCTCATTGAATTAATTGTCCTGGCATTCTTGTCAAAAATCAGTTGACCATAGACGCATGGGTTTATTTCTCTATTCCATTGATCTATATGTCTATCCTTACGCTAGTACAGGCAGTCCCTGGGTTATGAACAAAGTCTGTTCCTGAGTCTGTTTTTTAAGTCAGATTTGTAGGGAAGCCTAAACAGGTGCATATGGTTCTTACTTAGCCTTGGTTTACTGCAAGAAAAAGGCTTGAAGCCTTTTCAGTAATTTAAAAGCTGCACATGCAGCAAGTGAACGTGATTGTGATGAAGAATTTTTTGGGATTAGGAGTTGGTTTAGTCATTTCAAAGTGAGGGCAGATTTACATAACATTGAAGGGCATGGTGAAGTTGTCTGTAAATCAGACGTCCTTAACCTGAGAATTTACTGTACCACATTGTTTTGATTACCGTTGCTTTGTAGTAAGGTTTAAAATCGGAAAGCTTGAGCCCTCCTAATTTGTTCTTGTTTTTTCAAGATTGTCTTGGCTATTCTGGGTTTCTTACAATTCAATATGAAGTTTAGAATCAGCTTGTCAGTTTTTACAAAGAAGTTAGCTGGGATTATGATGGGGATGGCATTGTATATGTAGATCAGTTTTGATGCTTTTATAGGTGGAATTGTTTTCTTAATTTTCTTTTTGAATTGTTCATTGCTAATACAACTGATTTCTGTATTTTGATCTTGTATCCTGCAACTGTGCTTATCTTGCTTATTAGTTATAATAGTTTTTTAGTAAATTCCTTAGGGTATGCCATATGGAAGATTATGTCATCTGTAAACAGACATACATTTACTTCCTTCTTTCTAATTTGGACCCCTTTTGTTTCTTCTTGCTAATTGCCATGGCTAGAACCACTAGTACAATATTGAATATAAGTGATGAGAGCAGATATCCCTGTCTTGTTCCTGATCTTAGGTGGAAAGCATCCAGACTTTCACCATTAAGTATGGTGTTAACAACAACAACAACAACAAAAAGTTGCTGTCAAGTCGATTCTGACTCATAGTGACCCTATAGGAGAGAGAAGAACTGCCCCATGGGGTTCCAAAGAGCAGTTTGTGGATTTGAACTGCCAGCCTTCTGGTTAGCAGCTGAGCTCTTAACCACTGCACCACCTGAGCTCCAGGCATGTGAGCTGTGGGTTTTTCATAGATTGCCTTTATCAGGTTGAGGAAGTTCCCTTTTATTTCTAGTCTGTTGAGCATTTTTATTGTGACAGGGTATTGGATTTTGTCAAATGCTTTTTCTGCATCTGTTGTTGTTCACGTGGTTTTGCTTTTTTAGTTCTATTGATACGATATAATAATTGATATTTGGATATTAAACTACCTTTGCATTCCTGGATAAGTCACACTTGATCATGATGTCTAATTCTTTTTATATGTTGCTGGATTTGACTTGTTGGTATTTTGTTGAGGATTTTTGTGTCTATATTCATAAGACTTATTGGTCTGTAGTTTTTTTTCTTATGATGTATTTGTTTGGCTTTGGCATCTGGTAACGTGGTCCTCATAGAATGAGTTGGATAGTGTTTCTTTCTGTTTTTGGGAAGGATTTGTGAAGAATTGGTATTAATCATTTAAATTTTTGGTAGAATTCAGCTGTGAAGCCATCTGATCCTGGATTTTTCTTTGTGGGTAGCTTTTTGGTTACTAATTCAAACTCTTCACTTGTTGTGAGTGTATTTATTTTAGATTGCCGATTTCTTCTTGAGTCAGTTTTGCTAGTTTGTGTCTTTCTAGGAATTTACTCATTTCATCTATTTTATATAATATATTAGAAAACAACTGTTTATAGTATTCTTTGTGTTTTCTAGAGCTGCCACAAAAATAACACAAAGTAGGTGGCTTTAAACAACAGAAATTTATTGTCTCACAGTTCTGATAGCTAGTAGTCTGAATTCAGGATGTTGGCAGGGCCATGTTCTCTGTTAAAGCTCTAGGGGAAGATCCTTTCTTTTCTCTCTCAGCTTCTAGTAACTCCAGGAGTTCCTTGGCTCCCCATTGCAGCATAACTCCGTTATCACATGGCCATTTTCTCTCTGTTTGTGTCTCTTTCTCACGTATTCCCATAGGACCTTATGTTAATTAACCAATGACATCTTCAAAGACCTTATTCCAAACAAGGTCACATTTACAGGTAACAGAGATTAGGCCTTCAACATAAACTTTCTGGGGACACAGTTCAATCCATAACATCTTCATAATCCTTTTCATATCTGTAAGGGTGGTAGTATTGTACCTTGTTTCATTTCTGATGCTAGTAATTTGGAAATGCCTTCTCTCTTTTTTTCTTGGTCAATCTACTGAAAGATTTGTCAATTTTGTTGATCTTTTCAAAGAACCAGCCCTTGTTTACATTAATTTTCTCTATTCTCAATTTCATTAGTTTCTGCTATGTTTTTGTTGGGTGCTGTTGAGTCGGTTCTGACTCATAGTGACCCCGTGCATAATAGAATTAAACACTGCCCTGTCCTGCACCATCCTCACAGTCATTGATATGTTTAGGCCCATTGTTGCAGCCACTGTGTCAGTCTATCTCTTGAGGGTCTTCCTCTTTTTCACTGACCCTCTATTCTACCAAGCATCATGTCTTTCTTCAGGGACTGGTCCCCCTTGATAACATGTCCAGAGTATGTGAAACGAAGTTTTGCTATCCTTGCTTCTAAGGAGCATTCTAGGTGTATCTCTTCCGAGACAGATTTGTTCATTCTTCTGGCATTTCATGGTATGTTCAGCACCATAATTCAAAGGCATCAGTTCTTCTTCGGTCTTCCTTATTCATTGTCCAGCTTTTGCATGCATATGAGGCAGTTGAAAGTATCATGGCTTGGGTCAAGTGCACCTTAGTCCTCAAAGTGACATCTTTGCTTTTTACACTTTAAAGAGGTCTTTTGCAGCAGATTTGCCAAATGCAGTACTTCATTTGATTTCCTGCTGCTGCTTCCATGGACATTGATTATGGATCCAAGTGAAATGAAATCCCTGACATGGTCAATCTTTTCTCCCTTTATTGTGATGTTGCTTGTTGGTCCAGTTGTGAGGATTTTTGTTTTCTTTCTGTTAAGGTGTAATCCATACTGAAGGCTGTAGTCTTTGATCTTCATCAGTAAATACTTCAGGTTCCCTTCACTACAGCAAGCAACGTTGTGTCATCTGCATATTGCAGGTTGTTAATGCGTCTTCCTCTAATCCTGATGCCCTGTTCTTCTTCATACAGTCCAGCTTCTCAGATTATTTGCTCAGCATATAGATTGAATAAGTATGATGAAAGGATACAACCCTGACGCACACCTTTCCTGACTTTAAACCACATAGCATCCCCTTGTTCTATTTGAATGACTGCCTTTTGTTCTATGTACAGGTTCCTTATGAGCACAATTAAGTTTTGGGAATTCCTTTTCTTCGCAGTGCTGTCCATGATTTGTTACGATCCACATAGTCGAATGCCTTTGCATAGTTAATATACTGAAATCTTTATTATTTCTTTCTTTCTGTTTCCTTTATGTTTAGTTTGCTCTTTTTCTAGTGTTTTAATTGGAAGTTTGGCTTTTTGATTTGAGATCTTTTTTTCTTTCTTAATATAGGTATTTACAGGTATAACTTTCCTTCTCATCACTGCTTTAGATATATCCCATATGTTTTGAAACGTTTCTTCATTTTCATTCATCTGAAAAGTATTTTCTAATTTCTCTTTGGTTATTGGTATGTTGTTTAATTCCACGTTTGTGAGTTTCCCAGATTTCTTTTTTATTGATTTCTAACTTCATTCCTTTTAGTTGGAGAACTCCTTTGTATTATTTCTATTCTTTTCAATTTTTTGAGGCTTATTTTATGTCCTAGCATATGGTGTGCCTTGGAGAATGTTCCATATGTACTTGAGAAGAATGTATATTTTGCTCTTGTTCGGTGGAATGTTCTGTCAGTGTCTGTAAGGTCAGGTTTATAGTGTTGTTCATGTCTTTTATTTCCTTATTGACCCTCTAGTTGTTCTACCCATTATTAAGAGTGGGGTATTGAAGTCTCCAATTATTGTTGTTCAATTGTCTGTTTCTCCCTTCATTTCTGTCAGATTTTATTTAATGTATTTTTGTTCTTTCTTTGTTATTAGGTGCATATGTGTTTATAATTGTTATATCTTCTTCATGAAGTCACCCTTTTACCATTATTAAATGTCCCTTTTTATCTCCAGAAACATTTTTCCTTTTATATAATATTTTCTCTGAAATTTGTATAGCCATTTTAGCTTTTTTGTGGTTGCTGCTTTTATGATATATATTCCTGTTGTACTTTCAGTCTATTTGTATTTTTGAATCTGAATTGTCACCTGCAGAGATCCTATATAGTTGGATCTTTTTTTTTTAATACAGTCTGACAGTCTCTGCCTTTTGACTGAGATTGCTTAATCCATTCACATTTAATGTTATTATTGATATAGCTGGTTTTACATGTGCCACTTAACTTTTTGTTTTTATATGTCTGATGTCTTTTTTGTTCCTCTACTTGCTCCTTTACTGTTTTCCTTTGCATTGAGTAATTTCCAGTGTAGCATTTTAATTTCTTCACTCCTTTTTTTTTTTTTTTTTTAGTTTTTTCTTATTGGTTGCTCTGGGGTTTACCAAAAAAATCTTAACTTATCAGAATCAGCTCCAGAGATTATAAAGAATTAATCTTGTCTTGAAAATAATGTTGGGCTAATGAGATGTCAGAGTTATAAAGAAATAATTATTGTATGATGGAAGTGCAGGTATGGATGGGAAAATAAAGTGTAAAAGAATAACGTAAAAAATCAGAAATGAAGGTTGTCAGGAAAGAATTAGAGAAATATTTAGAAATGGAGACTGAAGTAGAAAAAACATAAGCATGAATAAACATGATAATGACTTAAGACAAATAGATGGTGAAAATATTAAAAATCAGAATGAATAGAAGAAAGATGAAGAGGGTTTGAGAGAAAATGAAAAATATAGAAAATAGGCAAAATGTGTAATAGGAATTCTCCAAAAGAAAAAAATCTAGTGGAACAGAATGTACTTAAATCTAAAAATCAAGAAAACTTTCCTAAGTTAGAGATGATATAAAACTACATCTTTAAAGGGCACATTGAATACCTGAGAGAATTGATGTAGAATGACCGAGACACACTGTAGTAAAGTTACTGCACTTTGAAGGGAAAAATTTATTTTTTTAAATATCTAGGCAAAAATAACAAGTCAAAGGAAAGAAAATCAGATTGCCATCAAGCTTTTCACCAATGTTTTTTTGTTCTTTTTTTTTTAATTGTACTTCAGGTGAAGGCTTACAGAACAAATAGTTTCTCATGAAACAGTAGTACACATATTGTTTTATGACATTGGTTAACAACCCCACCACATGTCAGCCCTCTCCCTTCTTGACCTTTTTTTTCTTTTGGTGAAAATATACATAGCCAAAGATACACCATTTCAAAAATTTCTACATGCACAGTTCAGTGACATCGACTACGCTCTTCTGATTGTGCTGCTATTCTCACTTAAGATGAAGGCTTACAGAACAAAATAGTTTCTCATTTAACAGTTAGTACACATGTTGCCCTATGACAATGGTTAACAACCTCACAACACATCAACACTATCCTTATTCAACCTTGGGTTCCCTATCACCAGCTTCCCTGTCCCCTTCTGCCTTTTGGCCCTTGTCCCTGGACTGCTGTACCTCATTAGTCCCATTTGGTTTTATGGGGCTGTCCACTCCCAGGCTGAATGGTGAACCTCGGAGATGACTTCACCACTGAGCTAAAAGGGTGTCTGGGGGCCATACTCTCGGGGTTTCTCCAGTCTCCTTTAAGCGAGTAAATCTGGTCTTTTTTTTGTGAGTTAGAATTTTGTTCTACATCCTTCTCCAGTTCTGTCCGGAACCCTCTCTTGTGATCCTGGACACCAATCTTTTTGACAGAAGATAATAAAATAATATATTTAAGATACTCAAGGAAAAAAAAATTAGCTAAGAATTCTATATGCAACCATTCTGATCTTCATATGTAAGGGTAATAGATAAACTATTACCAAGATGCAGTAAATCATGGAATATTGTTCCCATGAGTGCTTCCTAAGGAATCTACTAGAGGATGAGCTTCATCCAACTAAAATGACAGAAGGGGCATCAGTATTAAATCTATTAACTTAACTCTGCATAGCTTGCTGTTATCAAGAATGCTTGTCTCACTTCATATTCTTCCACACCACAGACACATATGCATTTTTTTCCTCCAAAAGGAATATAGCAGGAATAGCAAATTGCTGAAGAAATGCCTCAGTCTTAGGTTAATGAAGGTAGGGAAAAAGATAAAGTACTTGAAAGGATGGCATTGACTCAGAGATAAATTTCTAGCATTTCCTGCCGTATAACTTGGATCTCAGATGACCAGCTTAGGATATTTAACATCTGTTCCCCACCAAGGCCAGGTTGGAAAGCACAGATTTTGTGGTTTGTATTTCAGTCTCAAAGGTCTGACCTGGAAGTGTCTGTATATTTATATCCAGATGTACACAGTCAATCTGTAGTCATTTTCCAAACCACTGGAACTTTTATGATTAGGCATGATCTGTGACTTTTTGGTCAATACTTTTTTAGTTGTGTGGCTCTGCCTTAGAGAAATAAAAGTTTAAAAGAGTACTCAAGAATCAAACTTTGTACATTCCTAGTCCAGCTCTTATTGCTTAGTGGTCATATGAACTTGGATAAACTATATATCCTCTTTGTGCTTCAGCTTTCTTCCATATAAAATGGGGGTGAAAATTAGAACCTGCCTCATGGGTTGGTTTTGAAATATAAATGTGAAAATGATGTCAAGCACTCAGCACAGTGTCTGGAACTTATGAGTGCTCAGTAAATATTAACTTTTACTAACACACGCACACACAATAAGTAAGGATATTTTCCTGATGGGGAGAATAATAGACTTCTTCATTCACTCCTAAATGCAGGATGCTGAGCACTCTGATGAAAATCCAGACAATCATACAAGCTAGAATCATTCTAAATTAATTTACTTCCAACTCAAAATAGCCCACAAGGATATTCCACAACCTGTGCATCTCCACTCCGATTCCTACTACTCTCAACACCAAACACAAATTTTTTACCAAACTCTCCTTAATTCTTAACCCACCTACTGCACCTTCGCCTGACTAACACTAATTTATTACGGGAAGAGGATGAATACCAAAATTCCAAAGAATGAGTAGATAATTGTTGCAGCAAGCTTTCTGAAGACTTGGAAGGGATTAAAAACTGATGCATAAATTAGTATTAGTCAGGAGAAGGAGCAGTAGGTGGGTTAAGAATTAAGGAGAGTTTGGTGAAAATTTGTGTTTGGTGTTGAGAGTAGTAGGAATTGGAGTGGAGTAGAGTACTTGCGTACAGCCTACCGTGCGGATCAAAAACACCCCACTTAGAGAAAATCCTCTCTCCCATTTACCTCCCTGCTCCCTGCTCTGCACTGGGTCCCAGACCAGCTTCAGCAATAGCTGAGTACCCTGGGCCAGAAGTAGGATCCGTCACACACCTGGAGCCATTCTTCCTGCCTTGGAAAGTGAACAAATTAACAAATGGGAAAAAATAAACTGTTGGCTCCCCTAAACCAGGAACCCAGGGTAGAATCATGCAAGCTAGAATCAGGCATAAAGGATCCACAGACTTTGAGTGCCTTTCCCCCTGCAGAGACTTGTGTGGGCCCATTTCAATAGCATAGGCCCTCATTACTGCAGTACAACAGGGTATATACCGGAAGTCTAACTTCAACTGTTTCAGCTGTGAAGTGGCAGGTTCTTGACATTTGACACTGCTCTGCCCATTAAGCAGCATCTTCATCTACCCACATCAGGGGCCTGAGGACTGGTGGCTCCACCCATGCCACCTAGCCACCTAGCCACCTGTGATAGGGACCAATGAATAAGAGTCGCCCCCCAGTCCCTAGAGCCAACAGCATTAGGTGCTCATAGTCCGGCTGCAAAACCCAGCCACCTACGTGCTCTAGGGAACAGGGACATGCCTTCCTCCTGTACACTTGGGGATGGCCGTCAGCCCCCTGCCTTGCTCAGAGTGTGTCCCCCTGCTGCAGCCAGATGCCTGTGCCTACACCAATCACCCATCCATGTCTAGGACTGTAAGTGAGAGCCTACACCACACACTTGCTGGCTATCTACCTGGGCACCTGCACTGAATCCATACAGGAGGAGTGGATGAACTCCTGAGCTCACATACCTAGTAACAGAACTAACCACCTGGTGACAGGACATTAGAGCTTCAAAGTTGCCGATAATCAAACTAGCTCATATCAGCAGCCTATTTGGGCATATCAAAAGAAAAGAAGAAGCTAGGACACAGTAAGCAAACATAAAATAAATAAATATAACTAAAAGATGGCTCAGAGACAATAGTCAGTATCAAATCACATAAAGAGGCTATCCATGATGGCTTCAGCAAGCTCCAAAATAAAGAATCTAGAGATTTTCCAGAGGAAGAAAATTACTTGGAATTATCAGAGGCAGAATACAGAAGATTAATATACAGAACTCTACAAGAAATTAGGAAGGAAATTAAGCAAAATGCAGAACACCCAATAGAGGAAATTAAAAAGATTGGAGAAGAGCATAATGACAGATTTAATAGGTTGCAGAATCCATAGAGAGATAGCAATCAGAAATCCAGAAGATTAACAATAAAATTTCAGAATTAGACAACTCAATAGAAAGTCATAGGAACAGAACTGAGGCAATGGAAGTCAGAAGTAGTGAGATTGAAGATAAAGCACTTGACACCAACTTATTTCAGGAAAAATCAGAAAAGGACTAAAAAAAATGAAGAAACGCTAAGAATTATGTGGGACTCTCTTAAGAGGAATAACCTACGAGTGATTGGAGTACTAGAACGGGAGGATATAACAAAATACAGAGAATTGTTGAAGATTTGTTGGCAGAAAACTTCCCTGATATCGTGAAAGATGACAAGATATCTATCCAAGATGCTCATGGAACCCCACATAAGGTAGATCCCAAAAGAAAGTCACCAAGACATAATCAAACTTGCCAAAACCAAAGATAAAGAATTTTAAAGAGTGTCTAGGGATAAATGAAAAGTCATCTACAAAAGACAGTCAATAAGAATAAGCTCGGACTACATAGCAGAAACCACGCAGGCAAGAAGGCAATGGGATGACATGTAAAAGCCTTGAAGGAAAAAAACTGCTAGCCAGGAAATATGTATCCAGCAAAAGTGTTTCTCAAATATGATAGTGAAATTAGGGCATTTTCAGATAAACAGAAGTTTAGGGAATTTATGAAAACCAAACCAAAATTACAAGAAATTCTAAAGGGAGTCCTCTGGTGAGAAAATCAGTAACATCAGATAACAATCCAAGACTAGAACACAGGACAGAGCAATGAGATACCAGCCCAGACAGGGAAGTCACAAAAGTAAATCAAAGATAAAACACTGAAAATAGGGAAACAGAGATGTTAATATGTAAAAGATGACAACATTAAAACAAAACAGAGGGACTTAAAAAATGTAGACATAGATTTTTGATACGGAAAGGAATTCAAGGCAATATAAAGAAATAAAAGACTGGTATAAACTTAGAAAAATAGGGATAAATATTAAGGCAACCACAAAGGAAACTAACAGTCCTACAAGTCAAAATAAAAAGCTAGAAAAATATAAAGTCTCAGCAAACAGAAAATCAACAACAATGAAAAAGATGAAAAGAATATACATAAAGAAAAATGACTCAGCACAGAAAATTAAGTGGAACAAAGAAACTGTGAACAGCACACACAGACATCAAAGTGACAGCACTAAACTCATACCTAACAATAGCTACGGTGAATGTAAATGGACTAAATGCACCAATAAAGAGACAGAGAGTGGCAGATTGGATTAAAAAACAAGATCCATCTATATGCTGCTTATAAGAGACACATCTTAGACTCAAAGACACAAACAAACTAAAACTCAAAGGATGGCAAAAAATATATCAAGTAGACAACACTCAAAAAAGAGCAGGAGTGGCAATATTAACCTCTGACAAAATGGACTTTAAAGTAAAATACACCACAAAGGATAAGGAAGGACACTATATAATGATTAAAGGGTCAATACACCAGGAGGACAGAACTATAATAAATATTTATGCACCCAATTACAGGGCTCTGAAATACATAAAGCGAACTCTGACAGCACCGAAAAGAGAGATAGACAACTCCACGATAGTAGTAGGACACTTCAACACACCACTTTTGGAGAAGGACAGAACATCCAGAAAGAAGTTCAGCAAAGACACAGAAGAGCTAAGTGCTACAATCAACCAATTTAATCTCATAGATGTGTACTGAACACTCCACCCAGCAGCAGCCAAGTATACTTTCTTTTCCAATGCACATGGAACATACTCCAGAACAGACCACATATTAGGCCATAAAGCAAGCCTTAACAAAATCCAAAGTATCAAAATATTACAAAGCATCTTTTCTGACCATAAAGTCATAAAAGTAGAAATCAACAACAGAAAAAGCAAGGAAAAAAAATCAAACACATGGAAACTGAACAACACCTTGCTCAAAAACTACTGGGTTATAGAAGAAATTAAGGACGGAATAAAGAAATTCATAGAATCAAACGAGAATGAAAACACGTCCTACAAGAACTTCGGGACACAGCAAAAGCAATGCTAAGAGATCAGTTTATAGCAATAAATGCAAATATCCGAAGAGAAGAAAGGACCATAATCAAAACATTAACCCTACAACTGGAACAAGTAAAAAGAGAGCAGGAAAAGAAGCCCTCGGGTGCCAGAAGAAAGGAAATAATAAGAATTAGAGCAGAATTAAATGAAATAGAGAATAGGAAAACAACTGAAAGAGTTAACAAGACCAAAATCTGGTTCTTTGAAAAGATCAACAAACTTGATGAACCATTGGCCAAACTCATAAAAGAAAAACAGGAGAGGAAGCAGATAACCCATATAAGAAATGAGATGGGTGCTATATCACAACAGACACAGCTGAAATTAAAAGAATCATAACAGAATACTATAAAAAATTATACTCTAACAAATTTGAAAACCTAGAGGAAATGGACAAATTTCTAGAAACTCACTACCTACCTACACTAACACAAACAGAGGAAGAACAACGAAATAAACCATAACAAAAGAAGAGATTGAAAAGGTGGTTAAAAAACTGTCAACAAAAAAAAGCCCTGGCCCAGATGTCTTCACTGGAGAATTCTACCAAACTTCCAGAGAAGAGTTAACACCACTACTACTAAAGGTACTTCAGAGCATAGAAATTGATGGAATACTCCCAAACGCGTTTTGTGAAGACAGCATAACCCTGATACCAAAACCAGGGAAAGACACCACAAAAAAAGAAAACTGCAGACCAATATCCCTCATGAACATTGATGCAAAAATCCTCAACAAAATTCTAGCCAATAGAATTCAACAACATATCAAAATAATAATTCACCATGATCAAGTGGGATTTATACCAGGTATGCAGGAATGGTTCAACATTAGAAAAACAATCAATGTAATCCATCACATATATAAAACAAAAGACGAAAACCACATGATGTTATCAGTTGATACAGAAAAGGCATTCAACAAAGTCCAACACTCACTGATGATAAAAACTCTCAACAAAATAGTAATAGAAGGGAAATTCCTCGGTAAAATTAAGAGCATTTATACAAAGCCAACAGCCAACATCCTCCTAAATGGAGAGACTTTGAAAGCATTCCCTTTGAGAACGGGAACCAGACAAAGATGCCTTTTATTATCACTCTTATTCAACATTGTGCTGGAGGTCCTAGCCAGAGCAGTTAGGCTAGAAAAAGAAATAAAGGGCATCCAAATTGGTAGGGATGAAGTCAAAGTATCTCTATTTGCAGATGATATGGTCTCATATACAGAAAACCTCAAAAGAATCCACAAGAATATTACTGGAACTAATAGAAGATTTCAGCAGAGTTTCAGGATACAAGATAAACATTCGAAAATCAGCTGGATTCCTTTACACCAACAAAGGGAACCTCGAAGACGAAATCACCAAATCAATAGCATTTACAATAGCCCCAAGAAAATAAAATACTTAGGAATAAATCTAACCAGAGACGTAAAAGACCTATACAAAGAAAAGTACAAGACACTACTGCAAGAAACCAAAAGGGACCTGCACAAGTGGAAAAACATACCTTGCTTATGGATAGGCAGACTCAACATTGTGAAAACTTCAGTTGTACTCAAAGTGACCTATAAATACAATGCAATCCCGATCCAAATTCCACCAGCATTTTTTAATGAGATGGAGAAACAAATCACCAAGTTCATGTGAAAAGGGAAGAAGCCCCAAATAAGTAAAGCATTACTCAAGAAGAAGAACAAAGTGGGAGGTCTCACACTACCTGATTTTAGAAACTATTTTACTGCCATGGTAGTCAGAACATCCTGGTACTGGTACAACAACAGATACATAGACCAATGGAACAGAACTGAGAATCCAGACATAAATTCATCCACCTATGAGCAGATGATATTTGACTAAGGCCCAAAGTCCATTAACTGGGGGAAAAGACAGTCTCTTTAACAATTGGTGTTCGCACAACTAGATATGCATCTGTAGCAAACTGAAACAAGACTCATCCCTCACACCATGCACAGAGACTAACTCAAAATGGATCAAAGACTTAAATGTAAAATAACAAACGATAAAGATCATGGAAGGTAAAATAGGGACACCGCTTGGAGCCCTAATACATGACATAAACACAATACGAACCATAAGAAACAGTGCACAAGTACCAGAAGAGAGACTGCATAACTGGGGGCTCCTAAAAATCAAACACTTAGGCCCATCAAAAGACTTTACCAAAAGAGTCAAAAGACAACCTACAGACTGGGAAACAATTTTTGGCTACAACAAATCCAATCAGCATCTAATCTCTATAAAATCTACAAGATACTGCAAAACCTCAACAACAACAGAAATAACCCAATTAAAAAATGGGTGAAGGATATGAACAGGCACTTTGCCAAAGAAATTATTTAGGTGGCTAACAGACAGATGATGAAATACTCAACGATCATTAGCCATTAGAGAAATGAAGATGAAAACTACAATGAGATATCATCTCACACCAGCAAGGCTAGCATGAATCCAAAAACCACAAAATAATAAATGCTGGAGAGGTTGTGGAGAGACTGGAACACTTATACATTGTTGGTGGGAATGTAAAATGGTACAACCACTTTGGAAAGTGATTTGGCATTTCCTTAAAAAGATAGAAGTACCATACGATTCAGCCATTCCCGTTCCTTGGAATATATCCTAGAGAAATGATAGCCATCACACAAATAGATATATGCACACCCATGTTCATTGCACCATTGTTCACAATAGCAAAAAAGATGGAAACAACCTAGGTGCCCATCAATGGATGAATGGATAAACAAATGATGGTATATCCACACAATGGAATACTACGTAACGATAAACAACAACGATGAAGCCATGAAACATCTCATAATATGGAGGAAGTGGAGGGCATTATGCTGAGTGAATTTAGTCAGTCATAGAACAAATATTGTATAAGACCACTATTATAAGAACTCAAGAAATGGTTTCAACACAGAAGACAGCATTCTTTGATGGTTATGAGGGTAGGGAGAGAGTGTGAGGGTTATTTACTAACTAAATAGTAGGTAAGAATTAGGTGAGGGGAAGGACAGCACACACTACAGGGAAATCAGCACAACTGGAGTAAACCAAAGCTAAGAAGTTTCCTGAATACAATCAAACACTTTGAGGGACAGAGTAGCAGGGGTAGGGATCTGGGGACCATACTTTTAGGGGACATCTAGGTCAGTTGGCATAATGAAGCTTATTAAGAAAATGTTCTGCATCCTACTTTAGTGAGTGGCATCTGGGGTCTTAAAAGCTTGCAAGCGGCCATGTGAGATGCATCAGTTGGTCCCAGACACCTGGAGGAAAGTAGAATGAAGAACACCAAAGACACAAGGAAAGTAATAGCCCAAGAGACAAAAGTGCCACATAAACCAGAGACTTCATCAGCCTGAGACCAGAAGAACTACATGGTGCCCGGCTACCACCAGTGACCAACTTGACAGGGAACACTACAGAGAGTCCCTGATGGAGCAGGAGAAAGGTGGGGTGCAGAACTCAAATTCTAGTAAGAAGACCAGACTTAATGGTCTGAGTGAGCCTGGAGGAACTCCACAAAGCCTGGCCCCTGGATTCTCTATCAGCCCAGAACTAAAACAATTTCCAAGGCCAACTCTTCAGACAGGGATTGGAACTGGCCTGTGGGACATAAAGTGATACTCGTGAGGAGTGTGCCTCTTAGCTCAAGTAGATAGAAGAGACTAAATGGGCAGCTTCTGTCCAGAGGTGAGATGGGAAGGTGGAGATGGTTAGGAACTGGCTGAAATGACATGGGGAATCAGGGGTGGAGAGGAGGAGTGTGCTGTCACAATATGGGGAGAGTATTTAGGGTCACATAACAATGTATGTCCAAATTTTCGTATGGGAAAAATAAAAAAAAGTATAAAGGAAGAAAAGGCAGGTAGAGTCTATCAGGTGGTTTGATTAAAAAGTGAAATAATGGGTTTTGTGGTTGAGACTGTATAGGACAGAAAATTTAGCCAAGAAAGGACTTGATAGATTATGAGTAAATTGGCACTCAGGAACAGTAGGCCTAAATGAGTTGAAGTGAAAGAGTTGGTATATTAGGAGGTTGTGATCAAAGGGTATGTTATTAAAATTTAAGGTTGCAGAGGTAGTAATTCATGTAAAAACTACATCCACGGTAAAGTCATGGTAGAGTATTTTCTTAGTATGGTAGAGTTGAGGTGGTTAAAAGACTATGGGAGTGAAATCTAGATAAGGGTGGAGAAGAAAGGATTAAAGGGATATTTAGAGGAAATATAGACAGAACTCAATGGCATTTGATATATAATGAGAGAAAGGGTGGATTAAGGATGAGTTTCAGGTTTTTTTTGTAAATTACTAGTTGGTAGACCTGTTACCTGAATGTACAAATTGAAAGAAGTGATTGAAGAATTTGATTTGGGCAGTTTGGAGATGTTGATGGAGCCAAATAATTTCTAGGGGTACTATCTGGTGGTGGTTTTTTTTTTACAGTATTTTCTAGATATCTTAAAGATTTCATGAATTAATAATCTAACATTTACTAATTAATATTTCTCTGGGTGGGATGACTTTATCTGAAAGATTGATACTTTATGTAATCATTCCATATTTTTATTGAATAGTTTATGAGAAATTCAAACAGGAAATAAGTGTCTCAAATGGAAAGTGAAAGTCTATCTACCTGTAAACCAATTTATTATTTTCTTTAGTTCTTTGAATGTCTGTACTGTTTCTGATTATTTGGGAAAGGGGCAATAAAAAGAAAAACACAAGCTTCCTTTTCTAATAAGTCTCTAAAGTTATTTATAAAACAATGACAGATACTCCTTAAAATTAGAAGTAAATTGTATTTTTTATTTGACTGCCTTCCCCTAACACCGTATCTAAAGAATTGTATCCCTTTTTTCTTTTTTTTTCCTCTGTAGAACTTGTTACCTTTATACTTCATTAAATGTTAATTACATAAGGACATGGATTTTTGTCTGCTTTACTGCTGTATCGCTGCACATAAAACTGTGTGGCACATGATAGGCAGTCAACAGATACTTGCTGAATGTATTAGTGAATGTATTTTCTACAGAGCTAATTAATAGAAGATATGAAGCTTAAGTGTGTTTTAAAAAGCCATTTGCTACTGTAATGGTTTTAAGGATTTCAGTCTGTTTCAACAGGAGAAAGAAGCATGCCATTCATAGTAGTGACACGACTTCTTCGGATGAAGAACGCTTTGAAAGAAGGAAATCTAAGAGCATGGCAAGAGCAAGAAATAGGTTAGTAAAGTTTTTAGTGTTTTTTTCCTATGGTAGAAGAAAGCATTTTTTTTGAATGAGACTCTTACCTTACTGGCATTTTGCTCACGTTGATACTCAGTACTTACAGTTTAGACTAAAGTAATGCACTGACTTAGTTTCTACTAACTAATTCTTATAGTAGAGATCTAAACTTTAGAAGTTTCCCTTAAATTACCTACTCTGTAAGTACTCTTAATCAAATAGTATACGAGGAAGTAAAGGAAAGAATGCCAAGGGGAAGAAGCCAACCTATTATGGCGGCACCTGTCTTCTCCTCTCTACATTTTCCTTACAGTCCAAATCCATTTAATGCGACTGATTTTAGATGCTTACAATGATTACAGATTTGGTTTCTAATATAATTATCTAAAGAGCCCTTGGATTTTTCTTGGAAAAACTTTGTTTTTGATTGACAGTGTACCTCTGGTAGTTTTTGCCCAACCAAGGTGAATTTCTCTCAATAGTACATGGCTCACGAAACCTGAAGAGTTTATGGCTAGTAAATAATTAAAGCATCAATTATAATTTTAATAGAATATAATGCCTACTTAACTATTCTGATGTCTGCCATGGAAATATATTTTTAAGGTAAGTTAGGATTCAGAAATGTCATTGAAGATATATTCATTGTAAAACGCACGTTTAAAAAAATGAGGCTGTTTGTGTTGTCTTTTGGTGTTCACACAAGGTTAAAAGAAGTAGTAGATTATTTAGTGGATAATAAAATTAAATCTGTAGTATAGGATTCTGGGTAGCTTGAGATCTTTTTAAAGATTGTTATACAAAAGATAAAATTTAGTTCTCAACCTGGGAGATCTAACATTGTTTATTCTAAGAAAAAAAGGAAAGAAATTTCTTTACTCATATGAACTGAGTAGACATAGCCATGTAATTTAAAGTTCATTTTCATGCCACATATTTAGTATATATGGTAGATCTCTTTTTATTTTATAGTTCCATGATACAGGTTATTAGATGTGTTAAGAAGTTTCCCAAAGTTAGATAGGGCTCTTTGGGCAAGTGGATAAATTATCTGATTTGCTTTCTCTAGTAAATAACTTTTTTGTGGTTAGTTGAAAAGAATTTAAAATAGTAGTTTAAAAATAGGAAGTCCTTTGATACTATTTTCTGAATTATGAGAAAAAGGAGAAGAATGAAAATCTAAAAATATAAACTCGTTTTGTTATTAAAAATGTGAAACTTTTAATGCTTTTTACTTGGATTTGTATGTATTTCAGATGTTTGCCTATGAACTTCAGAGCAGAAGATTTAGCTAGTGGCATTCTCCGAGAACGAGTGAAAGTGGGTACAAGTTTAGCTGATGTTGATCCAATGAACATTGATAAATCAGTAAGTTTTCAAAATGTTTTTCTAGACATTGCTTTTTTAAAAAGGTTTTTTCTTGCTCCTAAAACAACACGTGATAAAAAGTAGAAGATTCAGATATGACCATTATTAAGGTTTTTATATATATATATATATATTTTGGAACGTGGTACCCTGGTCACATGTGATGCTGTGATGCTTTGGTCAAGTTTTCCCTTGTTTTCTATTTCTGTGTTACTGGAATATAGAGTAGCAATTTGGCATGGTAGGAAATTAGGCTGAGAGGGTGAACAAGGGCAAGGTCCCATAAGGTATGATAAGCAGTGGGCGATTGTTGAAGCTGCTTAGTTTCATGATCATATTTACATTTTAGAAAGATCACTCTGGGCGTTCTGTAGTTAATGAATTCAGGCAAGTCAATGCCGGCATTAGACAGACTGGTTTGGACATGGATATAATTTAGTAAGTAATGGTCATGGTAGAAAATAGGGTAATGGTGGAAAAAAGTAGATGGATTTAAGAGAATTTAAGAAGTAGACATGACAGAATTTGGTGAATTAATAGCTTTTGGAGAATGAGGGAGAGAAACAAGTTGAAGATATTACCCAGGTTTCTGACTAAGCAACTGGGTGGATAAGATGACTGCTTGCTCAAAGTGGAGTCCCTGGATGGTGGAAGTGGTTAGCGTGTTGGCTGCTAACCCAAAGGTTGGAAGTTTGAGCCTACCCAAAGATACCTTGGAAGAAGAGCCTTGCTATCTGCTTCTGAAAAATCAGCCATTGAAAACCCTACGGAGCACAGTTCTGCTGTGACACATATAGGGTCGCCATGAGTTAGAATTGGCTTAACAGCAACTGGTTTATTCTTTAATGTCAGGAATATAAGAGGAGGAATAAGTGTTTGAGGTGAGAAGATGATTTAATTAGTTGTGGACATGTTTTAATTGTATGTGGTACACCAAAAGTGAAAGTAACTTGTATGTAATTGACTATTTAGGTATGACATTAAGGAGAAATATCTGGGCTAGAAATTTAGACATGGGTCACCAGTATAAAGATATTTAAGGTCATTATGGAAAATGAATGCTAGTGCCCAGGGAAAGTATGTAGCATGAAGAGAGTCAAGATTTAAAGGACATACAGTACATTGATTCCTTTTTTTCTTTTTTTTAAATCGAGGTGAAATACACACACATGCACACACAGTTAACCATTTTAGAGTGTACAGTTGTGTGGTGTTTAGTGTACTCAGAATACTGTGCAACTACCAGCTCTCTGTTGTTTCAAAACTTTCATCATCCCATACTATTAAGAAATCACTCCATATTCTTTCCTCCCTCTATCCCTTGGTAACCTCTAATCTATTTTCTGTCTCTATGGATTTTTGTATTCTGGATATTTCATATAAAAGGACTCATGTAATCTGTGACCTTTTCTGTCAGGCTTTGTTCATTTAGCGTCCTGTGTTTGAGGTTCATCCAAGTTGTAGTGTGTATTAGTACTTCATTCTTTTTATGGCTGAGTAATATTCCATTGCATTTATATACCTCAGTTTGTTTAAACAATTTTCTGTTGATGGACATTTGGGTTGTTTTCAGTTTTTGGGTATTATGAATAATGCTGCTGTAAACTTCATTTACAAATTTCTCTAAGTATACATGTTTTCATTTCTTTTGAGTATGTACCTAGGAGTGGAATTGCTGGGTCATACGGTAATTCCATCTTTAACTTTAGAGGAACCATCAAATTGTTTTCAGTAGGGGCTGCATCATTTTAGATTCCCACTAGCAAGGATTCCCATTTCTCCACATCCTTGCCAGCCCTAGTTGTTGTTATTTATTTTTATTATAGCTATCTTAGTGGGTATGAAGTGATATCTTGTTGTAGTTTTGATTAGCATTTCCTTAATGACCAATGATGTTTAACATCTTTCATATGCTTGTGGGCCAGTTTTATATTTTCTTTGGAGAAATGTCTATTGCATGAAAAAGTAGGAAATACCAATAAAGATATAGAAATTATAAAAATTAACCAAATAGAAATTTTGGAGCTAAAAACTACACTAGCTAAAATAAAATTTAAAAAAATTATTAGAAGGGTTCAACAGAATTGACCAGGGAGACAAAACAATTAGTAAACTTGAATATAGGGCAATTGATATTACCTACCTGAGGAGCAGAAAGGAAAAAGAAGAAAAATGAGCTCAGCCTAAGAGACCTATGGTACTTTAAGTGTACCAACATATTCATTATGGAAGTGCAGGAAGGAAAAGAGAGAGAGAAAGGGCAGAAAAAGTATTTGAAGAAGTGGCCAAAGCTTATCAAATTTGATGAAAAACATGAATCTACAAATCTAAGAAGCTCAGTGAACTTCAACCAGGCTAAACTTCAAAGAGATCCACTCCAAGACATTATACTGAAACTTTCAAAAGGCAAAGACAAAATCTTAAGTGACAGAGAGAAGCATCTTGTTACATACAAGGGATCCTCAATAAGATTAACAAACTGATTTTTCATCAGAAACCAAGGAGCTCAGAAGGCAGTGGAATGATATGTTCAAAGTGCTAGAAGAAAAAAAACAAAAACTGTCGACCAAGACTTCTATATTTGGTAATACTATCCTTCAAAAAATATAGGAGAAATTAAGACATTCCCAGATAAACAAAAGCTAAGGGAGTTCATCTGCTAGTAGACCTGCCTTACCTACAGGAAATACTAAAAGTTATTCTTCAGGCTGAAATGAAAGAACATTAGATGATAACTTGAAGCCATATGAAGAATTAAAGGTCAGTGTTAAAGGTAACTACACAGGTAAATATAAAAGCTAGCATTACTGTATTTTTGGTATGTAACTTCTCATTTTCGTTTTTATATGATTTAAAAGACAAATATATACAATACTAGTTATAAATCTATGTTAATGGGCACAAAATGTATAAAGGTGTAATTTTTCACAATAACAACATAAAGGATGGCGGAGTTTGACTGGCACAGGGTTAATGTTGGTATTAATTCAAACTAGACTGTTACAAATTTAAGGATGTTAACTGTGTCTCCATTGTAACCACCAAAGAAAATTTTAAAAATACATATAAAAAAAAGGAGATGAAGAGATTATTAAAATGGCATACTAGAAAAAAATCAAACACAAAAGAAGGCAGTATTTGAGGAATTGAGGAACAAAAAAATATAGGACAAAAACAAAACAAATAGCATAATTGGAGAAGTCCTTCATTATTAGTAACCACTTTAAATGTAAATGGATTAAACTTACTATAGAAATTGGCAGAATGGAAAATGATATGATCTAACTAAATGCTGCTTACAAGAGACTCACTTTCAACTAAGAGACACAAATGGGTTGAATGTGAAAGATTGAAAAAGATATTCCACGCAAATAGTAACCAAAAGAGATCTGAGTTGGCAATGCTATTATCAGACAAAATATATTTTAAGTTAAAAATTGTTACAAGAGACAAGGAAGAACATTTTATATTGATGTTGTTGTCTTGTGCTATCAAGTCAATTCCGACTCCTGGTGACTCTACAGAATAGAGTAGACCTGCCCCATAGGATTTCCTAGGCTGTAATCTTTATGGGAGCACTTTGTGAGGCTTTTTCTCTTGTGGAGTGACTGGTGAGTTTGGAGTGGCTCGTGGGTTTGAACCATCCACCTTTTGTTTAGCAGCTGAGCTCTTAACCATTGTGCCACCAGGGCTCCTTTTTATATTAATAAAAAGATCAATTCATTAAGACAGTATAACAGGTATAAACATGTATGCACCAAACAACAGCAACCCAAAATATATGAGGCAAACATTGACAGAATTGAAGGGAAAAATAGTTCTACCGTAATACTTGGAGACTTCAATACCTCCTTTCAATAATAGATAAAACACCTAGTCATAAGATCAGTAAGGAAGTAGAAGACTTGAACCAACGCTATAACCCAACTAGACCATTCTTCTCAAATGCATATGGAACATTATTCAGGGATAGACCATAGGTTTAAAAAAAACCCAGCCCCTTGCTGTTGACTCGATTCTGACTCATGATGACCCTATAGGACAGAGTAGAACTGTCCCATACAGTTTCCAAGGCTGTAATCTTTACCAAAGGATACTGCCACATCTTTCTTCTACGTAGCTGTTGCTGGGTTCAAACTGCCTACCTTTCGGTTAGCAACCGAATGCTTAACCAGTGTACTACTAGGTCTCTTTAAAATGGATCCCATTGCTGTCAAGTCAATTTCGACTCATATCAACCCTGTAGGACAGAGTAGAGCTGCCCCATAGGGTTTCTGAGGCTGTAATTTTTATGGAAGCAGACTGCCAGATATCTGTCCTGTGGAGTGGCTGGTGGTTTCGAACATCTGACCTTTTGGTTAGCAGCGGAGCACTTAACCACTATGCCACCAGGGCTCCTTAGACCCTATGTTACAACATAAAAATTGTTGATAAATTTTAAAAAAATGAAATAATAAAAAGTATCTTCTCTGACTGCAGTAGAATGAAGCTAGATAAAACTGCAGTGGAATGAAGCTATATAAATAACCAAATGAAAACTGGGAAAATCTACAAATATATGGAAATAAACAACACACTCTTAAATAACTAATGATTCAAAGAAAAAATCCCAAAGGAAATTAGAAAATACTTTGAGATGAATGAAAACGAAAATATAACATATCAAAACTTACGGTATGTAGCAAAACCAGTACTTAGAGGGAAGTTTATAGCTGTAAACACTTACATTAAAAAGTAAGATCTCGTACTCGGAGGCGGGGCCAAGATGGTGGAGTAGTCAGATGCTTCCTGTGATCCCTCTTATACCAAAGACCTGAAAAAACAAATGAATTGATTATATATGACAATCTAGGAGCCCTGAACATCAAAGGCAAAGTTGAGGAATTGGACTGAGGGGCGGGGGAGGGAGAGAGAGTTCAGAAGCAGCCAGAAGTTGCCAGACCTGACCCGGTGAGAACCAGTACCCTGCAGCTGGTGCACATGGTGAGGGAAACAGTGGCGTTCAGGACACAGTTTCCACATCAGAAAAGACTGAGCGGCGGAGCGTCTACTCAAGCCTCCAGAACCAGTGAAAAGCAATGCTCGATAGGCAAATGATAAGTACGTGCGTCTAACCTATTGCGCAGATCAAAAAACACCCACTTTGGGAAAAACCGTTCTCTCATTTACCTGCGCCCTCCCCACTCTGCACTGGGTCCTGGGCCAGCTTCAGCCATTGCCACATCCCCTGGACTGGAAGTAAGGACCCATCATGCACCCTAAGCCATTCTCCCAGCCTTGGAGAGGAAACAAATTAGCAAACAGGAATAAATAATCTGCCAGCTCACCTAAACCGGGAACTCTGGGCAGGCACAGTTCCTTTGTCTAGGCACAAGCATAATGGGTCCACGGACTTTGAATGCCTTTCACCCCTGCATAGACTTTTATGGGTCCATTTCAACAGCGTAGGCCCTTATTAGCACAGTACAACAGGGTATATACCTGAAGTCTAACTTCAACTGTCAGCTATATGGTGGAGTGTTAGTTTTGTGATATTTGAAACTGCTCTGCCCATTAAGCAGGGTCCTCACCTACCCACATCAGGGGTCTGAGGACTGGTGGCTGCATCCACGCCACCTAGCCACCCATGACAGGGGTCCAAGAATAAGTGGTGCCTCCCAGTCCTTACAGCCAACAGCACTGGGTGCCCATAGTCTGGCTGAAAAACCCACCCACAGCGTGCTGTAGGGAACAAGGACACGCTTTCCTCCCAGACACTCAGGGAGAACTGTCAGCCCCCTGCCTGGCACAGCTCTTGACTCTCTACTGCAGCCATATACCTGTGCCTACACCAATCACCCCTGCCCATCTAGGACTGTAGGTGAGAGCTTGCACCACACACTTGGTGACTGACTACCTGGACACCTGAGCGGAATCCATACAAGAAACGTAAATGGACTTCTGGGCTCACATACTTAGTAACAGATCTAACCACCTGGTGACAGGACGTTAGAACTTCAAAGACGTCGGTAATCGAACTAGCTCACATGAGCAGCCTCTTTGGGCACATCAAAACAAAATAAAACGAGGCTAGGGCACACTAAGCAAACATAAAATAAATAAATATAATAACTTATTGATGACTTGGAGACAACAGTCAATGCCAAATTACATAACGAGGCAGACCATGATGGCTTCAGCAAGCTCCCAAAACAAAGACTGAAAAAATCTTCCGGAGGTAGAGAACTTCGTGGAGTTACCAGAGGTAGAATACAAAAGATTAATATACAGAACACTTCAAGAGGTCAGACAAAATGCAGAAAAAGCCAAGGAACACACAGACAAAGCAATAGAGGAACTTAAGAAGATTATAGCAGAGCATAATGACAAATTTAACAGACTGCAAGAATCCATAGAGAGACAGCAAACAGAAATCCAGAAGATTAACAGTAAAATTTCAGAATTTGACAGCTCAATAGAAAGTCATAGGAGCAGAATTGAGGCGATATAAATCAGAATTAGGGGGATTGAAGATAAAGCACTTGACACCAACTTATTTGAGCAAAAATCAGATAAAAGGATTTAAAAAAATGAAGAAACCCTAACAATTATGTAGGAATCTATCAAGAGGAATAACCTATGAGTGATTGGAGTACCAGAACAGGGGGGGATAGCAGAAAACAGAGAGAGGATAGTTGTAGATTTGTTGGCAGAAAACTTTCTTGGTATCGTGAAAGATGAGAAGGTATCTATCCAAGATACTTATCGAACACCACACAAGTTAGACTCCAAGAGAAAGTTACTAAGACATTTTATAATCAAACTTGCCAAAACCAAAGATAAAAAGAGAATTTTAAGAGCAGCTAGGGTTAAACGAAAAGTCATCTACAAAGGAGAGTCAATAAGAATAAGCTCCGACTACTCAGCAGAAACCATGCAGGCAAGAAGGCAATGGGATGACATATATAAAGCCTTGAAGGAAAAAAATTGCCAGCCAAGAATTATATACCCAGCAAAAGTATCTCTCAAATATGATGGCAAAATTAGGCCATTTCCAGATAAACAGAAGTTTAGGGAATTTGCAAAAACCAAACCAAAATTACAAGAAATACTAAAGGGAGTCCTCTTGTTAGAAAATCAGTAACATCAGATAAAAACCCAAGACCAGAACACAGGATAGAGCGACTAGATATTAACCCAGATAGGGAAGTCACAAAAATAAATCAAAGCTAAAACACTGACAGTAGGGAAACAGAGATGTCAATATGTAAAAGATGACAACATTAAAACATAAAAGAGGAAGTAAAAATGTAGTCATAGATCTTTCATATGGAGAGGAAGTCAAGGCAATAAATAAAGAAATATAAGATTGATTTAAACTTAGAAAAATAGGGCGAAATATTAAGGTAACCACAAAGGAAACTAACAACCCTACACATCAAAATAAAAAACAAGAAAAATATAAAGACTCAGTACATACAAAATCAACAACAGTGAAAAAGATGAAAAGAAAACACATAACAAAAATTAACTCGGCACAGAAAATTAAATGCAGCAAAGAAACTGTCAACAACCAGACATCAAAATGACAGCACTAAACTTATACCTATGAATAATTATGCTGAATGTAAATGGACTAAATGCAGCAATAAAGAGACAGTGGGAGAATGGATAAAAAACATGATCTGTCTATATGCTGTCTATAAGAGACACCTTAGACTTAAAGATACAAACGAACTAAAGCTCAGGATGGAAAAAATATATCAAGCAAACAACACTCAGAAAAGAGCACAAGTGGCAATATTAACCTCTGACAAAATTGACTTTAAAGTAAAATCCACCACAAAGTATAAGGAAGGACACTATATAATGACTGAAGAGTCAATACACCAGGAGGATATAACGATAATAAATATTTACACACCCAATGACAGGGCTCCAAAATACATAAAACAAACTCTTAACGGCATTGAAAAGAGAGATAGACAGCTCCACAATAGTAGTAAGGAGACTTCAACACACCACTTTCAGTGAAGGACAGAACATCCAGAAAGAAGCTCAGTAAAGACACGGAAAATCTAAATGCCACAGTCAGCCAATTTGACCTCATAGACATATACAGAACACTCCACCCAACAGCAGCCAAGTATACTGTCTTCTCCAGTGCACATGGAACATTCTCCAAAGTAGACCACGTATTAGGCCATAAAGCAAGACTTAACAGAATCTAAAGCATCGAAATATTACAAAGCATCTTTTCTGACCATAAAGCCATAAAAATAGAGATCAGAAACAGAAAAAGCAAGGAAAAAAATTAAACACATGGAAACTGAACAGCACTTTGCTCAAAAACAACTGGGTTAAACAAGAAATCAAGGATGGAATAAAAAAATTCATAGAATCGAATGAGAATGAAAAGATATCCTACCCAGAACCTGTGGGACACAGCAAAAGCAGCACTCAGAGGTCTATTTATAGTAATAAATGTACACCTCCAAAAAGAAGAAAGGGCTAAAATTAAAATACTAACCCTACAACTCGAACAAATAGAAAGATGCAAAAGAAGTTCTCAGGCCCCAGAAGCAAGCAAATAGTAAAAATTAGAGCAGAAATAAATGAAATAGAGAATAGAAAAACAGTTGAAAGGGTTAACTAGACCAAAAGCTGGTTCTTTGAAAGGATCAACAAAATCAATAAACAGTTGGCCAAACTGACGAAGGAAAATCAGGAGAAGCAGCAAATAACCCAAATAAGAAATGAGATGGGCAATATCACAATAGACCCAACTGAAATTAAAAGTATCATAACAGAATACTGTGGAAAATCATACTCTAACAACTTTGAAAACCTAAAGAAATTTCTAGAAACACACTCCCTAACTAAACTAACACAAACAGAGGCAGAGTAACTAAATAAACCTGTAATGAAAGCAGAGATTAAAAAGGTCATTAAAAAAACTGCCAGCAGAAAAAGCCATGGCCCCAATGGTTTCACTGGAGATTTCTACCAAACTTTCAAAGAAGAGTTAACACCACTACTACTAAAGGTATTTCACAGTATAGAAAAAGATGGAATATTCCCAAACTCAGTTTATGAAGCCAGCGTAAGCTTCATACCAAAACCAGGTGAGGACACCTTAAAAAGGAAAATTACAGACCAGTATCTCTTCTGAACATAGCATAGACCCAAAAATCCTCAACAAAATTTTAGCCAACAGAATTCAACAACATATCAAAAATATAATCCACCATGACCAAGTGGGATTCATACGAGGTATGCGGAGATGGTTCAACATTAGAAAAACAATCAATGTAATCCATCACATAAATAAAAGACAAGAACAACATGATTGTCAAATGCAGAAAAGGCATTTGACAAAGTCCAACACCCATTCATGATAAAAACTCTCAACAAAATAGGAATAGAAGGGAAATTCCTCAACATACTAATGGGCATTTATACAAACCCAACAGCCAACATCATTCTAAATGGAGAGAGTCTGAAAGCATTCCTGTTGAGAACCTGAACCAGACAAGGATGCCCTTTATCACCATTCTTATTCAACATTGTGCTGGAGGTCCTAGTCAGAGCAGTTAGGCTAGAAAAAAGAAATACAGGGTATCCAAATTGGTAAGGAAGAAGTAGAAGTATCTCTATTTGTAGATGATATGGTCTTAAACACAGAAATCCCCAAAGAATCCACCAGAAAACTACTGAAAACAATAGATTTCAGTAAAGTTTCAGGATACAAGGTAAACATACAAAAATCAGTTTGATTCCTCTACACCAACAAAGAGAACTTCAAAGAGGAAATCACCAAATCAGTACCACTTACAGTAGCCCCCAAGAAGACAAAATACATAGGAATAAATCTAACTAGAGACGTAAAAGACCTATACAATGAAAACTACAAGACACTACTGCAAGAAACCAAAAGGGACCTGCATAAATGGAAAAGCATACCTTACTCATGAATAGGAAAACTCAATATTGTGAAAATGTCAATTCTTCCCAAAGCGATCTACAGATAGATTGCAATCCTCTTCCAAATTCCAGCGGCATGTTTTCAGGAGATAGAGAAACAAATCACCAACTTCATACAGAAAGGGAAGAGGCCCCGGATAGGTAAAACATTACTGAAGAAGAAGAAAAAGTGGGAGTCCTCACACTGCTTGATTTTAGAACCTATTATTCTACCATGGTAGTCAAAACAGCCTGGTACTGGTACAACAACAGATAACATAGACCAATGGAACAGAGTTAAGAATCCAGATGTAAATTCATTCACCTGTGAGTGGCTGATATTTGACCAAGGCCCAAAGTCCGTTCAATGGGGAAGAGACAGTCTCTTTAACAAATGGTGCTAGCATAACTGGATATCCATCTGCAAAAAATTGAAAGAAGACCCATACCTCACACCATGCACAAAAAACTAACTCAAAATGGATCAAAGACCTAAATATAAAATCTAAAACAATAAAGATCATGGAAGTAAAAATAAGGACAGCGCTAGGAGCTCTGATACATGGCATACACAGAAAACAAAACATTACAAACAATGCATAAATACCAGAAGAGAAACTAGATAAGTGGGAGCTCCTAAAAATGAATCACTTATGCGTATCAAACGACTTCTCCAAAAGAATAAAAAGACAACCTACAGACTAGGAAAAATACTTTAGCTACGACAAATCCGATTAGGCTCATTAGAAATCTACAAGATACTGCAAAACCTCAACAACAGAAAGACAAATAACCCAATTAAAAGATGGGCAAAGGATATAAACATGCACTTTACCAAAGAAGACATTCAGGCAGCTAGCAGACACATGAGGAAATGCTCACCATCATTAGCCATTAGAAAAATGCAGATCAAAACTACATTGAGATACCATCTCACCCCAGCAAGGCTAGGATTAGTCCAGAAAAACAGGAAATAATGTTGGAGAGGTTGTGGAGAGACTGGAACACTTATGCAGTGCTGGTGGGATATAAAATGGTACAACCACTTCGGAAATCAATTTGACGCTTCCTTAAATAGCAAGAAATAGAAATAGCATATGATCCAGCAATCCTACTCCTTGGAATATATCTTAGAGAAATAAGAGCCGAAACACGAATAAATATATGCACACCCCTGTTCATTGCAGCACTGTTCACAATAGCAAAAAGACAGAAACAACCTAGGTACCCATCCGTGGACGAATGAATAAACAAATTATGGTATATTCGAACAATGGAACACCACGCAGCAATAAAGAATAATGATGAATCTGTGAAACATCTCATAACGTGGATGAATCTTGAAGGCATTATGCTGAGTGAAATTAGTCACAAAAGGTGAAATATTGTATAAGACAGCTATTATAAGAACTAAAGAAAAGGTTTAAACACAGGAGAAAACATTCTTTGATGGTTACAAGGGTGGTGAGGGAGAGAGGGGGTAATCACTAACTAGAAAGTAGACAAGAATTATTTTAGGTAAAGAGAAGGACAGCACACACTACAGGGGAGGTCAGCACAACTGGACTAAACTAAGAACTTTCCTGAATACAAACAAACACTTTGAGGGACAGAGTTGTAGGGGCGGGGTCTGAGGACCATGGTTTCAGGAGACATTTAGGTCAGTTGGCATAACAGAGTTTACTAAGAAAATATTCTGCATCCCACTTTGGTGAGTGGTGCCCGGGATCCTAAAAGCTAGCGAGCAGCTATCTAAGGTGCATAAATTGGTCCCAACCTACCTGGAGCAAAGAATGAAGAACACCAAAGACACAAGGAAAACTATTAGCCCAAGGGACAAAAGGGCCACGAAAACCAGAGACTCCCATCAGCCTTAGACCAGAAGAACTAGATGGTGCCTGGCTACCACCAATGATTGCCCTAACAGGGAACACAACAGAGAATCCCTGATGGAGCAGGAGAAAAGTGGGGTGCAGAACTCAAATTCTAGTAAAACGACCAGACTTAATGATCTGATTGAGACTGGAGGGAGTCTGGAAGACATGGCTCCTGGACTCTCTGTTAGCCCAAAACTAAAACCATTCCCGAAGCCAACTCTTCAGACAAAGATTAGACTGGAGTATAAGACATAAAATGATACTCATGAAGAGTGTTCTTGTTAGCTCAAGTAGATACATGAGTGTAAATTTGCAGCTACTGTCCGGACGCAAGATGAGAAGGCACAAAGGGACAGGAACTGGTTGAGTGGACACGGGAAATCCGGGGTGGAAAGGAGGAGTGTGCTGTCACAGTATGGGGAGTCCAGCTACGGTCACATAGCAGTGTGTGTATAAAGTTTTTTTTTATGAGAAACTAACTTGAACTGTAAACTTTCATTTAAAGCACAATTAAAAAAAAAAAATCTTAAATCAAGAACCTGACTGTATACCTTCAGGAACTATAAAAGGGAAGAGTAAACTAAAACTGAAGCTAGTAGAAGGAAGGAAATAATGAAGTTTAGAGCATATATAAATGAATAGAGAATAGAAAACCAATAGAGAGAACTAAAGAAACCAAAAGTTGGTTTTTTGAAAAGATAAAGTGGATAAACCTTTAACTACAATGATGAAGGAGTAAAGAAAGGATATACAAATAAATCAGAAATGAAGGTGGGACATTATTTCTGACCTTAGAAAAATGAAATGAGTATAAGAAAATATTATATATATATATATATATATATATATATATATATATATATATAATATTATATTGTGCCAACAAATTGGATACTTTATATTAAATGGACAAATTCCTAGAAACAAAAATTACCAAAACTGACTCAAGAAGAAGTAGAAAATCTCAACCAATCTATAACAAGACAGTAATCAAAAACCTCACAGTGAAAAGTCTCAGAACAAATTATTTCACTTCTGAATTTTACCAGACATTTAAGGAAACGTAACACCAGTCCTACACAAACTCTTCTGATAAATAGAAGAGGAGGAAACATTTCATAACATATTCTATGAGCTTGTAATTATCGTGATACCAAAAACAGAGATACCACAAGAAAGGAAAACTATAGGCCAATATGACTTAAAATTTTGATGTAAAAATTCTCAAAAAGCTAGTAGCAAACCACATTTAAGAGCACATTAAAACAGTTTTATACCATGAACTAGTGGAATTTATTCTAGGAGTGTAAGGACATCCTATAGTTCAACATAAGAAAATTAATCAGTGTAATACACCACGTTAATAGAATGAAGGGAAAAATACCCACTTGATCATCTCAATAGATGCACTAAAAGCATCTGACAAAATTTAATAGCCTTTTATGATAAAACACTCAGCAAACTAGGAATAAAAGGGAACTTCTTCAACGTGATGAAGAGTATTTATGAAAATTCCATAGCTGATATCGTTCTTCATGGTGAAAGACTGAAACCATTTCTCTAAGATCAGGAACAAGGCAAGGATGTGCACTTTCACTACTACTATTCAGTATAGTACTAGGGATCCTAGTCAGTACAATTATGTAGATTTTTTCTTACTGTTAATAGTATTTTTTTGGGGGGGTACTTCAGAATAAGGTTATTGCATAACCATGAACTTATTTCATATTTTTCCCTTTGTTCCTATAACTCTGTCTATACAAAATACTTTAATTGATTTTTGTATGAGAGAGTTAAAAGATTAATTGGAGCTAAAAAAAAAAACAACCATTGCCATTGAGTCAGTTCTGACTCATAGTGACCCTATAGGACAGAGTAGAACTGCCCTGTAGGGTTTCCAAGGCTGTAATCTGTAGGGTTGCTATCAACTCCATGAGACAATTTTTTTTTGTTTGTTTTAAATCTTTACGGAAGGATACTGCTATATCTTTCTCCAGCGGGGCAGCTGGTGGGTTCCAACTGCCGACCTTTTGGTCAGCAGTTGAGTGCTTAACCACTGAGCAACCAATGTTCCTTCAAGAGTTATATGTATATTTGAAAATGAAATTTTGGCTATCTCCAATCTAAAATCACAGAGAAAAACATATTCATCTTATTTTTTTTTTAATGAGGGCTAAGGAAGTTTCAAAGTATTGAATATACCTAGAATTTCATGTCTAATAGTTTGTTTTCTCAGAGGATCTTGTCTAATAATCTTTAATTATATACTATTACTCTCTTGAATCTAGTTAACTTTAGATGTCTCTGCCAGTCAGTTGGAGTAACTTATTTCTTCAAAATTTGATATCATATACAAGAAAACTTAGCTTCTCTTAGAATGTTTTTGTTTCGTAAGCTTGGTTTTTATTTCTCTAGTTTATGAAAGTTATTTTCTATCACAGCAATATAGTCATTGAAAAACATTTTCAACTACCATGACAGAATAAAGAAGCAAGGAAAAAAGCCTTCCTTAATCCAACTTTTAGGCAATCACTGTTAACAGTTTGGCAAGATTTCCTTCAAGCACTTCTTTCTGGACAGTTTTTTTCTTTGTAAAATCTTTTAGCTATTTAAACTATTCTGGGCAAGAGGAACAATCTTTGTTGCTTCTTCTGATAGATCAGTGTTCTCAGACTTTTTTCATTATTGCCCTTGCCCCAAGGATAAAAGTTAAATTAAATTTCTCCCTAACTAGAGAAATTATGTATTAGGGAGATGGTTTTGTTGGGTAAAGTTGAGCTTTGGTGGGCTACAAACCATTGTAATAACTAAGACTTTTTGCCCCCTTTATCCCATGAAACAATTTAAAAAAAAATTTTTTTTATTGTACTTCAGGTGGAAGTTTACAGAACAAACAGTTTCTCATGAAACAGTAGTACATATATTGTTTCATGACATTGGTTAACAACCCCACGACATGTCAACCCTCTCTCTTCCTGACCTTTTTTTTTTTTTTGGTGAAAATATACATAGCCAAAGATACACCATTTCAAAAATTTCTACATGCACAGTTCAGTGACATCAACTACGCTCTTCCAGTTGTGCTGCTGTTCTCACTTTAGATGAAGGTTTACAGAACAAAATAGTTTCTCATTAAACAGTTAGGACTCATGTTGCCTTACGACAATGGTTAACAACCTCACAACACATCAACACTATCCTTACTCAACCTTGGATTTCCTATCACCAGCTTTCCTGTCCCCTTCTGCCTTCTAGTCCTTGTCCCTGGACTGCTGTGCCTCATCAATCCCATTTGGTTTTATGGGGCTGTCCACTCTCCAGCTGAATGGTGAACCTCGGAAGTGACTTCACCACTGAGCTAGAAGGGTGTCTGGGGGTTGTACTCTCGGGGTTTCTCCAGTCTCCTTTAGGCCAGTTAATCTGGTCTTTTTTTTGTGAGTTAGAATTTTGTTCTCCATCCTTCTCCAGCTCTGTCCGGAACCCTCTGCCACGAAACAATTTTTACCCACTTTGGGATGATGCTGCACTTGCTTAGAATGCATGTGGTACATGGTATTTTGAATGGCTTTTAAACTATCAGAGTGAAATATAAGTTTCCCTATAGACATTAAAGTTGTAGATTGGCCATAACGCTAGTCCTTAGTTACTTAGAGATTACAGAATGGTAGCTTTATGTGCCTGAACTAAAACATAAACTTGAATTTTACTGCTGACTTTATTTTTCTACTCTTATTTGTTATTATTTCAAAAGCCCCTGTTGAAACCATATAGTTCTGAATCATAAAACCATTGTGAATTTTAGAAATCTTTAAACATTTAAACTTTTTTATATTAAACTTTTTCTCTTCTTTCCAAGGCGCGGTTTGATAGTATAGGTGGATTGAGCCACCACATTCATGCACTAAAAGAAATGGTAGTATTTCCACTTTTATATCCAGAAATTTTTGAAAAGTTTAAAATCCAGCCTCCAAGGTAAGTAGTGTTTTAGGAGTTTATTATTGTTATTACTTTGAATATGTCAAATTTCTATTAATAAATGCTTATAAATATAAATATTTGATATGGATTTGTTTGATGTTTTCTAGCAATGAGAAATAGGAATGAAATTTTATTAATTGGGGCTTAGGGCTGTGGTACTAAGTGTGTTCTTAGAGTTTACATTTCAGGATTTAGGAGTCAGATATAAAATGAAATTTTTTTTTTAAATTGTACTTTAGATGCAGTTTACAAAACAAACTAGCTTCTCATTAAACAATTAGTACACATAATTATTTTGTGACATTGATTACCAACCCCATGACATGTCAACACTCTCCCTTCTCGACCTTAGGTTCCCTATTACCAGCTTTCCTGTCCCCTTCTGCCTTCTTGTCCTTGCCCCTGGGCTGACGTGCTCCTTTACTCTCATTTTGTTTTATGGCCTGTCTAATCTTTGGCTGAAGGGTGAACCTCAGGAATGACTTCATTACTGAGCTAAAAGGGAGTCTGTGGCCATACTCTTGGGGTTTCTCCAGTCTCTGTCGGACCAATAAGTCTGGTCTTTTTTTTGTGGGTTAGAATTTTGTTCTACATTTTTTCTCCAGCTCTGTCCAGGACTCTGTATTGTAATCCCTGACAGAGCAGTCAGTGGTGGTCCAGGCACCATCTGCTTGTGCTAGATTCAGTCTGGTGGAAGCTGTGGTAGTTGTGGTCCATTAGTCCTTTGGACTCATCTTTCCCTTGTGTCTTTGGTTTTCTTCATTCTTCCTTACTCCAAATGGGATGAGACCAATGGAGTATCTTAGATGGCTGCTCACAAGCACAAGATGAGATTCTTTATGTAGGCCTTAAATATACAAGTAGATTCTCAAAGATATTTTCCTGAAATTGGCTTTCTAATAGCATTGACTTGGATGCTCTATGTTATTTAGTCTTGGAAGCACAATTTTATTGAAGTGTTTCTTTGACTTGATGATGAGGTGTTTTTGAAAAAGGATAAACTTAATTTATGGTAAATTAATTATGATTGATCACAAGGTCGTTAGCTAGTGAACTATTAGAAGAGGCTGAGGGATTATTTTAAAGGAAATTGGGTAGAATGTACTGAAGATGGACACGTAGACTTAGATTTAAACTGGTAAATGTACTTTTTCATTGGGTAGGCACTTTTTGTTCAGATTTGATCCTAATTTATTTTCCATATTTTTAAGAACATGGAGACTATTATTAAAGAAGCTTCTTCTGTTAGATTAGTGGATTAAAAAAGTGGCCTATAATTCTATATTCAGTTTTTAAAAATAGCAATTTATTTGTTTTTTATATGATATAGCTTGAATTTTCAGAATCATTATTAGTTTTTTCAAAGCTATAAAGCAATATAGTCTTGCGAAAAACTTAAAGCAGAATGTGTACTATGGCACTTCTCCCCAACCCCTAACCAAGGTCCTCCTATTCCTTAGGGATGAACAGTTTTGTATATTTTTTTGTTATAGGTTTCTTTTATTCACATATGCATATATTAATATTTTGACTTTATTATACACATATAAACATTTTAATATAAATGAGACTATACAATAATACCCTTCTGTAACTTTTGGTTTTTTTATTTCTACAATATATTCTAGATACCTTACCTTATCAACAATGTATTATTCTTTTCGACACATTATTAGTGTTTTATTGTATAGATATAGTATAGCATATTTCACTATCCTTTATTTATAGATATCATTTAGATTTTATAATTTGTCATAATTAGAAGCCATGCTCTATTGAACATCCTTTTAAATCTCTATACATTTTTTTTGGTGTATTTCTATATGATACATTCTAAGATGTGAAATTTTGGGGTCACAGGCAAAACACATTTAAAATTTTGATAGATCTTGCTAAATTACTCTCAACCATTTTTTGCCAACCAAAGCTTGGTGCTTTGAGAATATCCTCTGGGGACTCAGCAAAGTGAAACTTTTGTCTGTATGTTGGAAAAAGATTCACCAATGTCTAGTAATTATAATATAAATTAGTACAAAATTATATGGGAGGCATGTTCTTTTATGTTGGCTGTATTAGTGGTAGTGAGAACATTAACTCACTGTTCTTGATTGTTTCATTATCTAGGGGCTGTTTGTTTTATGGTCCTCCTGGCACAGGTAAAACCTTGGTTGCCAGAGCATTAGCTAATGAATGTAGTCAAGGAGACAAAAAGGTGGCTTTCTTTATGCGAAAAGGAGCGGACTGTTTAAGCAAGTGGGTTGGTGAATCTGAAAGGCAACTTAGACTTCTTTTTGATCAGGTAAGAGAAGTTAGCTAATTCTAGAATAACTTGTTTAGAAGTTTAATATATTTAGTTTGCAGACAATCTGTTTATGGGGAGGCATATTTTCCAATCAGTATGTTAACTTTTGGATCAGTAACCTGAATTTATATGCCTTACAGATATTTAATAGCAATTTTACTAGTACTTTTGAATATTTAAAATGATTCATAAAACATTTGTTGAGGTGACTGCTAGGCATATAATACCATGTTACGTGCTTTTGAGAACCTAGTGTATAACATCTATATCATTAGATTATAAAATAATTGAGGAAATAGAACAGGCATAAAAATTTAAATATTTGTACAAGAAATCTCACAATGCGGTGTATTATTTATTTTCATGAGTTGTAAGTATGGTGCTGGAGGGGTTCAGAAATAAGCGAATGCTTTCAGAATGTGGAATGAGGTGAGTGAATGTTGTGTAGGCTATCTGTACTATTTACATGTAACAGTAACTTTAAAAATTTTGTTTCCCATACAGTACTTTATAAAAATTAGTTCTGATATAAATTCACTTTTGATTAAGCTTGTGAAGTTAGTCATTCATATTCGACAATTCAACTTATATTTGACTATATCTGAGGAAATTTATGTGAAGAAAATGCTTTCCAGAAACATTTATTGATCACTTACTAAGTTGATGTGTACGAATCTGTGGGACGAAGAACTTGGTTTGGCCTTTGTCTCTAGTTTCTGGGAATAGCCTAAGCAATTAAGGTGCTCTTTGTTTTCTAAAATAGGCAGGCAGGTGGAGGATGCACAGGCCCCACACATGGCAGACTAACTTCAGAAAGTGGGGAGGGGCATTATGTAGTCATATATGTTCATAGATTGGATTAATCATAATCATTAAGGCCCCAGTCGTGTATGCATTGAGGTCCCAATGACTTATAAAGAACTCTGGACTTCGGTGCTCTCTCTTTGGGGCCTCCTTGATTGGTGAGAACATCCATGAATGGGAGAGGGTGGCATATCCCTGGGGACAGTGGTGGCCCATGCCCAGGACTCGCCTAGACCTGGCCTGATACGTCTCTTTCTTGTATCGTTTCTGGATATAATAAATGGATAACTGTAAGTATAGGTGATTGTTGTTAGGTGCCTTCAAGTAAATTTCAACTTATGGTGACTACTTGTGACAGAGTAGAACTGCCCCATAGGGTTTTCTAGGCTGTAATCTTTACAGGAGTAGATCACCAGGTCTTTCTCTGATGAAGCTGCTGGGTGGGTTTGGTTAGCAGCTGAGCGCTTAAGCGTTTTGCCACCAGGGCTCCTTAAGTGTAGGTAATAGTCTTCATGAATTTTGTAAGCCATTTTAGAGAACTAACGAACCCATAAGGTGGCAGTGGGATTCTAACTTAGCTTGGAGTGGCTAATCTAGAGGAGGACTGTGTAGGCAGTCATTAAGGACAGAGCCCTAACTTATGAGGAACCAGCTGGGGGTAACTGGGTGGCAGAAAGACTGGAGAGCAGTTGATGAAGGCCAGAGTCCTTCTAACTTGTGACTTAGCCCCAGGGGCCTAGAGAGAGAGAGAGGGGCTGGCTGGTCTGAAGTACAGGGAGTTGTGCAGACTCCTGAGCCTATAGCTGGTATCTGATGACCTGGCCTTGGGTGGCCAGCGATGTTTTGGCCTAATTCTGGGTGGTTAGGGTGAGAGAGTAAGTGCCACTGAAGAAGTGGCTGGCAACGAGTATCTTGGAGATGTGGGTGAAGCCTGGATCCATTTCCAGGACGGAATTGGCTTCATGCTGATCCTTGCTATGTAGTAGTAATAAAGGTGGGGTTTGCCTGCTTTGCCCATTTAATGGTGCAGTTAATGACAATATCAGCACAATGAAAGTCCTTTGTAAATGGTAAAGCACTTCATGTCTTATTTTTCAGTTGTTATTAGTATTAAAAACTGCTGTGTTCTAGATAATGGATTTAGAAAGATGAATAAGATTCTTACCTTCAGGGAGCTCAGTGTCTAGTGGGAACTCAAACATATGCAGCCTAAATGCTTCAAAAGAATTTAATAATAATTGAAAAATATAAATCTAATGTTGATAATAAGGAAGAATTGGCTTGGAAGTGCTGGCATATTGTCTAACTATTTCATTATAATTTATTTCACAGGGTTAGACCTTTTAGCCAGTTCATGTTGGGTATAGGAGTATCTCTGGGTTTAATCAAAATCTTAGCATGAACCATGCTGCTGCTTTTATCTAAATTTACTGTATTTTTTTTCATGATTTTTCCTAGTGGGTAGGAGTAGTTGAAATGCTCCTGTGTTGTTGTTTTTTTTTTAAACTGCTGTTAGGCATGCTTGTCCTTTTATCATTATTATTTTTAACTGGATTATTTATTTCCTTATTTGTTTTTTATTTATTGTTGTTGAGACTATACAGAGCAGAACGTACACCAATCCAACAGTTTGTACATGTACAGTTCATTGATTACATTCTTCAAGTTGTGCAATCATTCTCACCCTCCTTTTCCAAATTGTGCCTCCCCCATTAACATAACTCACTGCCCCCTAAGTTTCCTAGCTAATCTTTTGAGTTGCTGTTGTCAATTTGATCCCATATAGTTATTTTCAGTTGCCTCATGTGCATACAAAAGCTGTACAATGAATAAGGAAGACTGAAGAAGTATTGATGCATTTGAATAATGGTGTTTGCAAACAATATTGAAGATACCACGGATTGCCAGAGGAACAAACAAATCTGTCTTGGAAGAAGTACAACCAGAATGCTTCTTAGAAGCAAGGATGGCAAGACTTCATCTTACATACTTTGGACATATTATCTGGGAGGGACCAGTCCTTGCAGAAGGACATCATGCTTGGTAAAGTAGGGGGTCAGCAAAAAAGAGGAAGACCCTTGACAAGATGGATTGACACATTGATTGCAACAACCGGCTCAAACATAGCAATGATAGTGAGGATGGCGCAGGACCAGGCAGTGTTTTGTTCTGTTGTACATAGGTCGTTACGAGTCAGAACCGACTCGATGGCACCTAACAACAACAACAGATGATTCCATAGCTCTGTCAGGTGCCCAAGGCACCCCATTCAGCCAACAAGCCTCCTGCCTGAACTCTCTCATATCTCTCGCTCCATGAGCCAGGAAGCTCATCGTGCCATCTCCTGCCGTTCTCCTGGTTCTTCTGTTGCTGGTTCTCTACCATGCTTTCTGCTGTGTCTCGCCATCTTGCGCCATATCCAGTGTTACAGCTCTCTGTCTCCAGTGTCCAGGAGGTTCTTGGCACAGGGACCTTGGGTCCAAAGGACGCGCTCCGCTCCCTGCTCTTCTTTCTTGGTGTTAATGAAGTCCCCACTTTCTGCCTCTGGGTTGGCTCATTTTAAGCCTAGCACGATAGCAAAACTGATCAATTCCCTTGTTAGGGTTCCATATGCCTTATTTGCATGGTCCCACCCCCCCACAAGGGTGCCATGAACCTTATTTGCATTATTAGCAAGCTGTCCAATCCCCATGGTGGCCCACAAGCACCTTATTTCCATAGTTCCACCCAATTACTTGGTGGGAGTTACAAGACCATGGTGAGAAAAGCCATATAAAAGCAATCCATCATACTGCAATTAGCAAAGATCCTGAAGTTCAATAATACATTGTTGGTGAGCACCCTAAATTTTGCTGATGAGATGGTAAATTGGTACATCAGTGGAAGGCACTTTGCAAATATGTAACCAAATTAGTAATGACATATGTGTTTTTAGCCAGTAGTTCACTTTCAGAATTTATTATGTAGGTTTGATTACACTCATGTGAAATGAGAAATGTACACAATCATTTATTGTATCATTGTTGATAATAGGAAAAGATTGAACACAGCCTGAATGTCTGTGAGTAGGGGAACCATTTAATTATGGTACATATATACAAAGGAACTATTAAAATGTAGCTATTAAAAAAGAATGAAGCAGTGTGGCCATATAAGATACAACTATTGACCTCTACTCATCTGGAGCAAAAGAGAAAGAAGGAAGCCCAAGACTCAGAGAAGAAGCGCATCTATAAGACTAACGGGCTACATGAACCATCGCCTCATCTACCCTGAGACCAGAAGAACTAGATAGTGTCTGGCTACCACTACCGATGATTCTAATCAGGGCCACGGTAGATGGATCCTGATAGAATGGGAGAAGAATGTGGAACAGAACCTCAAATTCTTAAAAAAAAATTCCAGACTTACTGGACTGGTTGAGACTAGGGGACTCCCGGAAACTACTGCCCTGAGATACTCTTTAAACCTTGAACTGAAACTATCTCCTGAGGTCTCCTTTTAGCTAAATAACAGATCGGCTTACGAAATAAAGAATATCAACCTTGAGTACGTACTGCATTCCTTTAAAAAAATCATTTATATGAAACCAGATGGTCAACAATTACTTTAAAACAAAGATGAGATGGTAAGGGGACAGGGAAACTAAGTTTCTAGAAATGGAACAACTAGAACTGAAATAATGAGAATGTTCACACATCTTGAAGAATGTAACCACTGTCACTGAACAGTTTGTGTAGAAATTGTTAAATGAAAACCTAATCTGCTGTATGAACTTTCACCGAAAACACAATAACATACTATTTAAAAAAGAAGAATGAGACAGATCTTGGTGTCCTTATATGGAAGATAACTAAGTTACATTGTTGTATCATAAATGCTGCGTTAGGAAAGCAGAACATTGTGTATGGTATGCTGCCGTTTGTGTTTAAAAAGTACATTTTTGTGTGTGTTGTGTGTAAGTAATATGTATAGAAGAATAAATAAACAAAACGGTGGTTGTCTACTGTAAGAAGACATTGTGGTTGGAGACTGAGGTGGCAGTGAGATCTCCATTTTACTGCATACCTTTTCATAACTGCTGTGTGTTATACCATTTACTGATATTATCTATTAAAAAATATAGTTACATTTTCAAAATGAAAACTAAAAAATAACATTTGTTTTCTTTTTACACTAGGCATATTTGATGAGACCTTCTATAATATTTTTTGATGAAATAGATGGGTTAGCTCCAGTTCGCTCTAGCAGACAAGATCAGATCCACAGGTAAATTTTTCCAAATCTGGTTATGTTGAGTTTTTTTAACTCATTGACTCAGTATTTAGCCTTAGCCATTGGCTAAATGCATGAGCCTTACAAAGAATTTTAAAGTGTAATCTGTGATCTCAAAGAAGTTTTAATTGAAGACTTAAATGATGTTTAAGATATGATTAAATGAGAAAGAATTATGGAACATAAGTTGCAAAGAGTTATAAATAAGTTCTGGAGATGAGATAGCTCTCTGAAGAATGTATTTCTCCCAGAAAGCTTTTGGGAAGAGATGGTACCGAAGCTTGGCATTGAATAATATATTTATTGAGCACCAATTATGCATAAGTATTTGTCTAGGTGGAAAGATGATTCTATCTTCTAGTATCTTATAGTTTAATAGATGAGGTAAACTAATGAATATGTTTAGTATAGAACTGAAAATAGTTAATTCCAGGACTTAAGTTTCAGAAGATATAGCAGGCTAGGCTGTTTAAACATGTCTTCTGATGAAAATAACTAAAAAGATAACTCTGTAACGTAAGTGAACTGACAGGATAGTGAAAAAGCTGAAGCTGAAGTTGAGGCTGAAGGAAAGTGAGAATCCTGAGTGGTAATTGAAGCATCTTTTGCCTTGATGGCATTTTGTTGAACTTTGATGACCTCTTAGTGTGAGAGGAACAGAAGTCAAAGCTCTGGGTCTGCCCTAGATGTAAAATCTAATTTGAGGCCCTTGTGACATTAAGATGGGACTCTAAAAAACCTTTTTCTCAAGGTAAAGGTGAACCAGAAGTATACCATCCATCTACCTGCCTTGCCCCTCCCACCAGTACTCCAAATTAGGGGATTGTATGTAAAGTTGCCTTGGTGCTGAGCAAAGCAGGGAAGGAGAAAATCTCAGAAATTGTAATCACAAGCTAGCTCACATTTACCTTACTGACTGGTTCTAAAACCTCAACCTGTGAATTAAACTGGTTTAAGACTGTTGTTGTTAGTGCCGTCAAATTGGTTCCGACTCATAGCGACCCTATGTACAACAGAACAAAACACTGCCCAGTCCTGCGCCCTCCTCTCAATCGTTGTTATGCTTGAGCACATTGTTGCAGCCACCATGTCAGTCAGTCTCTTGAGGGTCTTCCTCTTTTTCACTGACCCTCAGTTGTCCTTCTCCAGGGACTGATCCCTCCTGATAACATGTCCAAAGTATGTGAGGACGTAGTCTCACTGTCCTTGCTTTTAAGACGACTTCTTCCAAGACAGATTTGTTTGTTCTTTTGGCAGTCCATGGTATATTCAGTATTCTTTGCCAGTACCATAATTCAAAGACATCAGTTTTTCTTTGGTCTTCCTTATTCACTGTCCAGCTTTCACATGCATATGAGATGATTGAAAACACCATGGCTTGGGTCAGGTGCACCTTAATGTTCAAGGTGACATCTTTGCTTTTCAACACTTTAAAGAGGTCTTTTGCAGCAGATTTTCCCAATGCAATATGTCGTTTGATTTCTTGACTGCTCCTTCCATGGATGTTGATTGTGGATCCAAGTAAAATGGATTTCTTGACAACTTCAGTCTTTTCTCTGTTTATCATGAGACTGTTAGTACCTCTAAATTAGCAGAATTAGGCATAGATCCTCTGTCTGAAGGAAATAACTTTAATTGTGGGCCTCAAATAGTTCTCACAGATAAATTTTCAAGGATTGAGCAAAACATAATCAGAAATTATGCTTGGACAAAAGTAAGCAAGGTACCATAGGTGAGAAGCAGCAGAAACAGATCCATGGAAGCTTCAGGCGTTAGGATTTATCTGACACAGTTTATAAAATAACTGTGCTTGGTATATTTAAAGAAGTAACTGTTGTTTTACAGTCTCCTGTAAAACTATCAACAGAAAACCATTGATACAGTGGTAGGAATTTGTAAAACTACCACATAATATTTTAGATATGAAAAAATACAAAATGTTTAACAACAGAATAGAGTTGATGAGAGAAGTAGTAAACTGGAAGATATATCAGAAGAAATTATATAGCAATCAACACAAACAGACAAAAAGATGAAAAATACAGGAGAACAGTTAAGAGCATAGAAGCTAGAGTGAATAAGTCAAACATACATTTAGTTAGAATTCCAGAGGAGATGTGAGTATGAGGGCAATAAATCATCTGGCAGTGTGTTCATCCATCATACCTGGAATTGAAATTCTTGAGTACCAAATATGCAAGTTTTAATATCTAGAGTAACTGTTAATAAAATAGAAACATAGTGTTTAATTCCCAAATTCTTAGAAGGAAAGAATAAAACAATTAAAAAGAAAATCAATTCAAAGGAATCAAGAAGATAGAGGAAGAAAACGTAGAACCAGTAGGAGAAACAGCATAAAATATGAATGTAGATTTAACCCAGATATATCAATAATTAAATTAAAAATAAATGGACTAAGTATTCTTGTTTAAAGACAAAGATTGCCAGATTGGGAACAAACAGAATACAACTATGTTTTGTTCACAAGAGACACATCTACATACAAAGATACAGAAAGGTCCAAAGTAAAATGGTAGGAAAAAAAATCAAAAAAACGTATATACAGGTGTTCGTTGCAACATTGTTCATAACAGCCAAAAAGTGGAGACAACACATATGTCTATGAACTGATGAATGGATATATATAGAGTGGAACATTGCTTAGCCACAAAAAGGAATGAAGTTCTCATATACTACAATATGCATAAACCTTGAAAACATGCTAAGTGAAAGGAGCCATACACAAAAGGCCCCATGTTTTATGATTCCATATATATGTGATGTTCAGAATTGACAGATCCATAAAATGGTTGAAAAATAGCAAGTAAATACTAACAGAATGAAAGCTGGTGTAGTTCTATTAATCCCAGACAAAATAGACCTTAATGCTTAAAGCATTACTATTCACATAAAGAAGATTGCTTCACAGTGACAAAAGTTTCAGTTTACCGGAAGATGTAACAATTTAATATTTGTAATCCCCTAATAAATGATTTTCAAACTAGCTAAAACAAACATTGACAGAACTGCAAAATAAAATAGTTAAATGGACAATTATTGTAGTATATACCATGTATCTCTCTTAGAAATTGATAGACTGAGTTGATGAAAAAAAATCAATGAATGCTTTTTTGGTTATTTTTAACAACCACATTTCATAAATTTGATCTGCTAGTCATACTTATGTTAAAAAATTACACAGTGGAATCTCCTTTGAAACATAATAGCTACATGTGTTTCAGAGTAGACCTGTGCTTCATAGAGTTTTCAAGGCTGTGACCTTTTGGAAGCAGATGGCCAAGCCTGTCTTCTGAGGCACTTCTGGGTGCGTTTTGAATCACGAACTTTTCGGCTAGTGGTCAAGTGCTACTCATGGATCATACACAGCATTTAAAAAAATAGATCATAGACTTGTCTCAACTAATTTCTAAAGTTTGGTAGTATACAAAGTATAAGAAACAATGAAAAGATAAGCAGAGAATTTATATGTTAGTAATTAAGAAATGTTGCTCTAGAGTCTAAATAAAAGACTAGGCTGTAAAAAGGAAAATCATAGCAAATGATATCAAATGAACAGAAAACACAGTTGTAATAAGAGTCATGAAAGACAAAAGTTGGTTCTTGAAAATACTAATAAAAATGACTAACTTCTGGCATGGTGGGTCATGATCAAGAAGGCACCAATAAGCAATATTAGGAATGCAAAATGTGATGTTTCAGATTCTGAGGATATTAAAACATAAGAAGATATTATGTAACTTTATTCTAATAAACTAAAAAATGATGATAAAATGGACACATTTCTAGAAAAATAAAATGCAGTTAAACATCCTCAAAAAGAAACGGAAATCTGAGCTCTTCACAGTCAAAAAATTGAATCAGTGGTCAAAAGTTCTTTCAAGAAAGATCTCTTAACTGGTGAGTTCTGCCAAGCCTTAAAGAAATAAATTACTTCAGAGTCTTTCAAGGACGATAAAAAGGGAGTACACTTTTCAAATCATTTTATGAGGTTAGCGTAATCTTGATAACCAGACATATCAAGGACTCTCAGAAATGAATAACAAAACATGAAATCATGTTAAAAAAAATGGGTAAAAGATTTGAATGGACACTTCATCAAAGATGATATAGTATGGCAAATAAGTACGTGTAAAGATGTGTAATATCATTGGTCATTAGGAAAATGCAAGTTGAAACTCACAATGAGATACAACTACACAGCCATTAGAATGACTGAAACTCAAAAGACTGATCGTACCAAATGTTGGCAATGATCTGGAGCAAATGAACCTTTCATATGCTGCTGGCGGGACTGTAATGTGCAATCACTTTTGAAAACAAATTGGCAGTTCCTTAAAAAGGTAAATGTACACCTAGCATATTACCCAGCCTTTCTACTTCTAGATATTTACCCTAGAGAAATGAAAGCATGAAGTCCATACAAAGACTTGTATATGTACATTCATAGCAGCTTTTTTTGTGATACCTAAAAACTGGAAAACAACCCAGATGGCCACCAGCATGTGAATGGATAAACAAATTGTGGTATATCCATATAATAAGATATTATTTAGCATTAAAAAAGAATCAGCTTTTATTATACCAGCAACACTAATGAATCTCAAAATTATTATGTTGAGTGAAAGAATGGGGGTGGGGAGAGTGCTTACTGTATGGCCCCATGTATCTAAAATTTCAGGTAATGCAAACTAATTTATCATGACAATAAGCAGATTAATCACTGAGGTTAAGAGCTCAGCTGCTAACCAAAAGGTCGGCAGTTCGAATCCACCAGCTGCACCTTGGAAACCCTATGGGTTAGTTCTGCTCTGTCCTACAGAGTCTCTATGAGTTGGAAATGACAGTGGGTTTGGTTTTTTCCTTTTGGGGATGGAGTAGAGGGACTCAAGGGGGGTGGTAGGATGACTTACAAAGACGCTTGAGGAGACTTTTGTCTCTGATGGGTATGTTAATTATCTTGATGGTGGTGATGGTTTCATGGGTGTGTACATACTTCAAACTTCATCAAACTGTTTATACTTTAAATATATGTATTATATGTCAATCATACCTTCATAAAACTGTTAAAAAAAAAAAAAAAGACAGGAAAATTTTGTCTCAAGTATGAATGTGGATTTAAAAATCCTAAACAAAATAGTAACACATGACATCCAGGAAGTTATAAAAAGGTTAATACATCATGACTAAATTTATTTTGTTTCAGATATACAGGGTTTGTTTAACATGAGAGAAATCAATTAATGTAAATATATCACATTATCATATTAGAAAAATTGTATAATTCTCTTGATAGATATGGAAGAAATGTATGATAAAATTCAGTATCATTGTAATAACCTCATAGAATTGGGAAATAAAAAGTTATTTCCTTAAAGATATATACAAAAAAATCTATAACCAGGGTACTTAATGTTGAAAGATGAGAATTTTTCTTTCTTTCTTTTTTTTTTGTTTTAATTCAACAGTCATGTATTGGGCACATGCCAGGCACATTCCCATACGTTATTTTTTGAGTGCTCACAACGTCCTTGTTAGGTATGTATTACAGTTTTATTGTTCAGCTGAAGAACTGAATCTCAGAAAGGTTAAGTGACTGGTTCAAGTTTACTAAGTGTTAGAGATGCTTGAAATTTTCTCTTTTAATGTTGAGAATAAGCAAGCATAGCTGATGTAACACTGTACTATACTCAGCCAGTGTAGTCAGTCCAAAAAAAAAAAATCAAGACATGCACATTGGAGGGGAGATAACAGTACTTGTAGATGATACAGTTGTACCTGTAGAAATTCCAGAGCAGTTTACCGATAACTTTTTAAAAGTAGTAATGACCTTTTCAGTCAAACAATAGACAAGCGCATAAAATAAAAATGCTTTGTAAAACAATCAATTATATGAGATCAAAAGGGCAATATTCACCCTAAAGCAAAGATGAGAAGGCAGGAAGGGGTAGAAAATCAGGATGAAAGGAAACGGGGAACCCAGGGCTGAAATGGGGAACGTGCTGACACATTGTGGAGAATGAAACCAAGGCTGTGAAACACCTTATGTATGTCTATCGAATAGAAATCTAATTTGCTCTCTAAACTTTCACCTAATGCACAATTAAAAAAAAAAAAAAGTAGTGAGTGTTTACAGCAAGGTTAGTCCAATCAATATAGATATGAATTGTATTTCTTTGTACCAGTATATGTTTAGAAATGTAAAGATAATATTTATGTTAGTGTAAAAAAGTTACTAGGAGTAAATCTAAAAAGTCACATGTAATATCTGTGGAGAAAATAATAAAACTTGAGAAATATTAAAGAAAGATTAAATGAGTGGAGAGAAGTACCATGTTCATGAGTTAGAAGACCAAATATTTTAAGTTGTCTATTCCATATTCATCATTAGACTCAGTGCGAGCTCATTAAAAATAACAAATTTTTTTGGAACTTGACGAAATAATTCTGAAATTTATGTGAAGTACCAAGAATAGCGAGGACTCTTGTAGAAGGACATGGTGGGATAATGTGTTCTACTGGATATCTAGGCCTTTTAGGATTAGGTAATTTGATATTACCAGGCTAGACAAATATATGAATGAAACAGAGTTTAGAGCCATAAATAGATCTACACATGTATAGATGATTGATTTATGATAAGGTGCCATTGCAAAGCTGTGGGGAAAGAGTGTCCTTTTCAGTAAATAGTGCTTCACATCAACCCTTCCCCCTAAAAAAAATTTCAGTTGGATTTTACATCTATATTTGAAATGTAGAACAGTAAGGTTTTAGAAGATGATGTATGAGAGAGTTGGAGACAAGCCTTAAATATCATGTTAAGTAGTTTGGATTTTATTTTGAATATAATAAAAACCATTGCCAGTGAGTCAATTTTGACTCAAAGCGACCCTATGGGACAAAGTAGAACTGCCCCATAGGGTTTCCAGGGAGTGCCTGGTGGATTCGAACTGCCAACTTTTTTGGTTAGCAGCCAAGCTCTTAAGATTTTGACCCAGGTAAGGGTCATTCAGATCTTTTTTTTTTTTTTTAAAGATGACTTTTGGTAGAATTTATCCTAGATTGTAATTCAGTTTCTAGCCATGTTTGCGACATCATGACCTGAAAACCCTTCTGCTAAAAACACTTAAAAATGCTGATAAATTCTAACAAATATTTGAAATGCTTGTCTGTAGCTGGAAAAAACCAAGAAGTGTTTCGAGGTTAAATGTGGTTAAATATTAACTTATGCTTAAGGATGCCTATTCTCCCCTCCTCCCCGACCACTTATATTTTAAGCATGATACTTAGGTAATTAATTTTCAGTTTTTAAATTAGGAAAGGAGAAACATTAATTTCCATGACTGACAGATCCTCTTTACACATGTACACTGAGTATCCAGGATTTTGGTTCAATTTATAGATTTTGGAAACACAACTAGAACTTGGTTTGGGATGGACAATGATGTCTTTAACATGTTGAGCATACTGAAGAAGTTATTTCAGGTAGGTGTTAACAGTAAAAGATATAGAAGTGAGAATAATTGGAAAACGTTTGGAAGACCATTGTTACTAGAACTACAGTTAGTGTTGTAGTTAGACATGAAACATTTTTATTCAGCAATGTTTAAGTCATAGTTTAAAAAAAAACCTACTGTAAAATAGGCACAAAATGACACTGAGTTAAACTTAGTTAAAATGGTAGCCATTTGAAAGAAATTGCCTAAAAATATAACAGTAATGCAAATTTAATGCTATAAGAACTCTAAACATCATTTAAATTGCCAGGCATAAAAAAACCCAAGATTGCTATCTATTAAAACAGACTATTATATTTCTTTAAGAAAAGCTTTATTGAGATTCACATACCATGTAATTTTACCCATTAAAACTGTTCAGTTTAGTGACTTACAGTATATTTACAGTTGTCCATCCATCACATCAATTTTAGAACATTTCCATCACCCTAAAAAAGAAACCTCTTAGACTTTTGCTGTCACTCTGTAGTCCTCCAGCCTTCTCAAACCCTTGGCAACTGCTAATCCACTTTCTGTTTTTAGATTTGCCTATTATGGACATTTTATATAAGTAGAATCATACAATACCTGCCCTTTTGTGTTTGGCTTCTTTCATTTAGTGCAATGTTTTCAAGGTGCATCCTTGTTGACGCATGTATCAGTACTTCATTCCTTTTTATTGCCAGATAATATTTCATTGTATGGATATACCAAATTTTGTTTCTTCATCAGTTGATGGACATTTGGGTTGTTTCCAACTTTTGGCTGTTATGAATAATCTGCTATAAACGTTCATGTACAAGTTTTTGTGTGGATATCTGTTTTCATTTCTCTTGGGTATATACCTAGCAGTGGAGTTCCTGGGTCATATAGATATATGTTTAACCATTTGAGGAACTGCCAAACTGTTCTCCAAAGCACCTACACTGTTTTACAGTCCCACTAGCAGTTGATGAGCATTCTGCTTGCTTCATATCCTCAGCAACACTGGTTGTTATTGGACTTTTTTATTCTATTTATCCTAGAGAGTGTGAAGTGGTTTTCAGTTTGCATTTCCCTGGTGGTTAATGATGTCAAGCTTATTTTCATTTGCTTATTGGCCATTTGTATATCTTGGAGAAATGCCTATTTGGATGCTGTCTCCATTTTTTAAGTTGGGTTATTTCTCTATTTTATCCTTGAGTTATCTTTACATACTGTTGATGCTATACCCTTATCAAATATATGATTTACAGATATTTTCTCTTATTCTGTAAGTTGCCTTTTCGTTTTCTTGATAGGGTACTTTGAAGCAGAATAGTTTTTAATTTTGATGAATTCCATTTAATCATTTTTGGTTTGGGTTGCTGTGCTGTAGGTGTGTATTAATATAGTTCAATATATTTTGAAAAAGATTTCTTTAAATTACTTTGTATTAAGATATAATCATGCTACAGTTACTTTATTAGCATTTAGGACTGATAAAAATTGTTATAAGGAACAGTTCTTACAATTTTTTTTTCTTTTTAATTTTCCCTGAAAATTTTGTTATAGTTCTATAGTATCAACCCTCCTTGCCCTTATGGATGGATTAGATAATAGGGGCGAAATTGTTGTTATTGGTGCTACAAACAGACTTGATTCTATAGACCCTGCACTCAGGAGACCTGGTCGTTTTGACAGAGAATTCCTTTTCAACCTACCTGATCAAAAGGTAAGAGTTTTTTTATTTTGTATGTTAATGTTTATGTATAATTTGATTGTGAAGCTAATATATACTTAAAGGGTAGTATTGTATGAATTTTCATTGCTTAAATTTTGTGCTTATGGGGCACTGTAGTTAACACTTTATAAAAACCCTTATAATATAGTGATGGAGCGAGATTTATCTTGAAGATTTTGTACTTGTTCTTTTTATTTTGGTGCTGAACTCAATTCCTTATAAAGCCAGTAAGGTGTTACCATCTTGGTTATAATTTGCTCTTGGTCTTTTTTTTATAGTGTAGAGAAGTTCAGGTAATAGTGTTGAGGGAACAAATACATTCAGGTGTTAAAGAGTGTTGTTTTTCTACCCCAAGAAGGCAAACTTGAAAAAGAAATTCTGATCAGACTCTTGGTGGTAGTAGTATCAGCTGATTTTGGATTCTTATACTTCAGTGTTTCTTTTGTTTTACTGTGGGAAAAAAAAAAAAAATTCAGGGTATTTTGGAACTAAGCTGTTAAATTTTGATTGTACTATACAGTCACATCTTGGGGTAGAAGATACCGTTTTGAAAAAAAAATCAAGATAAAATTGTTTAAGCCTTTGATTTTTCAGTGAATTTAATTAATGTATACTAAAATCATCTTGTAAAATATTAAATGCCAAAGCATCAGCTGACTTACAGAAGGTAATAATATGCATTATATTTCTGTACTCAATTGAATATTTTTACAAAGTAAACATTTTTTAAAGTTTTCAATGACTTCTCAAGTTAGCTCATTGTTTAGTCATAAAACCTTGTGTATATGATAGGGCCAAAAGTTCTGTGAAATCTAAATATAAAGTTGTATGAAAGTTATGAATATTATGTTATTGTTAGTTGCCATCGAGTCGGCTCCGACTTAGTAGCAACGCTCTGTATAATAGAATGAAACTTTGTCCTGTCCTGTGCTGATCCTCACAATCGTTGCTATGATTGAGCCCATTGTGACAGCCTCAGTCCATCTCCTTGAGGGTCTTCCTCTTTTTCACTGGCCCTCTAAATATAAAGTTATATAAAAGTTATGAATATTATAACATTAAAATTTCTAGTTCATGTATTTTTAAATGGTAAAGATGATGTGGTGGAAAAGTGAAGCCCAGTTTTGAGTTTTAGACTGAGATCAGTCACTTAGTGTGCCACTAGTCAAGTTTTTTTCACCTCTCAGAACCTTAAGTTTCTAAGTTTGTGAAATAGTGACAAAATCTCTACTACATATCTCACAGGATTATCGTGGGGACAGATTTAATATGAATGCCAAGGCATTTACATTTCTTTTAAAATAAACAATTTTTTTTTTTCTGGGGTATGGTTAGTCAGAATTTGTTTCAGCTAATATATTTGAGGGATTGGTGTTATTTTATCTTTACTTTTCTTCTTAGGCAAGAAAACACATTTTACAGATCCATACCAGGGACTGGAATCCAAAATTATCAGATGCTTTTTTAGGCGAATTAGCTGAAAAATGTGTTGGTGAGTGCTATTATTTGAGTTCTTTATTGTTGTTGTTTGTTCTGTTCAGCCTCCCTTTCCCCTGATGTTTGGAATGTGGATGCATATAGTTATGTTTTTGATTGTGCAGATTGCTTGCCTTTATCTTTAAAAATTATTTTAAATCTCTCACTTAAAATTTGAACACTTTTAAATTAGAATTTTAGCTGCCATTAGGTGTTTGAGTAACAAAGCTCAGTAGTAATATGCCTTTTATTGAGTGCTTGGTATCCATAATATGACATGAAAAATATAAATGTATTATATGCAGTGTCTCCTTTTAGGAATTTTCTCCTCTCAGAAATTTTACTAAGAAAATTAAGCTTAAACTTGAGAGAGAATGGTCCATGTCAAAGGCAGGACAGCAGTCTTTTACTTTGCAGATTACACAATGGACTCATCTTCCTGCATGTGGTCTAGAAAGGAGTTGGGTGGTAGGGGTCTTTGAAGAAAATTCTTAAAGGCATCTGCTAATGTTCCCCCCCACCAAAAAAAAAAAAAAAAAATCCAGTGTAATGTTAAATTATTCAGAGTGGACTCTCTCCCCACAGAGTGAATGATGAACACTGCTGTCCTAAAAGGACATGGTGAGAGTATTTTATGTACATACATGATCATATATAGGAGATGCAATTCAGGACTTTGGCTCTAATTAGGTCTGAAGTAAAAATAGATACAATATTAAGCAACTGAGTGTACACACAGGCATTGTTCCTTCATTCCTTTTCTCTCTCTTGTCTATTTTCCTCTCATTCTCTCAAAAATACAGTAAAAATCTCTCTCCATGGATTTTAAGCATTATGAAGAAATCCTCAAAATAAATCCACTATCAACAGTCTACTTGGGAAAACTTTGAAGTTACCAAAACCAAAAAGAACAAATTAGTTAAAAAATCATTGTGATCCACTATCAGATAATTAAAACTTAAATAGAACATTAGTCCATTCAGTTAGCTACATCCGAATTATCCTCTTCATCCACAGGGACCTCCATCTCCGAAGCAGCATCCCTCAGCTTTTGAACCACAAAGACCTCGACATCTTCTGGTGAGGAGAAAACGTAAATCTCTCCAGCACTACTACAGTTTAAGCTTTGCCTGGTATAAGAGAGCATGCGCCAAACCCATTTCATGTAAATTTGGCTTGACCTTTGCAAAGCCTTGTGCTGCTTTATGGGAGAGGGTGGTATTTGGTATAAAATCCAGTCTTTTCCCTTTTTGAAATTGACCCTTTTTGTCTCCTGCTACTTTTATGATCTTAATGGGAAATTCTTGTAGGTTTTTCTGTGAATTTGTCACAGATCAGTCCTTAGCTGAAATAAGCAATAATTTTGGAAATTCCCTAAATGAGAGATATTTTTTAAAATTACTATTATTTTTTCTGTCATCTGAAGTATTATATACTTTAATTCTTCATCCTAAATGCTAGAGACTTAGTTTCCTTTTGCATTTCCAAAACCCAATACTTCTTATTTTTCCAAGTGTTTTATTTTAGCTTTTAGTCACTTTCTTAAGTTTTTAAATTCTCAAGACATAATTTCCTGTGACTGAAAACCTATCTCCTGCCTTTTTTAGGAGAGGTGTACAGAACCTGCTTATATATCATTTTTCTTCTGGAGAGTGACATAAAAATCCATTACAATTGAATTAACTTCTGTTGTTGGTTATAACATTTGCTCCATTTAAGAAACCAGTTCACATAAAAAAGAAAAATACAAGTCTTCAAACAAGAGTAAAATAGTAACAAATGTTAGATCTGTTATAAACTCATCAGTTTATGAATCCCAAACATGTTTTAATGTGTATGGGTTCATTTCAGTGAAATTTATGCTGAGCAAAAAAGTGTGCAGTCTTGATGAGTAATTGCAAAGATAACTAACCTCTTTTCAGAGGTTATGGATTTGGTAACTTTTTCCTTGAAAAAATTCCCAAGCACTTAGAGGTTTTGCAGGCACAGATAGGTGTGATTTTCAAGTAGTGAAAAATTTCCTCAACAGCATACATTGATAACAATGATACATGTTGGCATCCAGAACGTTTGCACAGATAATAGGAGCATTAAGGTTAATGTGGAGCTCAAACTTACTCATATTTCTGTATTCCATTTTCACTAAGAGGGCTAAAACTATGAAAACATCAATAATGAGGCTTCTATCTTGTGGGCCTTTTGTTATGTTTGATATTGTACTTGAAAAATAACTTCGTAAAGTTTTGATAAGACCTTGTTTCTTTCTGGTCTGTCCTCTGAATAGCTTTATTTTTTAGTCTTTCAGAAAAAATTTGCTGTGATTATGATGTACTTTTAATTCTGTTTTAGGGTCTAGTAAAGGAAGTATTACAAGCTAGTAGTTCTCAAGTTTTTTATAGTGTCAAAATCGTTTGTAAAGCTTTTAAAAAATACACATTTATGGTCTCAAACCTCTAGAGATTCTGATTTACTAGGTTTGTCATAGGGCTTGGGTATCTGTATTTTTGCTTTAGTTGCACCGTTTTTTCTGATGAATATTCAGTGTTGAGAACCACAGATATAAACCAGTAATTCTCACTCACAAACAACTGTGAAGAAGATGTTTCCTATCTTTATAGTCTATTGGTTGTGATCCATGTGAAAATTTAATTTTTAAAATAGGGTCTATTAGTGTTGATAAACTTTTTAATTATCTGGAACAAATTAGGAAAAAATGAAGTACATTGTTATATATGTAATTAACATGTTTTTTATTATTATGTCAAATATTACAGGTAACATTTACTACATGAAATGCTTTTTAGTAGCTGTTAATTTTTTTCTGTTTTGTCTTAAGTGTTTCTGAATATATAATTTTTAAACTTAGGCTTTTGTAGGACAGTGTAGTATGTTCAATAACTGTGTATATACTTTTAATGAAGAAAAAGAAATATGATTGTTTATATTGTTTAAAGATGGTAGTTTATTCTTTACTTCCTCTGATGTGGAGGACAGAATTCATATGCTTTAATCACACCCATGATCATTTTATTAGCTGCTTATAACTTTGAGCTGGTGTTTATCCTTATTTTGTTGAACTAATGTAACAGATATGTGAGCCACAGGAAAGATAATTTTTTTCAGGTTTATTTATTGAGAAATGGAAAATAAAATGAGAGCCCAATGGTAAATCTGGTTAATCTGAAGACTAATAGATTACCGTCATGAGACAGTGTTAATGCTTAATTTGTTGATAGGTTTCTGAATTAATTTCTTAGAGGTTATGTTAGGCTTTTCCTTAACTCTGAATAAATCTTACTTAAATAATTCAATATTTTTCTCTATTTTTCATAATTCTCATTGATAAGTTTGCTCACAATGAATAAGTTGGTTTAAAAATAAAAGAATTTAGATTTCTTAGAAAAAGATTAAAAGCCCAATAGATATAATTTATCCACTTTATAGTGAACAGTAACTTAGCAGTTTTACCTTTCCAGACTGCAACCTTTTAGTTACAGTAACCTTCTCTTTTCATGCATTCTTCTACTCAGCAAATATTTATTGGATATCTACTGTGTGCAAGGCATTGTTCTAGGTGTTTGAGATACATTACAGGTGGTCCCCGACTTATGGCAGGGTTCTGTTACAACATCTCTGTCATAAGTCACTTCTGACGAAAGTTCAATACCTCTTTTTTGTTGTTGTTGTTTTCGTTATTATTGCCTTTTATTATCAGTATCTTTATAAATCCGATCTTTATTTGTCTTTGGGGGTTGGAAACATTACATATAAACTTACAGATATATTTTAACATTGTATGTAGTACGTATTACTAATGATACCGATACTTAAAAAAGAAAGAAACGAACCAGATGGTCGTAAATGTAGTTCGTCGTAAATCGAATACGTTGTAAGCTGGGGACTACCTGTAGTGAACAAAACAGACAAAGATCTTTACCCTCCCAGAGCGCAAATTGTAGTGGGGGGTAAGCAGACGATAAATATAATAGGTAAATGATATAGTATATTAGAAGGTGGTAAGTGCATGGACAAAAAAAGAAGCAGGGTAAGGAAAATCTTTCTGTTATTTGTAGGTTATGATTATTAATAGGATCATATGCCCTACTACTAATCAGAATATAGTTAATTATAGACTATGTGAGTGACTTGCATTCTGGTTTATATGATTTTGTCTCTTGATATCCCTTGATGTTCTTTTTCTGCCAGTTAGTCTGGGCCTACTTCTTCTCAGTTCGTAGTTTTCTTGCCTAATCACCATTTTTATTTCAGTATGTAAGTGTTCCACAAGGTCATTGTGAGATATAAAGAGATAAATGAACCTAATATCATCCCTTGAGGAGCTTAGGGACTAATAATTTGTATCTAGTTTGAGTAGTTCCCCCTGCTGGCATGAGTACTAAAGGTGACCAAAATCAAGTTTCAGTGATGATATAAAAAACCAAATGGCTAGTTTGAGGTCCCCCCCCCACCTTTTTTGTGGTAAAGACCTAACAGTTCAGTGTTTTTTAATATGTACTTGTTACTCAGATGAATGAAATTATTTAAAAGCGTAAGAGATTTGTTTTGTTATTTAGCTGCATAATCAGTTAAATACGGATAGTGGACAATACCTCGTGTTGGTACAGTCTTTAGAGCTAGATTATTAGTCATTTGAAGCTGAAAATATGTATAAAAGTGAAGTTAGTGTGGAAAATCAATGAAAATATTTTTAATGTTCATGTTTCCTTTACTGCTTTTGGAACTTTAACAGGCGAATTACAAATTCAAGTTATAATTTTGAGGGAGTGAATGTTAACTTACGTAGTGGGTTGAACTCAGGGTTGGTGATAGAACAGCTCTACTTTTGAAGTTTTTGCCTATATACTGCTTTGTACTACCTCTTGATATGTATTTAGAAACTAGTAATATTAGAAAAAATATTTTGTTTGTAAACTTAATGTCATGGGAACTAAACTAATGATTGGAAATTTTGACAAAGAATTGAGATGAAACTATTGCTCTTTTAAAACCTTCCCTGAAGAAAGTTGCACATTGTAATCAGTGGTTTTGACACATGATACATGACCTATTTTGTTTTAATATCATTAGTTCATGTTTATATTAATTTAAAATATTCAAAACATTTTCAGTTTTAGTGAGTATTTAGCCCTTAATTCACTAACTTTATTGGGTAATTTTAAATGATCAATTTTCATTTTGTTGATAAAATTACACATAACTGTTGATTAAGTACTGGTTATTACTTTAGCTAAGGATGTGTATGTTTGCAAAATGTAGTTGGCCTTGGAAGAATGAGCTAACCTTTATAATCCTTTTCTTTTTGTGCATTAGGCTACTGTGGAGCTGATATCAAGGCCCTGTGCACTGAAGCTGCCCTGACTGCCCTGCGGAGGCGTTATCCCCAGATTTATGCTAGCAGTCATAAGCTGCAGCTGGATGTTTCTTCAGTAGTGCTCACTGCACAGGATTTTTATCATGCAATGCAGAATATTGTGCCTGCTTCCCAACGTGCTGTGATGTCTTCGGGGCATGCACTATCCCCCATCATAAGGCCACTGCTGGAAAGAAGCTTCAACAACATCCTAGCAGTCTTGCAAAAAGTGTTTCCTCATGCTGAAATTAGCCAGAGTGACAAGAAAGATGGTAGTATAAATTACTTATCTATATTGTTGTAATGAAAAAAGTACAGGTATAGTGAGTTTCCTCATAAGATTGTTTATGTGTCACTCTTTTGTATGTGCCACGAATATAGAAAGTGTATTTCACTCACCATGGTCTGTTCCAGGCCTGGCATACTTCCTGGCATATGGTAGGTGTCTGGTGAATGTTTGTAGAATGAGTTAATGAGTTGTTCACTCTTGGGACATTCTGTCCATCTTATGTTGAAATGTTACTATTTTTAAGAAAAATTAACTGATAGTAATAGCTTACATTTATTTTATCATCATGAAGTCTTTGTATAAATTGTCATTTATTAATCCTCGTAACAGTTACATCAAGTAGGTGCTCTTACTCTTTTTATTATATAGGAGACTGGGGAACTTGCAAAGGTAATTTAGCTTAAATAAGGTCACTCATTTAGTTAATTCTGAGGCCTGTATTCAAATCCATAGATTTGCCCAAAAAGGGCAAGCATGTTCTGTTGGAGGGGTTCAGGAAGAATTAGTAAAGGAGAGTTTTGAGATGTACCTTGAAATGATGAAAAATAGAAGGTGAGTGGGCATTCTAGGTAGATGGAGCATTTTGAACAGAGGAATGGAATTGAAAAAGATTGAGGCACATAAGCTATTGGTAAGGAAGTAAATAGGGACTTGGTTGTAGAGGGTCTTGAGTTCTAGCCTCAAGTTTGTTGTACTCCGGATCTGAGATAAAAACACAAAAAACCAAAAAAACCAAACCTGTTGCCGTCAAGCCAGTTCCAACTCATTGTGACCATATAGGACAGAGTAGAATTGCCTCATAGAGTTTCCAAGGAGAGGGTGGTAGATTCACGCTGCTGACCTTTTGGTTAGCAGCCTGAGCTTTTAACCACTGTGCCACCAGGGCTTCAGAAATAGAGGCTACCTTTAAAAATGTCAATTTGTTTACCAAAAAAAATTCAAATCAGGTTGATATACTAATCAAAGTAAAGCCCGTGAACTTTGAAACATAAGTAATGTGTTTTAATTATTTTATTTTCCCCAGTTCCTTGCACCTTGTTTGGCATGTAGTCTGCACCTAATAGAGAATTGTTCAATATGCTAACACTAAAAGTATATATGATAAAAATCATGAATATTCAATGAATTTTACTGTCACTGTGAATAGCTTTTTCAGAAACTTTAATTTCTTAGAGCTATACTCACATGATGGAATTGACTCCATGGCAGCGGGTTTGGTTTTGGTTTATACTCACATAAGGAGTCCTGAGTGGCACAAATGGTTAAGAGCTTGATTACTAGCCAATAGGTTGGTGGTTCAAACCCACCAAGAGGCACCTTGGAAGACAGACCTGGTGATCTGCTTCTGAAAGATCACAGCCTTGAAAACGCTATGGAGCTGTTCTACTCTGCAGCCACCCGGTAGCCATGAGTTGAAGTTGACTTGATGGCAACCAAACAACAACAACCAACAACTTATGTGAAACACTGTGATTCTTCAATCTAGCAAATAGAGAGGAGAACAAATATTTTATTGATCTAGGAGCCCTGGTGGCACAGTGGTTAAGAGCTTGGGTGCTAATCAAAATATGCACCAGCTGCTCCTTGGAGACCCTATGGGGCAGTTCTCCTCTATTTGATACAGTCGGTATGAGTTGAAATCGACTCAGCGGCAACAGGTTTGGTGGTTGTTTTTTTGTATTTATGAACTAGGCACTATGCCACAAATTGTACATTTCTTATCTCTCAATTTCATAACTGGGAATATATTTCTTTCCCCAAAATTTCTCAATAGTTTTAAAGATGTCCCCTTTAGAAAATCATAAAAATCTCACCTTCTCTTCTGAGCTCTTAAGATAGCCTTTATCTCCATTTGAGAATTACCATTTTATGACATTATTATCTGTGTTTTCTTATAATTATTTTTCATAAGTATAAAGTATGCTTTAGTTCCATTTTTTTTTCTAGTGAATGACATGTACCAGTGGATAAGAGAGACCAAATCTTATTTTGATTTTTAATATATTAAAAAAATTTTTTTAGATAGATTATTCTGGTTATTTTTGGTCTTTAATATTTTTCTTAGGCAAGTGTTCGTTCCTTGTTATGAAATTACCACTCAAAAGATATTATTTTCTGGATTAATTCTTAAGATGTTAGTTGTAATAAATATTGAGATTTAAAATCTGTATCTATATCAGCCACTGAGATCTGCATCTACTGCACAATTCAGTGTCTCAGTTTAGAAAACATACCTCCATTTTTTTCTTTGTTTTTTGGGAAGGATATGATTTCTGTCCATATTAATTCTACCCTGAGTCTATTACATGTGTAGTATTGCTTTTTTTTGGAATGACTTGGCACTTTTGATGTGTACATGTGTGATACAGCTATTAATACTTAAAGATGTAGTCCAGGTACATTTTTAAGTATTATGCTCTCAGTAGGAATTTTGGTTCCGTTTAGTCCAGTGAGTAGGAACTTAAGAACTATATACAGCCAAATGCTACTTGAATGAGTGCCTTTTTAAGATTGGCTTTGTTTTAACTGAATTCCTGACTTCATCTTAACTAGACTAGGTTTTCCTTGAAAAGGCTTGTGTGTGTACTATTTGAAAAATAAGGGCAAATTTGCTTTTGTAAGAACTGGTCAAAGAAACAAAATATCTTTTATAAAATGGACCCTTTCTGGCCAAAATTAACTCAGAGATTTTTAATATGTAGGTGGATAAAAATTTTATTAGTGCCGCTTCTTTTCCAGACTGGTTGCAGTTAGTCAGTGAAGTCTACCAAATTACATCTTATAACACTTAAGTACATAGTCTGTAAAGGTGAAAGAATTAACATTAATTTCATTTATAAAGTATTCAGAATACTGTAATTGTCAATTTGCCTAGTAAATCTGTATTAGTTGATAGATAAATTGTTAATTTTACTGGATTTGTACTCCAGTTTTTCTTAGCTTTGGTAGAACACTAATATTAAAGAACTTTATAAACCTCATAACCTTCGGGATTTTTTTTTTTGAACAGATATAGAAGCTCTACTTTTAGATGATAGTGAAGATGAGAATGCTTTATCAATTTTTGAGACCAGTTGTCACTCAGGATCACCAAAGAAACAGTCATCAGCTGCTGGTGTACATAAATCCTACCTTCATTTTACAATGTGAGTATTTAATTTCTTTCAATTTAGAGTGATTTTTGCTACTTTATAGCTAGAATTATAGTACATATTTGCTTATTTTACCTTGGGAACTTCATCTGTTTTTCTGTTGTCTGGATACATTCTGGGAAACTATATATACTTTTTTGTGTGGTATTAATTAGTTAGTCGATCAACTACTTTAGATATTTTCTTCCCCCCAGCAAGGAGAATCTGTTGACTGCAGTTTACTGTTTTTTAATGTAACAGCATGATTTTTTTTGTTGGGGCGCGGGCGGCAGAAAAGAATTACCGTTAGAAAGTCAACCCCTGCCCCCAATTTTAGTGCTTTTTTATTTGAATTAAAATTGACAGAAATGAAATATTTACCAGGATTTAAGAGTACTTTAAGTTATAGTATGTTTCAGATGATAATTTAGGGACTCTTAAAGAGTTTTTAAATTAGAAATTGCTCAGAAATTAAACAAGTAACTTCTGATTCTGCAAAACCTCATTAATTTACACTTCCCTAATTTCGATTTTATGGTTATTCTATTTACATTTGCCTTTTCACTACTATATTAAGGCAGCATTTGCTATGCCCTTAATAGGTAAACAAGTTTAGTGTGAATGTAATTTTAAACTAAATACTAACAGCATCATCACTTGTATTCACATAATTAGTATGATAGTTAAAAGGCCATAATGCTTCAGTTAGTAGGTCTAATAACGTTTCTATTAGAAGAAGCAGGATTGTGTGTACTCTTAAGTAATTTTTCTTTAGAGATATTTTGAACAAATTTAAATCTTCAACTTGAACTGAAGTGTTTCCCCAAGTAAGTCTTGGTGAATTGTTATAAAGTTAGATTTGATTATTTGCATGATAACCCTTTTTGGGTTAAAAATGAAGCTAATTTACTTTCATACGTTCTCTTTTCTTTTTTTCCCCCATTGGAAATACCTTTTTTCTTTTTCTTTATTGTGCTTTAGATGAAGGTTTATAGAGCAAACTAGCTTCTCATTAAACAATTAATACACATATTGTTTTGCAACATTGGTTGCCAACCTCAGGACATATCAACACTCTCCTCTTCTTGACTTTGGGTTCCTCATTATCAGCTTTCCTGTCCCCTGCTGCCCTCTCGTCCTTGCCTCTGGGTTTGTGTATCCATTTAGTCTAGTTTTGTTTTATGAGCCTGTCTGATCTTTGTCTGAAGGGTGAACCTCAAGAGTGACTTCAGCTAAAAGGGTGTCACTTGTATGGCTCATTTTGATTTAGCTTTTCTAAAGGAATTAGTTTAATTTTAACTTCTTTCACATATGTTTTTCTAGTTCATTGATTTAATAGTGACTTTCGTTTATTAGCCAGCTATATCCAAGAACACTTTTTTTTTAGTCATTTTCATAATATTCATACATTTATCCTTTTATTTACATACCCACACATTCATCCAAATTTTATGTGTTTACTGTATGCCAAGCAGTGTACTAGATGCTGAGAGGATAAGCATGAATAAGATACAAAGTAGTTTTCTCCCTGGAGATGTTTGTGCTGTTGGGAGTGACACACATTGCTATATAGCTAAAGTGCTATGAAAGCAGAATTAAGAAATTTCCACTGGGGAGCCCAGAAAGGCTTCACAGAAGAAATGGTGGCATTTGCTGGCTTTTTGAGTATGAAGGGATGGGAATTAGCATTTGAGTGCTTATACAAACTAGACATTATGCTAGGGTTGGTGCTTTATATACAGTAATACATCTAAGCCTCCCAACAATCCTGTAGCATTTGTGATATCATCATTTTATAGATGAGGAAAGTGAAGCACAAAGAAGTTAATTGCCCATGATCATGCTGTTAGTAGGTGCAGAGCCATGCTCTGTGCTGTTTGTTTCCTGGGATAATTTTCTTTCTATTATACTATGTGGCTTCCAAATTGATTTCTGAGCTTAATAGGTAGAGAAGAAATTGTATTGCTTCTTTGGGTAATTTGGGCCAGTATGATTTTTCATACTCTCCAGTGAGAACATACTTTAGAATAAAAGCCCTTAATAAGGGCTACATATGGTTTTTTGTTGTTTTTTGCTTTGATTTGGTTTTCTATTTGAGTGACATACTTTAGCATGCCAGATTAATGTAAAAAAGATGCTAGGCAAGTAGAAAGCATGACTTAATGCTTGTCTCCAGTCACATTAGCCAGAGTGTTGCTGGTGGGTTTCTTTTTCTGGGAATAGTCTCCTAAAACAATGTTGACAACTTCTTTCAGATTTAACTTTGTTAAAGTTCTGGTGCTCCCACTTCCATAGTCTCTCTATGCATACAGATGAACTCACACAGTATGAAATTGTATCCTCCTATACAGTTGTTATAATATAACTTGCTTTTTTATCTACTCTGTTGGAAATATTATTTCATATCAGCGTATGTTTAATATTCTTTTAAAATTACGGCTTAGTATTTTCTTTTATAGATGTTCCATAATGTATAAAATCTTATTGATGAAAACTGAAGTTTTCAGCTCCTCTTTTATAAACAGTGCTGTGGTATGTTTCTAAATATACATCTTTACACCCTTACCTGATTCAGAGCTAAGGGTAAATTTTGAGAACTACGACTGCTGTGTCAAAGGGTATATTCATTTAAAAAACTTGATACACGCTGTTCAGATGCCTTCCAGGAAGATCATACTAATTTACATATTCATTACTAATTTATGAGATTGCCTCTTTTCCTATACCCATGTCAACTCTTGAGCACTGTTGTGTTTTTAAATCTTTACCAACCAGATAGGTGAAAACAGTCTCTTCTTGTTTGAGTCATTCATTTGTTCATTTATTCATTCAAATATTTTTTAAGTGCACATAATGTGCTTGACGTTGTCATAGATGCTTGGAATATATCAGTAAACAAAATGCGCTAAGATCCCTGCCCTCTTAAAGCTTACGTTTTAGTGGAAGGAGACAAACAAAAACGTAATAAATAAATAGTACGTTAGAAGATAAGTGCTGTGAACAAAATGTAGAGAGTGGTAAGAGGTAAGGGAGTCATAGGAGTGGATGAGTTGCAGAACATCATTGTACCAGATACATTTTGGCATATTTTGTTATTAGTTGCCATTGAGTTAGCTCCAACTTGTGGTGACCTTATGTATAATAGAACAAAATGTTGCCCAGTCCTGTGACATCTTTACAATCTTCGGTATGTTTGAGTCGTTTATTGTGGCTATTGTGCCAGTCCATCTCATTGAGGATTTCCCTCATTTTTGCTGACCCTCTACCAAACACGATGTCCTTTTCTAGCAACTGACATGTCCAAAGTAAGCAAACTGAAGTTTCACCATCCTCTCTTCTAAGGAGCATTCTGGTTGTATGTTTTTCTAAGATTGACTTGTTCTTTTGACAGTCCATGGTGCATTCAGTATTCTTCGCCAACACCACAGTTAGAATGCATCCATTTGTTCTTCTTGTTTTCCTTTTTCATTGTCCAGCTTTGTCATGCATATGAGGTGATTGAAAAGACCATTGCTTGGGTCAAGTGCACCTTAGTCATCAAACTGACCTCTTTGCTTTTTAAAACTTTGAAGAGGTCTTTTGTAGCAGATTTGACCAGTGCAGTAACCTCATTTGATTTGACTGCTACTTTAGGAACATTGATTGTCAATCCAAATGGGATGAACTCGTTGACAACTTCAAGTTTTTCTCCATTTATCATGATGTTGTTTATTGGTCCAGTTGTGAGGATTTTCATTTTCCTCACATTTAAGTGTAATCCGTAGTGAGGCTGTAGTCTTTGACTTTCATCAATAAGTGCTTCAAGTTGTCTTCATTTTCAGCAAGCAAGTTGTGCCATCTGCATATTGCAGGTGGTTAATGAGTCTTCCTCCGATCCTGATGCTGCGTTCTTCTTCATATAGTCCGGCTCCTTGGATTCAGCAAACAGATGGAAAAAGTGAAAGAATAAAACCCTGTCACACACCTTTTCCAATTTTAAACCTTTGGCATATTTAGAATTGCCAAATAAAATTCAGAAAAGTTGTAATTTTTCCACTCCCACTAGTCTTTTAGAATGCCAGTTTTCCCATCTTCTACTCACTAGTAATGGGTATTAAAATTAATTTTTAGTTTATCAACCTAACAGGTAAAAGATGTTTCTTTATTATTTTATATATATTTTCGTAATTTTTCATCTCTGTTAATGACTACTAAATCTTTCTCTTTTTTTAAATTATGATTTAGGTGAAGGTTTACAGAGAAAATTAGTTTCTCATTAAACAGTTAATACACATATTGTTTTGTTACATTAGTTGCCAACCCCATGATGTGTCAACACTCTCCCCTTCTCGACCTTGGGTTCCCTATTACCAGCGTTCCTGTCCCCTCCTGCCTTCTCGTCCTTGCCCCTGGACTGGTGTGCCCATTTAGTCTTTTTTTGTTTCATGGGCCTGTCTAATCTTTGAAGGATGAACCTCGGGAGTAACTTCAGTACTGAGTTAAAAGGGTGTCTAGGGGCAATGCTCTCAGAGTTTCTCCAGTCTCTGTCAGACCAGTAAGTCTGGTCTTTTTTTGTTAGTTTGAATTTTGTTCTACATTTTCCCCCAGCTCTGTCCAGGACCCTCTATTGTGATTTTTCTCAGAGCAGTTGGTGGTGGTAGCTGGGCACCATCTAGTTGTTCTGGACTGAGTCTGGTGGAGGCTATGGTAGTTGTGGTCCATTAGTCCTTTGGACTAATCTTTCCCTTATGTCTTTGGTTTTCTTCATTCTCCCTTGCTCTAGATGGAGTGAGACCAGTGGACTATCTTAGATGGCTGCTCACAAGCTTTCAAGACCCCAGATGCTAATAACCAAAATAGGATGTAGAACATTTTCTTTATAAACTATGTTATGCTAATTGAGCTAGATGTCCTCCAAGACCGTGGTCCCCAGCCCTCAGCCCAGTAATTCTGTCCCTCAGGGAGTTTGGATCTGTCTATGAAGCTTCCGTGACCTTGCCTTGGTCAAGTTGTGCTGACTTCCCCAGTATTGTGTACTTTCTCACCCATCACCCAAATTACCACTTATCTATTGTCTAGTTAGTGTTTTTATCTCCCCATCCTTCCCCTCCCTCGAAACCATCAAAGATTGTTTGTTTCTGTGTATAAACCTTTTCATGAGTTTTTATAATAGTGATCTGTTACGAATTGAATTGTGTCCCCCCAAAATTATGTGTGTCAACTTGGCTAGGCCATGATTGCCAGTATTGTGTGATTGTCTACCATTTTGTCATCTGATGTGATTTTCCTATGTGTTGCAAATCCTGCCTCTATGATGTTAATGAGGCAGGATTAGAGACAGTTATGTTAATGAGGCAGAACTCAATCTGTGAGGCTAGGTTGTATTTTAAGTCAGTCTCTTTTAAGATTAATAGAATGAGCAGAGAGACGGGAACCTCATACCACCAAGAAAGAACTTCAGGAGTAGAGCGCATTTTTTGGACCTGGGGTCCATGCTTTGAAAAGCTCCTAGACCGGGAAAGACTGATGACAAGGACCTTCCCCCAGAGCCAACAGAGAGAGAATGCCTTCCCGTGGAGCTGGCACCCTGAATTAGGACTTCTAGCCTCCTAGATTATGAGAAAATAAATTTATCTTTGTTAAAGCCATCCACTTGTATTTCTGTTATAGTAGCAGTAGATAACTAAGACATGGTCTCATACAGTATTTACCCTTTTGTGATTGACTTATTTCACTTAGCATAATGCACTCCAGATTCATCCATGTTGTGAGATGTTTTGCAGATTTATCATTGCGTAGTATTCCGTTGTGTTTATTACCATAGTTTGTTTATCCATTAATCTGTTGATGAGCACTTGGGTTGTTTCCATCTTTTTACTATTGTGAATAATGCTGCAATGAACATGGGTAAGCATATGTTTATTCATGGGATGTCTCTTATTTCTCTAGGATGCGTTCCTAGGAGTGGGATTGCCAAATCTCTTTCTTAAGCCTAGATTACTCTTGAGCTTCAGACCCTGACCAGTTGGCTATCTCCCCTTTGCTGTATCACAGATCTTTCAGCATATAACTGTACTCCATCCCCCTTTCTTCTCTTCCTGTGAGTCTTTCATTCGGAATGGCATCATCATTGTACATTCAGGTGTCCCAGCTAAAATTGGACATCATCCTTAATGCATTTCCCCTCCTTTCTGTATCCAGTGAATGACCAAGTCTTATTGATTTTTCTCGCTAAATAAGTCTGATCTCAGCCTGTAATTTCTCACCTCCTCTGATACTATTCTTGTCTAGGCTATCATTTTTCATCTCATGCTTGCGTGGATTATTACAGCAGACCCCTGACTGGTCTTCTTTCCTCCTGTTTTTCCTTCTTTTAAAAACTTTTCCTATACTGAGCTAGCATTGTCTTCCCAAAACCTGTATCTGATTGTGTCACTCTCCTCGCTTAAGTAGCTTAACGCCTCCCCATTGCCTTCAATATTAGTTCCAGACTTTAACATGGCTCTTCATTGTCTGACTCTCCTTTCTTCTTCCCCACCTCAACCTTATGCTTCTCCTTGTCCTGAAAGAAACTGGCTATATGAACTATGTAAATTGCCCCAAAGGGCCATGCTCTTTCAAGCATCTGTTCCTTTATACATCTTACTGTGTTTTTGTTTTTTTTTAATTAATCCTTTTTACCCCCTAATCTGTTGAGTTTCTGCTTTGGTAACACTTTCCCAGTAAAGACTTCTTTTAACTCCTTACTGGTGTCCCATAGTACCTTTTACTTAATACCAATGAATTATAGTAATCTGTATATTTTCTTTTTCCACTATATACCAATTAATTATTAGTTTTGTGATAATACTGGTGTTGTTGTATACCTAGGGCTGAGGTATTCGGCGTAGGAGACATTCTACAAATGTTTGTTAAATGAATGAACATTTTAAAAATGCTTGTTATATACTTCTATTTTTTTTTTCTTAATTTTGTGTTTATGTTCTTTGTCCCTAGGGGTATTGTTCAACACTATGTGCATAAAAGTGTTAAACCCTTTTTTCCCTATTTATGCCAAATTCTTTGTCTCGTTTGGCTGTTGACCATTTGGTACAGATTGTAATTTCAATAGATTTTTATAAGTTAAAAATCTATGAATCTTTTGTTGTTTTCTTGTTTCTGTGTTTAAAAAGTTCTACCCATAGTTATATACTTTTTATCCTAACTTTAAAATTTTTAAAATTTTGGGTTTTAACCTACCTAAAATTGATTTTGTTGGTGCTGCAAAATGAGAATCTGAATCCTCTTTACTTTTTGTTTAACACCACTTATTTTATAATCCACCCCTGTTCTGTTTTTTTAAAAGTTTATTATTTTGTATAAAATTCTTTCAATTTCTCTGATTTGTTTCTCAAGTTTCCTATTCTGTTCCACTGATCTGTTTCTTTGGTGTATTCTACGTTCTATTAATAATTGTTATTCTGTAATATATTTCAATATCAAGTAGGACAAGTCTTAACATAGTGATTTAGAATTTGGACTTTACAATCATATGGACCTGAATTAGAATTTGAACTCCGACGTGTAGTTGTACAATCTTGAACATGTTCCTAACCTCTTTGAGCCTTGGTTTCTTACTTGAATTGTTTTAAATGTACAAAATAAAATGTGTGTGTTAAGAAGAATTGACATCTTTATATAATCTCTGTGTTCAGGGTCATGATATATTTTTGTATAATTTCATTCTTTTATTGCTAAGATTATTATTTGATACTGTTTGTTTTACCTTTTGTATTGTTTTTGCAGTTTTGAATAGGATCTCCTTTCCTTCTTTATATCTTCAGTTGTTATTGATGGTGTTTAGGAAATCTATTGTTTTTTCTAATTTTGTCTTAAGTCCTGGTAGCTGGTAGATTTTGATAGTTATTAGTTGATTGTTTTGAATTTTCTAATGGATAATCGTATCGTTTACAAGTACCAGTTCTTTCCCTTTTCCTTAGAGCTCCATTTTTAATTTGCTTTATTCTTACTGCATTGTCTAGAAATTCCAGGACAGCACTATCAACATAGTAAATAGACTTGCTTCGTTTATCATTTTAATGGTGCTGTAGAATCTTGAATACAAGTTGAGTTGTATTCAATTAATATATTTTTCTAAACTTGCCTGTTCTAGTGTAGGACTTTAGATGTCATGTATTAAGGTAAGAACAGTTTAGCTTTTTTTTTTTTTTAACAAACAAAATTTGATCATTGAAAAAGTGCTACATTTTGAATAATCTTAAGATCTGCTTCTTTACTGGAGAAATAGGATTCTTAACATTTCACCTTGGGTAATTGATAACTAATGATGCTTAGTGTCTGAAGCATTTTCTAAGTTAATGTATGTTGTATAATAGGATGTATACCCAGGTATTTTTATTTTGTTTTAGAATGGATTTTCATACTTTTACGTATTGGTTATTCGTATGATCAGAAGTATCGGCATTTTAAAACCATAATTAATGAAAACATATTTCAGTGTACTTAAAAAATAAGAACGATAAGAAGGTTCTATGAATTTGGAGTTATGTTCTTTTAATATAAATATTTTTGCCTACTATTTCATGTTAATATTCAGGAATGTATGGTTTTGAAATAATTATGTCTTACGTGTATTACAGGTCACCATACCACCAGCCAACCTCCTACAGGCCAAGATTATTGCTGTCTGGAGAACGAGGCTCAGGTCAAACTTCTCACCTTGCTCCAGCACTTTTGCACACTCTAGAAAAATTCTCTGTGCACAGACTAGATCTCCCAGCACTTTATTCAGTTAGTGCCAAAACACCTGAAGAATCATGTGCGCAGGTAGGTTTGTACCATGTCAGAATATTTCATCTGATTGCTTTCAAAAAACCTATTGCCGTTGAGTCGATTATGACTCATAGCAGCCCTGTAGGACAGAGTAGAACTGCCCCATAGGGTTTCCAAGGCTGTAATCTTTACAAAAGCAGACTGCTACATCTTTCTCCTGTGGAGCGGCATGTGGGTTCCAACTGCCGACCTTTCAGTTAGCAGCCAAGCACTTAACCATTGCACCACCAGGACTCCTTGTTTTATTGCTTTAGATTCTGGTAAATACAAAGTGCAAGTGCCTAGTGTATGTAGATAAGAGTTTTTCAAATAATGGTATTATATATTTCTAGGAGTTTGCCTATTTCCTGTAAATTACCTAATTTATTGATATACAGTTGCTCATCATATTTGCCTTTTTATTTCTGTGGCGTCAGTTGTAATGTCCCTGCTTTCATTTCTAATTTTAGGTATTTGCATCTTCTCTCTCTTTTATTTGTCAGTTAGCTAAAGGTTTGTTGATATTATTGATTTTTAAAAAAAAAAAAACTTCTGATTTAGTTGATTCTATCTGTTGTTTTTCTATTCTCTTTCATTTATCTCTGCTATGTTCTTTGTTATTTACTTTTATCTGATAGCCTTGGGCTTGTTTTTCTCTCTTTCTGGTTCCTTGAGTTATAAAGTTAGAGTATTACTTCGATATCTTTTTTTTTTATTCTAGGTGTTTACCACTATTAATTTCCCTCTTAGCACTGCCTTTGCTCTATCCCATAAGTTTTGATGATGTCATAAGAGTGATAACATGAATATTAACTTTTTGCTGGTTATTTATTAGCATTTTAATATTAAGGCAAAGGATCCTTTTGATGCATAATATTTTTTAAAGTGAACTCATTGATTCTTTTCATAATACTTGCATTAATGCTTCCTTCCTCCCCCAAGTTGTAATATCTTGTTTCTTGTATTAAAGTTTCATTAAGCATTGTAGAAAGGTAGCTTCTTTTCCCTTTTTCTGATCCTCTTTTCAAAATTGTGGATTTTGAGTCTTTCTAGAATTCTCTTTACTTATTGTTCTCTGAGTATATATCCTAGTAACCACTAGACCGGTTGCCATAGAGTCAATTCAGACTCACGGTGACCCCCTGTGTTACAGAGTAGAATTGTTCTCCATAGGATTTTCAAGCCTGTGACCTTTCGGGAGCAGATCGCCTGGCTTTTCTTCCAAGGCATGTCTGGGTGGGTTCGAACCTCTGACCTTTCGGTTAGTGGTTGAGTACTTAATGTTTGCACCACCCAGGGACTCTTCTTCTAGCATCACTTCACTACTTATACACCTGTTCAAAGGTTTCTTTTCAAAGCCCATGGCCTGAATAAAAAGCTGTCTGCCAGTATGTTGCTCCAAGTTTTATACATTTAACTCATCCTGGTGATGAATATTTTCTAAGAACATTGATTTATATGTTTGCTTGCATTTTTCTGTTTTAGTGACACAAAATCATTCTAGATTGTATGAAAGTATAGAGAATTATTTAGTACTATTTAAAATAAATCCAAGTGATTTAGTGGGAAAATATAAATTTAAAAAATAGACCTGAGAGGAGATAGAATCTAAACAGACATTAATTGTGGAAGAACAAATTGAACATGTGTCAAAAAAGCACTGAACTCAGTTTCACAGGTGAAAGGATAAGATTTTTGATGCTATTAAAACTGTTCCAAAGCATAGAAAAAGAAGGAAAACTGCGAAGTTAGCAAAAACGATGCCAAATTTTTCAAAGAAATACTAAGAAAACTATTTCCCTTAGGCAGTGATCATAAAGAAAATACTAGAGATGGAATATAGTATCACATCAAAAGAGTAATAATACAAAATCAATTTAGTTAGACATTGAAAGAGATAAATACTGGAAAGGATGCATTGAAAGTAGAAATATTTTCCTGGGCTATGATTGTTTATTTGGAAGTCTCAATATCAACTAAAAAATTATTAGGGGGAATAAGAGAATTTCATAAGGTGGCAATTTCAAATGGAATGTTCTGAAATCAATAATTTTCTTTTATAGAAACAATAAAAAGTTAGAAATCTACTGGCAGAAGAAGTCCCATTTAAAATAGCAAATAAGTATACCTTGGAATTAATTAATATTCAGGGTTTCAAAGAAGAACTAAAAATTTAGTTGAGTAGGACCACTGAAAAAATAATGAAAACCTTTTTTAATTGCTGTACTACACTTCTTTAATTCAGAGTGCTGTGCCAAATCTAATTGCCTATATTCAGATCTCAGTTACTTTGCTTATGACTTTGACTAAGTTATTTAATGTCTTTGAGCCTTAATCTTGTCATCTATGAAATGGAGTTAGTGGTACTTATATAAGTTGTGATTGCTCTGATTATTAAAATTAGCTCATCAGATAGTCTTGGCACACAGTAAGTGCTCGGGGAAATGTTAGTTATAATCATGTTTATCACTGTTGCTACTACTGCTTTTAAAACAAATGGATGATAAGATACAAAATTTTAAAGCTGTGGGTTCTCCTCTAAGTCTGTAAATTAAGTGCAATGCCAATTATAATCACCCAAAGATTTAGAAGGGGAACTGAAAAAAAAAAAGATTCTGCATTTCTTCTAGAAAATAAATGTGAGAGTAGTAAGGAGAATTCTAAAAGAAAAGGTGTAATGAGGGAGCCCCAACAGATTTTTAAAAGTATTATAGAGCTATAGTAGTAAAGAATTTGTACCTGTGCAGGGATAGACAAAGTAACAGAACAGAGGAGAGAATTCATATTTAGTCCTGTGTAGAAATGCGAATTTAGTATATGATGGTGATGATGACATTTCTTATCAGTAGGTGTAAGAGATGGATTGTTAAATAAACTATCTCAGACAACTGGGGAAAAGAAGCTAGATTTCTACTTTTTTCTACAGTCCAAAAAATTTCTATATTGTCAGTAAACTGTAAATGTACTGGCAGAATTCACAAGGTCAATATATTTATGATCCTGAGTATGGGAAAGCAATTTCTAAGTGATGCACAAAAGCCAGAAACCATGAAGAAAGACACGAACAAATTTGACTGTATAAAAATTTGAAGTTACATATGGCAAAAAACATTCTTTAAATAAAATTAATAGACATTACCTGGGAAAAACTGTATGTAACATACATATCAAGAACAAGATTCCTGACTTCTGGGCAAAATGGCGCTATAGACAGAAACAGCACGCCGTCCCTCCACAGCAAAGATCCGAAAAACTAAACCAAATAGAGACAAATGTCAGTCCTGAAACCCTAAGCATCAAATGAAGAGGTAAAGAACTTAGCCATTCTCCAAATGGGATAAGAAACCGACAGAGAACAGAGAGCGAGGAGAGATATATGCAGAGGTCCCCTATCAGCTAACACGGCACGAATCTGCCATCTTGGACTCCCGTCGGAGATTGACAAATGGGGTATGGGAAAGCATCTTCATGTAGCTTCCAGCAGGAGACAGAACAACTGGTAAACAGTGAGAGACGCTTTCCCACCCCTCACCCTTCTTCACCCCAACTCGGCCTCCTCTACTTCTTGCGGCCACAGTCTCTCGGCTGGGAAGCACTGGCTTCACCTTGGTGCTGCTTGGATTCCACCCGCCTGCACTGGCCGGCTCCCTGAGTGCCATTTTTTGGCTGCTGGTGTTGCTTTTTTCTGCTTCTTTTGATTTCTTCCATATGTCTCACCACCTCCCCCGCCTTTCTTCCAAATACCTGGCTCTGTGTACCATCTTTCCTTCTTCCTGAAAGGCTGTGAAACGCTGCTCAACTATGAAACTGCTTCCCAGCCTGTGCCTCCATGCAGGTGGAATCTCCAGGGCTTTTTTTGATTTGTTTGTTTGTTTTCTTTTTCTTTTCTTGGCTTGGGAGCCCCTTCTAGCCGGGCAATACTGCACAGCTTGGGAGCTAATCCCTTAGTCTGTGCAGATGCACGGTGGGATCCCTGCGGACATTTCTTTTTTCCTGTTCGTTTTCTTATCTTTTTCCCTTTTTGTCTTTCTTCATTTCTCAGTTTCTTGTCTCTCTATACTTACCTTCTCTTACTGTCTCCTGAATACCTGGCACTGTGTGACATCTCTACTCCTTGAAGTCAGGCTGTACTTCACGGCCTGGGGGCAACTTCCCCAGTCCTTGGCGCAGCACCGGTGGGATCCCTGGGGGCTTTGCTTTTTTTCCCCTCTAATTTTTATTCATTTTTTTTCTTTTACCTTTTTTTTTCCTTTTTGTTTGGTTTCTCTATTTCTCAGTCTCTCATCTCTCCATTCCAACAGCAAGCTTCCTTAGCACTGTTTTTGTTTGTTTGAATGTTTTTTGCTCCTGTTCCTCTCCTCTCTCCTCTTTCCCTTACCCATCTTAGCTCCACACATCACAGTCTCCTCCCTCCTTCCTGCCTACCTGCACCGTGCCCTGAACATCACATCCCCAAGCAGCACAGGCATGGCCTACCGGAACCTACCCTGCACTAATTTCCAGCCCACCCTGTCGGCCTTAGTATGTGCCACAAACAACCCACCCCAGCACCTCCCCTTCAGCTTGACCTGCCCTGCTGTACCATACCTGAGCAACTGACCCTGCCCATTGGACAAGGAGGCGAAAAGTATCGTGCCCACAGACGAGCAGACAGCAAAGAACACCCACCCCACCTGCTCAGACATAACCAAATAAAACAAAGAAGCAGGATGAAACAAACAAATGTACAATCAGTAAGTGAGGAAACTAACCACTGAATGTCCTGAAGACAGCAAACAATATCAAAACATTTACAAAAACAGGGCAGGATGGTTTCAATAGGTGTCAAAAATAAAACACCAAATGATTTTCCAGTAGAAGAAAAGGCACTAGAACTACCTGATAGGGAATTCAAATCTCTAATATTCAGAGCTGTCCAAGATTTGAAGCAAAAAGCAGACAAAAATGAGGAAAAAATAGACAAATTCATGGGGAAAAGATTGGAAGAATTCAGGAAAATAGTTCAGGAACAAAATGCCAAATTCACAACTAGAAATCATACAAAAAACAACAATTAGAAATCCAAAAGATAAACAACGAAATTTCAGAAATGGACAGTGTCATAGAAGGGCTGAGGATCAGGTTTGAAACAATGGAAGACAGAATCAGTGAAATTGAAGACAGACACTTGGAAACAACTCTGAGGAATAATCAGAAAAAAGAACGAAGAAAAATGAAGAAACCCTGAGAATTTTGTGGGATACAATCAAAAGTAAAAATTTGCGAGTGTTTGGAGTTCCACAGTAGGACGAGAAAATAGAAAACACAGAGAGGATCATTGAAGAACTGCTGACAGAAAACTTCCCAATATCTTGAAAGCTGAAAAGCCGACCATCCAATAAGCTTAATGAACCCAATATAAGATAGACCCCAAAAGAAAATCTCCGAGGAATGTCATAATCACACTCGCTGATACCACAGACAAAGAATCCTGAGAGCAACTCAAGAAAAACAAAAAGTCACAGACAGAGGAGAAACAGTAAGACTAAGCTTGGATTATTCAGCAGAAGCCATACAGACAAGAAGGCAATGGGATAACATATATAAAACCTTGAAAGAAAAAAATTGCCAGCCAAGAATAATATATCCTGCAAAACTCTCGTTCAGATATGATGGCGAAATTGGGATATTTCCAGATAAACAGAAATTAAGGGAGTATGTAAAAACCAAACCAAACTTACAAGAATTATTAAAGGGAGTCCTTCGATCTGAGAGCAAACAGCATCAGACCACAGGCTGAATCTAGGATGCAGGATTGTACCAGCCAGATACCAACCTAGGAAATGAACTCCCAAGGACTATCCAAAACCAAAAGAATTACAACCGGGAACCAGAGAGGTTAATCTGTAACTGTAACAACATCAGAACAATAAAAGAGGGAATAAACGATGTAGGTATAGAACCTTCTAATGGAGAGGTAGGCATGGTGATACCAAGTAATAATAGACTGCTTCAAACTTAGGAAGATAAGGGTAAATTTCACGGTAACCACAAAGAAAGTTAACAAACCTACTCATCAAAATGAAGAGGAAAAACATAAAGTCTCAGTAGAAAAACAAAAGAAATGAAAAAAAAAAAAAATCCACAAATAAGCGGAATTCAGCACAGGAGAGTAAGAGGAACAAAGAAAACATCAGCACCAAAAAAAAAAAAAAAAAAAAGCACTACAAAATGACAGCAATAAACTCATACCTATCAATAATCACACTGAATGTAAATGGCCTAAATGCACCCATAAAGAGACGGAGAGTGACAGAATGGATAAAAAAACAGGATCCATTAATATGCTGTCTACAGGAGACACACCTTAAAACAAAGACATAAATTTATTAAAAAAATCAAAGGATGGAAAAAATATATCAAGCAAACAGCTACCAAAAAAGAGCAGGAGTGGCAATACTAATCTCAGATAAAATAGACTTTAAAACAAAATCCACCATAAAAGACAAAGAAGGACACTATATAATGATTAAGGGGACGATCCATCATGAAGACATAACCATAATAAGCATCTACGCACCCAATGACAGGGCTCCAAAATACATAAAACAAACTCTAACAACACTGAAAAGAGAAGTTGACGGTTCCAAAATAATAGTAGGAGACTTCAACACATCACTCTCGGTAAGGGACAGAACATCTAGAATGAAACTCAGCAAACATACAGAAGACCTAAAGGGCACAGACAACCAACTTGACCTCATAGACATAGATAGAACACTCTACCCAACAGCTGCAAAGTACACATTCTTTTCCAGTGCACATGGAACGTTCTCCAGAATAGACCACATCTTAGGCCACAGAGCAATCCTTAATAAGATCAAAAACGTTGAGATAATTCAAAGTATCTTCTCTGACCACAATGCCATCAAGGTACAAATTAACAACAGGAAGAGTAAGGAAAAAAAATTGATTACATGTAAACTGAATAACACCCTGCTTACAAACCACTGGGTAATAGAAGAAATCAGAGATGGAATTAAAAAATGTCCTAGAATCAAATGAGAATGAAAACATATCATACCAAAACCTTTGGGACACAGCAAAGGCAGTCCTCAGAGGACAGTTTATAGCAATAGATGCACACATCAAAAAAGAAGAAAGGGACAAAATCAAAACATTAACAACAGAACTCAAACAAATAGAGAACAGCAAAAAAAAGCCCACAGCCACTAGAAGAAAGGAAATAATAAAGATCAGAGCAGAAATTAATGAAATAGAGAATAGAAAAGCAATAGAAAGAATCGACAAAACCAAAAGTTGGTTCTTAGAAAGAATCGACAAAATCAACAAACTACTGGCCAGACTGACAAAAGAAAAACAGGAGAGGACACAAATAACCCAAATAAGAAATGAAATGGGGGACATTACAACAGACCCAACTGAAATAAAAGGAATCATAACAAAGTATTATAAAAATCTGTACTCCAACAAATTTGAAAACCTAGAGGAAATGGATAGATTACTGGAAACGTACTATCTACCCAGACTACCACAAAGTGATGTTGAAAATCTGAACAGACCCATAACATGAGAAGAGATTGAAAAGGTAATAAAAACATTTGCAACCAAAAAAAGCCCTGGCTCACTCAGATGGCTTCACTGGAGAATTCTACCAAACATTCAGAGAAGAGCTTATACCAGTGCTACTCAAACTATTTCGGAACATAGAAAAGGAAGCGGCACTTCCAAATTCATTCTGTGAAGCCAGGATAACCCTAATACCAAAACCAGGCAAAAATGCCACAATAAAAGAAAATACAGACCAGTATCTCACCCCTTCGGGAGCAAGGGGAAATGAAGAAAACAAGATACAAGGAAAAGATTAATCCAAATGACTAATTGACCACAACTACCACGGCCTCCGCCAGACTGAGTCCAGTACAGCTAGATGGTGCCCGGCTGCCACCACTGACTGCCCTGACTGGGATCACATCAGATGGTCCCGGACTGAGCTGGAGAAAAATGTAGAAGAAAATTCTAACTCACAAAAAAATACCAGACTTACAGGACTGACAGAGACTGGAGAAACCCAGTGAGTGTGGCCCCCAGACACCCTTTTAGCTCAGTAATAAATTTACCCCCGAGGTTCACCGTTCAGCCAAAGATTAGACAGCCCCATAAAACAAAATGAGACTAATTGTGCACAACAGTCTAGGGACAAGGACTAGAAGGCAAGAGGGGACAGGAATGCTGGTAATAGCGAACCCGATGTTGAGAAGGGACAGTGTCGACATGTTGTGGGGTTGTTAACCATTGTCATAAAACAATATGTGTACTGACTGTTTAATGAGAATCTATTTGTTATGTAAACGTTTGTCTAAAGTACAATTAAAAAAATAATAAAAAGAACAAGATTCCTGAATATACCAAAATATCTTAAAATCAGTAAGAGGAAACCTAATATAAAAATCAGCAAAAGATAGGAGCATGCCATTTTCAGGAGGAAAAAATAAAATGGAAAAGCAACCAATAAAATTTTGTAAAGATTCTTAACCTTACTTATAAGTTAAAAAAAAAAAAAAGGCGAATTAAAGCAACAACATGCTACTTAAAAAAAAACTGTCAAGTTTGTAAAAAATAAAAAATTAATAATAACCAGTGTTAGAGATAGGAGACACTCATACTTGCAGGAATGTAAATTTATTTAATGATTTTGAATTGTAGTTTGCAGTATATTTTAAAAATTTAAATACATACACTTTTTGACCCAGGAATCTGTAAGAATTGATCTTAAAGATGTGTTAGCTACAAATATTAAATGCTGAATGTACAAGGATATTCCTCATAGCATTATCTATAATTACCACTCAAAATAAAACATAAACTCAATGTCCTAAAATTAAGCACTGATTAAAATAATTTGTAGTCTAGCCATACATACAGAGGAATACTGTAACAGGAATGAGGTAGATTTACAGAGACCATGGAAAGCTGAAGGAAATATTGTTAGTGAAAAAAGCAAGTTGTAAATCAATCTTAAGTATGATCCTCTTTGTGTAAAAGAAACTTAATGCACACACATACACACACACACATATCCATGCTTATATATAACTAGAAATTTTATTCAAGAATACCCCAAAAACAATTAATAATGATTTATTTGGCTTGAGGGGAGGGATTTAGAAGACTAAGGAATGTATAAAGTTTGTTTTTTTAGTTTACACCCTGCTATGCTGTTTGATTTTTTTTTTCTTTGTACAAGTGTATTTAACAATATCACACAAACTAAAGATAAAATCATTTTGAACAAAGGACATTTTCAAAGAGAGAATGTATCCAGTCTACAGTTGATCCTTATGGCTAATATGTGTATATATTCACAAACACGTTAACAGATTGATGTTACTCAAATATAGTAAGGAAACAAAGCATTGTAGAGAACTGTATGCTGATGTTACTGGGTTCCTGGGCTTTTTCAATTCTAACTTCCTATTCTTTGGCGTCTTTCACATTTTGTATGTATGTATTTTACACATACAGAAGTAGTGTTTACTACATTTTTGTCGTGGTGGGAAGGGTGGAGAGATGTGTCACTTTGTAGTATAAAACAACCATTTATCATTTTGGTTGTATTTCACAGCCCTTAGTATACTAAGACATCTCATCTTTTCAGCTCATGCTCAAGAGTTTATGGGTTAGAAGCAGAGCTTATGCTTTAATGACCACAGCCTGGATGTCCCATCTGCCCAGGAACTGAGGATTTTGGAATCATGATGGTCAAAGCCCAGACTTCCCTGAACACTGACCAGAGACTAGATAAACTGTTGTGGCTAATTCCTAATAATTTGTATTTTAAATGCATGTTTAAAACTTTTAAATTCATGAACATAACATTGTCTCTTGTAACAAATTCTTCGAAAAGAGGTTGCTATAATGAAACATAGTTTGTAGAGGTTGGCAAGCCTGGGTATAGTTAGGTATAAAAATCCTAGAAAGGAGAGTGCCTGAGTCAGGTGCTGAGATCCTGGAAGGATTAAAAGCCCTTCTCCTTTTGTTCTACATTCCCTCCTTTTCTGTGAGTTGGCCTTGACTCCACTGCAGTGAATTTCTTTCCTTATATTCTTGCCTCTCCTGGAGCCAACACTTTAGTCAGGGTTGTTTCTAAATACATGTGGAATATATAGATTCAGTATGCAGCAAATTATTCTCCTATGCTTCTGTCTTTTCCCTAGGCTCTGAGATACTTAATGTAAGTTAAATTGGGTTATCTAGTGTAACTTGAACATGAAAGATAATCTTAAAGGGAACATGTCTTAATTGACTGTATTTATATGTGTGGTAATGTAGAAAGTGGAAAGAGGCCTACTTGATATTTCTTTCTTATAATGTGGGGATCATGTTTAATTGAGTCTATCTTTTAAAATACACACAACCATATGATAACACTTCCTTTTCACCCTCTGACTGCCTCAGCAATTGATTAATGATACTGGTTGGGGTGGGGTGAAAAATGATACAGAAGTTAGTGTCTGCTATAGGGTTTTTCTCACTCTTTAAGACTTGAAGTGCATAAGAATCATCTGGGGGTGCTTATTAAAATTTTTGGTTCCCTGGCATCATACCCAGAGATTCTGAATCCGTGAATCCGTAAATTTGAGATGAGCCTCAGGAATCTGCATTTTAAACACCCATCCCAAATGTAACTCTTCCAGGTCTTCAGTAGATCATAGTTTGAGATACATTACTTTAGATGGCCACTGGATGTTGGTCAGACATTTATTGCAGAAATAAATGCCAGAATTTGCAAACTGACCGTGTGTGCGCGCGCATGTGTGTGTGGAAGAGAGAGAGCGCAAGCACGCGTGCCAGTGAGCGAGAAGATGGGGGGAACGTGTGTGAGAGAGACTGATCATTTCCTAGTCTTCCAAAGGCTCTGGAAGGAGAATGGAAAACCATGATGTAGCCTAGGAGACTTACTAAGCTGCCAATTATTGATCCCTACAAAAATAAAGCAGATGTTAGTATCTATAGTAAAAGACTTATCTGTATTTTCAATTTTCTTTAACACTCTTAAAAAAACAAAAACAAAAAACCAACAGCTATGATTTTGATATCTTCAAAAAAAAAATTTTTGTTTTGTTTCCAGCATTGTTTTTACTGTTGGTTAAAAAAGTAGGACTGATGAGTATTTAGAATTTTATGCTTTTTGTTAATAGAGAGGTATGATTGGATTAATAAATTTACATATGGCCAGTCAGAAGCTTTGAATTTAGGTATTATATGGTGCTATAAATAATGTCAGTCAGTAAGGTGGTTTGTGTGTATGTGTCTATGTCTGTGTGTGTGTGTGAGTGAAAATTTTAGTATTTTTCTTTCCCCAGAGAGATTGTAACAGAAAATTCTCAGGCGGAAATCCTTTTTGGTTAAGTAACATTAATGAATTAATATAGTAACCTATGTTTGGATGCTCTTGTGTTTGTGTATGTGGTCTCTGGCTTTCACCATAACTGTCTGTGTATAATTTGGTTACTTTTGTATTTGTGTACATGGGTTTCAGGTTTTTCTGTGGAAGCAACTTTTTTTTATTTTTTGAGTTGCAAGCAAATTAAGTAATCCTGGCCCAGAGTGTATCACACTGAAACTCCTGAGGTCCTTAGTATATGAATTTATCAGAAACGGTTGAATGATATAATTTTTATAAAATGTTGATTTGTGTTACTTGCTATGGTTGTGCTATACTGTAGGCTGATTTTGTATGTATGTAAAGAAATGAGATACTTTATTTTTTGAATTCTCTTCAGAACCAGTACAGTACCTCCTTTTCACAAAGATGATCAATAAATTTTAGTTGAATTGAGTATAAATGGAGTAAAGTGATATAAATGAAATAAAAGTCATCAGTAGTACAGATATGTATTATTTTGTGATAGTGTGGAATAAGGAATTTAAAAAGCTTATTTTAATAGTGCTTTTTAATTTACATAGCAATTGAGAATGTTGTAGTTCTCAAGATTTTTCTTTTACTTAGGTTTTACAAGTTTTTCACATTCATAATACTGTAAAGTGACTAAGATGAGTTCTGAAAGTTTTTTTTAAACTGTGCTTTAGGTGAAAGTTTACAGCTCAAGTTAATTTCTCATACAAAAATTTATACACATATTGTTATGTGACATTAATTGTGATCCCTGCAATGTGACAGCACACTCCCCCTTTCCACCCCTGGTTTCTTGTGTCCATTCAGCCAGTTCCTGTCGCTTCCTGCCTTCTGATCCCACCTCTGGACAGGAGCTGCCGATTTGGTCTCGTGCATCTGATTAAGCTAAGAAGCTCACTCTTCACGAATATTATTTTATGTTTTATAGTCCTGTCTAAACTTTGTCTGAAGAGTGGGCTTCATGAATAGTTTTAGTTCTGGGTTAACAGAGCATCCGGGGGGAGGTTTTCTTGATGATATAAAGTTGTTTGCCTCTTTCCTGTATAACCCTTTTGAGGCTAGTGAAAGGTGTATTATTGGCTTGGAGCTTTCTACTTCTTTCACATTTGTGTCTAAAATTATTCCAGCTCTCAATTTCTAAGGAAAATGGCTAAAGTTTCTTAATTTAAAAAAATACACTAAATTTGAGTGTACCTAACGTTTTAATTTGGTGACTGAAATATTGACTTCAAAGTTTAGCTTTTGAGATGATTAGAACTCTTGTATATTGATATCATTTTTGCTTTCTTGTATGGATACTTCTAATTTTAATAAACTGATTTTTACCTTAAATATCTTTGATATTCAGAAAAGTAGTTTGTCTTTTTTTTTTTTTTTTAATAAAGCAAATTAAAATTAATTATCTAAGGGTCAGTAATGTCTCGGGCAAAAGGAGGCCAAAAGGGAATGGAGTACATTATTTAAATAAAAAATCAAAATGAACAGTTCACATACTTCGGTGTTTGTTCATTTTATTTGTGCAAGAGTGCTGGTCATGTCAGAGGTATTTTGAAACGGTTGGTTCAGTAATTTGGCCTACTGTCTTTTTTTCTCTATAACAGTTTTTCTGTTTTCTACTACACCTTGCACATCCACCAATCCAAGACACCCTGTAGGTGAGTATTTTTCTAGTTATCAAATGGCATCACTTGTTCCCAAAACAGTTGCCGCTTCACTAAAACTGGACTTTATTTTTCTACTTTGAATTATCTGGTTGATTTCACAGGGTGTATCTTACTCTGCAATATTAAAAGTCACTAGCAAACTGCTGAAGAGCTATTTTTATATTACAGAAAAATCACAATAGGAGTAAATTTTTTTCAGATTATTATACTATAAGAGCTTTTTCTGAATTGCTGTTTTCAGTTTCTATTCTTTTTTAGTTTTTACTCCTAGAAATAGGGGAATTAGGACAGGTTGGTTTATATGTTTAAAGAAAACATGTAAGTTTATTTTAATATTCAGAGATAACATGGAGTAAAGAATTAAAAAAAAAAAATTTTAATAAAAACCAAACCCATCGCCGTCAAGTTATTTCTGACTCATAGCTACCCTATAGGACAAAGTAGAACTGCCCAGTAGGGTTTCCAAGGCTCTAAATCTTTACGCAAGCAGACTGCCACATCTTTTTCCCACAGAGTGGCTGCTAAAGATCGAACCACTGACCTTACAGTTAGCAGCGGAGTGCTTTAACCACTGCGCAACCAGTGCCCCTACTTGCTTTAATAGTACTTTAAAAATTTCAAAACTATTCCTTGGTTGTTGGTATCTCATGTAGTCGGGTTAATTCTCAACTTAGGTATTTATACATCCATGGACCATGGCTTCTAGAAAGCCCAGGCCTTTTTATTTTTCTATACTCATCTTAGTCTTTTTCTTTTCTTATATTTTTTTTTCCTCTGGGTTTTCAAATATAATTTTAAAGAGTCTACGAAGAAGGACATTTTCGTAAAGACTTTGGAGATAAAAAGGTCAATAAAATATCATGCTCAACTTTGTTAATTTAGAGAAGATTGGATGAAAAGTGGAGAAAAGAAATAGAGAAAAATACCCCAACTCTTTTAGAGATTGTGATGCATATATCTAGTTCCGCCTTGCAAATAAATATGAAACAATTAACTCTGGCTCTTAAAGTTTGTAATCACTTCACCTTGTTTTGCTGTGCCCATCTTCTTTGATATATGTCAGCAGCTGGATGTTCTGAACACATATTCCTAGAAAACCTAACCCAGAAGAATGAAAGACAAAATTTCATTTTTTAAAGGCATGTTTTCTTATCTCTCCTGTTCCCTGGGCACGTGGTAATTTGCATGGCTGAATTAGGTTGTTAATTTTGTGAGGTTTTTCAGTAAGCTATAGCTCCTTAGTCTTTTTCATATGATCACCTTTCTCTCCCTGCTGACTCTTCTTCCTAGTTTTACTAGAACGCGGTGGGGAGTTGGAAAGCAACAAAAGATTGCTGTCTTCCACTACCATGCCTGATGTGGGTGGCATGTAATTCTTTTTTTTTAAACAAATGCTTCACTTGTCTTTGTGCTCTTATGTGGTTCTTTCCTTTTGCCGATATTTATACTTGTTTTTCTCCTGTGAATCTTATATAAGAGCTTTGGGTGGGGGCGGGGGGGGGTCCTTAGATTTTCAAGAGCCAGGATTAGCAGGGTGCATGTTTGTAGAAAGGGTCAAAATTTGAGAGTCCTGAAGGAGTTGTACTGTACAGCTGTTCTGGATTGGTGGATATGCAAATATTAAAGTAAGAGAAGGGACAAATATTACTTTGGATGTGAGTGATCATAACATCAACATTCCCAATTTTGGGAGGAAAATTTTATTTTAATGTTTTTCATCTGGTTTATTAACTGAACTGGCAATATATTTCACACAGGAAGTTTAAAGCTGTATAAAATGTGATATTGTTATAAAAATTCATGCAAGTGGTAAGTTTACTCGTTAAAGAAAACTGGTCCTTTTGATTCTTAGGAAAGTTTCCAATAATCCTTATCATTGTTAATCTTTGGTTCATATTCCTATATTTTACATATTACATGTTGTTGTTAGGTGCTGTAGAGTCAATTCTGACTCAGAGTGATCCATGTGACAGAGTAGAACTGCCCCGTAGGGTTTTCTAGGCCATATTGTTTATGGAAAAGATCTCCAGAGATTGCTGGGTCTTTCTCCTATGGAGCTGCTGAGTGGGTTAGAACCACCGTTAGGTTAACAGCTGAGTGCTTAACTGTTTCACCACCAGGTTTCCTTTACCTATTACATAGGGTTTCTATGAGTTGGAATCAGCTCGATGGCAACAGGTTTTTTTATTGTAATGTCTTAGTTTAAAATAAGAGAAGACAACTAGAGAATTTTAGGAATAGAATTCTTAAATTAGATTGAAGAAACAGATTTTTATACTCATTTTTAAGTTTGTTAAAAAGTATTGAAAAGATGTCATATTAACGTTTAAGAATTTGTTGATGGATTATTAAACTGTTGACTTATACTTAAAGGGCAGTAGTTCTGCTTTGCAACTTACTAATAGCCAGCCTTGTCCTTATTGGCATATGTTGGCTGAGTGAGACCGAAACTGTGGTTATGACTCTTTTTAACACCTGAGGAAAAACTTCCTTTTGTATTTTCTATTAATGGCAGTGTCTCAGAGTTCTTTGTTAATTTTACTGATTGCTGTTTAGAGCAGTAAAGGTATTTTGTGACTATTTTATGGAAGATTGAACTAACATAATGGGGATGAACAAGTGGCCCAGTAGGTATTTCATTACCATATTCTTTGGAAATAACAAGTGCCTTCTATGTTTGTTTGAAAACCATGGGGCCCTCCCCCCACCCAGGTATTTTCATAAGCTCTGCTATGCCAATTTTTTTTTTTACATGTTGCTGTAAAAAAAAATTAGCATAGCACCCTTATGAAAATACCTTGCAGGGGGAGGGTGTGGTTGACAAACAAACGTAGAAGGTGTGCATTATTTGCGTAAAAATAGGGTGATTTTAAGTTTTAGAATGGCGTGTTTAGGTTAAAATGTTTCATATGTTGAATGATTTTAGGCAGTGTGCACAAATCTGTCTTCTTTGTGTAAAGCTTGTTAATAGTACTTTTACATGGGTGACATATTGTCGTTGTTAGGTGCCATTGAATTGATTCTGACTCATAGTGACCCTATAGGACAGGGTAGAACTGCCCCATAGGGTTTCCAAGGAACGGCTGGTGGATTTGAACTACCGACCTTTTGGTTTGCAGCTGAGCTCTTAACCAGGGCTCTGGGTTGGCATTTTTATCTCTTTTTTTTTGCAGAATATTTTATAGTGGTGTTTTGCTTTTTTATTTCTACATAATAGATAAGTGGAGCAATTTAATACCTTTGTACTATTAATATATACTGAATAGGAATAATAAAATGGCAAAAACAATACCTTTTTAGGGGGAGATGGGGCAAGAGTAGATAGAAGCTGTATGTAGGGGTTGTGCATCATATCTTAAAGAACTTAAATATTTCAGCTAAAGCTAATAACAGTAACAGGCTTGACACATTTCATGTATTTGGAGATTACTGGGTAGACTTTGGAATAATAATCAATTTTAGTGTTTTAATGCCAGTGTTTTCCTTAATCAGATTTTTCGTGAAGCTCGAAGAACAGTACCTAGTATTGTTTACATGCCTCACATTGGTGATTGGTGGGAAGCTGTCAGTGAAACTGTGAGAGCAACTTTTCTGACATTGCTACAAGACATACCGTCATTTTCACCGGTATTTTTATTGTCTACCTCTGAAACCATGTACAGTGAACTGCCTGAAGAGGTAAGAAATGATTAAATATTTATCTTTACTTACTATATTGTTTTAAAATATATGACCTTGTAAATTGGACACATTAATTACTGTAAAATCAATACAATTAGAGTTCATATCCTGGTTCGATGAGTTATTAGCTGTGTTACTTAAGACAAGTGACTTAACATGCCCAGTTTGTTTCTTTTTTGGTAGAATAGTTATATCTTCCTCAGTATCGTTGTGAAGATTAATTAAGGTAATCCATGCTTAGCACAGAACCTGACGTATAGTAACTGTGAACAAAATCTTAGCTATATCATCATCCTCATCATCCTTATCATCCTTATCATCCTTATCATTCTTTAGATTATTTGGTGGGATTTGATCTTTCATCTGTTTAGTTGATAGCATCATGTTACGGTGAATATTATTACTTATAGCATATTTTTCAAGTCTGAAATTCAAGTCCAACTCATATTTATTAGAATCAAAGATTAAATCATAGTTGATTCAGAAAAATTAATAGATCAAATCATATGAATTAAATTGATTTTTAAAAAAATTATTTTTAGTACTCTGATCTTACTAGGTCTTGAAATAGTCTCCTTTAGAAATGCTTCGAAATATTTTACCCAGGAGACACAGTAGGAATGATATTCATATAAAAGATTTGTATGTTTTAAATGCTATAATATAAATCTTGATTATTTAGAATTTTATGATTCAGGTATTTGTTTACTGAGTTCTGTTGTTATGTTTTAGCCTTTGTTAGTTATCTATCTAAAATGGATTTATACAATTTACTGCTCTTATAAGCAAAGTATATTAAATGTATAGTTATTAATTTTTGATAATTCAGGATCTAATGGTAGATGAAGACTGTCAGTCAAAATGATTATTATCATAAGTGGCAATAGAGTTTAGTAGAACGCAGTAGTAAGATTCAGAAAAATCAAGGTACTGACTTTTACTAGTCTTTGATCTTAGATAAATATTTGAACCTTAGTTTCCTCATCTATAAAATGTGGATAATGACAGACAGGGTTGTTGGTGTGAGACAATATATGTGAATTTATTTTAGAAACCCTAGAGCTGTAAAATGTTTGCTATTTTTAGTCTTATCAAATATAAATGCAGTTGAAGTAGATTTATAAGAATGAACTGAACCTGGAAATAGCCTAGGAGCCATTTTTTGAATTAGATCCTCACTGTCAAATAGTTTTATCATTTTATAAAAAGAAAGTGATGAGATAAAGGAAATTTGAAGTAATTAAGGGTTCTAGTTGGCAATATATAATTATGTGAATTTATCCCTCTTGTTGGAAATGTTTGCAAATAAAACAGACTTATGAGCACATCTTCTTGACACAGCAATTTTTATTTTACCTACTTCTATTGTCCATGTACATGTCATTTTACTGTTGGTTTATTTTTTTAAAGTTAATATTATTACATCTTACACATTTTCAGTACTGCTATATTGTTGTCATAATATTTAATGGATTCAAAAGCCTATTGATTAGTGTATTCATTATTTGTTTACCAGTACCCTTTCTTGATAGCTAAAATATCAGAAACTTATTAGCATTGAATCCTGAAATCTCAGCTTTTTTTCCCTTTGTTTCCTGTAGTCTTTGGCCTTATTAACCAAGTAGCTACTGAAGAGATCATGGATATTCATATTTATGGGGTGAAGATAGTAGGAATTTTCTCAGACTACTGATTGACATATCATGTTTTATACTAATTGTTCTTAGGAAATTCTTTTGCACCACCAAGCCTTAGATTTTAATTTTAGCTTTGCCATTAGAATGCTTGCTTTGTTTAGATCACAAACTGAGATAGCAATGAATGATGTTGAGAATATATTGATAAATATTATGTGAGGTAATGAACATCATAGAGAATTATAGACCAGGTTAGCAAGGATCCGTGTTAGGAAATAGTGGGTAGCACAAAACCAAGTGATTTTAAAAGAAAGAAGTGGCTAGTCACTACGGTGTGTTTTGAAAAAATACAATGGATAAGTTTAAATAGCAATAAAAGACAGATTTTAAGCTATCAAATTGACAAATATAAAAACCAGTGGAATACCGTTTCTCCAGGGCAATCCATAGTAATAGCCTTAAATGTGCACGTACTTTTTGACTTGGTTTTATATGTATTTGTCCAAAGAATTTTTCATGGATAAACATGAGGATACAGCTACAAGGGTACTTATCATAGCCTTTGTTTATAGAATGGAAACTATCTAAATGTCCTATAGTAGGGAATTGGTTAAATTATAGTAGATTCATTCTGTCAAACAGGAGGCCACTAAACATACTGACGTGAAATATTTAATGTCATAGAAAAATGTTTGAATATATTGTTAAAAAAAAATCAGGCAATAAGTATGTTTGGTATTATCCCGGTTTATAAAGAAACAACTGGAAGCATATACAGAGAAATGTTAATAGTAATTGTCTCTGCGTATTGAGGTTATAGTAATTTTTGTTTTCTGAATTTTCTAAATCTTCCATAATAAATGCTGCTATTCTAATCAGAAAATAAATTCATCATTCAGAGATGAAAAGAAAAGGTTCTTGACTCTGTTACTAAAAAATAGAACAAAACCAAAGAAGAATTAGTCACCATGTGAATAGCGTTTTATTAGCAATAAATAACTGCTTTCTTTGAGTTTAGGAAACCCACAGTGAGAGAAAAAATCTCATCTTTCAGAGCCTTTATGACATTCTCTTGTAATTGTTTCTTTTTATCTCTCTTCTAGTCCAGTATTTCCCAACTTAAGTTTATCCTCAAGACAATGCATTGGGATATTGGGAAAAATGTTAGAACTTCTTTTCATTTATCTTAACAATTTTGTGTATGTATGTTTTATAATAGAAATAATATATTAGTAGACTAGTATATATAAATAAGTATGCATATGCTGGAGGGTATATTTTCACATTTTTTACCGATGAGGTGTATGATCAGAAAAAATTTGGAAATCATTGCTTTGGACCAGCTGTTCTCACACTGTGGTCTAAGGACCTTTGAGTCTCCCCAAGACCCTTTCAGAGGATTGTCAAGTTCCTCCCTTTTACAACCACATATCTATTTGAATTTGCATTCTCTTCGTATACATCAGTGAGAACAACTTACTGTAACAAACTCAGTGCAGAAACAGATATGAGAATACAATTGTCTTCCATTAGGCCAGATACTAAAGAGATTTGCTACTTTTCTGCTATTTTATTTTATATATTTCATGTTATATATATATTTTGAAAAAATATATTTTTCTAAAGAATATACTTTTTAATGTTAACATGTAATGGGTTTATTTTTTAAATGAATAAATAATTTGAATGTTCTCAATTTTAATTTTTAATATGCAGTTATTGACATATAACCAACATAATCAGAAGCTTTTTAGGGTCCTCAGTAATTTTTAGTCCTGAGACTAAACGTTTGAGAACCTTTGCTCTAGATCATGAGCTCTTTGGGTGGGGGGACTGCTTTACTCACCTTCACATCTCCAGTTCCTAGCTATTAGGGATCCCTTGTCCTTCCATATAAATTTGAGGATTGACTTTCATTTCTATAAAGAAGGCTGTTGAAATTTTGATGGAAATTGCATTGAATTTATAGATTGCTTTGGGCAGTATTGTCAACTATATTAAGCTTTCTAATCTATGAACATGGAATGGCCTTCCATTTATTTAGGTCTTTAGTTTCTGTTAGCAATGTTTTATAAATTTCTGTATACAAATCTTTAACCTTCCTGGTTAAATTTATTCATACTTTATTCTTTTATATGCCACTGTAAATGGTAATGTTCCCTTAATTTCGTTTTCAGCTTGCTCATTGCTGATGTACAGAAACCCAACTGATTTTTGTGTGTTGACCTTGTTCCCTGCCACATTGCTGAATTCATTTATTAGTTCTAATAATTTTCTTGTAAAATCTTTGGGATTTCTTATGTATAAGATCACGTCATCTGTAAAAAAAGGATAGTTTTACTTCCTCCTTCTTAATTTGGATACCTTTTGTTTGTTTATTTTCTTGGCTAACTGCTTTGTCTATGACTTCAGAACCATGTTGAATAGCAGTGGTGAGAGTGCGCATCCTTGTCTTGTTGATCTTATTGAGAAGGCTCTCAGCATTTCTCTATTGAGTATGATGTTAGCTGTGGGTTTTTCATACATTCCCTTTATTATATTGAGGAATATCTCTTCTATTCCTATATTGTTGAGTGTTTTTGTCATGACAGGGTGTTGAATTTTGTCAGATGCCTTTTCTGTATCAATTGAGATGACTATGTGGTTCTTCTCCCTTATTCTATTAATGTGGTGTATCACGTTGATTGATTTTCTAACATTGAACCCCCCTTGTATTCCTAGGATAAATCCCACTTGATCATGGTGTATAATTCTTTTAATATGTTTTTGGATTTTGTTTGCTAGAAGTTTGTTAAGTATTTTTGCATCTATATTCATTAGGGATATTGGTCTGTAGTATTCTTTTTTTGTGGTGTTTAGGGTTATTCTTGATATGCTTTTAGTCCAACACACAGTGTTAAAAAATTATAAGAAGGAAGGATATTTAAAACTGAAACGGAATGTTTTGCTACTCTTGAATAGAATCATGGTACTCCCAGGGTACTGAGATCTTGTTTTTAAAGACCCAATTAGTGTTAGCTGTTTCCTGCTTTATCTCATCTGCCTCTTTGTCTCCACCCCTTGCAGGGTTTCTCGTCTGTGTTTCTCTACCTCTGTTATAGCACTTACAGCCAACAGGGAGCATGTTTTCTTCAATTTCGTAACTGCAGTGCCTGGCATAGTGTTTGGCATATAATAAATAGACGTTCAGTAATAAATTTGCTTGCCAGAACTTTCAAAGAAGGGCCAGAGAAGAATAGATCAAAGGGTTGGAGAAAATTGTGCATGAAGGTAGTCTACAGATAATACAGGGAGGGCACTGAGTGAAATTTTATAAACTCATAAAAGCTTTGACTTTAGACTGAGATAATTCCCCATCCAAGTTTTGAATTCTGATATCTACTTTTTATTTTTTGTTTTTTTTTTTTGCATCTTAGAATTTCAGAGCTGGAAAAGGCTTTTTTAGAGACTGTGTTTATTCCTTTGTGACTTTAAGCAAGTTACTTAAACTTTTCTAAGCCAAGCTTTCTCATCTGTAAAATGAGGGAATACTGTATACCTCATATTGTTACGGAAAGCCTGGTGGCATAGTGGTTAAGAGCTACGGCTGCTAACCAAGAGATCAGCAGTTCGAATCTACCAGGCGCTCCTTAGATATACCCTATGGGGCAGTTCTCCTCTGACCTATAGGGTTGCTATGAGTCGGAATTGACTCGACGGCAACGGGTTTGGTTTTTTGGTTTTCATATTGTTGAGGATTGAATGAAATAATATTTATGAAATTTTTAGTGTTTAATAGAATTAACTCAGTAAGTAGTTGTTATTGTTGTTAGGTGCTGTTGAGTCAATTTCAACTCATAGTGACTCCATGTGACAGAATAGAGCTGCCCTATAGAGTTTTCTAGGCTGTAATCTTTACAGGATCAAATCACCACCAGACCTTTCTCCTGTGGAGTTGCTGGGTGAGCCACTGGGTGGGTGTTCAAATCACCAACGTTTCAGTTAGCAGCGGAGCACTTAACTGTTGTGCTACCAGGGCTCCTTTCAATAAGTGGTTAGACCTGACAAACTGAGTGAATTGTCCAAAGTTTACCACAATGTTTGGCTGAATTTGGGCTAAAATCCCATTGTTTTGAATCCTAATCCAGAATTTCCACCCTGTTGTGGTTGGTACTTCTTTCCATACTAATGACCTTGTCCCTTTTTTATCTACCATTTCCAGTTTGATGTGGACTGGGGAACAAAATCACAAGCTTTATTCATTCAGTACATGCTCATTAAGCATAACTGTGTAACAGGCACTGTGGTACGTATAGGAAAACAGATGAATAAGAAATGGTCCCTGTTCTCAAGTAGCTTGGTGTCTAGAAGGTAGACGATAGATCTTCTAGAATAACATATAAATTAAATAAAGTGTTAAATGTCATGGTAGATAAATGTGGATGACCTAAAGAGAATTAAAAAAAGCTTATCTTGGAAAGGGGGGCATGTGAGGTCAAAGTCTTTATAGAGCAGGTCAGTAAATGAGAATTAGATTATCACGAGATTGAAAGAACGGAGGGATATGAGAATGACTGGCTTATTTTTGCCTGAGAGTGTTGTGTGGAAAGTGGTGTCATTGTGGAGCATTTTCTGAAGAGGCGAAGGTATAGTTTATTTGCTGTGGAACCAGGGTTCCAGAGGATGTAGTGGAACAGACTTGGTAGGGAAAAGAGTACTGGAGGGAAAGTCAGTGGTTAGGAAGTACAAAGAAACATGAGGATGAGAAGCCAGTGTTTTACCATCCTTTCAGCTTTTTATTGTAGATTCTAGGTAATTACTTTTCAATTTTTATGCAACAACCCTTTGAGTTTGTTGCTATCTGATTATATTATAGTCCGTTTACCCTTCTTGGTATTATCTGCTCATTCTCCTAGATATAGTCTTATTTATAAATGATCTAGTTAGATCATTCTTCCATTCTTGTTTAATCCATGCAGTTAAGCCTGTCAACAGTATAGCCCAGGACTAGGTTATCCCTAACTGCATATGAATGTTCAATGAATATTGAAAATGGTACTTTAAGTTGAAGAAATTATAATTTGGTATAATATGTAAGCTTTTAATGCTCTCTGTATATTTAATGTCTTTTTTTGTGTGCGTATGTGTGTAGATTAAATGTATCTTTAGAATACAGTACGAAGAGGTCTTGTATATTCAAAGGCCTATTGAAGAAGACAGAAGAAAATTTTTCCAAGAATTGATTCTCAATCAGGCTTCAATGGCTCCACCGCGAAGGAAACACACTGGTAAAGCCCCTAAAGCCATTAGGGAAATGGGGGGATGGAGTTAATAAATGAATGCCCTTTCTTGGAGTCCAGAGTTTTTGAACCATTTCTTTGTAGACATAGAGATAGTTTGTCAGGTACTGTTTAGATTGACCCATGTGAAAGTGGCATTGTGTTCACCTGACTTGAGGAATTTGGGGAGTGCAACCTAAATGTTAAAGCTTTACTGATAGATGACTATTAATGATGTATTTCCCTTATCACATCAGTCCTGATGCTCTGGTAAATTGCACATTTTGAGACTCAAAAAGTCAAAGAAAAATAATCTTTGGTTCTGCTGCTGTAGTCACTTGAAGTACCCAGGACTTGAATTGTCAGGTTGTGAACACCAGGTGTGCTGATTACTTGTGGGCCAGAGAAGGTTTTTTGGGGCTAAGAGCTGGTTAGAACATTTGCTTTTTCTGGTTTATTTATTGATTAATTTTTTAAATATTTATTGAACATCTGTTAGTTTAGATGTCTTATGTTAGGCTCTTGGAAATCTATCATGTCTTTGTTTTAAATATTTGATTTTTCTTGGGTTTGGACTCATATAGCATTAAATAAGGGCCTCAAGAATTTGTCAGATGTCAGTTCCCTGACTTAAGTAAGGACTGCATTCTAAACCATTCAATTCTTTTCCTAATCTTTAAGGTACATAATAAATAAGACCCCCAACTTATTCGTTCATCCTCTTCTAGGAAATTCCAATCCTGTTGGTAAAAAAAATTTTAAGTCTTTCCCTTATTCTATCTTTAAAGTTTCTCCAGGCAGTTCTTGTAGGGTATTAAATTCCCATCTTTGTCAGAGTCTTACTTTTTCAAATTCTTTCCAGTGGTCTTGTTCATTTGTCTATTTTTGCAATTGTTTATATTACTCAAGATTTAATACTTCTGTTGCTCTTTAGTGGCTTCTTTCTAAGTTTTCTCAGTGTTTTGGAAATGAATACCTATCTAATGGCTGTAATTGTGGGGTTTTTCCCCCAGAAACCTTGGGAAATTTAATATGTAAATTACACCTTCTGATTGGTTATTGGTTGTTGCCTTCTGTTAATCTAAATACCAGCATTAAAATATTTCATTATGAAAATGATTTATTTTAATATGGTATCTTGTATGATCTTAGGTATATTTTAGTCCCATAATTTGATTTTTTTGTGTTTAGGATTGACATAATTCTTTTTTGAGTTGCTTATGTTAAATTTCATTTTTCATCTTAGGGGCTGTTAAGATTCCAGTGAGAATACTTAGAAGTTTGATCCCGAGCTTCAATTTGATATCAGGAAGATCTTTTAAAGAGTTAGAGCATATTATGATTAGGAAAGTGTATTCTTTCCCTTTGATAAGATTTTTATTTTGTCTTAGATAGTGAATACCATAGATTTTATATATAATACTTTAAACCGAGTTTGTTTTGATCTCTTCCAATATCTGGGATTCTTTTTTTTCTTCTACCCGTTTTTGCTTCCAAGCCATTCACTATTTCTCTTTGTTGTACTAAGAATATGGAGGTGTAGGATATTTGCCTAAAATCAGAATTAATATTTGAGAACAAGAAGAATCAAAGAATTGTTACTTGCTCATTTTATTTTCCATGCATAAAAGGCAGCCGCATTTTGAGAAACAGGTTTTAAACAAAATTGACTTAAGCAAATCAGTGTATAGTACTTCACTCTGAAAATTTTTATGTTAATTTGAAGTATTTTTCATGAGTTTTATGTAAGTAATATGTCAGAGCCAAATTATTTAAAATCCTTTGTGTTTTAGAGAAGTCTTGTTGTGAGTTATAAACTGAAGTTATTCCCTAATTTACTTTTTGTTTCCATTAAAATTTTTACTTGTTTGAATTACATGGTTCATATTTGGAATTCTCCTTTTCTTAAAAGAATATTTTGAGGAAATGCCAGAAAAGTAATTTAGGTCTAGGCCCTACTATATTGGAATCTTAACAGTTTCTTCTGTTTTCTTTAGCTCTTTGTGCTATGGAAGTGCTTCCTCTTGCACTACCTTCTCCACCTCGCCAATTATCAGAATCAGAAAAAAATCGGATGGAGGACCAGGAGGAAAATACTTTAAGAGAATTGCGGTTGTTTCTCAGGGATGTAACCAAGAGGCTGGCCACAGATAAACGCTTTAACATCTTCAGCAAACCGGTGGATATTGAAGAGGTCTTGTTTCAGTAGTGTGCAAACAGTGAAGTTGAACTGGCTAAAAGAAAAAAATATTGACATCTTTTTTTGGAAGGAAAAAAAACAAAGGCATGGATGAATATTACCCCTAGCCTGTAAATTTATAATCCATGTGATAACTACCCACGTCATCAGCAAACATCTGGTGACTTTTGGGTAAAATTAGTGACTGATTTGTATATCTCCTCTTAATTATTATTGATCCTTGGGATCTCTTACTCTTCAGTTTACGAAGAGGATTAAAAGTTATTTTAATGAGCTGTCCATACTAGCCTATTTTTATTCCAGGATAAATCGTGCTTGCAAAAAGTTTATTGATATTAACCAGTCAGTGCTAATTAATATTTGCATTTCCTAAATTACATATATGTCATCAAAAGGGATGGATAAGATGCCTGAAATTTCATATTTTGGAAATACCTGTGGCTAAGATGCTGTTTGAGGTGAAGCACGTCGTATGCAGCTAAAATACTTTTTTCCTCCAAGATTTTCTCTTTTCCTGGTGGAAAATTTCTCACTTTCTATGTTTACTGTTTCGTGTGCTTGTGGGAGCATGGTTTGTGATGATGAGTAAAGAAATTTTCCATTTGGAATCTACCAAAATAGTGTAAACTATTATTATTTTAGATTATTATTATTATTATTTTTTATCCTGGGATAATATAGTGTGTGGATGAACACAACATAATCTTTACTGGCCTTCTTCTTATAGTTCAGACTCCATGTTTGAACAATGTTGGTGTTTTTAGTTTTGATTTTTTTCTTCATTTTTTTTTTTTTGATTTGAATTATGAAATGATTCAGAGTTTAATGTCACGTTCTAATTGTGAAATCTGTGCTCTTGGACCTGAGTAGCCTCCTTTGGAACCATTACCTCATGTGTGACTGGGAACAGTGAGCTAGCATTACATTTTTTCCCCTTGGCAAGTCCAAAAACCATTTATTTTTCCTTTTTGTGTAATAACGGGACTATCTATAATTTTATTTGTACCTTTGTCCACAATACCTGGTTTTACCCATTTGCTCCTCTCAACAACCTTGCATTGTCAACATTATTCTCATTTTACAACTGAGGAAACTAAGGCTCGGTTAGTTCATACAGTCGACAAGTGACATAGCTATAACTTGAAATTTTTTTAAATTCAAAGTCTGTATTCTTTATACTATATCACAGCTACCCCCCCCTTTTTTTTTTTAAGTTTTCCTTCTCTAATTGGGTTAAAAAGACCTGTCTAATTTGTTTTTTCAGTTAATAAATATCACTTTATATTAGTGGAATTTTTTTTTTTTTCCTCTAATGTTTTCAGACAACCTTAAAACTATCAGCCAACTTTAAAGATTGTTTTAAATGCTCTCTGCCCTCTCACCCTAAATTGGGTCTCTTTGGACCCTGGTGCTTCTTAAATGATAAGCGCTTGCCCCGCAATACGACATCCCATGTTTGGAATAAACCAGTTTTGCCTTTGCCCAGGAAACTTTCTAACCAGAAAAGATTGTCAGATTTCAAATACCATCTGCAGCAGAGTAAAAGTTTTATAAATGTTGGTAAGGCAGTGGAAAAAGATAGAAAATGTTGGTCAGATAAAAATTTTATTTAATGGTTGAGTTACATTCCTCTTGTTTTTCTTCCTTTATCTCAAGTTCATTCTGCCACTGATTCTTTACCCGCTCGTAAACATAGGAGTCCTTAGGAAGGATTAGAGAGAGGAAACAACATAGCATTTAGATAACCTAAAACACAAAGTGTATATTCAAATAATGAATTTAAAATGTCTAAAAACTTTACTAAATTCCAAAGCTGACTACAGAGAAAACAAAAGTTTAGAACATAAATGTTTATTTTTAAAATTAAGCATAGCTACTAAAATTTTATAGCTTTTAGTAATATAAATTTTTATAGTGCTTTACAGTTTATAAAACATTTTCTACATGTATACAGGGCATGCCAAGTGCCAGAGACAAGAGTACAACTATCAACCGTTGCTTGTTCAGTATAGCTCTGTTACCTTCCCTTTTAGCTCCTAGAGGCCAAAATATAAAGTAACACACACACACATACTTAACTAGTATTTTTATAAGATCTTAGTTTTAAAAGATAAGTTTTATATATATGTGCTTGTGTGTGTGTACACACATAAATTTTAAAAAATAATGGCAATAATGCCATCTGAAGCTATCCTTCAGTTTCATAGAGCAGAAATTACCTATCTCCAGAAATCGGTCCTGGGCTAATTAGACATTACTTCTTAGGCTCCTTTTATATCAGACCTAATTATGTGATTTGAGATTTGCATTGGGGAAGGCAATAGATATATAGGTTGCTAGAACCTTCTTATTGGTCAAGTGATATAAAACATATAATTTACTGGGCAAGTCTTTAGTGTCACATATTTTGGGTTATTACTCAGAAAGTCAGCACATAGAGCAAAATGTGTTTCTTGTTTATAGATTTGTTGATACTTCAAAACCAACAAATCTTTTACTAATAATGAAAGCAATACTTGGTTTGTTTTATAACTGACTCAAAATATTTGTAATGCCTCCAAAGGAGTGGAAAACACTTTCCATGAAACAATTCACCGTAGAGAACTGAAAGAGAAAGAAAAATTTTTGTTTAAAAATTTTTTAAAGAGATTCATCAGAAGAACTTTTCTAATCATAAGAAAAAGCATGGTTCTTTCTATTTTCTTGAGGTAACATTTGTTAATGCTTACTGGGCGTTTTTACTCTTACATTCTCTTCTCAGATGTGTTCAAAGGATTAAAAAAACTGAGGCAATTGGTTTCAAATTTCAAAATGAGAAACATGTCAAAGCTGATTTAGATATGACTTGGAAACTGAGGCTATTCATGGAAAGTATGACAGATAATAACTTTAGTAGAATAAATTGTACTGTAATTTTTCTTAAATATCTAGATTTAATTTTTAAATAAGTATGTTTTTACTTTGTGGTTTTATAAACTGAATAGATTATATGAAAACCAGAAATAATTTTCATTAAAATATCCTATTTGTTGTAGGTTTCAGATTATCTTGAAGTAATCAAGGAACCAATGGATTTATCAACAATAATAACTAAAATTGATAAACATAATTACCTGACTGCTAAGGATTTCCTGAAAGATATTGACCTCATCTGTAGCAATGCTTTAGAGTACAATCCAGATAAGGACCCAGGAGGTAAGGATGCACAGGGCGAGACTGGCTCTGGTAATCGCTGAGAAGATAGTTTAAACACTAAATCATGCCTGTGCTTAGATAGATAAATTAATTCTAATGACCTCTTATGTTCAGAAACTTCTTGATGTGGAAGTAATAATATATTAAAAATAATATACTTGAATTAGAGGATTTTATTGTTCTAGGTATTATGTTCAGGATTTAGTTTCTTCATTTACCTTTCATTTTTTATACTTAGATTTTTATTTTGTTTAGGTTATGATGGAAAACTGAGTAATTGAGAATTTAATTTAAAATATATTTATGTATTTTATCAATATCACCAGTGCTGAGAAACACTAGGACGTTTCTCCCCCCTAAATTTTATTTAGTTTGTTGTTGTTGAGAATATACACAGCAAAACATACACCAATTCAGCAGTTTCTACATATACAATTTAGTGACATTGATTGATTACATTCTTCGAGTTGTGCAACCATTCTCACCCTCCTTGTCTTGAGTTGTTCCTTCCTCATTAACATAAACTCACTGCCGTCTAAGGTTCTTATTTAATCTTTCAAGTTGCTATTGTCAATTTGATTCCTTTTAGATAGTTCTTAAAAGAGCATAATGCTCAAGGCAGACTTTTTTTTCTTTTTTTAATTTTCTTTTTTTTTATTGTACTTTGGGTAAAGGTTTACAGAACAAATAGTTTCTTATTAAACAGTCAGTACACATATTGTTTTATGACGTTGGTTAACAACCCCACGACATGTCAACACTCTCCTTTCTCGAACTTTTTTTTTGGTGAAAATATACATAGCCAAAGATACAGCATTTCAAAAATTTCTGCATGCACAGTTCAGTGACATCGATTACGTTCTTCCAGTTGTGCTGCTATTCTCACTTTAGATGAAGGTTTACAGAACAAAATAGTTTCTCATTAAACAGTTCACATGTTGCCCTATGACAATGGTTAACAACCCCACTACACGTCATCACTGTCCTTACTCAACCTTGGGTTCCCTATCACCAGCTTCCTGTCCCCTTCTGTCAAGGCAGACCTTTTTTATTACTTAAGCTAAACTATTATTTGGTTTTAAGATGACTTCAGGAGATATTTTTGGTTTAAGGTTTAAAGATTATCTCAGGGCAGTGGTTTCAGGGGGTCACCCACCGTCCATCACCCTCCATGGCTCCACACTGGGACTTTTGAGTTTGTGTGAATCAATGATAGGATAAGTCTACATATCAAAAGACCCACTTTTATGGAAATAATGATCTCTTCTCTAGGTTGTAGGTGTTTTCATATAATTTTGTTATTTTACTCCTGATCCATCCCACCCTGTACTCAAGTCTGTAGTCCCAACTCTTATCATTGCCCTTCAGGGAAGACCACCGGGCACATATCTGTAGTTTACAAGGGAGAATGTGCAATATGGAAAATCATATAGAACTTAGACTTGCATTAAGTGATTTGGGGAAGGTTTAAGGAAGTGGGGCTTTGTAATGGATTGGGTGCTGTTAGGAAGTGTGAGTAGAATAGAAGAATAGACTGAGAATAGACTGAGGCTAAAGCTATGATTGGTGAGCAGTTGCTCATATTAACTAGGATAGGATTATATTTGGTTATTTTTGTGGTTAGGACAATGTTCATGTTTTTGACATGATTACAGAGTGGTCTTGTTTTTATCATTCCATCATTCATCATGGGTACACAGGAGCCTTGTGTGATGTTGGTGTTCTGTGCAATTGTTTGTTTAACACTAGCACACCAAGGCCTAGTTGATCGTGCCAGGCCAGCTTCCAGCTGTCAGGGGCTGTTTTTCTCTTTCTCAGCTTTATTGAGAATTCTCACTGTTTCTTCAACAAATGATATACAAATAAGATTGTTTTTTTAAACTTGTTTGAGTTTCTCTTATCTGAAGATATTTAGAGTATTGTTAGTGCATTGTACCTGTGTTTTGGTACAGTGGTTCTCAACCCAGGCTACATGTTAGAATGACCTGGATTTCTCAGTTCCATGCTCAATGAGGTATATTTTGCCTAAATTTAGACCACAGTAAATCACACATCCTAATTCCAATTAAGAGGCAGGACCAAATTTTTACATTGCTGCGTTAGTATCTAATAGTTCTTAGGCTTTGTATTAAGATATTTGCCTTTTTGTAGTCTTTATTGTTTGTTTTACTTCTGTTTGGCTTATTACATATATCATATAGAAAGACCAGTAAATGAAGATAAGAACATTAAAGTAAACTGTAATCTTGTTACCTGGTGTTATCATACACACATGTATACTATTTTTAATAAAATGACATAATATGATTTTTGTAAACTTTATCATTCATGTAATATTTTGTTAAAAACTTTTCAAGCTAAAGAATATATTTCTGCAACATTTCTTCATCATATAGATGTACTATAATAGCTAATACCCTGTTTTTGGACATATTAGATTTTTCTAGTTTTTCCTGTGTTATAAACACTGATGAATGTCTTTATAGCATAAGTTTTATGTACGTCCCTGATTATTTCCTTAGGATAAATTTCTTAAAGTAAAATTTCTGGATCAAAGAATATATATCTGTTTTAAGGGTTTTAATGTGTATTTTTAAAATTTTCTCACAAGATATTTTACCACTTTTTACTTCTACCGGGAGCATTAGGGCCACTGTTAACCATTATGGCAATTTTGTATGAGTGAGAGAAAGAATCCCCTTCTTCAGTGTGGATGTAATCCTGCAGCAAGGCCATAGTTTGAGTAGTGTACGATGGGCTGGGTTGCAACCTCATTTGACTCCATTGCTGGGGTTCTGTGTGAGAGTGCAACCTGTACAAGTGTCTACACAGTGGCCTTGAGCAGTATATGAAAGTCCTTGTGTGTGTACATCTTCAGCCTGTTTTTTAAAATAGAGAGATTAATGAAACTCTGTAGTATGTAATGAGAGCTTGGGTTTTGGATTTAGATCTAGGCTTTAGTCTGAGTTCTACCACTTCCTACTTCTTTAACTTCAATCAAGTTAATGCTTCTAAGTTTTAGTTTCCTCATCTGCAAAATAGGAGTAATAATAGTACCATTCTCTTTTGGAGCTCTGGTGGCACAGTGGTTAAGATCTTCACTGCTAACCAAAAGATGGACAGTTCAAATCCATCATCCGCTCCTTGGAAACCCCATGGGGCAAGTTCTACTCTGTCTCTATGAGTCGGAATCAACTCAGCAGCATTGGGTTTGATGTTTGGTTCTTCTCTTTGGAGTCATTGTAAGGTTTAAATGAGAAAATCACCATTTTCGTTTGGTTCAGTCTAAATATGTTAAACCCTTAGTATAGTGCCTTGGATGTGGTAAGTGTTCCATAAAGTTAGCTATTGATATTTTTATTCATTATTATTTTAAATTGTACTTTAATTTTTCATAAATCAGTTCCTTACTGGGCATATTTGCTTTATTATACTTTCTGCTTATTACATTCCTTGGATCACATTTTAAATTTAATCCTGTTTTGGAACTAATCTAGGAACTGGTAATAAAAATGAATTTGAGTGCTTAGAGAAAGCCACTTGAGAAGGTCAATTTAGATTTTTTTCCCCTAAGTAATTAATTATAACCGCGTTGTTTAATAATATTACTCTCAAGAAAGAAGCAGTGGTTTCTGGTGTTTCTTTTACTGCAGATTTCAGCTGTATATCTCACAGTTATAGTTAGCATGATACACTTGTAACTTCCCTTCTTCACTCTTTTAGATGCAAAAAGTGTGATATAATTCAAAACCATTATTTTAGCTCTTTTCAGATTTTTTCAAGTCTCTAGGCAAGAGGCCCATTTTTTCCCTTAGCAACAGAACCACTTGTTAAATGTATCAGAAAAACAACCTCAGGGTTTGTTGTGTAGCAAGTAGAAATTACATGAATGTTGTATTACTTTTTCAAGCTCCCATGAGTATTTGCAAGCTTACCGTGTTCTGTTTTGCAGAACACTTGGCCATTTGGGGAAAAAACTAGCATATACATAGAAGACAAAAGCCAACATTTTGAAGGCTATACAGGTTGCCAAAGTATTTACCGAGATTCTCCCCCTTGAGGATGAAGTGGACAGAAATTGAATATGAAGCCAGAAGAAACTTGTGTGTTCTGAATGTGACCTACTCACTGATTTACCATTTCCTGAACATCTATTTATTAAATATTCTCTGCGTATAAATTTGGAAACCCTGGTGGTGTAGTGGTTAAGAGCTTTGGCTGTTAACCAAAAGGTCAACGGTTCGAATCCACCAGGCACTCCTTGGAAACCCCATGGGGCAGTTCTACTCTGTCCTGTAGGGTCGCTATGAGTTGGAATTGACTCAATGGCAGCAGGTTTTTTTTTTTTTTTTTGGTTTATGTATAAATTCATTATGTTCAGTGCTAGAGAGATACAGATGAATAAGACATAGGCCTTGACTCTGTAAGATGCTTAAAGTCTGCTTAATGGAGAGTCCTACAGATAAATAAAGATCGTAGCAAGTTTCCTGTCTTTGTAAGAACAGTGTAAGGACTTTGGAGTTAAGTCTTAGATGCTAACGTGCCATTGGATGGTTTTGAGACTGAAAGTGATATGATTTGATTTGATTTGTGTTTTAAGAGTATAGTATTATGAGTAGTATCAGTTTTAGTGTAGAGGTCAAGGGAGTGGTGAGATGGAGGTTGGGAGGCTAGTTAAGATTCTCTTGTAATGGCAGCAAAAGAGTTAAAATATGGAGGGCTCAGTGACCAATCAGTTAGATATAGCTGACAGAAATGTAGAATGGCCCCTGAGTTTTCAGTCTGGATATTAGGGGTTCTGAGAAAGTAAATAGATGGATGAATAGGTTTGTGTTAGGATGCTAAACTTAATTTTGGACGTGTTAGTGTGAGTTACCTTTGGTACACCCCCATAAAATGGAGACATTGTGTGATAGATGAATATTTGGTTCTGGGGATTAGGAGAAGTTTGAGCAAAAGACAGGGAGTCCCCGGGTGGTGCAAATGATTGAACGCTTGACTACTAACTGAAAGGTTGGTGGTTTGAATCCACCCAGAGGTGCCTCAGAAAAAGGCTAGGCAATCTATTTCTGAAAGATCACAGCCATTGAAAACCCTCTGCACAGTTCAACTCTGAAATACATGGAGTTACCGTGAGTCAGAATCGACATGAAAGCAAGTGGTTTGTTTTGTGGTTTGGGCAAGTGATATGTTGGGAGTCATCAGCATATAGGCGTGAATGCGATCCCATAGGCAGTGTGTGGAATGAGAAGAGAGAGGAGGAGACCAGGAGGAGGCTCTAAGAAATGTTCTCATTATAGGTCCGAATCTTATTGTTTCAGTATCTTTGTCAAATGTATTTCCTCTACTGAGAGAGTGTATATTTTTTCCTTTTAAATCAATTTTATTGAAGTATAATTTATAACCAAGAAAACGTACATTTTTAAAGTATATAGTTTTAAAAACCACATTTAAAAAAAAAATCCCACTTATCCTTCAAGGAATATTAAATGCTATTATGAAAGTTTTTTCCGGCAGTCCCTTCTCTGAATCTTATAGCAGTATGTAACTTTTCTGAGACATTTATTACTTTTTTTTTCTTGCCTGAAGTAGTTATTTTGTTTACATACCCATATCTCGTGTTTTGGAGTCTAAGCTGGTTGAGAACAGGATCTGTGTACGCACCTTGTGTGGAGCATGTTCTTAATAAATGTGGCCAGTGAGTAAATTTTATCGCTTTTTCTCCTGTCAGATACTAACTCAAGAAGTTGCAGATGAGATAGAAATTTTTATTTTTATTGTACTTTAGATGAAGGTTTACAGAACAGACAGTTTCTCATTAAACAGTCTGTACACATATTGTTTTATGACATTGGTTAACAACCCCAAGACATGTCAACACTCTCCCTTCTCGACCTTGGAGGACCTTTTTTTTGTTGAAAATATACACAGCAAAAGTTTCTACATATACAATTCAGTGACATTGATTACTTTCTTCCAGTTGTGCTGCTGTTCTCACTATCCTTTTCCAAATTATTCCATCACCATTATCTTCAACTCACTGCCCGCTCGGCTTCCCATCAAACCTTTTGAGTGGCTGTTGTCAGTTTGATCTCACATAGATAATTCTTTTTTTTTTTTTTGTACCTTAGATGAAGGTTTGCAGAACAAATAGTTTCCAACTAAACAGTTAGTACACATATTGCCCTATGACAATGGTTAACAACCCCACGACATGTCAACACTGTCCCTTCTCAACCTTGGGCTCCCTATCACCAGCTTTCCTGTCCTCTCCTGCCTTCTAGTCCTTGTCCCTGGACTGCTGTGCCTCATTTGTCCTGTTTTGTTTTATGAGGCTGTCCAGTCCCCTACTGAACGGTGAACTTCGGGAGTGACTTCACCACTGAGCTAAAAGGGTGTCTGGGGGCCATACTCTGAGGGTTTCTTCAGTCTGTTGGGCCAGTAAATCTGGTTCTTTTTTGTGAGTTAGAATTTGTTCTACATCCTTCTCCAGCTCTGTCCAGGACCCTCTATTATGATCCCGGTCAGAGCAGTCAGTGGTGGTAGCCAGGCACCGTCTAGCTGTATTGGACTCGGTCTGGTGGAAGCCGTGTTAGCTGTGGTTCATTAGTCCTTTGGACTAATCTTTTCCTCGTATCTTGTTCTCTTCATTCTCCCTTGTTCCCAAAGGGGTGAGACCAGTGGAGTATCTTAGATGTCTGCTCACAGGCTTTTAATACCCCAGATGCTACTCACTGAGGTAGAATGTAGAACATTGTCTTTATAAAGTGTGTTATGCCTCTTGAGCTAGATGTTCCCTGAGACCATGGTCCCCACAGCCCTCTGCCCAGCAATTCAGTCCCTCAGGGAGTTTGGAAGTGTCTGTGGAGCTTCCATGACCTTTCCTTGTACAAGTTGTTCTGGCTTCCCCAGTGTTGTGTACTGTCTTACACGTCACCAGAGTTACCACTTACCTATGTCTGTTTAGTTCCCCCCAACCCCTCCCATCCCTCGTAACCAACAAAGATTGTTTCTTTTTGTGTGTAAACTTTTTCATGAGTTTTTACAGTAGACGTCTCATACAGTATTTGTCCTTTTGTGATTATTTCACTCAGTATTATGTCTTCTAGTTTCGTCCATGTTGTGGATGCTTCACAGATTCATCATTGTTCTTTATCTTTGCCTAATACTCCATTGTGTGTATGTACCATAGTTTATCCATTCATCTGTTGATGGGCATATAGGTTGTTTCTATCTTTTTACTATTGTGAACAGTGCTGCAATGAATATGGGTGTGCATATGTCTATTCGTGTAATGGCTCTTATTTCTCTAGGATATATTCCTAGGAGGGGGATTGCATTTTGTAGTGCTTTTTTTTTTTTGGTGCTGATTTTTCTTTGTTCCTTTTACTGTCCTGTGCTGAGTTTCCTTTTGTTTGTGGATTTTTTTTTCATTTCTTTTGTTTTTGTAGGTTTTGTTTTTACTGAGACTTTATGTTTTCTTTCTTTATTCTGATGAGAAGGTTTGTTAACTTTCTTTGTGGCTGCCTTGAAATTTACCCTTATCTTCCTAGATATGAACCAGTCTATTATTACTTGGTATCACCTTGCCTTCCTCTCCATTAGAAGGTTCTATACCTACACCGTTTATTCCGTCTTTTATTGTTCTGATGCTGTTGTCATTTACAGATTAACCTCTCTGGTTCCCTGTTGTAATTCTTTTGGTTTTGTGTAGTCCTTAGGAGTTCATTTCCTAGGCTGGTATCTGGCTAGTACAATTCTGTGTCCTGTATTCTGCCTGTGGTCTTATGTTGTTTGTTCTCAGATCGAAGGACTCCCTTTAATAACTCTTGTAAGTTTGGTTTGGTTTTTACATAGTCGCCTAATTTCTGTTTATCTGGAAATATCCTTATTTCACCATCATGTTGAATGCGAGTTTTGCAGGATATATTATTCTTGGCTGGCAGCTTTTTTCTTTCAAGGTTTTATATATGTCATCTCATTGCCTTCTTTTCTGTATGGTTTCTGCCAAATAATCCGAGTTTAGTCTTATTGTTTCTCCTCTGTACGTGACTTTTGGTTTTTCTCAAGCTGCTCTCTTTGTCTTTGGTTTTAGTGAGCGTGATTATGATATGCCTTGATGGTTTTCTTTTGGGGTCTATCCTATATGGGGTTCGTTGAGCTTCTTGGATGGTCAGCTTTTCATCTTTCATGATATTGGGGAGGTTTTCTGTCAGCAGTTCTTCAGTGATCCTCTCTGTGTTTTCTGTTTTATCCCCCTGTTCTAGAACTCCAATCACTTGCAGATTTTTGCTTTTGATTGTATCCCACATAATTTCAGGGTTTCTTCATTTTTCTTCGTTCTTTTTTCTGATTTTTCCTCAAACTGTGTTGTATCCATGTGTTTGTCTTCAATTTTGCTGATCCTATCTTCCATCCATTCAAACCTGTTCCTCAGCCCTTCTATGACACTGTCCATTTCTGAAGTCTTGTTGTTTAACTTTTGGATTTCTAATTGTTGTTTTTGTATGATTTTTAGTTGTGAATTTATTTTAGCATTTTGTTCCTGTATTATTTTCTTGAATTCTTCCATTTTTTTGTCTGTATTTTCCATGAATTTGTCTGCCTTTTCCATGGATTTGTCTGTTTTTTTCTCATTTTTGCCTGCTTTTTGCTTCAACTCTTGGATAACTCTGAATATTAGAGATTTGAATTCCCTATCAGTTAGGTCTAGTGCCTTTTCTTTTACTGGAAAGTCATCTGGTGTTATGTTTTGGACGCCTACTGGAACCATCCTGTCCCGTTTTTGTAAATGTTTTGATATTGTCTGCTGTCTTCGGGGCATTCAGTGGTTATTTTCCTTATTTATTTATTGTAGATTTGTTTGTTTCGTCCTGCTTTTTCGTTTTATTTTGTTACATCTGAGCAAGCAGGCTGTGAATTGTTTGTTGTTGGTTTGTCTGTAGGCACAATACTTTTCACTTCTTTCTTCAATAGGCAGGGTCAGTCACTCAGGTATCATACAGCAGGTCAGGTGCAGCTGAAGGGGAGTTGCTGGGATGGGTTGTTTGTGGCACATACCAGGACTGACCATGCAGACCGGGAATCCGTGCAGGGCAGGTTCCAGTAGGCCATGCCTGTGCTGCTTTGGAGTGTGATGTTCAGTGCATGGTGTAGGTGGGCAGGAAGGAGGGGATAGATTGTGATGTGTGGAGCTAAGATGGGTAAGGGAAAGAGGAGAGGAACAGGAGCCAAAAACATAGACACAAACAAAAAAGAGTGCTAAGGGAGCGTGCTATTGGAGTGGGGAGAGATGAGAGACCGAGAAATGGAGAAAAACAAAAATGAAAAAAAAGGAAAGAAAAAGGGTAAAAGAAAAAAATGAATAAATCGAGAAACTGGAAATGAAGAAAGACAAAAAGGGAATAAGAGAGAGAAGGAAATGAAACAAAGAAACAAAAATTAAAAAAAAAAAAAAAAAAAACAAGAAAAAAGGAATGCCCCTAGGGATGGATGTCCCTGTGCTTCTGCTCAGAGTAAGGGAGTAGCTTCCAGGCTGCGCGGTACTGCCTGGCTAGAAGGGGCTCCCAAGCCGAGAAAAGAAAAAGAAAACAAACAAACAAATCAAAACAGAACAAATCAGAGCAAACAAACAAAAAAGCCCCGGGGGTCCCACCAGTGTGGTGGCACAGGCCAGGAAGTAGTTTCACAGTCGAGCAGTGTTTTGCAGCCTTTCAGGAAGAAGGAAAGATGGCGCACAGAGCCAGGCATTTGAGAGAAAAGAGGGAGAGTTGGTGAGAGGTAAGGAAGAAATCTAAAGAAGTGGAAAAAAGCAACACCAGCAGCCAACAAAAGGCACTCAGCGAGCTGGCCAGTGGGCGAGTGGAATCCAAGCGACACTGGGGTGAAGTCGGTGCTTCCTGGCCTAGAGACTGTGGCTACAGGAAGCAGAGGAGGCTGAGTGGCGATGAAGAAGGGTAGAGGGTGGGAAAGCGTATACTGCTGGTTACCGGTTGTTCTGTCTCTTGCTGGAAGCTCCGTGAAGCTACTTTCTCATACCCCCTGTTTGCTGATCTCCAATAGGATTCCAAGATGGTGGATCTGTGGTAAACGGTAGCTGATAGAGGACCTCTGCACGTATCTGTCCTTGCTTTCTGTTCTCGGTCAGTTTCTTATTCCATTCGGTGCTTGGCTGAGTTCTTTATCTCTTCATTTGATGCTTAGGGTTTCAGGATTGATGTGTGACTCTGTTTGACGTAGTTTTTCTGATCTTTGCTGTGGAGGGATGACATGGTGCTTCTGACTAGTGCTATGTTACCCGGAAGTTCTCAGATAGAAATTTTTTAATGGAGAGATAATAGCTTTATGTAGAAATACTTATTAATGTGTATATGTGACTTCAACCAGTGAATACAGTAAAATTTCGTATTTATTAAAATAATTGTGGGGAAACTCATGCTGTAGAATTTTTTTTTTTTAATCTATTTTATAGATAAGGAGGTTGGGGCTCAGAGAGGTTATATAGTTTGTGTACAGACCCACAAATGTTAATGGCACAGCTGAGTGGATTGAGATCTATCTTAACTTCAATGCCAGTGTGTGGTTTTTTTTGCCTTACTTACGTTACTTTCAAATTTCTTAGATTTGGAGAATCTTGAGATGTTAAAGCCTAAGACAAAGTGAAAAGAGCTGGTAAATATGTAGCTTTTATTTGAGCATAATTGTTAATGCAAGGTTTTTAAGTCTGGGGTTTATGAGAGTCTCTAAACAACCATATACAAAATGATATGCATGTGTACTTTTCTACTTTCCTCACATTCCTAAAAGGATTCATGCTGACTCCTCTGCCCCTCAAAAAAAGATTAGAAAGCAGAAATGATCATGGGTTTCCCTTTTAGTTTTAATATTCTTTATAATTCTGTACTGTGTATAATCTTAGATACTGTTCTAAGCTAAGACTGACAAAAAAGAATTATAGACACATGAAAAAGCTTTGTCACCTGTCAGATGCAGGTACTCTTTAGAATAAATTCCTTGTCGTTTAGGCCAGTGGAGAATTTTTATGGAGTTATTTTTTTTCCTTCCTTCATTCATTCTTTTCACCGTTTAATTGGGAGTGGGATGGGAGATGATAGGTGTGCTTTAAAAAGAGCAAAAAAGAAAAAAAGACCATTTACTTTGAAGATGAGATAATGTGCCAGAACATGGCTTTGCATTTAATCTAACATGTTTTTTAGTTTCTCTTTGCTCAAGCTGAGGTGGAAGCCAGTGGCAGAGAGATGTGGTATGGCTGTCAGCGATAAGTATTGTATTATCGGCTTAACATTGTAGCTACTTCTAAGAATGTTCGTTATAGCTTTTATTTGTAGTAGCTGAAATTTAAAGCACTTAAAACTTCCAACAACAGAGAAATAATTTTGAAAAATTAAGATATGCCTTGCTTTGGAATATTATACAGCCATTAGTTTGGTTTTCAAGCTTTAAAATAAGACATAATGAGACCTTTGCTTTGGCCAAGATGGAGTGAAAAGGACTGGATTTACACTTCAATCTGAAACAAAAAGCCTGAACAAAATATATGAAGCAACAGTTTCTAAGACATTAAATAGTGAAGGACAGTGATCCTAAAAGATGAGAAGTAAACAAGCTGAACACTGTATTTGTTTGGAGAGTTTCCAGACTGTGGCTCAGGGAGGGAAAACCCAGTTAGACCAAAGTGGCTAGAGTTCTCCAGGCAGAGTACCAGAAGGAAGAAATCTGCACAGAGAGAGCCCTTGGATATTTGCAGAAGGTCCTTCTCCAGTTTTCAGCTGAGTACTGATCAGCACATACACCTGAGGAAACTACTACTCAAGGCCAGAGAAAGAACCAGTTGAAAGCATAAAAGGGAATATTCTTTGAAGTTTCCATAGAGCCAGGAATAGTGCAACAAAGAGTGCTAATAAACAAATAAAGGAGATAAAATGGAATCATTTAAAACATACACAGAGTTTAAGTGGGGAAAATGTAACAAAGAATACATGGGATTAATGGAAAATAAATAGCAACCATATCAATAAATCACATTAAAAGTAAATAATCTAAACCTGAGATTAATTTGTCTAAACCAGAGTTCAGCAAACTATAGTCAGGCCGACTGTTTTTGTAAGTGAAGTTTTTTTTATTGGAACACAGCCACACTCTTAACTTATTGTCTATGGCTGCTTTTGTACTACCATGACAGAGTTATATACTTGCAACAGAGACTTTATGGCCTGTGAAGCCTAAAATACTTACTCTCTGACCCTTTACAGTAAAAGAAATTGCTGGCTCCTGACCTAAACACCCCAAATAAAGACAATGTTTGAGACAGTGGTTGAGATAAAGACTCAACCATTTGCTGTCTACAAGAAACTCACTTTGAACATAAAGTTACAAATAGGTTAAAAGATATACCATGGTCATGTCAATCAAAGGAAAGCTGGACTGGTTTCATTAATACCAGACAAAGTAGATTTCAGACCAAAGAATATTATCTGGGATAAAGAGGGTAGTTGATAATTGTCAAGCAGACATAACAGTTCTAAACACGCCCCTAATAACAGAGCTTCAAAATTTGTGGAGCAAAAACTGATAGAACTGCAAGGAGAAATAGACAAGTTTGTAGTTAAACTTGGAGATTTCAGTACCCCACTCTCAAATAATAGAGCCAGTACAAACAGAATCAGTAAAGATATAGAAGACTTGAACAATACTACCAATCATTTTACCTAAGTGACATTTATAGAATGCTCTGCCCAACAACAGCAGATATGCGTATTCTTTTCAACTGCACTGGAACATTTTCCAAGATAGGCCGTATTTGGGGCCATAAAACAAGTCTTATTAAATATAAAAGGATTCAAGTTATACAAAATAAGTTCTCTGACCACAATGGAATGAAATTTGAATTCAGTAACAGCAAGGTATCTGGAAAATCCCCCAAATATTTGGAAACTAATTACTTCTCAATAACCTTTGAGTCAGGAAGAAATAAAAAGAGAAATTACGAAGTAGTTTGAACTACATAAAATGAAAGCACATCAAAATTTGTGGAATACAGCTAAAGCAGTACATAGAGGGACATTATAGCACTAAATGTCTACTGTATTTTTATGCAAATAATGCAGGCCTTCTACATTTGTTTGCCAACTGCATCCTCCCCTGGCGAGGTATTTTCATAATCGCTGCTATGCCAATTTTTTTTACATGTTGCTGTAGGAAAATTAGCATAGTGCAATTATGAAAATACCTCGCAGGAGGAGGGCATGGTTAGCAAACAAACATAGAAAGTACGTGTTATTTGTGTAAAAATACAGTATAATTAGGAAAGAAGAAAGGTCTCTTATCAGTGATGTCAACTTTCAATAAACCAGAGAAAGAAGAGCAAATGATATTCAAAGTAAGCAGAAAAAAAGAAAGATATGAATAGAAATCACTGAAATGGAAAACAGAAAAAAAGAAAATTAGTGAAAACAAAACTTGGATCAATAATGGATTAACTTCTAGCTAAACTGGTTAGAGTAATGAGAGAGGACACAAATTACCAATAATAGGAATGAGAAAGCTGACATTCTACAGATATTAAAAGAACAGTAAGGGAATATTATTAACAGGTTTATGCTAGTAAATTTCACAACTGAGGTAAAGTAGACAAATTATTTGAAAGACATACCAAAGCTCATATAAGAAAAAATGGATAATGTGGATAGGTCTATATCTATTAAAGCAATTGAATTTGAATCTTCCCACTAAAAAAACTCTAGGCCCAGAAGGCTTCACTGATTAATTTTATCAAACATTTAGGGAAGAGATAATACCAGTTCTACATAAACTTTTCCAGAAAATTGGAGAGAATTCTTCCCAACCTATTCCATAAAATCAGCTTTAATCTGATATGAAAACCAAAATAATTATTACAAGGGGAGAAAAAACTACAGACCAGTATCCTTCATGAACATAAAATTTTAGCAAATTATATCCAACAATATGTTAAAAGCATAATACATTGTGATGAAGTAGGGTTTATTCCAGGAATGCAAGAGCAGTGTAATATTAAAAAATCAATCCATGTATAATTCACTGTATTAACAAACTAAGGAAGAAGATATGATTAGATACAAAAAAGCATTTGACAGCATTCAACATCCATTCCTAACTAAAAACTGTCAGCAGACTAGAAGTAGATAAACAACATCTACAAAAAAACCTATAGCAAACATCATACCTAATAATTAACGACTAAATACTTTTCCCCAAGTCAGTAACATTGCAAGGATGTCTGCTCTCAACACTTCTATCCAACATTATACTGGATATTCCAGCCAGTATGGTAAACTAAGAAGCAGTATTATTTATAGTAGTATCAAAATATGAAATATAGGATATGCAAGACCTTTACAGTGAAAACTGTAAAACATTGATGAGAAAAATTAAAGAAGGCCTAATTAAATGAAGAGATATTGTGTTTATGAATTGGAAGACTTGAGTCTTCTTAAGATGTCAGTTCTCCCCAAATTGAACCATAGATTAAACATAATCCAAATCAAAGCCCCAGTAGACATTTTATAGAAATTGGCAAGCTGATTCTAAAACTCATACGAAAATGCAAAGGACCTAGAATGGTTCAACTTTTGAAAAATGAAAGCAGAATTGGAGAACTTAGTACCACCTTGTTTCAAGCTCTATTATAAAGTTACAGTAATCTAGTTAGTGTGGTATTGGCATAAAGGTCAACAGATAGATCAGTGGAATAGAAGAGTCCTGAAGTAGCCCCACATATATGTGGTCAGTTGCTTTTTGACAGAGGTGCAAAGGTGGTTCAGCAGAGAAAGTGTAGTGTTGGAACAACCGGATATATGTATGCAAAAAAAAGTGGCAGGGTATAAGATCAGCACACAAAAGTCAGTCAGGTTTCTATACATCACCAATGAGCAAGCAGAAAAGGAAATTAAGGAAACAATTCCATTTATAATAACATCTGAAAGAACAAAGTACCTAGGAATAAATTTAACCCGGAAAGTGAAAGACATTTTCACTGGAAACTATAAAACATTACTAAAAGAAATTAAAGAGGACCTAAATAACTGGAAGGACATTCTGTGTTCATGGATTGGTAGGCTTAATATTGTTAAGGTATCAGTACTACCCAAAGCAATCTATAAATACAACGAAATGGCCATCAAAATCCCAACAGTCTTCGCAGAAATGGAAAAGCCAGTCCTCAAATTTATATGGAATGGCTGGGGATCCCAAACAACTAAAGCAATCTTGAAGAAGAAGAATAAAGTAGGAAGACTCATATTTCCTGATTTCAAAAACATACTGTAAAGCCACAGTAATTAAAACAACCTGGTACTGGTATATAAAATAGACATATAGACCAATGAAATAGAATTGAGAGTCCAGAAATAAATCCATACATCTGTGATCAACTAATTTTCCACAAGAGTGCTAAGTCCATTTAATAGGGAAAGAAGTATGTTTAATAATGTCAGAAAACTAGATTTCTGCATGCAGAAGAATGAAGCTGGATCCGTATTTCATACCATATACAAACACTAACTCAAAATGGATCAGGGATCTAAATGTGAGAACTAAAGCCATAAAACTTTTAGAAGAAAACGGGTATTTTTATAGACCTAGTTTTTAACAGTAGATTCTTAGATATGACACCAAAAGCGTGAGCGGCAAAAATAAATAAGTAAAAATAAGGGGACTTCATAAAAATTGAAGGCTTTTGTTCATTAAAGGAGTTTATTAACAAAATGAAGAGAAGACTGGAAGAAAAACTTTGGGAACCATACATCTGATAAATTTTTTATCTGATAAAGTTTTAATATCCAGAATATATAAAGAACTCCTACAACTTAAAAATAAAAATCAACCCAGTCAAAAAGTGGACAAAAGACTTGAACAGAGATTTCACCAAAGAGGATATGCAAATGGCCAAACAAGCACAGGAAAGATGTTCAGTGTCATTAGCCATTAAAAAACTAAAACCAAACCTGTTCCTATCGGGTTGATTCCAAGTGATAGCAACCCTATAGGACAAAGTAGAACTGCCTCATAGGGTTTCCAAGGCTGTAATCTTTACAGAAGCAGACTGCCACATCTTTCTCCTGCAGGGCAGCTGGCAGGTTCAAACCACGAACCTTTTGGTAAGCAGCCAAGCACTTAACCACTGTGCCACCAGGGCTCCTTCATTAACCATTAGGGAGACACAAATCAAAACCACAATGTGATGCCACTTCACCCCCACTAGGATGACTGAGATTAAAAAACAAAACAGAAACAACAAATGTTGGTAAGGATTTGGAGAAATTGGAGCCCTCATCCATTGCTGGTGGGTATGAAAAACGGTATAGCAGCTGTGGAAAACAGTTTGATGGTTCCTCAAAAAGTTAAACATAGAGCTACCATGTGACCCAGCAATCCCAATCCTAGGTATAAACCCAAAAGAATTGAAAGTAGGAATGCATACAGAAAGCTGTATACCAGTATTCATTGTACTACTATTCACAGTAGCCGAATAATGGAAACAACCTTAATGTCTATCAGCAAATGAATGGATCAGCAAAATGTGCTGCATACATACAATGAACTATTACTCAGCCATAAAGAGAAATGAAGTTCTAATACCTGGTAAGATATGGATGAACCTTGAAATCTTTTTGCTAAGTGAAATAAGCCAGGCACAAAATGACAAATACAGTCTGATCCCACTTAATGAAATATGTAATTAGGCAAATGCATAGAGACAAAAGTTTATTAGTGGTTTGGAGGGACTTGGAGGAGGAGAGAATGGAAGTTATTGCAGAAGGGGTACTGAGTTTCTCTTTGAGGTGATGTAAAACTTTTGGAAATGGATAGTGATGATAGCACAACATGGCAAAAAGAATTAATGTCACCGAATTGTACACTTGTAAATGGTTAAAAAGGCAAATATGTAAATATATATTTTACCACAATCCAAAGAAGAAAAAAACTCACTAGATTTGAAGGCACTTTACCAAAGAAAATATAAAGATGGCAAGGGAATAAGCACACAAAAAGGTACTCAACCTCATTAATTTTTAACGAAATGCAAATTATAAGCACAGTGAAATACTACTGAACACTTATTGAAATGTCTAAAATTAGAAAGACTTATCACACCAAGTGTTGGTAAGGATGTGGAGGATATAATTGTAGAAAATCTGAACTAATCTATAGTGACAGAAAGCCAGACCAGTTGTTGCTTGGGACCAGAGAGTTGTGGGGAGGGTTAGGAGGGAGAGGTACAAAGACACTTTTGGTGATGATGGATATGTTCATTATCTTTATTATAATGATGCTACAGTTGTGTTCGTATATACAAACATCAAATTTTATATTTCCTATATGTGCAGTTTATTAGATACCAATTCTACTTCAGTAGATCTTTTTTCAAAAAATACTTAGGAAAGTACAACAGTTAAATAATAAATGCAGATTACAAAGTTATAGAGGTTTTTTTTTTAAGTCATAAAGAGAATTGTTGAGACTCATATTTATTTGCATATATACCTTCGTTTCAGTATTTTGTAGGCATCTCAAAATCGAAATGCCCAAAACTAAACTCTTGATTTCTAACTTCTTTCCCGCCTTCTCCCTTGTCTTAGGTACCAAATTCTGTGTTAGTGATGTAGTGCCACTATAACAAATACCACAAGTGGATGGTTTTAACAAAGAGAAGTTTATTCCGTTACAAGTGAAGTAGGCTGAAAGTCCAAATTCAGGGTATCAGTTCCAGGGGAAAATTGTCTCTCTCTCGGCCTTCTCGTCAGTGTTCCCCCAGACTAGGAGCTTCTTTGCGCGGGGACCCAGGTCCAAAGGATGCGCTCTGCTCTGCCATTGCTTTCTTGATGGTATGAGGTCCCCCTGTTTCACTGCTCACTTCTGTCTTCTATATCTCAAGAGATTGCCTCAGGACACAATCCAGTCTTGTAAACTGAGTCTTGCCTCACTAACTGCCCATCCTCCCTCATTAATAGCATAGAGGCAGGATTTACCACACATGGGAAAATCACACAAACCTGGGAATCATGGCCCAGCCAAATTGATACACACATTTTTTGGGGGACATAATTCAATCCATGACATCCCTCTATTTATTCTCTGATTTTTTTTTTTTTTTACATCGTCATAAATGGTACTTCATCCACCTGTTTTTCATGCAAGAAGCTAGGGAGTCATCTTTAACACTTAACCTCACTCCCATATCTACTTCATCTCCAAGTCATGCTAGTTAGAACACGTTTCAGATCTGTAATACTCTCTTCCTTCACTACCATCACCCCAGTTCAAGTCACCATCCTCTGTCATGAAAAAAAAAAAAGAGCTTCTGATTGTGCTTCTTGGTTTTATTCTTGAGCTCCCTATCCCCAACAAATTTCCAGATAATAGCCAGAGTGATCTTTTAAAGATGTTGATTTGAATCATGTCGTTTCCCTGGTTAGATCTTTATGACTTCTCATTGCTGTTAGAATATAATATAAAGTCCGTTTCGTGCGACTTGGTTCCTGTTTAGTTCTTGCTTATTATGTTCTAACCACACAAGCCATCTTTTACTTTCTTGAAATCTCCAAGCTCTTTTTATTCTAGGGCTTTCCCACATGGTATTTCTTGAGCCTCCGTTGGTATTTTCCCTGCCATTTCAGTGGCTACTGCAGTGTATGCTTCAAGTCTCAAATGCCATTTCTCCTTCAGAGATCCCTTTCTTGACTTGCCAGTCTAAACTGGCACCCACCTCAATACACTGTAGCTTATGTAATCAGTGTTTTCAGGGATTTTTTTTTTTTCCCCTAGCAGGTGGAGGTTGGGAGGGGTAGTGTTTGTATGTGTATATGAGAGATTATTTAATACATCTTTCCTCTACTAGATTGAAAAGCTCCTTGAAAGTTGGGACCATGTTTGTTTTGTTCACTACTGTGAACCTGGCTCAGTTCCTGGTACATTGGACATGCAGTTTTTGTTGAATGAATGTTTAGAGAAAATGTATTGAAAGGAAATATACCAGTGATTGTCTTTGAGTGGTCCATGCTCATTTTTCTGAGATTTCTACGGTTAACTATTATGACCTTCTGATCAGAAAATTGGAAATATCTCTATCTTTGTCTGTTCTTTTTACCTTTATTAGAGAGGAAAAAGCAGGTGTTATTTTGTGACTTTGGATTCTCCTTCTTGATACTGTTGGAAAATAAGCTACCTTGATTTTGTGTGTGTGTGTGTGTGTGTGTGTGTTTGCATTTGGTAAAAATTTAAAGAGCAAATTAGATTCCCATTCAATAGTTTGTACATAATGTATTTTATAGCCTTGGTTTCATTCCCCACTGTGTTCAGCACTCTCCTCATTTCTGCCCTGGGTTCCTAGAAATACTTTTTACAATTCTGTATTTAAATGTTTATATTCTTTTACTCCTATCTTTAAGATGCTCTTTGTTAACATTATCTCATTTATATCTATAATAAATGTATACCATCTTTTTTAACAGATAAGATAATTAGGCACAGGGCTTGTACTCTGAAGGACACTGCACATGCCATCATTGCAGCTGAATTAGATCCAGAATTTAATAAACTCTGTGAAGAAATTAAGGAAGCAAGAATAAAGAGAGGTAAGTTATAGAAATAAACTTGCCACTGAAGCCTAGTGTGCTGTTTTCAGGCTTAACTGTTGAATGGTGTTTCATTAGGGTTACTGGTATTATGAAAATAACATATAGAGATATTTTGAGGCACAGTCTTACTTAATTTCTGTTACTGATGTGTATCATGTTAATTCCGAAAGATTTTTTAAAATTTTACTTCTGTGAAGAGCCCCTGAGTGATGCAGATGGTTAAGTGCTCGATTACTAGTGGAACGGTTGGCAGTTAGAACCCACCCATAGGCACTTTGACAAGACAGTTCCACTCTGCAGACATGGGGTCGCCATGAGTGGGAATCAACTCGACGACAACCAATGACAGCTACATCTGTGAAAGTTCTAATGACAGTGCAAATGACAGAAGTAAAGTATTTCTTAGGGAAATTTCTGTTGCAAGAGTGTATTTTTGTTAATTATTGATTTCTGTTCTTAAAAGATATAGATATACTTTTACATCTGAAGAGGTTTTATTTTTTATCAGTGTACATCCAGTATTGGTTCTTTTCTGAAGTTTTTAGGAATACTGTTTCTTTTCCCTCATTTAAGTTGTATTTGCAATTTCGTTATTATAAACACAGAATTGCCGATGTGGTTTGTTCATTCAGTTTATAACCTTGACCTTGAGGAATTCACACTTTAGTAAAAGAGAGAGAAATATAAAACAAATCAAGTACAGTGTGATATATGCACTGGTTGAAGCATGTTGAGAGCACAGAGAGGAGAGACATCTCCCGATAGGGAACACAACATTTTGATCAGCATTTGGAGGATGAATATAGGAGTATTCTCCCTAGTGGACTAGGGTAAGGGAGACAATGACAGGGATGGAGGAGGTATTGCAAGCAGAGGAAACAAAAGCGTGTAATAAGGCACAAAGACGGGAAGCAGCTTGGTTTATTAGAAGAACTGTAAACTGGCATTGCTAAAAGTATACAGAATGTGGGAGATAGGACTCAAGAGGTGAGCTGGGGCTAGGACATCAAAAGTACGGAGAAACTTTTCTTCTACATCCTAAGAGAGCTCCTCCCTGAGGCTCTGATCATCAGAGCACTTAACATTTTGTTGTTTTTTTTTTTTTCCTTTTCCATGTCTCTCCTTATTTGAATGTCTTATTCATAGCTCTATTCCAGTCTTCGGAACTGTGCCCTGTGTATAACAGGTTTTCAAAAAATACTTGAATGCCATGCTAAGGAGCTTAGACTTTATCCTGTAGGTCAGTGCTTTCCAAAATGTGTGTGCCTGTTACCCATATCAGCATAGACCTAGTAAATTAGATTCTCTGAGAGTAAGGTGATAGAATCTGCATCTTATCAAAATTCTTAGGTGGTTTTTATGTACACTAAAGTTTGAGAACCATTACCACAGTTAGTAGGAGTCATTGAAGGATTTTAAGCAGTAAAGTGAATTGATCAGATTGCTTTGGCAACAGTGTGTAGCATAGTCTCAATATGGCAGGGCTGGAAGATGAAAGACTGGTAAGGAAGCTGGTAGAGCCAATTTGGAAAACAGTTTGGCAGTTCCTAAAAAGTTAAACATAGATTTACCGTACCACACAGCAATTCTATTCCTAGAAATCCACCTAAGAGAAATGAAAACATATGCCACGCAAAGACTTGTACGTGAATTGGCAACAACCCAAATGTCTATCAACTGGAGAAACAAAGCATGATATATCTATACAGTGGCATAGTGTTCAGCAGTAAAAAGGAACGGGGTACTGATACATGCTACGATAAGGATTTACTTGAAGAATATTATGCTAAGTGAAAAAAGCCAGTCATAAGAGACTGCATACTATTGATTCCATTTACATGAAATGCCCAGAAAAGACAAATCTATAGAGAGAAAAAGTGGATTGGTAGTTGCCTGGGGCAGTGTTCTAAAACTGGATTGCTGTGATGGTTGCACCCCTTTGTAAATTTCCTAATAATTACTGTATGTTTAAAATGGGTGATTTTTATGTTATATAAACTATAAAGCTGCTGAGGAGAAAAAGTCATTGCTGTAGTCAGGGTTTTAATTACAGAAATGGGACTGGAGATAGAGAGGGTTAATATAAAAGAGATGTAGCTGTAGGGATGGAGGGCAATGTGAAAATAAGGAAGAGTCAGAATAGGCTGCCAGATTACTTGTTGAATGATTTAGTAGATGCTAATACCACCAATCTGAACAGGGAATATATAAGGATGGACAGTTTGTTTGTTTGTTTGTTTTGTAGAGAAAGACAAACTATTAACTTTAATTTGACCTATCTTTAGGATCCAGTTGGAGATATCAAGTAGGTAGTTGGATGTATGGGTCAGAAGCTTAAGAGATGTTTGGGCAAAAGATGTAGATTTGTAAGTTATTATGTAATGGTAGTGGAATCTGAAGGTATAAATGATGCTTTATGGGAGAATGTGTAGACTGGAGTAAGGAGAAAAGCGATTCCAGAGACAGCCCTGAAAAGAAACATCAGTATTTAATGGCCACATAGACAAAAGAAATTTAGTGAAGAAGCTGAGGTGGAATGGTTACTCTTACGATCAATCCAGGAAAACCAAACTTACTGCAGTTTGGTGTGACAGGCAGCTAGCTAACACCAGATATAAACAGTTCATGTGAACAGAGTTCAGTGGCCAGTAAACACTTACACATTCTAAGATGGCAGGAATTATGACTTTTACATAATATGTAATCTTGTTGTCCCACAGTCATCATAATGTGAAATGTTTCCCTTTGAAAATTAAAATTAGTAAAAATAGGGCCCAATTGGGGATTAAGTGTAAGCACAGCCTGCTGGGTTGTTTTAGTCTTATGATTTTATATCTAGTTTCTTTACCATCTTAAAACAAAAGACACTATTTCCATCAGAATTGTAAACCATCCAAGTATAATTAATGACTTTAAAATTCAGTTCTATATTTTAGACTTTTTTTTTTTTTTTAACTTTATTGGTTTATGTGGCTAGGAATATTTAAATAGGTATTGCTTATCTTCTTCTTGCAGGCTTATCGGTAACAGCAGAACAAATACATCCTCATGGTACTGGAGCTCGAAAGACAGAAACTAGAGTTGAAGAGGCATTTCGGCACAGACAAAGAAATCCAATGGATGTCTGGCACAACTCTGCAAATAAATGTGCATGTGAGTATTTGAGATCATGTTATCCAGTGTGGGGACAACAGAGAATTATGCAGATTTGTTAGGAATTGGGTACACAAGCCAGAGTGCTGCTGTTTTCCCACAGCTTTTTTAATCTTCTATCTTTTCAGAGGTGAAGGGCTTGTGGGGTAAGATGCTGAATCAGAAATATATTTCTTTAACCTTATTTGCTATATTTTATCCCCTTACAGTGCTGTTGTAACTGAATTAGATTTGAATATTTTCAGTATTAAACTTTGGATTTTAGTGGGGATGTGGAGGCAGTAGACTTTTTATACACTCCCACCCCCACCCCCCTTGCTTTATGCTATGCAGGATGTTCTCTGTACAGTGGGAAATGGAAACCCCTGCTATGGGAATGGTTGATTTTACAGTAGAAAGTTGATTTTTCTGAGAGAATATTTTGTGTTCAATTTTAAAAATCTGCCCTGCTTTCTTTATTTGTGTAGTTTTGTTTAAGCAAGACATATTTAGAGAGGGAAAATTCAGTGTTCTAGATTTTCTTCATTTTTCCTCATTCATGTTGATCTATAAAATTTCTAAAAGACAAATGCTAATAAACACAGCATCTTCCTAATATAGTCCTTCTGTTTAACTGAAGATCGCTTTCTTTGGAAGAAAACATGCTGGTCTTCTGATATCAGGTGATAATATTGCTCCAGCTGTCCATAAAGCTGGCCTGAATATGTCCTCTCACCAGTGGTACTGAATTTGCATAAATGGACCATACTCACTTTCATTTTAACTTGTCTTCTTTCTGATAATTGACATTCATATGTGAGAAAGTTTGAAGGACTTAATGAAGTATTTGCTTGCCATTAAAACTATTTGGCCTAGTTGTTGTAACAAGCCCTGGTGGCATAGTGGTTAAGCGCTCCACTGTGAACAGGATGCTCAGTGGTTTGAACCCACCAGCTGCTCCAAGGGTGAAAGATATGTCAGTCTGCTTCCATAAAGATTTACAGCTTTGGAAATCCTACGGGACAGTTCTGCTTAGTCCTGTAGGGTCACTAGGAGTTAGAATCAACTCAGTGGGAATGGGTTTGGCCTGGTTGTACATCAGATCATGACCTGGATTATGTAACATGGCACTAATTTAAACCTTGAAATCTTTTACATGCTTGGCAGTTGGTACGAATATTTACTGAATATTGGCTTTAAGCAGTTTAAATTCATTTAAATATTCAACATGTTCTTTTAATCTAGAAATGTGAGTTTTGTTTTCTCTTACCAGTAGATGGCATATGTGACACATTAATTGTCTCTTTTGCATTAGTTTATTTAAATCATATATCTCAATGTCCCTAAGGGAGAATTGCTTTCCTTAATTCTAGAAACAAGCTCAGTGGTGCTATAAAAATTGACTCTGAAGATTGTGCCCTTAAATGGGCTTTTCACACAGAGCACCTCTGAAAAAGGAAGTGATATATTAAAGATTAGTTCCACAAATACATACTCCTACCATATGACAGGTGCTATGGAGATAGAGCAGAATAAAACAAACAGAAATCCCCATTCTTCCTGGAGCTTATATGACCAGTTTCTGTTATTTTATATTATTATACTATTATTTAATTTATACTTAATTATACTTTATATTTAATTATACTATTAGCAGTGGAACCCTGGTGCCTCAGTGGTTAAGAGCTCAGCTGCTAACCAAAAGGTCGGTCGTTCAAATCCACCAGCTGCTCCTTGGAAATCCTGTGGGGTGGTTCTACTCTGTTCTGTAGGGTCACTATAAGTCAGAATTGACTTGATGGCAGCGGTGTTTTGTTTTTTTTTTAAATTAGCAATAATAATGTAAGGAGGGGAAAAATCTACTTCTAGCTCCCAAAGAATAAGAATATTTTTTCTGTTATTAGCCAGAACAAAAACACTAGAGGTAATCTTGCTTCAGGAGGGCTCCTGGCCCTTGCTTACTGTACTACATGTAGAGTAATTGATCTAGCTCTTAACTGAGCAGAGTTCAACCTCTTCTTGCTCTAGAGTTACATGGCTTTGTGAGGAAACAAAAAGGGAAGCTCTCATACTTTGGTTACATGGTTAGAGAATAAGTGAGGTTAAAGTTTTAGGAGTAGCTTGTCAGGCAGTAAAATCCTAACAGGTCTACCTTTTAGAGACAGAGCAAGCTGAATATTTTTCTTTCACATTTAATGTGGACTAGATTAGTTTTTCATATAGTTAATGGAATGCCTATGAACACCCATTTCCTAATCCTGTGTACCAGCTTTTAATAATAGACTAATACAGAAATCTTCTTTTCTATGCTAATTACCCTATAACTGTAAATTGTAAAAATAGAAATTAATGGAGGAAAAAAGAATGAAAAGATGGTTCCAGTGATAATACAGTTTTGAAGGAAAAATATATTTCAAGCTAGATTGACTTAATAACTTGAATTTTTGAATTGATTTCAGAAACCTTTAAAAGGGAGACATTTTCTTAAATAAGAAAGAATAATAATATTTATAATGAAATTTGCCCATTTCTTGTGAATAACTTAATGTCTTTACAGAGACTCAGTAGGGATTAAAGATGAAAGAATGAAAGAAGTATATAAACACACTATACACTGTTGATAGATTACAACTTCATCTTAAGCAGGTGTGAGTATAAGAAGCAAGGATTGCCATAAGACCATATTCCCTCTTGTCTGCTGCACAGATAAGGAAATATCAGGGAAGTTAATGGACTGATTACTTAAAAAGCAAATTTTAGACTGTGGATTAAAGGATCTATACGTAGTGATCTCATATTTATATAGTGAACCCTGTGAGAGCTGGAACTGGACAGGACTACCTTGTTTTTCTGGATCTCGCAAGTTTTCGTCTTTGACAGGTGCAGTCTTACCACTTTTCTGTTGCTTGTTTTAGTGGAAAATTATTTGCGTTTTCCTTCTCTTACAGGTTTCCACCTTACACAGGTTCTGGCTTTTGCAGGTTTTACTGTATTTTCTTTTAAAAATGTCTTTGCTTAGGGAGTTTTTCAGTCTTGACATGTTGAAAATATATATTGTCTTTTTAAATTAAGTCACACTTGACTACTTATTACTTTCATAGTCTCAAAAAAAAGGGGAGGGTGATTTTCACTCTTTGATATAACCTAAAGGAGCTCTGGTGGCACAGTGGTTAAGCACTCAGTTGCTAACTGAAAGGTTGGTGGTTTGAACCCACTGGCCACTCAGCGAGAGAAGGATGGGCAGTCCACTTCCGTAAAGATAACAGCTTGGAACCCCTACAAGGCTGTTCTCCTCTTTCCTGTAGACTTGCTATGAGTCAGAATTGACTCCTTGTCCATGAGGTTAGATGTAAACTAGTATTTAGAATTTAGGGTTAGACACCAGAAGTGTAGGGCTCTAGTTTAACTAGTTTGCTTTAATAATTTTTGGATTTACATTGCCTTTATGCAAGAATCCCAAATAGCAAAATAAAAATTAACTTCTTGTTTATTGAAGAAACAACAGGGTCGACTTGCCTGACTACCTTTGATACATAGACAGGAAATTAAATATCCCTGAGTCTGTTGTCACCTGAAAGCTCCAGCTCTCCACTCAGAATGCTCATGATAGGTCCTAGCATCTAATAGTATAATCCTTACAACTTTTATAGGTCTCCTTTTTCACTTAACTGACTAAATAAATTATTTTCAGTGTTTTGTTAGTGTTATTGTTGCTGTCTTGATAACAGAAGACTTAATTTTCTCACATACTCTCAAATAACTACTTGGCAAGAAATTGATGCTGCTGGGTGAGTCATTGGTGCTAGAAGAGGCTAAAAGTTGGTTAACCAGTTGTCCATATAACCTTCATAGGGCTTCTATCCATGACCATACTCACTGTGAGTGATTCCTTTCTCTGGAAGGAGAGACAGTGGAGATATGTTTGTGGGGCTACCCGTAACTATTCTGTCTTGCTACACTTGACCATGCCTTCATTTCCTTTCATGGTTTAGGAGCCATCTTTTGGGTGATCTTGCTGGCAAAGCACCTGCCTTCCTAGTGTAAAACTGGAGCCATGGCCCCAAACTTTCCAGGCAGCCTGGCAGTATGGTTGTTTCCTAAGTGTGTATATTATATGCTTGGCCCCTGGATCCTTAGAATTAGGAAGAACTGTAAAGTAGAATTAGACTGTAGGGTAATAAAAAATATTAATGGTGAGTAAACTCATACAGGATATAATTTTTTAAAACAAATATTCATTTTGCAAAGTCCATCCCTGATTTCATATCCCTCCCAGCTGTAAATTGTGAGGATTAATCAGAATAGATGTCAAGGACGAAGTAGTTCTTGTTTGTGTACTGCATGAGTACAGGTTTACTTTCTTTTGGGTCATATCTAATAAACATTTGTAAAATAAGTATTATACTCCAAGTTCTACATATCTTTTTTTTTTTTTCTTCCTCTTCCTTGTACAACAGTTCGGGTTCGGAGAAAATCGAGGCGGCGATCACAGTGGGGTAAAGGAATTATTAAGAAAAGGAAAGTCAATAATTTAAAAAAAGATGAAGAGGACACCAAATTTGCAGATTATGAGAACCATGCGGAAGACAGGAAATTGCTAGAGAATGGAGAGTTTGAGGTAAGCACTGACTGCCATGAGGAAAATGGCGAAGAGACTGGAGACTTGTCTATGACCAATGATGAGTCATCATGTGACATCATGGACATGGACCAGGGCCAGCGGCTTAACAATGGAGCAGGCACAAAAGAGAACTTTGCATCAACTGAAGAGGAAAGTTCCAATGAATCCCTGCTCGTCAACAGCAGCAGTTCTCTAAATCCAGAACAGACATCTAGGAAAGAACCTTTCCTCAAAGGAAACTGTCTAAATGGTGAGGCCTCCACTGACAGTTTTGAAGGAATTCCAGCTCTGGAGTGTCAGAATGGCAAAGCTGAAGTAATTTCTTTCTGTGGTAGTGGAGATAAATGTAGTTCTGAACAAAAGACCCTTCTGGAGGACCAGTCAAAAGAAAAACCAGAAACTTCAAAGGAGAATCACGGAGATGATCCTGAGAAACTAGAGGCACTGGACTGTAGCAATAATGAGAAGTTAGAACCTAGCCCTGATGTGGAGGTTAAAGATGCAGAACTGGATAAAGAAGGTAGAGCTAATATTTTTTTAAAATCTTCTATGAAGGCTTAAGCTCCAGAGTTAATTCAATGCATGTTTTATCTATTCCCTGCTAGCAACAGTTGATGAGTAATTATACCCCTCTGAGAATCTGTTAAAGTTCTAACTCCTTTCCCTGCAGAAAGCTTCAGAGGGTCTGAAGTCCAGAATGCATTGCCTTCTTACCTCCTACCTGATTATCACCCCTGTTCTAAAGGATTTATGACTAAAAGCTGAGTAAATCCACAGGTATTAAGAAGGTGGAATTCTAACAGAAGAGTTATTGGGGTGAGGTGAGAGTGGGCAGAGAAGACTTAGATGTTAATAGCAGCGTAGTCTATTAACGAGTCATATCAACCCAGATTAAATCTCCACTTCTATTCATTATAATTATGTGACTTTGAGCTAGTCACTTATATTCTACCACCTGTTTTTTCATCTTTTAAATTAAACTTTGGAATCACATTGTTGCCAGGATTAAATTAATCATGTATGTTGCCTTGTATGGTACCTGGCACATACTAAGGTATATTCATTGCCGGCAATCAGTGTTAGTTGAATCTGAGGAATGTTCGATCTAAGTAAGAGGTTCCAGTGCTTTGTAAGGAAAGAAACAGAATTCCCATTGTCAAAATTCCCTTGTTCCCACAGAATCAGAGCACTCTGCTAGCTCCTAACTTCGTATGGCTCTGTGATTTTAGAAGAATCAGAAAAGGAGAGCTGAGACTTCCGAGCTCCTCTTTGTTTATCATTATTCTTTTGTACAGATTAGGGTGGGGTGAGTTGGATATCTACCCTGCACAATATGCATTTCCTTCCTGGGCTGCTACTCTTCTTGTCGCTTATCACTATTATCACTATGCTGTCTTCAAAATGTATCATGTTCTCTAGATTGTATGGACTACACAGCTGGGATTTGGGCTTGGTGGGAAAAGTTTTGCTCCCAGTTTTTTTGGAGACCTTTAGCAGAATTAGGAAGTAGGAAGGTTTTATTCAAAGTCTTAAAATTCTTCTAATGGATAAAGAGAGATTTCCTGCTACTCGTTGAGTATTTTTCTTTTTTCCTCAATATTTAATAATAGAAAGTAGTTTTAAGAGCAGTGTGTATTCTGGGTTATCATTTAGACAGAACTTTAAAACTGTTAAAGCTAGGGTTAAGTAGTGAAAGGTACAGAGTGGGAAAAAGGGAGACTTAAGGTGTTAGGAGGCAGAATGGATGTGAGGGGAGGCATGTCTTTTCAGGCTATTTTACTGTAAGATTTCAGTAAGCTTGCAGAACAGGTTTAAATTAATACTGTGCTTAACTAGTGATCTGAAAGCTTAAGATAATTTGTTGTGTAAAAGCTTTACTTGAAGTTTTAATTTGAAATTGTCAGGGTAGTATTACCTAGTGTACTGTACCTAATCCGAGTTCTCAGGCCCATAGAAGTCCACAGATGTAGTAATGACGATCTATATAACCTTAACAAAAACCCTGGTATATATTTATTGAACTATATAAAGTCTGCATACTTTAAAGGCTGCCTGAAATATAACATTTCTCTAGTGTATCATAGTATATATTTTTAAAGGCAATATTTTGTTTCTTTAATGTTTATCTATAGAGCAGGCACTGATGAGAAGCACAAAGAATCTTTAAAGGCTTGCGAGTAAGAGGACTAATGTAAGAAGGAGGAGGACTCTCCTTAGGGTCCCTGACATGGTCCAGATCCTGTATAAAATTTTGAAACAGTCCAAGTTTGTCTTTGTGTTCCCTCCCCCTCAGCCTCCTCTTAGAGTTTTCCTACTTTGAAGAACATAGGGCTTGATGATCTACACAGGACTCTACCCTGCAAAGTGTCTGCTGCTGTGAAATTATGCTCACCCACCTCAACATGTCTGTTTTGGCTGGTCTCAACAAGACATTAGGAAGAAAGTAATTAGATTATACTAATTCACTCTAAGGTAGGAAAGAACACTAGCCTTATTACACATACAGTAGGTTTATATTGTTAAGAAAAAAAATGTTATAACCCAGGTCATATCTCTAATATAATTTTAGGCCATGTAAAAGAAAAAGTGAGAATTTCAGGCAGTATTGAGGAAAATATTTTAGATTGAGAGGCAAATGTGTAGACAGATTGGTTCCACTTTGTGTTTGTGTCTGTTTTTCTAGATTGCTTCCCTTTTTCCAACTCTGAAAGCTCCAAATTTTTAAATGATGGCTATCATAAAGAGAGTGAGGCTGTTTATAAGTCAGTGCTTGGAGATGAAGATTTTCTTTATCTTCCTTTTAGTGGATATATTTATTAGATGATATTCTAGTATGACTTGGCTTTCATGGTTGTGGTTTAGTTTTCCTTAATTTGGGTTTCTTTTCTTACCAAAAAATAATTTAAAGAATACTTATGCCCTCCCTCATTCCAAAAAAAGAATTTGTGGTGAGTAAAAGAATTCATAGTTATTTAAGCCTGATTTTTCTTAACTTTTACTTGCTATAGACTTTTCCCCCCTCCAATTGTAGGTGCTTCTAAAGTAAAGAAATATCGTAAATTAATTTTAGAACAGGCAAAAACAACAAGCCTGGAACTGGTTCCAGAAGAGCCATCTGAGCCTGTGCCACCTCTTATCGTCGATCGTGAGAGATTGAAGGTAAGCCTAGCTATTCCCAGTGAGTTTTAAAATGAGTGGAAAGACATTTGAAGATATTTGTAGACAATTGAATAAAGCTAGTTTTGGATGCTTTAACCTAGGAATAGAATTGCCTCAGAGCTTCTCCTAAAAAGGAGTTATGTGTATTCCGAAGGGTTGAGAAATAGAGGGAATGGTCTTGGAATAAACTAAGTTCTAGAGTCTTCTAACCTCAGGTGTCACTGTTATGCCATACATAGCCTTATGATGCCTATTGCATAGACATTTGAATAAAACTGTTTCAGTTTGACCAGTAAGATAAAATTTCATTTTATTCTATTTTCTTCTCATTTTTCTTAGAAATTGCTTGATTTGTTGGTAGATAAAAGCAACAATCTGGCAGTTGATCAACTGGAGAGATTATATTCTCTTCTTAGTCAGTGCATCTACCGTCATCGTAAAGATTATGACAAATCACAACTTGTAGAGGTAAGCTAGTTTATTATTCTATTCTTTAGAATAAACAGGTATGTGTTTTCATTATCTCAAGGAAAAGAGAAAAAAAGTTATTTTGCATTAGCCTTTATTTTCACCAAGTAACTAAAGAATGTTTTGAAGATTTAAGATTAGAAAAATCATTAAGAGTTATGGTTTGAAAAATAAAGATTTTCTGTACCATTTTGTCTCAGGGCAGAAGTAACCTGGGGTTCTTTAGTATGTCAGAACACAGAAATTCATGGTGTTCAGGGTTAGCACATACATAGACTAAACCAACCAACCAACTAACCAGTTGCCATCAAGTTGATTCAGGCTCGTGGACACCCTAAGTGTGTCAGTGTAGACCTGTGCTCCAAAGGGTGTTCAGTGGCTGATTTTTCAGAAGTAGATCACAATGCCTTTTTTCTGAGGCTCGTCTGGGTAGACTTGAACCTCCAGCCTTTCAGTTAGCAGCCAAGCACATTAACCATTTCCATCACCCAGGGATTCCATACATTGAATAGTATGTCACCGTTCTCCCCTCCCTTCCTCATTACTGACATTGCTGGCTGGGTATATCACTCATTCCTATTAAATGTGGACATGGCCACATAGTCCTTACTACACAGTCTTTGCCACTGCTCCCTAGGCAGCCATTGCTGATAAAAACAAACTGGCATGGACAATGAGACTTATTTACTACCTAATTAATGGTTAGAAGAGAACTGAAAGGTCATCTCATTTCATTAGATTTGTTGTTGTCGTTAGGTGCCATCGAGTCAATTCCAACTCATAGTGACCCTGTGTACAGCAGAACAGAACACTGCCCGGTCCTGTGCCATCCTCACCGTTGTTGCTATGCTTGAGCCCATTGCTTGTTGCAACCACTGTATCAGTCCATCTCATTGAGGGTCTTCCTCTCTTTCTCCGAGCCTCTGCTTTACCAAGTGTGATGTCCTTCTCCAGGGACTGGCCCCTCCTGGTAACATGTCCAAAGTATGTGAGAGAAGTCTTGCCATCCTCCCTTCTAAGAAGCATCCTGGCTGTACTTCTTGCAAGACATCATTAAATCTAGTTCTGTAAAATATCCCCATCAAGGAGTGGTTGTCCTTTTGCTTAGACACTGTTACAGGCAGACCATTTCCTTTCTAGACAACTCTGAACCATAAGAAAGTTGTCCCTTATAAATATGATGAGCTTATATTCATATAATTTACATCATTAAGCCCCACTTCTGTGTTTTGAGGTATCTAAGCTAATGTATTCCTGCATCTACCCATTAAAAGGCTAAGTGACTAAATTAGACTCTCTTGGCTCATTTGCCTGTTAGTTTATCTGATGGTCCATCTATTAAATATTTATTGAGCACCTTCAGTACCAAATACTGTCCTAGGCATTTGGAATACAAAAAATGAATAAAACAAAGTCCCTGTGCTCAAGGAGCATTTCTAGTATATTAAGATTCATATATAGAGTATGTGATTATGTTTCATGTGTAGTAAGAAGTATTGGACTTGATTAAAGCAAGATTATCTTTTAATCACATTTTTACAAATTACATTTTTATGAAGCTATACTTGTACATATGTAAACTACAGGAAAACACAAGAAAATAAAAGTATCACCCATATCCCACTATCTAGAGGAAACTAATCAGTGTTAATCTTTTAGAATATCTTCCATCCTTTTAAAAAGTCTGGATGTACATAATATAAGTGTGTGAATGCATATTTTAAAATTGGGATCATACTGTATGTTCTGGTTTATAACCTGATTGTTTTTTCCTAGTCAGCAATATATGATAAAACATTAAGCAGAAGTGATTTTGATTAATCCTATAGAACTTTTTTATGAGGTGATAATCTGCTAGTATAGCCTACTAGTAGTTCTGTGGAGATTTAAAATCTCTGGAGATGTTTAAAGGAAGTAAAGGAAACCAGATGTCTTAGATGTATTTGACATTTGCTTATCTAAATCAAATGAGTTGGGGTAGAGTTCTTTACATTTTCTTATTCTAGAACCTCTTTTTTAAGTGATTGAGTTTTCATTAGCTTGGGTGGATTGAATACTCTTCAGCAGTGAAACATCTCTCAGTATGGGACTTGGAAGTCTTGTAATCTCTAGGGCCACTTTATGGGAGGAAGGAGATCTGTAGCAGAATCAGCAGTGAGTGGCTTTCCTGGTGGTGGTGATGGCAGCAACTCATTCTGGCTTTTTCCTCATCTTTTCAGCTCTGGTTGAAGTGGATAGAAATGGGAAGAGAGTGCTTTCGGCTTTTTGACATAAGCCTCCCTACACTGAATGCATTTATTTTGCTTTGGGAGCTAGTAGAATGTCATGCCTGAGGAAGGGCTCAGGCTCTGGGGTGAGGCTGCCTGTATTTGAATCCTGACTCTCCCGCTGCCTATTAGCTGGCAAATAATCTCTTCTCTCTGTGCCTCAGTTTTCTCATTTGTAAATGAGGCTCATAATAATACTTATCTTCAGGGTTTTTGTGGGATTAAATGAATTTGTATATATAAATTTCTTGATAGTATTTGACATAGTAAATACTCATTGAGTGTTACCATCATCATCCTCATTAGTCTAAATATAAAATAGAAGACACTTGAAAGTGTCCAGGGCAGATAGTTTTACAGAGTAGCTGTGGTATTGTAATCAGGAAAGTGTTCAAAGTTTACCTTCTATCTCAAATTCTTTCTTTAATACTAAAGTGAATTCTCCCATAAGGAGAAATACCTTTGTCTTTCCCTTAATAAATAACATTCATTTTTTTTCCCCCTTATAGGAGATGGAAAGAACAGTTCATATGTTTGAGACATTCCTATGAACTTCTCAAGATGAGTGGTTTATCCTCTCCAATCTGCTCCTGACAGAGCAGTCTTCTGAGCCATTCGATTTCAAATTGCACCAATTACGTGCAGAGCCTTAGTCTTAAGTGCTCTCTCACTCATTTTCTCTCTCTGTTGAATTTGGTGCTATTGTCTCAGGTACCTGAAACCAACCAGCCTACAAGAACCAAACAGAACTTCAGAAATATGTTGTATTTTCCAGAAATAAAAAAAATACAACCCCACAGCTTGGAGATTTTGGTGCTACAAAAACTGCTCTCGCTTCTGCTCCTCTTTTCGTGCACTCTGTTTTGGAGACTTCTGTCTTAGGGAGCAGACCAGCAAACACAAGGAAACTGGATGGGGCAGTTCTAACCATGTTGAATTGTTTAAACAGTGGGCAACCTATTTTTTTTTTCTCCTTTCTACCCCTTTTATCATATTCATTTTCTTATTCTCTGGGTAATGGACTGAGACCTGTTTTAGAGTTGGCTATGGTATATTCTGGTGGGAAACTGAAGAAACTGGATGAAATTAGATTAGGCTCTTTAGAACTGCCTTCAATGTGCCTTTTTATTCATTTGAGAAAGATAAGGCTAAACAGATGGATGGGCTTGTTTGTAGTCAATGACAGAATGTTTTCGTTGGTCATAATCTTGAAAATAAGTTTTGATACTCTGTGTCATTAAAGGCAACCAATATTTTGGTATAAAATGCCTATCTTGCTCTCAAAACTCAATCGAGACACTCAGTAAGCCACACCATATACTAAAATGGTAAGTTTTCCTATGTGGTCTATTTCTGTTGGAGAAACAAACTAAAACCACAACAGTTAACAAATAACTCACACTGCACAAAAAAAGCTCATACATTTTTCAATATTGCTGTCAATGATGACCAGAAAATAAATAGATACCGGCCATTCTTTCTTCTGTTGGTGGCAATTTAATAGTTGTTTATGTTTGAGTTCCCAGAGAAGAATAATTTTCATATATAGTAAATCATTATAGTTTTGTTTTAAAACCAGGACTTGCCAAATGGACAGAATAGAGAGGAATTTGTCAGAAGCTTCATAAAGTTCGTTTTCTATATGTGTAATTACAAGAGCCATCTGGTATAGTCCTTGAATAACAGTATTAATGTTTAAATCCCTTCCCATATTCTTAACCTCCACAACTATTCATTTGATTGGAACCCATTTTGGATCTTGTTGAGTGATTTCTGTGAATTGTACTTACCCTAATATTAATTATGGGTACTGGTTTTTACAAAAACCTTGCTTTCTACAAATTTGGAGACAGTCTAGGCAGTTGCAAAGAGGCAAAGGGAGTGCAGTGACATTTTTTATCAGATAATTTTTAAACAAAAAAGTAGAAAATTTTGCTGAACGTTGGCTTGATATCTTCATTCATTGTAGCCCTTAGCTGCAGGTGTGTCATTCCAGTATATGCAACACATGTAGTTTGGGTTTTAATAGAGCAAATGGTCGTGGACTACTGCAGAGATACTGAGCTACCTCAGCTTTTTGTATTTGTTACTGACAGTGCTTGCAGAGTCCTGTAATCACTTTGCCACTGTTTACATGCTGAAGCTAAGGTACTTGTCTCCTTGTCTCTGGCTCTGTAGCGTGCTGGATGCCTGTGCAGAGAGCACACTGTGGCCTTAGGCTACTGTAGTCATCTTAAATGCTTCCCTGTATTTGCATTGGCATTTTACACCTTCTCATGCTAGCCTAATTTTTTAAAATACCACTTGTTTTCCTTATACCTAGTCTATGAAGTTTTCATAGTATTCAGTTAGTTATATGATTCCAGATGCTACCCATATAGACACACTGTATTTTTAAGGTAGGCACTTGCGATTAACGATGAACCATTTTAAAGGGGAGGTTATTTGAAACCTCCAATTTGATTATTGGAAGGATTTTCATGCTTTCTTTAATATTTATTACCATCATACCAGTTCAAACTATTTTACTGTCTGATACATTAGCATTTTGTATTTTGATGGAAATTGTTACAGAATTTAAAGATTTGATGAAATAAGATGTAGCAGATTTTTTGTAGCAAGTTTCTGGTAAAAGGGTTTTTTGCAAGTCTCAGGTTCTTGTGGCACTTTTTTTTTTTTTTTTTTTTAATATTTATTCCAGTTACTCTAATTTAGAATGATTGTGTTCAAGTAACAGCAGCACTTGTGAAAGGAAAAATACATGTTCTTAGTAAGTTACTAAATTTGTACAAGTTAATTAAGATTTTAGCCATCAGTGAGTTTGACAAGGGAAATTTATTTATTTTCAGCTTTAAAATGCTTCCAAAAGATCAAGATGTTTTATTTTAAACTTAATGTAGATGGAGAAGTAGGAGGCAACCTCAGTGTGATAGGAACTGCCACTTTGAACAGTTTAGGTCTTTAAGAGAAAGCCAATTAAGGCCAAGCGGAGAAAAATAAGCTGAAATTGTACCAACTCGTCTGGCCTTTCCCCTCAAAAAGAAACATATTACACCAATTTTGCTTATTTTACAGATATCTGGTGGTTCTATAGTTTAAAGCAGCTTGTGAAATTACCCAAGTAACTCAATTTTGTGTACCTTTCTGTAAGTTCTTAATTTTGGCTATATAGCATTGGCAAAAATATGTACAAATTGACCTCTGTTCTTATTTCCTGTTGTGACCATTATAAACTCCTGTGTAAAACCTTGCTCTCAGATCAGTAAAATATGTGTCACAGCACAGCCCAACGATAGTTAATGCTCAGCTGTGGGGGCCATGGGAGTTATTTTGAAGATGATGGAACCGTATTAGGGTTGAAACTGATGGCTGTGGAGTTAGTTAATTGTGTTTTTGAGCTTGAGTCTCACCTGTGATTAATTTTTTTTTCCTTTAACATCCTTTCATGACTTGATTTTTCTCATATGCCAATGTATTTGTAGGTTTACTGGATTTTATTTTTAAGGATTGGGGTGGTAATTTCTTATCTTCCCATTTTTTGATTAAGTTGGTTCAGCTATGGTGCTATTCAGTAGGTATTTTCAGTGTCAGGTCCCGTAGCTGAATGCCATTATTATTATTTTTGTAATCACATTGTAAACTTGAATTTGGGCTTGTACCTGCATCTTTTGTATTTTGTACATTGGTTATTTAGACTTTGGGAGTCCTATTTGGTTTCTGTCATGTATGTCTACTTTGTACATTAAGTAGACTTCATCAACTATGGTCTATTTTGGATTTGTGGCTTAATTTAGAATTGTGTTAAATTGATGTTTTGCATTTTGACTTCATTTTACATTAGTTTGAAGTAAATTATTTAATTTTTGAATTCTGGAATTTTGAAAATTTATTGTAATTTGTAATATAACTGCTGTGAAATACTTGAATAAAGCTGACAAGAAAAACATGTCTTTTTTTGGATTGACTATGATTATTGCTGCAAATGAAGTGCTACTGTTCTAGTTGAATTCATCCATTCTACATATAGGCATATTCATGTTTATTAAGCACCAAAAGAATCTTATTACATGTTCCTTTGGATTTTAGGTAGCTCTGAGTATAAGTTGAATACTTTTCTGTTGAGAAAATGTGGCTTTAATCTCAAATGAAGATTGTCTAAAATATGTTGTATAGAAGCAAATGATTAGCTATTTCTTTATTTTTTCCCATTCAAAAATTTTTACATACTTTGTTATGTGACTCTAATTGCTTTCCCCATACTGTGACAGCACACTCCTCCTTTCCACCCCTGATTCCCCATGTCAGTTCAGCCAGTTCCTAACCGTCTCTGCCTTCCCATCTCACCTCTGGACAGAAGCTGCCCATTTAGTCTCTTCTGTCTACTTGAGCTAAGAGGCACACTTCTCATGGGTATCACTTTATGTCCGACAGTCCAGTTCCAATCCCTGTCTGAAGAGTTGGCCTCGGAAATTGTTTTAGTTCTGGGCTGATAGAGAATCCAGGGGCCATGCTTTCCAGGGTACCTCCAGTCTCAGACCATTAAGTCTGGTCTTCTTACTAGAATTTGAGTTCTGCACCCCACCTTTCTCCTGCTCCATCCAGGATTCTCTGTTGTGTTCCCTGTCAGGGTGGTCATTGGTGGTAGCCATGTAGTTCTGGTCTCAGGCTGATGAAGTCTCTGATTTATGTGGCTGTTTCTGTCTCTTGGGCTAATACTTTCCGTGTGTCTTCTTCATACTCCCTTACTCCAGGTGGTTGGGACCAATTGATGCGTCTTACATGGCCGCTTGCAAGCTTTTAAGACCCCACACACCACTCACCAAAGTAGGATGCAGAACATTTTCTTAATAAGCTTTGTTGTGCCAATTGACCTAGATGACCCTTGAAAGCATGGTCCCCAAACCACTACCCCTGCTGCTCTGTCCCTCAAAGTGTTTGATTTTATGCAGGAATCTTCTTAGCTTTGGTTTAGTCCAGTTGTGCTGACTTCCCCTGTAGTGAGTGCTGTCCTTCCTTTCACCTAAGATAATTCTTATCTACTATCTAGTTAGTAAATAACCCTCTCCCTCCCTCCCCACCCTTGTAATCATCAAAGAATGTTTTGTTTATAAACCTTTTCTTGAGTTCTTATACTAGTGGTCTTATACAATATTTGTCCTTCTGTGACTGACTAAATTCACTCAGCATAATGACCTCCAGTTTCCTCCATGTTATGTTTCACGGCTTCATCGTTGTTTATCGTTGCATAGTATTCCATTGTGTGGATATACTATTATTTGTTTATACATTAGTCCATTGATGGGCACCTAGGTTGTTTCCATCTTTTTGCTATTGTGAACAGTGCTATGATGAACAGGGTGTGTGCATATATCTATTTATGTGATAGCTCTTATTTCTCTAGGATATAGTCCAAGGAGCGAGGTAGCTGGATCGTATGGTACATCAATTTCTAGCTTTAAGGAAACGCCAAATCAATTTCCAAAGTGGTTGTACCATTTTACATTCCCACCAACAGTGTGTAAGTGTTCCAGACTCTACACAATGTCTCCAGCATTTATTATTTTGTGTTTTTTGGATTAATGCTAGCCTTGTTGTGGTGAGATGGTATCTCATTGTAGTTTTGATCTGCATTTCTCTAATGGCTAATGATTGTGAGCATTTCTTCATGTGTCTGTTAGCTGCCTGAATATCTTCTTTGGCGAAGTGCCTGTTGATATCCTTTGCCCATTTTTTCATTGAGTTATGTGTCTTTTTGTCATTGAGGTTTTGCAGTATCTTGTAGATTTTAGAGATTAGACACCGATCAGATTTGTTGTAGCCAAAAATTTTTTCCCAGCCAAAATTTTTTTCCCAGTCTGTAGGTTGTCTTTTGACTCTTTTGGTGAAGTCTTTTGAAGAGCATAAGTGTTTGATTTTTAGGAGCTTCTACTTATCTAGTCTCTCTTCTGGTGCTTGTGCATTGTTACTTATGGTTCATATTGTGCTTATGCTATGTATTAGGGCTCCTAACGTTGTTCCTATTTTTTCTTCCATGACCTTTATTGTTTTAGATTTTATATTTAAATCTTTGATCCATTTTGAGTTTTTGTGCACGGTGTAAGGTATGAGTCTTGTTTCAGTTTTTTGCAGATGGTTATCCAGTTATGCCAGCACCATTTGTTAAAGAGACTGTCTTTTCCAATTAACGGACTTTGTGCCCTTTTCAAATATCAGCTGCTTGTAGGTGGATGAATTTATGTCTGAATTCTCAATTCTGTTCCATTGGTCTGTGTATCTGTTGTTGTACCAGTACCAGGCTGTTTTGACTACCGTGGTGGTATAATAGGTTCTAAAATCAGGTAGTGTGAGGCCTCCCACTTTGTTATTCTTCTTCATGCTTTACTTATTTGGGGCCTCTTCCCTTTCCATATGAAGTCGGTGATTTGTTTCTCCATCTCATTAAAAAATGCAGGTGGAATTTGGATCGGGATTGCATTGTATCTGTAGATCGCTTTGGGTAGTATTGACATTTTCACAATGTTGAGTCTACCTATCCATGAGCAAGGTATGTTTTTCCTCTTATGTAGGTCTCTTTTGGTTTCTTGTAGTAGTGTCTTGTAGTTTTCATTGTATAGGTCTTTTATGTCTCTGGTTAGATTTATCCCTAAGTATTTTATCTTCTTGGGGGCTATTGTAAGTGGTATTGATTTGGTGATTTCCTCTTCAACGTTCCCTTTGTTGGTGTAAAGGAATCCAGCTGATTTTTGTATGTTTATCTGCTATCCTGAAACTTCGCTGAAATCTTCTATTAGTTCCAGTAGTTTTCTTGTGGATTCTTTGGGGTTTTCTATGTATAAGACAATATCATCTGCACATAGAGATACTTTGACTTCTTCCCTACCAATTTGGATGCCCTTTATTTCTTTTTCTAGCATAATTGCTCTGGCTAGGACCTCCAGCACAGTGTTGAATAAGAGTGGTGATAAAGGGCATTCTTGTCTGTTCCCATCCTCAAAGGGAATGCTTTCAGAGTCTCTCCATTTAGGATGATGTTGGCTGTTGGCTTCGTATAAATGCCCTTAATTATATTGAGAAATTTCCCTTCTATTCCTATTTTGTTGAGAGTTTTTATCATGAATGAGTCTTAGACTTTGTTGAATGCCTTTTCTACATCGATTGATAACATCGTGTGGCTCTTGTCTTTTGTTTTATTTATATGATGGATTACATTGATTGTTTTTCTGATGTTGAACCATTCCTGTATACCTGGTATGAATCCCACTTGATCATGGTGAATTATTTTTTTGATATGTTGCTGAATTCTGTTGGCTAGAATTTTGGTGAGGATTTTTATGTCAATGTTCATGAGGGATATTGGTCTGTAATTTTCTTTTTTTGTGGTATCTTTCCCTGATTTTGGTATCAGGGATATGCTGGCTTCACAGAATGAGTTTTGGAGTATTCCATCCTTTTCTATGCTCTGAAATACCTTTAGCAGTAGTGGTGTTAACTCTTCTCTGAAAGTTTGCTAGAATTCTCCAGTGAAGCCATGCTTTTTTTGTTGGAGTTTTTTAATTATCTTTTCAATCTCTTCTTTCATTATGGGTTTATTTAGTTGTTCTACCTCTGTTTGTGTTAGTTTAGGTTGGTAGTGAGTTTCTAGAAATTTGTCAGTTTCCTCTAGGTTTTCAAATTTGTTAGAGTACAATTTTGTATAGTATTCTGTTAGGATTCTTCTAATTTTAGTTGGATCTGTTGTGATATCACCCATCTCATTTCTTATATAGGTTATCTGCTTCCTCTCCTGTTTTTCTTTTGTCAGTTTGGCCAGTGGTTTATTAGTTTTGTTGATCTTTTCAAAGAACCAGCTTTTGGCCTTCTTAACTTTTTCAGTTGTTTTTCTGTTCTCTATTTCATTTAATTCTGCTCTAATTCTTATTAGTTCGTTTCTTCTGGCGCCTGAGGGCTTCGTTTGCTGCTCTCTTTCTACTTGTTCCAGTTGTAGGGTTAATGTTTTGATTATGGCCCTTTCTTGTTTTTGGATGTGTGCATTTACTGCTATAAATTGACCTCTGAGCACTGCTTTTGTTGTGTCCCAAAGGTTCTGGTAGGATGTGTTTTCGCAAATGATTACTTCTGACATTTTTTTTTCTAATTGGAAGATTATGTTACAGTATATTATCAGGTAGGATGGTTCGTTTATAGTGTTTCCCCTTTATCAGGTTGTAATCAGCACACTGAACAGTACATAGAACTTAAATATGGAGAGGGATTTCATACCAGAATTTTGGAGGGCTTGCTTCATGTGAATAGGCTGTTCTTGGCTGTAGAATGCCAGTGGCATTTTATTTGCCCTTTGCTTCTGTCTGGCTTTTCTAGTGTCTGAACACACTTTACCAAAACTTTTTCTTGATTTCTTGTGACCCTTCCTATTAGATCATTTTGTTCATTCCAATCATCTTGGAGTGTTATTATCTTCACCTGTTGAAATCTTGTGGTTATGTCAGGGCTGGGCTTAGATTCTATGCCGACCTTTCCTCTGAATTTAGCTGTATTGTGTACTGCATAACATAATAAGTTACTAATGTTATTCAAAACTTAGTAATTTATTCATTGAACAAATATTTTTGGAGTGCCTGCTTGGTGTTGAGGCAAAATTGAGTGAATAATATATTTGATATTGCAAATGCTGGAGATAAAGCAGCGCACAAAACACAAAAAATCTGTTTTCATGGCTTAATTCCTTTATATGTAATGTGCTGGGTTTCTGTCATGATTGATGAGTGTGGAAATTATTAAATGTTTTTCTCTCTTTAAGCATTGAATGAAGCATGTTGTTACTAAAAATTTTTTAGGAGCTCCCTTCTTTCCTCCTTTTTTTATATTCCCTATCTTGGTGAAAGGAACTATGATCAACCAAGTATCCAAATCATGAAATCTAGCTGTCATCCTAAATATTATCTTCTTCATGGCCCGTCTCATTCTAGTCATACCATATTTTCTGTTGATTTTTCCCCCTGAACATGTCACATATCCACCACCGTTTCTCCATCTTTATTATTCCTACCTTAGTTTGGGTACTAATCACTTTGTTTTGACTAGTGTAGTAGTTGTCAGTTCAATAAACATTTAAACATTCAGAAATTCAATGCATAGTGCAGTATAAAAGATGAACAAGACATCACATGTTTTCAAGGATATTTTTATAATTTAACATCACATTTATTACGTTCTAGGGAGTGTTCTGAGTGCTTTAGAAATATAAGCCATTTATCCTGTGGAAACCTTATGAGATAGATGCTGCTGTTACCCACATTTATAGATCAGGAATCTGAGACATAAAGTAATTTGCCGAAGGTCCCACAGCCAGGATTCAGATGCAGGCAGTCTGGCCCTAGCGTTGATACTCTTAGTCACTGTGTTTGACTGTTTCTTGTGGTAGGCAGACATGCAAACATTTCAGTGTAATATGGCATGTGCTGTGGCTTAAGTTATGCATAAGACACTGTAGCTGTACAGAGAAGCATGTAGCCCAACATCAAGGGTTCAAGAAACCTCATGCCTGAGCTGAATAAGGATTAACCAAGTTGGGAAGTGCTTTCCAGGCAGGGGGACCAACAGAAGCATAAAGGGAGATGTGAAAAAGCATGACAGCTACAGGGAAAGTACAAGCAGTTCCGTATTACCATATATCAACATTTATTTAGCAAATTTATTTGAGCAATTGCCATTGTTTGTCCAGCACAGTTCTTGGCACTGGAGTTATAGCTGAGGACAGGAGAGCAAGGTCCTGGTTCTCCTGGAACTTATAATCTAGTGGGTAAAGAGTAAACAAATGTTATTTAACAGTGATAAATGCTTGGATAACAATAGATAGGGTAGTAGTAATAGTAGCAGCAAACATCTGAGTGCCAGGTACTGTTTCAAGCATTAACTCATTGAATCACTGAAGCAGCTAGGTGAGGTAAGTACTGTTGGTCATCCCACTTAACAGAAGGGGAAACTGAAATAGAGTGGTTACACAGCTAGTGAAAGTCAGCTGGGATTCTGTCGTGGTGTGGCCGCTGAGCTTGGATTCTTAGCTGCTATGTTATTTTGCCTTGTGCCTGTGTGAGGTTAATTTAGATAGTGTGGGTAGCAAAGTCTTGTCTAAGAAGATGACATTTAGGCAGATACTTCAACTAGGGAGGAGCCATATGATCTCACAATCCCGTGATCAATACTTTTTCATCTAAACCTCTTCCCAATCTTGTCAAGTGTTGTAAAAACATTCACAATTTATTTTGTAGTTATTTTGATAATTTAACCTGAAAAAAGTTCCTCTATAAAAATCAGCTTTATGAATGAATCTGTCATTAAGGTGAATGATAAATTCATTTGCCCTTTTCCAGGTTCTTTATTTTTCTATTAACATTTTTTAGACTATACAGTATTACAGAGAACAATATGCATATTTCCACCATCCAGAATTAAATGTTACCAGTTTGTCATATTTTAGTTTTTTTTTAAAGAAAAATTATAAACAAGGTTGAAGTTCCCTGTCTACTCTCCCAGTTCCATTTTTGTGTTCTCCAGAGGCAGCCACTCTGATGACTTTGATGACTATACTTCCTGCCTATGTTTTTATTCTTTGATCTGAGAAGGTAATAGTATGGGTGCTGTAGCCAGACTCTCTGAGTTTGAATCCTAGTTCTGTCTCTTCTTGGCTGTGTGAAATGTAGCAAGTTATTTCACCTTTCAGCACATCAGTGTTTTTAACTGTAAGATGGGGGATAATGATAACACCTACTCTACATAGGCTGTTGTGAGGATTACATATTTGAGTCAACACATGTAAAGCACATACCAGACACATAGTAAGTGTTCAATAAATTTTAGGTATTGTTACTGTAATTATTACTATCAACCTGCTGCCCTTGAGTCCATTCCGACTCATGATGACCTCGTGTTAGAGAATAGAACTGCCTTTTCTTCCACAGTGCTGCTGGGTGGGCTCGAACTGCCAGCCTTTTAGGTTAGTAGAGAGCAAACCGTTTGTGCTACCCAGGGACCTGATTATTACTGTAATTACCTTTGTATGTATCTATAAAAGTGTTATATGGGGTTTTAAAATGTACATAAATGGAATCATTTTACATCTTGAAAACTATGTTTTTCAGAAATGCAAATAACATGTGTGGTTTAAAGAATAAAGTGGTTCTAGAAGTCTTGTTATATAAAACCCAGCAAGCAGTCCCCTGATGTCCCTGTCGCCCCAGCCCCAAAAGGACATATTCTGCCCAGAGCCAATCATTTCCAACCAGGGCTTTTCAAACTTGTTCATTGAGGTTCAAACCCCTGCTGATAATTTGCATTTCTAACAAGTTCCCAGGCCATGCTAATGCTGCTGGTTAGGGATTAATTCTGAGAACCACTAGTAAAGCCCAAACCCCTTGCCACAAAGTCCATTCCTACTCATAGTGACCCTATAGGACAGAGTAGAACTGCCCCATAGGGTTTCCAAGAGCAGCTGGTGGATTTGAACTCCTGACTTTCTGATTAACAGCTGAGCTCTTAACCACTGCACCACCAGGGCTCCACTAGTACAGCAGTGGTTCTCAAATGTTATTATAGGTAAGAATTACCTGAGGATCTTGTTAACATGTAGATTCTGGTTCAGTATGTCCAGAGTGGAATTGCAGATTCTCAGCAGGGATACTAACTGGAAGCAATCGGTTCAAAGCCTTGTTGTCAACACCTGTAGCAAATTACTTTGTTATGAATCTCTATTTCTAAAATTCTTACATGGCTACTTTTTAATTTTTAAGTTTTAGCTATTTTGATTTCCCACCATGGAGGAGAATAGTCTCTTTTAAACACACACACTTCTCATCTTCCCAGGATGGTTATAATTTTCGTTAGGTCATTATTCAATATTTACATATGTAAAGACTGGACAACTGAGCCATTAGTATACTATGATTATTTTTTTCCTGTACCCCTTTTTGTTAATAATAGACTTTATTGTTGTCTGTATAGTGTTCTATGTGTTAGCCACTAACTTATCCCTAGTGGTCCAACTCTCTTCTTAGTATCTTTAAACATATAAGGTGTTCTACCATTTCACCTTTTTGAAAAATTTTCTCCTGGAGAGTTCTAACCTCTTCCAGTTTTGCATTGGTGTACACATAGTCATTTTCTTGGGATCTACCTTCACTATCATCCTTCACCTTTCTCTTACACTGGATCTCCTGTCTCTAGACTCTGTTATCACACAAGTCATCTGTATCTTGTTTTGCTGTGGAGAAGTCCAATTCCATTCTAGTTCTTGACCTATTTTCCTGAAATTTTTCCCTTCCTGATGCTTTTAGATCTTCTTTTGTTCCTGGATTATTTGTTCCCCTTCTTTCTCCATTTCTAGAACTGTTATTCAGACTGTCCTCTAAATTTTGTTATTTCCTTCCTAGTTATTTCTATGTTTAGTTTTTAATTTCCAAGAGCTATTTTTGTGTTCTCTGATTTTTTAAGTAGCATTTTGTACTTGTTTCATGGATGCAAAATTAGCTCATCTCTGTAAGGATACTAATTTTTTTTTGTTTCTTCTCCCTGCATAATCACTGTTTCCTCCACGTTGCTTTTCCTGTTCATCTTGGCCCCTGTTTAGTATTACAGGTTATTCTGAAATGTTTGGTAATTTTTTCCTATCTGCTCATATTTAAGTTGTTGTTGTTAGGTGCCACTGAGTCGGTTCCAACTCATAGCAACCCAATATACGACAGAACGAAATACTGCCCAGTCTTCCACCATCCTCACAATCCTTGTTATGTTTGAGCACATTGTTGCAGCCACTGTGTCAGTCCATCTTGTCCAGGGTTGTCTTCTTTTTCGCTGACCCTCTGCCAAGCACAATGCCCTTCTCCAGGAACTGGTGCTTCCTGATAACATATCCAAAGTATGTGAGAGAAACTCTTGCCATCCTTGCTTCTAAGGAGCATTCTGGCTGTACTTCTTCCAAGAGAGATTTGTTCATTCTTCTGGCAGTCCGTGGTACATTCAATATTCTTCACCAATACCATAATTCAAAGGCATCAATTCTTCTTTGGTCTTCCTTATTCATTGTCTAGCTTTCACATGTGTGTGAGGCAATTGAAAACACCATGGCTTGGGTCAGGCGCACCTTAGTCCTTCAAGTGACATGTTTGCTTTTTAACACTTTAAAGAGGTCTTTTGCAGCAGATTTGCCCAATGCAATGCATCTTTTGATTTCTTGACTGCTGCTTCCATGGGTATTGATTGTGGATCCAAGTAAAATGAAATCCTTGACATCTTCCATCTTTTCTCCATGTATCATGATATTGCTTATTGGTCCAGTAGTGAAGAGTTTCGTTTTCTTTGTGTTGAGGTGTAATCCATACTGCAGGCTGTAGGCTTTGATCTTCATCAGTAAGTGCTTCACGTCATCTTCGCTTTCAGCAAGCAAGGTTGTGTCATCTGCATATCTCAGGTTGTTAATCTTCCTCCAATCCTGATGCCATGTTCTTCATACGGTCTAGCTTCTCGGATTATTTGCTCACCATACAGATTGAATAAGTATGGTGAGAGGATACAACCCTGACACACACCTTTCCTGACTTTAAACCACTCAGTATCCCCTTGTTCTGTTCGAATGACTGCCTCTTGGTCTATGTACAGGTTCCTCATGAGCACAATTAAATGTTCTAGAATTCCCAGTCTTTGCAGTGTTATCTGTAATTTGTTATGATCCACAGGTCAGATGCCTTTGCATAGTCAGTGAAACACAGGTAAACAGCTTTCTGGTATTCTCTGCTTTCAGCCAAGATCCATCTGACATCGACAATGATATCCTTTGTTCCACATCCTCTTCTAAATCTGGCTTGAATTTCTGGCAGTTCCCTGTCAACGTGCTGCTGCAACTGCTTTTGAATGATCTTCTGCAAAATTTTAGTTGTGTGTGATACTAATGATATTGTTCAGTAATTTCCACATTCTTCTGGATCATCTTTCTTTGGAATGGGCACAGATATGAATCTCTTCCAGTCGGTTGGCCAGGTAGCTGTCTTCCAAATTTCTTGGCAGAAGTGAGCACTTCCAGCGCTGCATCCATTTTTTGAAACATCTCAATTGATATTCCATGAATTCCTAGAGCCTTGTTTTTTGCAAATGTCTTCAATGCAGCTTGGACTTCTTCCTTCAGTACCATCAGTTCTTGATCATATGCTACCTCCTGAAATGGTTGAATGTCAACCAATTCTTTTTGGTACAGTGTCTGTATTCCTTCCATCTTCTTTTGATGCTTCCTGCATTGTTCAGTGTTTTTCCTGTAGAATCCTTCAGTATTGGAACTTGAGGCTTGAATTTTTTCAAGAAAGGCTTCAGTTCTTTTAGCTTGAGAAATGTGAAGTGTATTCTTCCCTTTTGGTTTTCTAACTGCAGATCTTTGCACACTTCATTATAATACTGTACTTTGTCTTCTCAAGCTGCCCTTTGAAAAATTTTCTGTTCAACTCTTTTACTTCATCATTTCTTCCTTTTGCTTTAGCTACTCTCCGTTCAAGAGCAAGTTTCAGAGTCTTTCATGACATCCATTTTGGTGTTTTCTTTCTTATCTTTTTAATGACCTCTTGCATTCTTCATGTATGATATTTTTGATGTCATTCCAGACCTCATATGGTCTTTGGTCATTAGTGTTCAATGCATCAAATCTGTTCTTAAGGTGGCCTCTAAATTCAGGTGGAATATACTCAAGGTTGTTATTTTGGCTCTCATGGACTTGTTCTAATTTTCACCAGCTTCAGCTTGAACTTGCATATGAGCAGTTGATGGTCTGTTCTGCAGTAGGCCCCTGGCCTTGTTCTAACTGATGATATTGAGCTTTTTCATCATCTCTTTCTACAGATGTAGTCAATTTGATTCCTGTGTATTCATCTGGCAAGGTCCATGTGTATAGTCACCATTTATGTTGTTGAAAAAGGTATTTGCAGTGAAGAAGTTGTTGGTCTTACAAAATTCTATCATGTGATCTCTGGCATCTATCACTAAGGCCATATTTTCCAACTACGAATCCTTTGTTTCCAACTTTTGCATTCCTATCACTGGTAGTTATCAGTATATCTTGATTGCATGTTTGATCAATTTCAGACTGCAAATGTTGGTAAATATCTTCAATTTCTTCATCTTTGGCCTAAGTGGTTGGTGCATAAATTTGAATAATAGTCATATTAACTGATCTTCCTTGTAGGTGTATGGATATTATCCTATCACTGACAGTGTTGTACTTCAGGATAGATCTTGGAGTGTTCTTTTTGACGACGAATGCAATGCCATTCCTCTTCAATTTGTCGTTCTTGGCATAGTTGACCATATGATTGTCCAATTCAGTATGGCCAATACCAGACAATTTCAGCTCACTAATGCCTAGGATATTGATGTTTATGTGTTCCATTTTATTTTCAAGTGTGAGACGCTAAAAAGCTGCTTTTAGAACACAGGGCAAGAATCTCCAGATAGGAGAGTAGCAGAGTCTTCCCTCGGAAATACTACCAGCCCAAGAGGAAAAAAAGCTAAAGATAATAACATTGGGGCTTCCTCACGAAACTGTCCAGCCAGATCACCCAACAGAGTTGGTTAGAAATAATAAATACACAGTTGAATAATTATTAGCTACTTTGGTGTTGTCTGTTCTTTTTTAAGAACTGACGCTGAAACTTTGTAGTTTAGTTGGTTATCTCAATAGAAGTCTCTCAGGATGAATGCCTCAGTTTTTGGATTATTTTTACAAATGATATTTCTAAATATTCACATATACTCAGTTTTTTGCCCCACCTTTGCTGCCGAACCTAATTTTTCTTCCAGTAGGCAAGTATATTAGATATAAAAACTCAGAGGGAATTAAAGTATCCTTTGGAAGATTTTGCACTGATGTTTTTCCTCCCTCTTTGGGATGCACAATTATCTTCAGAGTGTTTGGAGGTGACGGAGTCAGGTTTTCACCTTTCTTTGACTCCTACTAATGCCTACTGTTTTCCTGACAGCACCTCTTGTTCTAGAAACAAATGATTGGTCTGTGTAGGACCACAACGGAGTGGTTAATGTTGCGGGTCCGAAAGGCCACACACCAAAGATTATAAGACATCTTGATTTTCATGGTAAAGTTTTATTTCTCACTGGAATTCTAGAACTTTTCTAGGTTAGTGTTTTGATTAACAGAAGAAGCATATCTTCCAAGAAGAAGTCCTATTCTAGCTAATCCTGTTTTCTTCTTCCTATGATGAGCTTCAAATCAAAGAAGATGAAGGAAGGCTGGCTGGCGTGGAGGAAAAAAAGGTGAGTAAAGCAGAAAAGTTCAATGTTTTTCTTTGGGATATCTTTTATAAGTTAAAAAATTATCTTGGCCTTTCCCGTACTGCTTATCTGTTGGTGATATGGGAGTTAGGAGTGATGATTTCATTTAGGTATCCATTACAACAATGTTTTAATATCACACAGCTTTTTTTTTTTTTTCTTAAATATTGAATTTTTGGTGAAAGTTTACACAGCAAATTAGGTTCCCATTTGACAATTTCCACACAAATTGTTCAAGGACCTTAGTTACATTTATCACAATGTGTCAGTATTCTCTTTAATTGTGTTCTATTTGTTCCATTTCCAGTACACTAGTTTCCCTGCCCCCTTATCTTCTCATTTTGCTTTTGAGTAATTGTTGACCTTTTGGTGTCATACAGGTGGTTTCTAAGCAGAGCACCAGTCTTAAGGTTCTTTATTTTGTGTGCCAATCCTTTATTTTGTGTGCCACTCCACTGTTTCACTAAAAGGTGATCTCAAAATGGACCACAGCTACCATAGCCTCCACCAGACTTGAGTCCAGTACAACTAGATGATGCCCAGCTACCACCACTGACTGCTCTGACAGGGATCACAATAGAGGGTCCTAGACAGAGCTGGAGAAAAACGTAGAACAAAATTCTAACTCACAAAAAAAGACTAGACTTACTGGCCTGACAGAGACTGGAAAAACCCCAAGAATACGGCCCCTGGACACCCTTTTAGCTCAGTAAGGAAGTCAATCCCAAGGTTTACCCTTCAGCCAAAGATTAGACAGCCTCATAAAACAAAATGAGACTAAAGAGGCACACCAGCCCAGGGTCAAGGACTAGAAGGCAGTAGGGGACAGGAAAGCTGGTAATAGAGAACCCAAGGTCGAGAAGGGAGAGTGATGACATGTTGTGGGGTTGTTAACCAATGTCATAAAACAATATGTGTACTCACTGTTTAATGAGGAACTAGTTCTGTAAACTTTCATTTAAAGTACAATAAAAAGAAGAATATACAGGAGAAATTAAAGATTAAAAATAAATAATTAGAGAAAAAAGTGATCTCAGGATAGTCTCAGTTCTAGGTTTAAAGGGTATGTGAGGATGATAGCCTCAGGAAGTCCTCTGTTCTCTACTGTTCAGTTTGTCTGGCTTTTTTTTTTTTTTAAGAATTTGAGTTCTGCTCAAATTCTTAAAATTTGTCTCATACTCTATCTGGGACTATTGTGACCCTGGTCAGAACAGTCAGTGGTGGTAGCTGGGCACCAGCTAGTTCTTCTAGTCTCAGGGTAGATGAGGTTGTGGCTCATGTAGACTTGTTTCTTCTCTGAGCTTTGGGTTACCTTCTTACTATTTTGCTCTTGGTGAGTAGAGACTAGTAGTTGTGTCTTAGATGGCCGCTCACAAGCTTTCAAGACCCCAGCTGCTACTCACTTCACTAGGATGCAGTTCATGATTTTTGTGAACTATATTAATCCAGTTGACTAAGTTGTCCCATGAGACTGTGGTTCTAAGCTTTCAGACCCAGAAAACCAATCTTAGAAGGTGTTTGGTTACATTTGAGGAGTATCTATATTTCTGTATTCAATGAATATATGCTTCTGCACCCACATATTTGTATTTACATATACCTGTAGATACTTCTCAGGAGCCCCTGGTGGCACAGTGATTAAAGCAATTGGCAGCTAACCAGAAGGTTGGTGTTTTGAACCCACCAGCGCCTCCCCCCCAGGAGAAAGATGTGGCAGTCTGCTTCTGTAAAGATTTACAGACTTTGAAACCCTATGGGGCAGTTCTACCCCGCCCTATAGGGTTGCTGAGTCAGAATCGACTCGATGACAACAGTTATAGATATTTCTGTCTTTTCCCACCTGTGTACACACCAGTATCTATTCATATACCAATATGCCAATACCCATCCATATGTGCTCAAACACTCATTTTTACTTTGGTTGTCCTGTGTTCACTGCATCCACATTCGGTGCCACTTTTTCCGTCACCAAAAATAATAAGCGCCTTTGATCTAAAGCATACATCCTCCCCTACTCCTCTCCCTGGTAACCACCAGTGAACACTGGTCTCTCTATATGTATCTATTCCTGTTTTCTTATAAAAGGGGGATCATACAATATTTGTCCATATATGCTTGACTTATTTCAGTTAGCATTGTGTCTTCCAGGTGGTTGTGTAACATTCCATTGTATGTATGTACCACAGTTTGCTTATCCATTCATGTCCATGATGGACAGACACTTAAGTTATTTCCATTTATTTGCTAATGTGAATAAAGCAGCAATGAACGTAAGTGTGCATGTATCTGTTCCTGTCATTATTTTTAGTTCCTTAGGGTATATACCTAGGAGTGGGATTGCTGAATCATAGGGTAATTCTAGTTTTTTGAGAAATCACCATACTGTTTTCCATAGTGGTTATACCATTTTAAAGTCCCACCAGCAAAAGAGGCAGTCATTCGAACAGAACAAGGGGATACCACGTGGTTTAAAGTCAGGGAAGGTGTGCGTCAGGGTTGTATCTTTCCACTGTATTTATTCAATCCGTATGCTGAGCAAATAATCTGAGAAGCTGGACTGTATGAAGAAGAACATGGCATCAGGATTGGAGGAAGACTAACAATCTGTGGTATGCAGATGACACAGCCTTGCTTGTTAAAAGGGAAGAGGGCTTGGAGCTCTTACTGGTGAAGATCAAAGACTGCAGCCTTCAGTATGGATCATACCTCAACACAAAGAAAACAAAAATCCTCACAACTGGACTAATAAGCAACATCATGACAATGGAGAAAATATTGACATTGTTAAAAATTTCATTTTACTTGGATCCACAATCAATACCCATGGAAGCAGCAGTCAAGAAGTCAAACGATGCATTGCATTGAGCAAATCTGCTGCAAAAGACCTCTTTAAAGTGTTAAAAAGCAAATATGTCACTTGAAGGACTAAGGTGCACCTGACCCAAGCCATGATGTTTTCAGTCGGCTCGTATGAATGTGAAAGCTGGACACAATGAATAAGGAAGACCAAAGAAGAATTGATGCCTTTGAATTACGGTGTTGGCGAAGAATATTGAATATACCATGAACTGCGAGAACAACAAACAAATCTGTCTTGGAAGAAGTACAGCCAGAATGCTCCCTAGAAGCAAGGGTGGTGAGACTTTGTCTCACATACTTTGGACATGTTATCAGGAGGGACCAGTTCCTGGAGAAAGGCATCATGCTTGGTAAAGTAGAGGGTCAGTGAAAAAGAGGAAGACACTGGACGAGATGGACTGACACAGTGGATGTAACAATGGGCTGAAACATAGCAATGACTGTGAATGTGGTGCAGGACCTGGCAGTTTTTCATTCTGTTGTACGTAGGGTTGCTGTGATTTAGAACTGATGCAATGGCACCTAACATGGTATCTTTTAATATCGAGGAGTGTGAGGCCTCCTGCTTTGTTTTTTTTCTTCAGTATTGCTTTGGCTATTCGAGGTTTCTTTCTTTTCCGTATGAAGTTGGTCGTTAGTTTTTCTATTTCAGTAAGAAATGTTGGAATTTGTGTTGGAATTACATTGTATCGTCATATCACTTTAGGTAGAATTGCCATTTTCATTATATTGTCTTCTAATCCATGAGCACAAGGTGTCTTTTCATTTTGGTAGTCTCTTGTAATTTTTTTCAAATTTGTTGGAGTACAATTTTTCATAGTAATAAGTTATGATCTTTATCTCTTTATCTCAGTTGTAATGTCACCAATTTCATTTCTTAATTCGGTTAATTGCTTCTTCTTTTTTTTTTTTTTTGGTTTTGTTAATCTAACCAGTGTTTTGTCTATTTTATTGATCCTTTCAAAGAACCAATTTCTGGTTTTGTTGATTCTTTTTATTATTTTTCTATTTTGTTTATTTCTGTCCTGATCTTTATTATTTCCTTTTTATCTGGTAACTTTGGCTTCTTTTGCTTTTCCTTTTGTATTTGTTCAAGTTGTCAGTTTAAGTTAATGATTTTGTATCTTCTTTTTTAATGTAGGCATTTGTTGCTATGAATTTACCTCTGAGTGCTGCTTTTGCTGTGTCCCAGAGGTTTGGATATGTTGTGTTTTCATCTTCATTTGATTCTAGGAATTTTTTTAATTTCACTTTTGATTCTGCTTTGATCCAATAGTTTTTTAGTAGTGTATTATTTAGTTTCCATGTGTTTTTTTCCCCTTATTTTTCCTGTAGTTGATTTCTAGCTTCATACCCTTATGGTCAGAGAAGATGCTTTGTATGATTTCAATCTTTTTAAATTTTTTGAAACTTGTTTTGAATCCTAGCAGATGGTCTATTCTGGAAAATGATCCATGTGTGCTGGAGAAGAATATGTATTGTTCTTCTGTTCTGTGGTATATTTCTATATCGTTAGTTACAATTGCTTATGGTTTTATTCTGAATGTCTTTAGTGATTTTCATTTTAGGTGTTCTGTCTATAATCGAAAGTGATGTGTTGAAGTCCCCTACTTAACAGTGGAGTTGTCTATTTCTCTTTTCATATTAGTCAGTATTTGTTTCATGTATTTCGGTGCATTGCTGTTAGGTATATATATATTTGTAATTGTTATATCTTGGTGAATTGAACCTTTTATTTATATATATAATGTCCTTCTTTGGAGCCCTTATGACACAGTGGTTAAGAGCTCAGCTACTATCCAAAAGGTTGGCAGTTTGAATCCACCAGCTGCTCCTTGGAAACCCTGTAGGACAGTTCTACTCTGTCCTGTAGGGTGGCTGTGAGTCGGAATTTCCTCAATGGCGGCGGGTTGGGTTTGGTTTGGTTTTTCGGTCTTTTATCTCTTATAACAGATTTTGATTTAAAGTGTATTTTGTCTGGTATCAGTATGGTCACTCCTGCTGTTTTTTGTTTACTGGTTGCATGGAATATTTTTCTCCATCCTTTTATTTTTGGTCTGTTTGTGTCCTTGTGTCTAAGATGTGTTTCTTGTAGACAGCAAAAAGATGGATTATGTGTTTTTATCCATTTTGCCACTCTCTGTCTTTTGCATGAGGTGTTTAGACCATTTATATTTAAGGTTATTACTGAAAATGAAATATCTACCTCACTTATTATGCTATTTGTTTTTTGAGTGTTTGTATCTTCCTTGTTTTATTATATTGATTTTTCTGTTTTTGTTTATATTTGGCTGCTTTCTTGTGATGAGCTTTTTTGTTAACTTTCTTCTTTCCTTAATATTTCTTCTTGGTGATTTCTAAGTGGTTACCCATATATGTTACATTACATGACGTAACAATTACTACAACGTCTAGCATATGAATAACTTTTAACACGCAACCTTAACATTATATATCTATTCTTGATATGCTCCTTCCTCCCCCATTTTTGTTGGTGTGTCTTCATTAACATCCATATACAACCTATATTCGATAGGTTAAGTTTTTGTTTATTTCTTGATGCTCTTGCTTATCCATTTTGAGTACTCCCTTGAGTAATACTTACTAAGCTGGTTGGTAGTGGCAAATTCTTAGAGCTTCTGTTTGTTTGGGAATGTCTTGATTACCCTTTCATTTTTTAATGACAACTTTGCTGGGTAAAGTATTCTTGGTTGGCAATTGTTTTGGTTCAGTATTTTATATATATTGCTCCTTTGTCTTCTGGCCTCTAGAGTTTCTGGAGAGAAATCTGCACTGATTCTTATGAAAGACACTTGGTATGTTAAATGGTGTTTTTCTCTTGCTGCTTTCAAGTTCTCTCCTTGTCTTTGGTTTTCAAAAGTTTTATTAAGATATGTCGAGGAGCTGATCTTTTTGTGTCTCTTCTGATTGAGGTTGGTGTAGCTTCCTTTATTTGCAGGCTTGGTTCTCTGCTCAGGTCTTGGAAAATCTCTCTGATTATCTCTTGGAGAATTGTTTCTGTGCCTTTATTGTTGTCCTGGTTTTCTGGGATTCCAGTAATTCTAATGTTAAAGTTATTAATTGAATCCCATGGTTTGCTTTTCTTTGTTCTTTTCTCTTAAGAATTGATAAGTTCAGTTATTTTGTCTTCTAGTTCACTTATTCTGTCTTCTATCTCTTCAACTCTATTGTCGAGTGTTTCTCTTGCTTTTTTAAATTCAGATGTTTTATTCCTCAGTTCCGGTAGTTTTCTTTGTTTTTTTTTTATGTCTTAAATATCCTCGTTAATTCTTTCCTTTTGTTCCTCCATTTGCTTCCTGAACTCCACTAGTTTTCTGTATGCTTTTTCTTTCTTTAAACATATTCATCACTATAGTCTGAAAATTGTCAGTTCTGTGCATTATTTTGGCCTCCATAGGAGAGCTTTCCTCTTCTTCATGTTTTCTTTTTGATTGTTCTTTCTTGTGCTTTTGTGGTTTTTACTAGCTTTTGTTGAACTTGAGCCATTTTGTTATCTTTTCTTTAAATTTTTTATTCTGTTTATTGTGGGAAAATTACCTGCATGGGAGCTCTAGGGGTACAACGGCCAGTTGTTCAGCTGCCAACTGGAAGGCCAGGGCCCACACCCACTACAGAAGAAAGAGGCAGCAGACTGCCCCCTCCAAAACTCACAGGAGAATGTGTTAGCTGCACCAGGTTTGGTATTTTCTCCTGAGAACCATTAGATGGCACTCTTATCCTTAGGATTTTTGTTTTTTAGTGGTGTTCTTTCAGGAGCTGTGAATGATTGGTCTCTGGAATTCAATACACATGCATAGGAGTGGGGAGTTTCATTGGACATATCCACAGATGTGAGCATTGAGGAATGAGTTAGTGTGACGGTGAGGGGCACTTTTTGTCTTTCCCTCACGGGCGCCCCTGCTGAGGCATACCCACTACCCATGATGACCCGCTTGGGGTCATTTCTTGTGTGCGTGTCAGTCTGGATTGTTCTTTTCTCCCTGCTGCCCTTGCAGCTCTTCCTGGTCCTAGTGCCCAGTGGTTTCAGGCCTTAGCAAGGTTTAACAGTACTCTCATGCAGTGTTATGGTATTCCTTTGCCCCTTCCCGCTTACACAGCTTACAAAATCCCAAGGCCAATTTGTGCCGCCTTAAAAAAAAAATCCAGCTAGAGCTTCCTTGGATAGGTTCCTTTTTGCATTCCCTGTTTAGGGTCTTAACCAGTCCCTTCCCAAAATGCCTGCAGCTAGTGACCATTCCTGATGTTAGTGGGTAAGATGTCTCAGTTTCTTAGCTGACCCTGTTCCTCTTCTTTCTGCTTCTGGACTTACCCAGATTCTCCAATTCCTCAGCTGCTGTCTGGAGGTCCAAGATCTCTGTCTGTGCTTGCTTTTATTTGTTGTTTGGTGCATTATTTGCTGGTGGAATTGATGGGAGCATCCACTCACTTTGCCATCTTGTTCCACCCCCTTTGCTATTTGTATTTTGAGTGTTTCATTTTGTCTTTGTTTTTTCATTCTGATTTTTCTTAGTTTTGTATTTGGCTGCTTTCTTGTGATGAGCCTATTTGATTTCTTCCTTCCTCTGAACGTTTTTTCTCAGTGATTTCTTAGTGGCTACCACATATATTACATTACACAATTTGCAATTACAACAAGATTTAACATATGAACAACAGTTAACATACCACCTTAACATAATAAATCTATTCCTGATATACTTCTCCCTGTCTTAGGCTGCGTTCTCTAGAGAAACAAAACTAATGAAGTGTATATACATATATGTGTGTGTGTGTGAGTGTGTGTGTTGTTGTTGTTGTTAGGTGTCATCGAGTCGGTTCTGACTCATAGTGACCCTATAGGACAGAGTAGAACTGCCCCATAGGGTTTCCAAGAGGAGCTTGGTTAGCAGCCAAGCTCTTAACCAGTATGCCATCAAGGCTCTCTGTCTTTCTATGCATATATATATAGAGAGAGAGAAAGAGAGAGAGAGAGAGAGATTTATATCAAGGAAATGGCTAACATGTTTGTAGAGGCTGGAAAGTTCCAAGTCCATGGGTCAGGCTAGAGGCTTCTCCTGACTAACATACCTGGAGGAGCTGATGAACCCAAGGTTCAGACTGCAGAGGCTGATGAATCTCAAGATTGGCAGGTAAACTGCTAGCTCACATCCCAAGAACTGGAGATCAAATGAACAGGAGCCAGGTGTAGGATCCAGAGCAAGCAAAAGCCAGCGAGTCTTGCCAGAAAGTCCACCTATATTGCATGCAGGCCATACCCCCAAGGAAACTCCATTTCAGCTTATGGCTAATCACAGCAGATCCCATCATGGAGGTTATCATATATCAGATCTCATCATAGAGGGAGTTATATCATTTTTTGACTGCTATTATGGATTAAATTATGTTCCCCCCAAAAATGTGTCAACTTGGCTTGTCCATGAGTCCCAGTATTGTGTGGTTGTCCACCATTTTGTGATCTTATGTGATTTTCCTATGTGTTGTAAAGCCTACCTCTATGATGTTAATGAGGCAGGATTAGAGGCAATTATGTCAACAAGGAAGGATTCAATCTACAAGATTAGGTTGCGTCTTAAGTCAATCTCTTTTGAGATATAAAAGAGAGAAGCAAGCAGAGAGAACAGGGGGACCTCATACCACCAAGAAAGTAGAGCCAGGAGAATAGCGTGTCTTTGGGCCCAGGGTCCCTGCACTGAGAAGCTCCTTGACAAGGGAAAGATTGATGACAAGGTCCTTGCCCCAGAGCTGACAGATAGAGACAGCAATCCCCTAGAACTGGCACCCTGAATTCAGACTTCTAGCCTCCTAGACTGTGAGAGAATAAATTTCTGTTTGTTAAAGCCATCCACTTGTGGCATTTCTGTTATAGCAGCACTAGATAACTTAGGCAAGTGCTAAAATCCATTATAATTGCCAAACCACTGAGAATCACGGCCCAGCCAAGTTGACACATATCCTTAATGATCACAATCCACACCTTGTCAAGTTGGCACCTGTACACATCTCCTTAAACCATACATAATCTCTGAATGAAGACAATTATAAAGCCATACTTGCACCTAACATGATACAACTCACATGCGTACAACTGAAAATGCAGTAGCCCTGTTTACATCTTATATTTTATAAGTGAAGAAAACAAAAATATTTGATGCACACATACAAGAAAGAATTACTCAAAACAATTACAGTCCCCTTTTCTGCAACTGGTTACGTGGTCATAACTGGTATTTAGAACTACCTTCCTCCACCGCCCATTCCACATTCCCTTTGTCCTCAGCAAGCACCTCAACTGGTCGTGGTTCTTTGCCTGGTGTCGTGACCCAAACCTTCATTCCTGAAGGGTCTGGGCCACTAATAGTCATGTTGGAACTGTGTTGCTGTAGTTTTCCATTGACTTTAATGACAGGGCATGGTAGTACTAAGAGTTACCCTAAGGGATCTCCTGTATTCCAGACATACTCTTGTTTACCTCCAATATGTAATATCAGTTTGATTTCCTCTTGGTAATCAGGATCAATCACACAGCCAATACGGTAACTCCCTTCTTCACCTGTTGATTGAGAGGCATGAGGAGCCCAAAGTGGCCAGGTGACATTCTTAACTTCCAGTTCAATGAAATCAGTGATGGATCTCCAGGTGGGAGCACTCCTCCCTTTGGAACTAACACCTCTACACATGCAGAGCATAGCGTCATGGGGATACAAAGCAAAAATTTTGCAAGTGGGTCCCTAGGGGTAATAGTGAGTGGTGCCACTCCCATTTCCACCCCTTGATTCCTGGACCAATGAATCCTGGCTATGGGTGAAACAGCACCATATATTGGATGCTGGTTTAGAGCATATACAGCCTCCTGGAGAACATTGCCCCAACCTTGCAAGGTATTGCTGCCTAGCTGGTGCTGTAATTGTGTCTATAGGAGGCCATTCCACCAATCTATCAAGCCAGCTGCTTCAAGATGTTGGGGAACATGGTAAGACCAGAGAATTTCGTGAACATGGGCACATTGCTGCACTTCATTTGCTGTGAAATGAGTCCCTTGATCCGAGGTGATGCTGTGTGGGATACCATGATGGTGGATAAAGCATTTTGTAAGTCCACGTATGGTAGTTTTGGCAGAAACATTGCATGCAGGGAAGGCAAATCCGTATCCAGAGTAAGTGTCTATTCCATTAAGAACAAAATGCTGCCCTTTCCATGATGGAAGCTGTCTAATGTAATCAACCTACCACCAGGCTGCTGGCTGATCACCACAAGAAATGGTGCCATATTGGGGCTCAGGGTTAGTCTCTGTTACTGGCAGATTGGACACTCAGCAGTGGCTGTAATTAAGTCAGCCTTGGTGAGTGGAACTTATGTTGCTGAGCCCATGTATAAATTCCATCCCTGCCACCATGGCCATTTTGTTCATGAGCCCATTGGGCAATAATGGGTGTGGCTGGAGAAAGAGGATGACTCATTTCCACAGAATGTGTCATCCCATTCACTTGATTGTTAAAATCCTCCTCTGCTGAGGTCACACTTTGGTGAGCATTTACATGAGACACAAATATCTTCACTTCTTTGGCCCATTCAGAGAAGTCTATCTACATCCATCTTCCCCATACCTCCTTGTCTCCAATTTTCTAATCATATTCCTTCCAAGTCCCTGACCATTCAGCCAAACCATTGGCCACCACCCACAAATCAGTATACAGTCACACATCTGACCATTTCTCCTTCCAAGCAAAGTGAACAACCAGGTCCACTGTTAAAAGTTGTGCCCACTAGGAGGATTCCCTTCATGGCTGTCCTTCAGGGAGGTCCCAGAAAGGGGTCGTAGTGCTGGTGCTGCCCACTTTTTGAGTGTTGACTGCATAACATGCAGAACCTTTTGTAAACCAGGCAGTGTTTTCTCTTCCTCAGTTAACTAATTATAAGGAACTCTCCATGAGGCCATAGGTACAGATTGGGAGATGGAAGGCAGTGTGACAGGAGTGGAAACCATGGGCATTTGGTCCATGTCCTAAAGCAACTTGTGCCTTCAGGTCCTGCTCGGGCCTGATCTCATACCACTTCCATTTAACGATGAAGTGCTGCTGTGCATATCCAGCTTTATGGCTCTGTGGGTCAGACAACACCCAGTTCATGATGGGCAGCTCAGTCTGCATGGTGACTTGAGGCCCATGGTTAAGCATTCAGTCTCTACTAAGGCCCAGTCACAAGCCAAAAGCTGTTTCTCAAAAGGAGAGTAGTTATCTGTAGAGGATGGCAGGGTTTAGCTCTAAAATCCTAAAGGTCAGCACTGTAATTCACCAATAGGAGCCTGCCAAAGACTCCAAACAGCATCTCTACCTGCCACTGACACCATTGGATCAGTGGGATCGTATGGCCCAAGTGGCAGAGCCACTTGCATGGCAGCCTGAAGCTGTTGCAGAGCCTTCTCTTGGTCTGTGTCCCACTCAAAACCAGCAGCTTTTCAAGTCATTTGATAAATAGACCAGAGTAGCACACCCTAATGAGGGATATGTTGCCCCCAAAATCCAAAGAGGCCTACTAGGCATTATGCCTCATTTTAATTGCAGGAGAATCCAGATGCAATAACTTATCCTTCACATTAGAAGGAATATCTTGACATTCCCCACACCACTGGACTCCTAGAAATTTCACTGAGATGGAAGATGCCTGAATTTTTGTTGGATTAATTTGTCACCCTCTAGCACACAAATGTTTTACCAATAAATCCAGAGTTATTGACACTTCTTCCTTACTAGGTCCAATCAGCATGATGTCATCAGTGTAATGGATGATTGTGACGTCTTGTGGAAAAGAAAGGTGATCAAGATCCCTGCGGACTAAACTATGATATAGGGCTGGAGAGTCGATACAGCCCTTAGGTAGGACACTGAAAGCATATTGCTGCTGGTCTTGCCAGCTGAGGGCAGACTGCTTCTGGTGGTCCTTTGAAAGAGGTACGGAGAAAAAGGCATTAGCCAGATCAGTAGCTGCGTACCAGGTACCAGGAAATGTGTTAATTTGCCCAAGCAATGAAACTACATCTGGAACAGCAGCTGCAATTGGAGTCACCACCTGGTTAAGTCTTCAATAATCCACTGTTATTCTCCAAGATCTATCTGTTTTTTGCACAGGCCAAATAGGCAAGTTGAATGGGGATGTGGTGGAATCACCACTGCTGCATCCTTCAAGTCCTTAATGGTAGCAGTAATCTCCGCAATCCTGCCAGGAATATATTATTGCTTTTGATTTACTATTTTCCTAGGTAGGAGCAGTTCTAATGGCTTCCACTTGGCTTTTCCTGCCATAATAGCTCTTACTCCATGTGATGGTTAAGATTGTATGTCAACTTGGCTGGGCCATGGTTCTCTGTGTTTTAATGTAATCACTCCCATGATTGAATATACTGTGGGTAGCCAATCAGATGAAAGGGCGTCTCCTTCAGGGTGTGGCCTCCATCTGTATATAAGCAGACTTTCTGGCTTTTTCTCTCTCTGGATCCTGTGGGTGCTTCCTGTCTTCTCATCTCCCGTTCTTGGGACTTGAGCTGTCAGCTTATCTGCCAAAACTGGGATTCGTCGATCTGCACAGCCTGTGAGCGGGAGCCCTGCTCTCTGACCTTCCGATCTTGGGCTTGCCAGCTTCTGCAGCTGTGTGACTTGGGAGAGGCCTCTACCCTGATCCACGGACTTGGGATGTTCTAGCCTCTACAATCATGTGAGCTGTTTTCTTGATATAATCTCTCTCTATATATATATTTATACACTTTACTGGTTTTGCTTCTCTAGAGAACCCAGCCTAAGATGCTCCATTTGTCAGGGATCCAGTGTGAGGGTTCTGTCAGTTACTGAATATATCTATTCTAGTTATGCATTCTGGAACTAATCACTACAGGATGGGTTCGGGGACCCACTGGACCTACTGTAAGATGGATATGAGCTAAGACTCCATTAATAACCTGACCTCCATATGCCCTACTCTGATTGGTGGGCCACAGTGACATTTTCTGTCTCTTGGAATTAGTGTCAGTTCAGAGTCAGTATCCAGTAATCCCTGAGAAGTCTGATTATTTCCTTTTCCCCAGTGAACAGTTACACTTGTAAAAGGCTGTAGATTCCTTTGGGGAGGCTGGGAGAAAGATTAACAGTATACATTATTGGCAGTGTAGTGGGGTCCTTCCTCAAGGGGACCCAGCCTCTCCTTCATTAAAGGGGTTTTGGTTCAAGTCTGGGAATGATTGTGGGGCCATGACTTTCTATTATGGCAATTCGAGTTAGAGTGCCATTCACTTGAACTAGAATTCTTCTGCTTGCAGAGATCAAATAAATATTTAGTAGATTTTTCCCATCTTTGTTTGCTAAGCTACCCTCACCAGTAAAACCATTAACTCCATCTGATGAGATTATCCCAACTGGGTCTGAAGAGCCTTTGTCTGAGTCATTGCCCAGGGCATCACCTAAGAGAGATGCCTTACAAGACAATGCTGAATGTTCTCAAAACACATCCCCATCACCCACTTTGGTTTATAGACCTATAACTAAGTCCCAGCGAGCCCTAAAAGGTGAAGTAAACCTTTTCACTCCTAGGGACACCATGACTAAGTAGCCAATGTCGTAAGTCCGAATAAGTCATACTATTCTGATTACTGCATTGACTCCACTGTCCATTATGGTAACCACATCCACCTTGTCTTTGTTGATTGAGTGGCTTTACTTGGGTCCTTACTAGCATGAGGTTCAGTCAGCACCATTGTAGTCAGATGTCTTAATTCAGTTAGGGCAGTTCCTACTGTCAAATCTGACTTAAATAAAATAGCAATCAGAGCAGACTTCAAGGCTGCTGGGGCTCCCTTCACAAATTTTCCCTTACTGCTGTGGTAAAAGGTGTGTCCTCTGGGTACTCCCATGTGTGGATCTGTGGGTCCACCCTGATAAATCCCCTCTAACATGCCAATTTCCCTAAGCCTTTGAATGCCTTCTACAGTATGGCAAGGCATGTCTGGTACTTCAACTTGATTTAGTGTAGGCCACCATGTAATCCATGCTTCAGCGACCAAGCCAAATACACTATTAGATCCTTTCCTAGCCTCTCAAACTGAAACATTGAATGAAGAATCTTTGCTTAATGGGCCCTTATCAATAAGCTCAGACTGATCCATCTTTGCGTTCCTTGCACCATTATCCCAAACCCTTAATAGCCATTCCCACACATATTCCCCAGGTTTCTATTTTTACATATTAGAAAACTCAAACAGTTCTTTTGGAATGTAGCCTACCTCTTCTTGGGTCACACTTTGTACTTCACTTTTTGGGGCTCACTGGGACTTAGGTCTAGTTACAGGTCTAGAAGTCAAAGTGGGTAGTGAGGATGTGTTTTGAGAATATTCAGCGTTGTCTTATAAGGCATCTCCCTCAGGTGATGCCTTGGACAATGACTCAAAGACTCTTCAGACCCAGCTGGGATAATCTCATCAGATGGGGTTAATAGTTTTACTGGGGAGGGTGGCTTAGCAAACAAAGATGGAGTATTCTCTTCAGATAGGAGTGATAGGGCTGGTTCTTTTGGAAGGGAGTGGTTCAGTGGAATTTAGAGGTCAGTGTGCACAGCTTCCTGATTATCTGCCCATATGCCACCAACCCAAATTTCAGGATCTTGTTTCTTCCCAATCAGTGTCCTCCCTTTAACTTCAAGCACATTCAAGGTTGTGAATTCATTTGGTGTTGTAATTTGGCCACTCTTACAATAAGACTCTGGATTTGGTTTTCAGCAATATCAGCTCTGTTACTACAATAAATAAGGCTTTCTTCAGGGCAAAAATGGAAACTTTTAGGTCATTCATGTGGCTCTTGAGCTTTGACTCTGAAGCCCTGAGCTCATCTCTTTCTTTGACCGCTTTGTCTAATGAAAGTAGGACCAACCAACCAGCTTCCTTATACTTCTCATTATGACAAAATTGTAGAAAGGTATCAAACTTGTGATCACCCAGAGCCTCACCTCTCACCAATACCTGATCTATTGGTGGTGATATTTTGCATATTTCTATTGCCACCTCATGCCATGGATTAGAGTGCCTCCCCTACTACTGGAAGCAGGGTCATCAACATCTTTAAGATTAACCAGACTTGAGAACCAATTTAGAAAACTCAACCTTACAATTTTGTTTCTCTAGAACCACTCTTGGTACGAAATGTCTTAGGCTGGGTTCTCTAGAGAAGCAAAACCAGTGAAGCATCTATATATGTACATGTGTGTGCGTGTGCATGTGTGTGTGCATGTGTGTGTGTATCTATGAGTCAGAACCAACTCAATGGCACCTAACAACATATATATGTATGTGTGTGTGTATATATATATATATATAGAGAGAGAGAGAGAGAGAGAGATTTATATCAATAAATGGCTCACGCTTTCATAGAGGCTGGAAAGTCCAAGTCTGTGGGTCAGGCTGGAGGCTTCTCCTGACTCACATAGCTGCAGGAGCTGGCAAACCCAAGATCCAGACCATGGAGGCTGAAGAATCTCAAGATTGGCAGACAGGTTGCTAGCTCAAGTCCCAAGAACTGGAGATCAGATGAACAGGAACCAGGCGTAGAATCCAGAGCAAGCAAAAGCCAGCAAGCCTTGCCAGAAAGTCCACCTATGTTGGAAGCAGTCCACACCCTCCAGGAAACTCCCTTTCAACTGATGGGCTACTCACATCAGTTCCCTAATAGAGGTGATCACATAATATCAAATCTCATCATGGAGGGGATACGTCGTTATATGACTGCCAAACTACATAACTTCCCAACCACTGAGAATTGTGGCCCAGCCAAGTTGACACACAACCTTATCACACACCCCCATTTCTGTTGGTGCATCTACATTAACATCAATATACAATCTATATTTGGTAAGTTTACTTTGTTCTTATTTCTTATAACTCAGTATTGTATTGTTCGTGGGATTTAATTATTGAGTTTATTCCCTGAAAATATCATATGCTTGGTCCTTATGATTGCACGTGTTGTTATGTATTTTGGAGATCTCACGTGCTGTTAATTTTTTCCCCATGTATAGATACAAATATTTATTTAAAGCTCTTCCCTTTCCTATTGGAGTACTCCCTTGAGTAATACTTGCAAAGATGGTCTGGTAGTGGCAAATTCCTGGAGCTTATGTTTGTTTGAGAATGTCTTGATTTCCCCCTCATTTTTGAATGACAGCTTTGCTGGGTAAAGAATTTCTTTTTTCTGTTAATTAGTTCCCTCATTAGAAAATTTATACACAGATTGTTTTGTTACTTTGATTGCAGTCCCCACAATATGTCAGCACTCTCCTCCTTTCCTTTACACTCTGGGTTTCCTGTGTCCATTCACCCAGGTTTCCTGTCCCTTCCTGCCTCCTCATCTTTGCTTTTGGGTAGATGTTGCCCATTTTGTCTTGTATACTTGATTGAACTAAGAAGCACATTCCTCACATATGTTATTTTTTGTTTTATAGGACTGTCTAATCTTTGGCTGAAAGGTTGACTTCAGGAGTAGCTTCAGATCTGAGTTAGCAGGGTCTCCAGGGGCCATAGTCTTTGGGGTTCCTCTCAGTAGTAAGTCTGGTCTGTTTTCGTGAATTTGAGTTTTGTTCTGTATTTTTCTCCTGCTCTGTCTGGGACCCTCTATTGTGACCCCTGTTAGAACAATCAGTGGTGGTAGCCGGGTACCATCTCGTTCTGGGCTTAGGCTGGTGGATCCTGTGGTTCATGTGGCCTGTTAGTCCTTTGGACTAATATTTTCCTGTATCTTTGGTTTTCTTCATTCTTCTTTGCTCCAAATGTGTTGGGACCAATAGATGTATCTTAGATGGCTGCTTTCAAGCTTTTATGACTCCAGATGTTACACACCAAAGTAGGATGTAAAACATTTTCTTTATGAACTATGTTATGACAGCTGATCTAGATGTCCCCTGAGACCATGGTCCCCAGCTCTCAGCCCCAGTAACTAGGTCCCTTAAAGTGTTTGGATGTGTCTAGGAAGCTTCTATGACTTTGACTTGGTTAACTTGTGCTGACTTCCTCTATATTTTGTGTTGTCTTTCCCCTCACCAAAGTTAACACTTGTCTACTGTGATTTTCCCTCCCCACCCTTCCCCTCCCTTGTAACCATCAAAAATCATTTTTTTCTGTGTGTAAACCTTTTCTTGGGTTTTTATAATAGTGGTCTCATACAATTTTTGTCCTTTTGTGATTGACCTATTTTGCTCAGTATAATGCCCTCCAGATTCATCCATGTTGTGAGATATTTCACAGATTCATCATTGTTCTTTATCATTGCATAGTATTCCATTGTGTGTATGTGCCATAGTTTATCCATTCTTCTGTTGATGGGCACTTAGGTTGTTTCCCTCTTTTTGCTGTTGTTAATAATGCTGCAGTGAATATGGGTGTGCATATGTCTATTCGTGTGACAGCTCTTATTTCTCTAGGATATATTCCTAGGAGTGGGATTGCTGGATTGTATGGTATTTCTATTTCTAGCTTTTTAAGGAGGTGCCATATTCTTTTTCACAGTGGTTGTACCATTTTACATTCCCACCAGCAGTGCATAAGAGTTTCTATCTCCCCACAACCTCTCCAACATTTGTTACTTTCTGGTTTTGTTTTGTTTTTAATTTTTATTCATGCCAGTAGTGTCAGATGAGATAGTATCTAATTAAAGTTTTGATTTACATTTCTCTAATGGCTAATGATCTTGAAGATTTTCTCATGTTTCTATTAGCTGCCTGAATGTCTTCTTTGGTGAAGTATCTGTTCATATCCTTTGCCCATTTTTTAATTGGATTATTTGTCTTTTTGTTATTGAAGTGTTGAAATATTCTATAGATTTTAGAGATTAGACCGTTGTCAGATATGTCATAGCCAAAACAATTTTTTCTCAGTCTGTAGGTTCTTTTTTTACTCTTTCAGAAGTCTTTTGATAAGCATAAGTGCTTAATTTTTAGGAGCTCCCAGTTATCTAGTGTCTTAGGCTGGGTTCTATGGAGAAGCAAAACCAGTGAAGCATATAAATATACATATATATATATATATATAGAGAGAGAGAGAGAGAGAGATTCATATCAAGGAAATGGCTCACTTGGTTGTAGAAGCTGGAAAGTTCCAAGTCCACGGGTCAGGCTGGAGGCATCTGATTCACCTAGCTGCAAAGGTTGGTGACCCCAAGATTGGCAGGTCAGACAGCAGGCCTCCGGCTCACAGACTGCAAAGGCTGGCAAATCCCAAGATCAGCAGGTAAGCTGCTAGCTCAAGTCCCAGGATCTGGAGATCAGATGAACAAGAGCCAGCTGCAGGATCCAGAGTGAGCAAAAGCCAACGAGCTTTGTCAGAAAGGCCACGTATACTGGACTCAGGCCACACCCCCAAGGAAAATCCCTTTCAACTGGGTAGCTACTCATAAGAGATCTCATCATGGAAGTGATTACATTGTATCATTTCTCATTATGGAGGTGATTACATCATTACATAGCTGCCAGACCACATCATAACTGCCAAATCACTGAAAGTCATGGCCCAGTGAAGCTGACACACAACCTTAACCATCACATCTTCTGGTGTTTGTGCATTGTTATGGTTTGTAATCTCTTTATGCTGTGTATCAGGGCCCCTAGTGTTGTCCCTGTTTTTTCTTCCATGATCTTTATCGTTTTAGGTTTTATATTTAGTCTTTGGTCCATTTTGAGTTATTTTTTGTGTATGGTGTGAGATATGGGTCCTGTGTTTTTTTTGTTTTTGTTTTTTTTAACAGATAGACACCCAGTTTTTCCAGCACCATTTGTTAAAAAGACTGTCTTTTCCGCAGTTAATGGACTTTGGTCCTTTGTCAAAGATCAGCTGACCATAGGTGGGTGGACTTACATCTAGATTCTTGATTCTATTCCATTGACCTATGTGTCTATCATTGTACCTGTACCAGGATATTTGGACTACTGTGGCTTACGAGTAGGTTTTGAGATCAGGTAGTGTGAGGCCTCTTATTTTATTCTTTTTCTTCAGTAACACTTTGCTTATCTGTGGCCTCATTTCCTTCTATATAAAGTTGATGATTAATTTTTCCATCTCGTTAAGGAATGCTGTTGGTATTTAGATTGGGATTGTGTTGTATATGTAGATCGTTGTGGGTAGAATTGACATTTTCATTCTGTTGAGTCTTCCTATCCAAGAGCATGGTATGTTTTCCCCTTAAGTAGGTGTCTTTTGGTTTCTTACAATAGTGTTTTGTAGTTTTCTTTGTATAGGTCTTTTACATCCTTGGTTAGATATATTCCTAAGTATTTTATCTTTTAGGGGCTATTATCAATGGTATTGTTTTCCTGGTTTCCTTTTCGAAGTTCTCTTTGTTGGTGTATAGGAATCCAACTGATTTTTATATGTTGATCTTATATCCTGCTACTCTGCTGAATCTTTCTATTAGTTCAAGTTGTTTTCTTGTGGAATCTTTGGGGTTCTCTATATAGGATCATATTATTTGTCAATAGGGATAATTTTACTTCTTTTCCAATTTGGATGCATTTTATCTCTTTTTATTGCATTATTGCTGTAGCTAGAACTTCCAGCACAATGTTACATAGGAGTGGTAATAAAGGACATCCTTGTCTTGTTCCCATTCTCAGGGGAATGCTTTCAGCCTCTCTATGTTGAGAATGATGTTGGCTGTTGGTTTTGTATAGATACCTTTCATTAAGTTGCAGAATTTCCCTTCTATACCTATTTTATTGAGAGTTTTTATCAGGAATGGTGTTGGACTTTATCAAATGCCTTTTCTGTGTCAATTGAGATGATCATGTGATTCTTTTCTTTTGTTATGTTTATGTGGTGGATTATATTGATTGATTTTCTAATGTTGAACCATCCTTGCATAACTGATATGAATCCTACATGGTTGTGGTGTATTATTTTTTTGATATGATGCTGAATTGTATTGGCTAGAATTTTGTTGAGAATTTTCGCATCTATATTCATGAGAGATACTGGTCTGCAATTTTCTTTTTTCGTGGTATCTTTGCTTGGCTTTGGTATCAGGGTTATGCTGGCTTCATAAAATGAATTTGGAATTATTTCTTCCTTTTCTATGCTCTGAAATAGTTTGCGTAGTACCGGCATGAGCTCTTCTCTAAACGTTTGGTGGAATTCTCCAGTGAAGCTGTCTGGGTCAGGGCTTTTTGTTGTTGTTGTTGCGAGTTTTGTTATTACCTCTTCAATCCCTTCTCTTTTTATGGGTCTGTTCGGATTTTCTATCTCAGTTTGTGTTAGTTTAGGTGTAGTGTGTTTCTAGAAATTTGTCCATTTCTTTTAGGTTCTTAAATTTGTTGGAGTACAATTTTTCACAGTATTCTATTATGATCCTTTTTATTTCAGTTGGGTCTGTTGTTACGTCCAGCATCTCATTTCTTATTTGGGTTATTTGCTTCATCTCCTGTTTTTCTTTAGTCAGTATGGACAATAGTTTGTCAATTTTGTTAATATTTTCAAAGAACAAAACTTTTGATCTAGTTAATTCTCTCTATTGTTTTTCTGTTCTGTATTTCTCTCTAATCTTTATTATTTCCTTTCTTCTTGTTCCCGTGAACTTCTTTTGCTGTTCACTTTCTATTTGTTGGAGTTGTAGGGCTAACATTTTGATTTTGATCCATCTTCTTTTTTGATGTGTGTATTTATTGCTGTGAATTGACCTCTGAGCACTGCCTTAGCTGTGAGATTTTGGTATGATATGTTTTCATTCTCATTTGATTTTAGAAAATTTTTTATTCCCTTTTTGATTTCTTCTATTATCTAGTTGTTTTTAAACAAGGTGTTATTCAGTTACCATGTATTTCTTTTTTTTCCCCCCTGGTTCTTCCTGCTATTGATTTCTACTTTTATGACTGTGAGATCAGAGAGAATGCTTTGTATTATTTCAGTGTTTTGGAGTTTATAGAGTGTTGCTTTGTGGCCTAAAATGTGGTCTATTCTGAAGAATGTTCCATGTGCATTGGAAATGAATGTACATTTTGCTGCTGTTGGATGGCGTGTTCTTTATATGTCTGTGAGGTGAAATTGGTTGACTTTGGCCTTTTGATCCTCTGTATCTCCACTGAGTTTTTTTCTAGATGTTCTTTCCTTTACTGAGAGTGGTGTGTTGAAGTCTCCTACTGTTATTGTGGATCGCTGTGGGTGGAACTGACATTCTTTCAGTGCTGTTACAGTTTATGTATTTTGGAGCCCTGTTGTTAGGTGCATAGATATTTATTAAGGTTAAGTCTTCTTGGTGGATTGTCCCTTTAATCATTATATAATGTCCTTCCTTGTCTTTTATGGTTGATTTTACCTTAAAGTCTATTTTATCTGAGATTGGTATTGCCATTCCTGCCCTTTTTTAGTTATAGTTTGCTTGCTATATTTTTCCATCCTTTGATTTTAATATATTTAAGTCTTTATGTCTAAAGTGTGTCTCTTGTAGATAGCATATTAATGGATCATGCTTTTGTATCTGTTCTGCCACTCTGTGTCTCTTTACAAGTACATTTAAGCCATTTACATTTGTGTGATTATCGATAGGTGTGAGTTTATTGCTGTCATATTGTTGTAGTTTTTGTGTGTGTGGTGCTGACATTTTCTTTGTTCCTCTTATTCTTCTTATTTTCCTGTGTTGAGTTCCTTTTGTTTGTGGATTTTCTTTTCTTTTTTTATTCTAGATTTTGTGTTTACTGAGTCTTATGTTTTTCTTCTTTTCTATTTTGACGAGTTGATTTGTTAACTTTCTTTGTGGTTACCTTGAAATTTACCCTTCTTAAGTTTCAACAAATCTTTTATTTATATCACCTTGACTTCCTCTCCATTTGAAAGTTCTATACATACACCATTAATTCCTCTTTTTATTGTTTTGACGTTATTGTCATTAACAGATTGACATCCCTGTTTCCCTGTTTTAAGTCTTTTAGCTTTGCTTTATTATTGAGAGTTCTTTACCTAGGTTGGTATCTGGCTGATGCTGTCCTGTGTCCTACACTCTGGTTGTTGTCTGATGTTGTTGGTTCTCTAACTGAAGGACTACCTGTAACATTTTTGTAAGTTTAGTTGTTTTTTTACAAATTCCCTTAATTTCTGTTTATCTGGAAATGTCCTAATTTTGCCGTCATATTTAGAAAGAGTTTTGCAGGATATATTTATCTTGGCTGGCAGTTTTTTTCTTTCAAGGTTTTATATATGTCTTCCCATTGCCTTCTTGCCTGTATAGTTTCTGCTGAGTAATCAGAGCTTAGTCTTATTGTTTCCCTTTTGTAAGTGACTTTTAATTTTTCTCAAGGTGCTCTCAGGATTCTTTGTCTTTGGTTTTGGCAACTGCGATTACAATATGTCTTGGTGACTCTCTTTTGGGGTCTATCCTATACAGCGTTCATTGAGCTTCTTGGATGGTCAGCTTTTCATCTGTTATGATATTTGGGATGTCTTCTGCCAGCAAATCTTCAACAGTCCTCTCTGTGTTTTTCATTTTATCCCCTGTTCTGGAATTCTGATCACTCAAAAATTTGTGCTCTTGATTTTTTCCCACGTAATTCCTAGGTTTTCTTCATTCTTTTCAATGATTTTTTCCTCAAAGAAAGTGGCATTCATGGATTTGTCTTCAATCTCACTGACTGTCTTCCATTGTTTCAAATTTGCTCTTAAAACCTTTTATTGAGTTGTCCATTTCTGAAATTTTGTTGTTTATCTTTTCGATTTCTAGTTGCTGTTTTTGTATGATTTCTAATTGTTTGTGTTGATGTTTTGTTCTTTTATTATTTTCCTGAATTCTTCTATTGCTTTGTATTTTCCTTGATTTGGGCTATTTTTTCCCTGGTTTTGTCTCTGTTTTGCTTGATCTCTCTACTAATCTCTTGGAGAGCCCTAAATATTATCTTTTGAATTCCATATCAGGTAATTCCACTGCTTTTTCTTCTACTGGAAGTTTATCTGATTCTTTATATTGGTCATTTGCTGGAGCCATCTGCCCTGCTTTTTTATATGTTTTGATATTGTCTGCTATCTTTGAGACATGAAGGTATTATTTTCTTTATTTACTGACCGTATGTTCATTTGTTTCAAACTGCTTTGGGTAAAGAATTCTTGGTTAGCTATTGTTTACATTCAGTATTTTATATATATCGCGCCATTGTCGTATGGCCTCTAGAGTTTCTGGGGGAGAAATCCCCACTGATTCTTATTAAAAATGCTTGGTATGTTATCTTGCATTTTTCTCTTTCAAAATTCTGTCCTTGTCTTTGGTTTTCAAAATTTTTATTAGGATTTAGTGTGGAGTTGATCTTTTTTGTGTTTCTTCTAACTGAGGTTTGTGTAGCTTCCTGTCTTTGCAAGTTTGATTCTCTGCTCTGGCCTAGGATATTCTCTCTGATTATCTTTTGGAAAATTGTATCTATGCCTTTATTGTTGTCATGGTGCTCTGGGATTCCAATAAATCTAATGTTAGATTTCCTATTTGAATCATATATTTCAATTTGAGTTTGTTTGCTTTTCTTTGCTCTTTTCTCTTGATACTGCATAAATTCAGTTATTTTGGCTTGTAGTTCATTCATTCTATCTTCTGTCTGTTGGCTCTATTGCTGAGTGTTTCTCTTGCTTTGTCTAATTCGTTGCTCTATTCTTCAGTTCTCTTTGTTTCTTTTTTTATGTCTTCAATTCCTTGTCTAGTTTCTCATTTTATTCCTATTGTTTTCTGATCTCCACTAGTTTGTTTTCTGCGTACCTTTTGCTTTCTTTAAACATATTTAGCACATAATCTGAAAATTATCAATTATTTCCGTTAGTCTGGCCTCCATAGAAGAAGTTTCCTCTTCTTCATGTTTTGCTTTTGATTGGTTAATGTTCTCTTGTGATTTTGTATATTTTTCTATTTTTTGTTGAACTTGGGCCATTTTGATATTTTTTTTTTTTTTACTTTAAATTTTGTATTCTGGTTTTTGTGGGAAAATTTTCTGATTGGGTGCCCTTGGCACAGTAGCCAAGCGCCTGGCTGCCAACCAAAAGGCTGGAGCCTGCACCCTCAGTGGCTCCACAGGAGAAAGATGTTACATCCTTTTTCTGCAAAGACACACAGTCCTCCACCCCACAAGGTCACTATGAGTCAGAAGTGACCCGGCAGCAGTGGGCTTAATATCTTCTGAGAACCACTAGAGGACACTCTTATCCTTAAGTTTTTTTTCAGTGCTGATTCAGAAATTCTGGATATTTGATCTCTGGAATTCAATACGCATGCGTGGGGTGGGGGATGGTTTAGCTGGTCACAAATGCAGGTGTAAACGGTGGGGCTCGAATTTCCTGTGGCAAAGGTGAGTGAGCCCTCTATGTCTTTCCCTCACTGGCACACCTGCACAGGATCTCCCACAGTGTCCTGCTGTGGGGAGGGAGCCAGGCGTTTCCCTCTGTGTTGCCCATCATTCCGAAGTATTCCCCTCACCCTGCTGCCTTTGCAGTTCCTCTTGATCCTAATGCCCTTCCGTCTTGGGCCTCAGTGAGATTCAACAGCATTCTGTTGCAGTGCCACGGCCTCCCTTTGCCCACTCCTAATTGTGCGACTTGTGCACTCCCACAGCCAATCTGTGCCATCTTAAAAAATCTGGCTACAGCTTCCTCGATTATCTCCCTTTCTGTGTTTCCTGTTTGGGGTATTGCCCAGCCCCATCCCAAAATGATTGCAATGAGCAAATCCTCCTGATGTTAGTGGGTAGGTCCTCCAGCTTGTTTGCCATCCCTGCTCCTGTTTTCCCCTTCTCCTGGGCTCACTTCGACTTTCCAACACCTCAGCTACCATCTGGAGTTCTGAGATCTCAGTCTGTGCTTGCTTTTATTTATTGTTCAGTGCATTAGTTGCTGGGGGAGTAAATGGGAGTGTCCACTCACTTTATCATCTTGTTCTGTCCTCTATCACACAGCTTTATGGATTAATTGCTTGAGTTGTCAAGTAAGTCAGTGTGTTGAATTTAAAGGCCCCAATTTTTTGTGAGCTGTACAGGTTTTGAGGGCATCATGTATTGAATTGTGTTGCCCCAAAATATGTATCAACTTGGCTAGACCATGATTCCCAGTATTGTGTGGTTGTCCACCATTTTGTGATCTGATGTGATTATCCTGTGTGTTGTAAATCCTAACTGCTATGATGTTAATGAAGCAGGATTAGAGGCAGTTATGTTAATGAGGCAGAACTCAGGCTACAGGATTAAGTTGTATCTTGAGTCAATCTCTTTTTTGGTATAAAAGACAGACTCGAGCAGAGAGGAGGGGGACCTCTAACCACCAGGAAAGTAGAACCAGGAGTGGAGGGTGTTCTTTGGACTCTGGGTCCTGCCCTGAGAAGCTCCTAGACCAGGGGAAGATTGATGACAAGGACCTTTCCCCAGAGATGACAGAGAGAGAAAGCCTTCCTCTGGAGCTTGTGCCCTGAATTCATACTTCTAGCCTCCTAGACTGTGAGAGAATAAATTTCTCTTTGTTAAAGCTATCCACTTGAGGTATTTATGTTATAGCAGCACTACATAACTAAGACAGGGAGTAAGGACCAAAACGTCAGCCTAGAAGGCTGTGAGTAGACTATCTTAGAATCAAGAGCATACATAAGGAAGTATAGTGGAAGATAAACCTATACAGGTAGCTTGGAGTCTTTTTATGGAGGACCAGGCTAAAGATACTTGTACTTTATCATATGACAATTGTGGAACAATTTTGAATAGCACCATGATGTGATGAAATGGAATTTTAGAAGGATTAATTTAATAATAATATACAAAATGGGAAATAACCATTTCCTTTCAACAAAATATATCGACTGCCTACCAAAGACAAAGTGTATGCTAGGCAGTGGAGTTACAAAAATAAGTAAGATGTGGTTTCTGCCATTGGAAATAACTACTCAGAAGAAGAGAGATATATTAAGAATTTTTTTCATTTTGGTAAGTGTGAAGAATGGGAATTCCAGAACACTTAATTGTGCTCATGCAGAACCTATACATAGATCAAGAGGCAGTCTTTTGAATAGAACAAGGGGATACTGCAAGCTTTAAAATCAGGAAAGGTGTGTGTCAGGGTTGTATCCTTTCACCATACTTGTTCAATCTGTATGCTGAGCAAATCATTCAAGAAGCTGGAGTATATGAAAAAGAATACAGCATCAGGATTGGAGGAAGGCTCATTAACAACCTGCAATATGCAGATGACACAACTTTGCTTGCTGAAAGTGAAGAGGACTTGAAGCATTTACTGATGAAGATCAAAGACTATAGCCATCAGTGTGGATTATACCTCAACATAAAGAAAACAAAAATCCTCACAACTGGACCAATAAGCAACACCATGATAAACGGAAGAAAGATGAACATTGTCAAAGATTTCATTTTACTTGGATCCACAATCAATGTTCATGGAAGTAGCAGTCAAGAAATCAAACAACATATTTGTCATGGATTGAATTGTGTCCCCCGAAAATATGTGTCAACTTGGCTAGGCCATGATTCCCAGTAATGTGTGATTCTCCACTTTTTTGTCATCTGATGTGGTTTAACTATGTGTTGTAAATCCTACCTCTATGAAGTTAATGAAGCAGGATTAGAGACAGTTATGTTAACAAGACAAGACTCAATCTACAAGATTAGGTTGTGTCTGAAGTCAATCTCCTTTAAGATATAAAAGAGAAAAGCAAGCAGAGAGACAGGGGGACCTCATACCACCAAGAAATCAGGGCTGGGAGCATAGCGTGTCTTTGGGCCCAGGGTCCCTGCACTGAGAAGCTCTTTGACACGGGAAAGATTGATGACAAGGTTCTTCCCCCAGAGCTAACAGACAGAAACAGCAATCCCCTGGAACTGGCACCCTGAATTCAGACTTCTAGCCTCCTAGACTGTGAGAGAATAAATTTCTGTTTGTTAAAGCTATCCACTTGTGGTATTTCTGTTATAGCAGCATTAGAGAACCAAGATAATATTGCATTGAGCAAATCTACTGCAAAAGACCTCTTTAAAGTGTTGAAAAGCAAAGATGTCACTTAGAGGACTAAGGTGTGCCTGACCCAAGCCATAATATTTTCAATCGCCTCATATGCTACAAAAGCTGGACAATGAATAAAGGAAGACTGAAGAAGAATTGATGCCTTTGAATTATGGTATTGGTGAAGAATATTGAATATACTATAGACTGCCAGAAGAGCAAACAAGTGTGTCTTGGAAGAAGTACAGCCAGAGTGCTCCTTGGAAGCAAGGATGGCAAGACTTTGTCTCACATACTTTGGACATGTTATCAGGAGGGACTACTCCCTGGAGAATGACATCATGCTTGGTAAGGTGGAGGGTCAGCGAAAAAGAGGGAGACCCTTGATGAGATGGATTGACACAGTGGCTTCAAGATAGCAACAGTTGTGAGAGTGGCACAGGACCAGCCAGTGTTTAGTTCTGTTGTACCTGGGGTCACTATGAATTGGAACCAACTCGATGGCACCTAACAACAATAACAAACAACAAGTGCAGCAATACTGTTTTTGATGAGGTGCTTTTGGAGCATAGAGGAAGGAAACTTACCCCAAACTAGGAATTAATTGTAGGTTTTTCTGGTGAATATGATATCTTAATAGCATCTCCACAATTGAAGGAACCTAATCAAAAATTGGGGAATGTTCCAGGCAGAGCGAACAGTATAACAAAAACATAGAAAAAAAAGAGGCAAACACAGTAAGTTTAGGCAACTATGAGCAGTTCTAGTTTGCTTCAGAATAAAATAAAGCAAAGTAAGGAAGAAAGTAGTGGTAGAAGTCAACAAGGTCTTTATACGCCATTCTGGTATTTCAGATGTGAGATGCTACAGGCCTGAACTAGGGAAGTTGTACTAAGGATGGTGTGATGGAAACAGTTTCTAGAAATTTTAGAGTAAAGTCAATAGGACTCAGTGACTGGACATTGGGGATGACGTAAAGGAGGAGCCTGGAATTGCCCTTAGGCCTAGGTGATAAAGGTCAATAGTAGTGCTATTAACTGAGAATGACAGGAGGGAGGAGCAAATATGGAGTGAATACAGTATTGGACATTTTGACATCCAGATGCGCAAATATTTAGATAAATACATCTAAAGTTTCAGTAAGTTCAGAGCTAGAGACTTCAGGCGTTAGTTGCATCCCAATGATAACTAGTTAGTTATAATGGTTGTTCAAACCATAAGTGTGAATCAGATCACTTAGACAGTACTTTTCCTTTTTTTTATCATTCACTACTTTTTTTGTTGCTGTAGTTTAAGTCAAAATTTACAATTCAAGTTAGTTTCTCATACAAAAATTTATATATACACTGTTACATGACCCTGATTGCTCACCCTATATACTGTGACAGCACACTCCTCCTTTCCACTCCGAATTTCCCGTGTCCATTCAGCCAGCTCCTGACCCTCTCTGCCTTCTCATCTCACCTCTAGACAGGAGCTGCCCATTTAGTCTCATGTATCTACTTCAGCTAAGAAGCACACTCTTCATGAGTAAAATTTTATGTCCCATAGTCCAGTCTAATCTTTGAAGAGCTGGCCTTGGGAATGGTTTTAGTTCTGGGTTGACAGAGAGTCCAGGGGCCATTCTTTCCAGGGTTCCTCCAGTCTCAGTCAGACCATTAAGTCTGGTCTTTTTCCTAGAATTTGAGTTCTGTACCCCACCTTTCTCCTGCTCCATCAGGGACTCTCTGTTGTGTTCCCTGTCAGGGCAGTCATTGGTGGTAGCCGGGCACCATGTAGTTCTGGTCTCAGGCTGATGAAGTCTGATGAAGTTGATGAAGGGTTTATGTGGCCCTTTATGTCTCTTGGGCTAATACTTTCCTTGTGTCTTTGGTATTCTTCATTCTCCTTTATTCCAGGTGGGTTGGGACCAATTGATACATCTTAGACAGCCACTTGCTAGCTTTTAAGACCCCAGACGCCACTCATCAAAGTAAGATGCAGAACATTTTCTTAATAAACTTTGTTATACCAATTGACCTAGATGTCCCCTGAAAGCATGGTCCCCAGACCCCTACCCCTGCTACTCTGTCCCTCAAAGTGTTTGATTGTATTCAGGAAACTTCTTAGCTTTGGTTTAGTCCAGTTGTGCTGACTTCCCCTGTAGTGTGGGCTGTCCTTCCCTTCACCTAAGATAATTCTTGTCTACTATCTAGTTAGTGTATAACACTCACCCTCCCTCCCCACCCTTGTAACCATTAAAGAATGTTTTCTTCTGTGTTTAAACCTTTTCCTGAGTTCTTACAATAGTGGTCTTATATAAAATTTGTCCTTCTGTGACTGACTAAATTCACTCAGCATAATATCTCCAGATTCCTCCATGTTATACGATGTTTCACAGCCTCATCATTTTTCTTTCTCATGTGTAGTATTTCATTGTGTGAATATACCAGACTTTGTGTATCCATTCATCCGTTGATGGGCACCTAGGTTGTTTCCATCTTTTTGCTATGGTGAACAGTGCTGCAGTGAACATGGGTGTGTTAGGCAGTACTTTTGACCAAACCCAAAATCAAACCCATTGCTGTCAAGTTAATTCCAAGTCATAGCGACCCTATAGGACAAAATAGAACTGCCTCATAGGGTTTCCAAGGAGCAGCTGGTGGATTTGAACTGCTGACCTTGGTAAGCAGCCGTAGCACGCTGTAACTCTTAACCATTCCACCACTAGGGCTCCAGTACTTTTGAAGCAGAGTGAAAATGGTAAACAAGAGTAACAGCAATGTTAAAATAGCAGGTAGAGTACCTGGCTAGTGCAAATGTTTAAGTGCTCTACTACTAACTGAAAGTTGGTGGTTTGAACCCACCCAGAGGCAGCTGGGAAGAAATATCTGGAGATCTGCTTCCAAAAGGTCACAGCCTTGAAAATTCTACGGAGCAGTTCTACTCTATACACATGGGGTCTCCATGAGTCGGAATTGACTCAGTGGCAACGGGTTTGGTTTTTTTGGTTTTAGAGGACATCTTACAAAGGAGACTGATCATACCTTCTCAAAAGTAGGACAGTCAAAATGGTCACAGAACTCAAGAGGGAGAGAGACTTTTATCTTTGGAATGGAAACAGTGTTAAATACTCCAGTGGAGGCCAGTAAGATATCTAATAAAATGTTGCCAGCAAATATGGCTATTTGGTGACCTTTATTGGAACTTCTGTAATTTGGTGGTAGGAGAAACTAGATTGCTTAGGGAAAGTTGAGAAAGGAACGTAAGATACGGAAGTGGAGATAGCAGGTATAGACTACCTTTTCAGGAAAAAAAGGAAGTGAGGGCATAACTAGAGAGGTACATGGGTTGAGGAAAGGATTTTGATAAAGTGAAAGACTGAGCATATCAATATACTGAAGGGATGGAAATGGTGGTGGTTATGATAACAGCTAATATTTTTTGAAAATGTATTGGATTCTAGATCCTTTTCAAAGTGTTTTACATGTATTAACTCATTTAACAACCCTGTGAAGTAGCTACGCTTACTATCCATTTTACTACTGAGACAATCATAGAGAGACAGTTATTTGCTGAAGGTCAGATAACTAGTAAATCGCAGAACTAGGATTTGAGCCCTAGGATTCTGATATCAGAGCCCAGTTATTTACCACTATCCAATATTGTCTCAATAGAAAGGTAGACATTGAAGGTATGGGAAAGGAAGGTGATAATTAAAGGGTCAGATTTCAGAAGACACCAAGAGGATAAGATCAGGAACATAGGTGGGAGTGTTGGTCTTGAAGAAAAGTAAGGATACTTTATTCTTGAAGGCTAGAAACTGGAGATATGGACTGAGAGATTTGTTTAGGGGTGAGGTGGGGTATATGAAGTTCATGAAATTAATACCTGATCAATTCAATTTTTCCCATTGAATATTTATTTATTTATTGAATTTGTAACTTTTGATAATGAAAACTACTAAAAACAAATATATAATTTAATCATAAATTATTATATGGTGTAACCACCACTCAGGTAAAGAAATAACATGTTGTCAGTAAATTTAGAAGCTATCCATGTGCTCCATTCCAATGACCGTATTTTTACACAAATAATGCGCACCTTCTACGTTTGTTTGCCAACCATGCCCTCCCCCTGCGAGGTATTTCCAAAAGCGCCGCTATACCTTTTTTTTTTTTTAACATGTTGCTGTAAAAAAAAATTAGTATAGTGCACTTACAAAAATACCTCGGGGGCGGGGGCACAGGTGACAAAGGTAGAAGGCGTGCATTATTTGCGTAAAACTGTGACAAGATCTTTTTCTCCCCAGATGCAGCCACTATCCTAACCTTTATGGTAATGACATTTTTGATTTTCTTACACTTTTATCACCTTATGCATTTCTAAACAATATGCATAAGTTTTTCCTGCTTCTTCCTCCCCCGTGCGTTTTAAATCTCTTAATCTACAGGTTCCTCTTCCATCTCTCTTTTTTTTCCTTGCCATTAATTTGTTGAAGAAACCAAGTTTTGACCTATAGTTTCCCACAATCTGGATTTTGCTGATTGAATCCCTATGGTGAGGTTAGCAGGTTCTTTTATCTTCTGTATTTCCTGTAAATTGGTATTTGGATCTAGATCTGTACTGTTCAATGTAGAAAGACCTGCTTGTTTTTAAGTGTTTTTTTTTTTTTTTTTTTTAGCAAGCTCTCTCTCTTTTTTTTTTTAAATTGGTGTTAGGCCATTTGCATTAATTGTAATTATTGATATGTTTGAATTTAGCTCTACCATTTTATTATATGCTTACTGTTTGTCCCTTCTGTTTTTCAGTCCTCTATTTCTCCTTTCCTAGCTTCTTTTGGATTATTTAAATATATTTTAGTATGCCACTTGAATTTATCTATTGGCTTCTTGACTGTAGATTTTTAGATAGCTTTCAGGAGTTTCTCTAGGGGTTACAATATACATACCTAACTTTTCACAATCTACCTAGAGTTAGTATTTTTCCACCTCAAGTAAAATATGTCAGAAGGGATCAGTCCCTGGAGAAGGACATCATGCTTGGTAAAGTAAAGGGTCAGTAAAAAAGAGGAAGACCTTCGAAGAGTTGGATTGACACAGTGGCTGCAACAATGGACTCAAGCACAACGATTGTGAGCATGGCACAGGAGTGGGCAGTGCTTTGTTCTGTAGTACATAGGGTCACTAAGAGTCAGAACCAACTCGATGGCACCTAACAATAACAACAAGTAAAATATAGAAATTTTCCCACCATATGAATTACATTTGCATACATTGAAAAGTCCATAAGACAATGTTACAATTTTTGCTTTCAATAGTCACGAATATTTTTAAGAACTTAGGGGCAAAGAATAATCTATTATAGTTATACAAATATTTACCATTTTTGTTGCCCTTACTTCATTACTGAAGTTCCAGCTCTTATTTCCCTTCCACTTGAAGAATTTTCTGTAGCATTTCTTTTAAAGCAGGTAGGTTGTTGTTAGCTGCCAATGAGTCAGCTCCTGAATCATGGTGGCCCCATGTGTTACAGAGTAGAACTGCTCCATAAGGTTTTCTTGGCAATAAACTTTATGGAAACAGTTTGCCAGGCCTTTCTTCCATGGCAAGATTGGCTGATTCAAATGGCCAACCTTTGTGTTAGCAGTTGATCACATACTGCTTGTGCCACTCAGGTTCCTAGTGTTGACAAATTCTCTTAGTTTTCCTTTGTCTGAGAATGTCTTTATTTTGCTTTTCTTTTTTCTGAAGGGTGTGTTCAATGGACATAGAATTCTGGGTTGACAGTTCTATTCTTTCAGCATTTTAAAAATGTTGTATCATGGCCTTCAGTTTTCCTTGATTTCTGATGAGCTATCCAAAGTCTTTGACTTATGGTTTGTATGTAGTGTGTTTTTCTTAATATTTACCCGTTTTTCTAAGTTTAAACCAATCTTTTATTTCTTTATATCACCTTGACTTCCTCTCCATATGAAAGACCTATGACTCCATTTTTTAGTCCCTCTTTTTTGTTTTAATGTTGTCATCTTTTACATATTGACGTCTCTGTTTCCCTATTTTCAGCATTTTAGCTTTGATTTATTTTTGTGACTTCCCTATCTGGGTTTATATCTGGTTGCTCTGTCCTGTGTTCTAGTCTTGGGTTGTTATCTGATGTTACTGATTTTCTAACTGGAGACTTCTTTTAATATTTCTTGTAATTTTGGTTTGGTTTTTGCAAATTCCCTAAACTTCTGTTTATCTGGAAATGCCCTAATTTCACTGTCATATTTGAGAGACAGTTTTGCTGGAAATACTATTCTTGGCTGTTAATTTTTTTCTTTCAAGGCTTTATATATGTCATCCCATTGCCTTCTTGCCTGCATGGTTTCTGCTGAGTAGTTGGAGCTTAGTGTTATTGACTCTTCTTTGTAGATGACTTTTCGTTTATCCTTAGCTGCTCTTAAAATTCTCTCTTTATCTTTGGTTTTGCAAGTTTGATTATAATATGTCTTGATGACTTTCTTTTGTGATCTACCTTACGTGGGGTTTGATGATGAGCATCTTGGATAGATATCTTCCCATCTTTCTTGTTATCAAGGAAGTTTTCTACCAACAAAACTTCAGCAATTCTCTCTGTATTTTCTGTTATCCTCACCCTGTTCTGGTACTCCAATCATTCGTAGGTTATTCCTCTTGATAGAGTCCCACATAATTCTTATAGTTTCTTCATTTTTTAAAAATTCTTTTATCTCATTTTTCCTCAGATAAGTTGGTGTCAAGTGCTTTATCTTCAGCCTCACTAATTCTGACTTCCCTTGCCTCAATTCTTCTCCTATGACTTTTCTATTGAGTTGTCTAATTCTGAGATTTTATTGTTAATCTTTTGGATTTCTGTTTACTGTCTCTCTGTGGATTTTTGCAGCCTCTTAAATTTGTCACTGTGCTCCTCTATAATCTTCTTAAGTTCCTCTGTTGCTTTGTCTGTATGTTCTTTGGCTTGTTCTGTGTTTTTACTGATCTCCTTCCTGATATCTTGAAGAGATCTGTGTATTGATCTTTTGTATTCTACCTCCAGAAATTCCAAGAAATTCTCTTCCTCTAGAAGATTTCTTGATTCTTTGTTTTGGGAGCTTGCTGAAGCCATCATGGTCTGCTTCTATGTGATTTGATATTAACTATTGTCTCTAAGCCATCAGTAAGTTATTTATTGATTTTATGTTTGCTTACTGTGTCCTAGCTTTTTGTTTTGTTTTGATATGCCCAAATAGGCTGCTCATGTGAGCTAGTTTGATTATTGGCGCCTTTGAAGCTCTAACATCCTGTCACCAGGTGGTTAGATCTGTTACTAGGTATGTGAGCCCAGGAGTCCATTTACTTTTCTTGTATGGATTCAGCTCAGGTGTTCAGGTTGTTGGTCACCAAGTATGTGGGTGCAGGCTCTCACCTACGGTCCTAGATGGGCAGGGGTGATTGATGTAGGCACAGGTATCTGGCTGCAGTAGGGGGTCATGTGCTGAGCAAGGCAAGGGGCTGATGGCTGCCCCTGAGTGTCTAGGAGAAAAGTGTGTCCCTGTTTCCTAGAATGTGTAGGTGGGTGGGTTTTGCAGCAAGACTGTGGGCACCAAATGCTGTTGGCTGTAAGGACTGGGAGGCAACACTTATTCTTGGGCCCCTGTCACAGGTGGCTAGGTGGCATGGGTGCAGCCACCAGTCCTCAGTCCCCTGATGTGGGTAAGTGAGGACCCTGCTTAATGGGCAGAACGGTGTCAAATGTCACAAACCTGCCACTCCACCATATAGCTGATACACTTAAAGTTAGACTTCGGGTATATACCCTGTTGTACCGTGGTAATGAGGGCCTATGTTGTTGAAATGGGCCCCACACAAGTCTATGCAGGGATGAAAGGCATTCAAAGTCCATGGTCCCCTTATGCCTGTGCCTAGGGAGCTGTGCCTGCCCTGAGTTCCCAGCTTAGGGGAGCTGGCAGATTATTTTTTCCTGTTTGTTAATTTGTTCCCTCTCCAAGGCCGTGAGAATGGCTCACGGCATGTGACGGGTCCTACTTTCAGCCCAGAGGACGCAGCAATCACTGAAGATGGCCTGGGACCCTATGCAGAGTGGGGAGGGAGCAGGTAAATGGGAGAGAGGTTCTTCCCAAACAGGGTATTTTTTGATCCACGTGATAGGTTAGACACATGTACTTATCTTTTGCCAACTGAGTTCTGGAGGCTTGAGTAGACTCTCTGCCACTCGGTCTCTCCCAATGTGGAAAATGCATCCTGAATGCCACTGCTTGCCTCACGGTGCATGCCAGCCAATTTGGCCTGCAGGGTACTGGTTCCCACTGGATCTGGTCTGGCACCTCCTCACTGCTTCTGAACTGTTTCTCCCTCCTCTGGACTCAATCCGATTCCTCAACTTTGCCTTTGGTGTTCAGGCCTCCTAGATTGTCATATATAATCAATTCACTTGTTTTTTTGAGTCTTTGTTGTAATAGGGACCACTGGAAGTATCTGACTATGCCATCTTGGCCCTGCCTCCTGTAATGTGTTTTTCTTTGGCTGCTTTTTTTCTTCATCTTTGTTTTTCAGCTGTTTGATTATGATATATCTGGGCATGGATTTCTTTGAGTTTATCCTGTTTGGGGTTTGCTGAGCTTCTTGCATACAGGCAGTCCCGGGGTTATGAACAAGATCCATTCCTAAGGATGTCTTTAAGAATTTGTAGGTAAGTCAGAACAGGTGCATACAATTCTTATTTAGCCTTACTTTAATGCAAGAAAAGGCTTGAAGCTGTTTCAGTGATTTAAAAGCTGTACGTGCAGCAAGTGAAGGTGATTGTGATGAAGAATTTGTTGCAAGTAGGAGTTGGTTCAATTCTTTTGAAGCAAGGGCAAATTTACATAACATGAAAGGGCAACTGTAAGTTGTCTGTAAGTCTGTCCATAAGTCAGACGTTCGTAACCCCAGTGACTTACTCTATGTGAGTTTATGTATTTCACCAAATTTGGGAAGTTTTCAGTTATCATTTCTTCAAACACCTTTTCTCCATCAATCTCTTTCTCTTCTCTTGTTGGAATTTCAATGACACAAATAAAAGATCTTTTGATATTGTCCCACAGGTCCATGAGGCTCTGTTCATTTTTTAAAAAATATTTTTTCTCTTTGTTTTTCAGATTGGAGAATTTCTATTGATCGGTCTTTATGTCCACTGACTCTTTCCTTTGTCATCTTCATGCTGTTGTTGAACTCTTATTATAAATTTATTTCACTTTTTAATTGAAGTTTTATATATTTCAGTTCTAAGCTTTTTATTTGTTTCTTTTTTATGGTTCCTACTTCCTAGCTGCATATTTCTATAATCTGAGGAGTTTTTGCCCTTACTTCTTGGCATGTGGTTATAATAGCTGCATTAAAGTTTTTGATTATTTCAGCATCTGGGCCATCTTGTGGTTGGTGTCAACTGTTTATGATTTTCTGGTTTTTTGTATGTCAAGCAATTTGGATTGTGTCCTCGACATTTGAAGTATTATTTCTGAGATTTCAGGGTACCTTGTTACAGTCTTTTGGAGAATGTTGACTTTTTTGTTTTAGCAGGCAGTCAACCTAGTTAGGTTCAGACCACAAGTCCTGGTCCACATTCTGTGGGCTGTGATTCCAATGCCAGTTTAGTTTTCAAAGACTTTGCATTGCCTTTCTGTTCTGCTCCTGTGGTAGGCTAAATAATGGCCCCCAAAGACGTCCACATCCTAATTTCCAGAACCTGTGAATATGTTACCTTAAGTGGTAAAAGGGACTTGTAGATGTGATTGATGATCTTGAGATATCTAGAGTACCCTGGATTATCCAGGTGGGTTCAGTGTAACTACAAGAAGTGCAAGCAGCCTCTAAACAAAGAAACAAAAAAACCCAAACCCATTGCGGTTGAGTTGATTCCCACTCATAGTGACCTTATAGGACAGAATAGAACTGCCCAATAGGGTTTCCAAGGAGCAGCTGGTGATTCGAACTGCTGACCTTCTGGTTAGCAGCTGAGCTCTTAACCAGTGTGCTGCCAGGGCTCCAAGCAGCCTCTGTTATTGTTGTTGTTAGGTGCTGTCAAGTCAGTTCTGACTCATAGGCACACTAGGTACAACAGAACGAAACACTGGCAAGTCCTGCGCCATCCTCACAATTGTTATATTTCAACCCATTGTTGCAGCCACTGTGTCAATCCTTCTCATTGAGGGTCTTCCTCTTTTTTGCTGACCCTCTAGTTTACCAATCAGGATGTCCTTCTCCAGGGACTGATCCCTTCTGATAACATGTCCAAAGTATGTGAGACTTAGTCTCACCATCCTTGCTTCTAAGGAGCATTCTGGCTATACTTCTTCCAAGACAGATTTGTTCGTTCTTTTGGCAGTTCATGGTATAGTCAATATTCTTCACCAATACCACATTTCAAAGGCATCAGTTTTCCTTTGGTCTTCCTTATTCATTGTCCAGCTTTCGCATGCATATGAGGTTTTTGAAAATTCCATGGTTTTGGTCAGGCACACCTTAGTCCTCAAGGTGACATCTTTGCTTTTCAACACTTTAAAGAGGTCTTTTGCAGCAGATTTGCCCAATCCAATGAGTTGTTTGATTTCCTGACTGCTACTTCCATGGGTGTTGATTGTGGATCCAAGTAAAATGAAATCTTTGACAACTTCAGTCTTTTCTCCATTTATCGTGATGTTGCTTATTGGTCCAGTTGTAAGTATTTTTATTTTCTTGCATTGAGGTGTAATCCATACTGAAGGCTGTGGTCTTTGATCTTCAGCAGTAAGTGCTTCAAGTCCTCTTCACTTTCAGCAAACAAGGTTGTGTCATCTGCATAACGCAGGTTGTTAATGAGTCTTCCTCCAATCCTAATGCCCCGTTCTTCTTCATATAGTCCAGCTTCTCGGATTATTTGCTCAGCATACGGATTGAAAATGTATGGTGAAAGGCTACAACCCTGATGCACACCTTTCCTGACTTTAAGTCACGCAGTATCCCCTTGTTCTGTTCGAATGACTGCGTCTTGATCTATGTACAGTTTCCTCATGAGCACAAGTAAGTGTTCTGGAATTCCTGTTCTTTGCAATGTTATCCTTAATTTGTTATGATCTACACAGTTGAATGCATTTATGTAGTCAATAAACACAGATAAATGTCTTTCTAGTATTCTTTGCTTTCAGCCATGAGGTATCTGACATTAGCAATGATATCCCTGGTTCCAAGTCCTCTTTTGAATCTGGCTTGAGTTTCTGGCAGTTCCCTGTCAATATACTGCTGCAGCTGCTTTTGAATGATCTTCAGCAAAATTTTACTTTCATGTGATATTAATGATATTGTTTGGTAATTTCTGCATTTGGTTGGATCACTTTTCTTGGGAATAGGCATAAATATGGATCTCTTCCAGTCGGTTGGCCAGTTAGCTGTTTTCAGATTTCTTGGCATAGACAAGTGGGTGCTTCCAGTGCTGCATCCGTTTTTGGAAACATCTCAATTGGTATTCCATCAATTCCTGAAGCCTTGTTTTTTGCCAATGCCTTCAGGGCAGCTTGGACTTCTTCCTTCAGTACCATCAGTTCCTGATCATATGCTACTTCCTGAAATGGTTGAACATCAACCAATTCTTTTTGTTATAGTGACTCTGTGTATCCCTTCATCTGCTTTTGATGCTTTTGTGCGTCGTTTAATATTTTCCCTGTAGAATCCTTCAGTATCGCAACTCGAGGCTTGAATTTTCCAAGCAGCCTCCAAAGCTGGAAAAGGCAAGGAAACAATTCATCCTGAGAGCTTCCAGAAGAAATGCAGCTCTGCTGACCAGGGGCCTATCTACAGAAAATATTGCCTATGACAATTAATTTTAAATTCCCGAATGATCTCTCACAGCTGGCGATGGAAACTTCAGTGGCCAATAGAAACTTCTCATTAGCGTCCCTCCTCAAGCAGCACCCAAGGCACACACCTTACCTGCCATACCTTTAGGACCATACCTTAGTTAAGCCGCTGTTGCTGACATCTTGATTTTAGCTTGGAAGACCCATTTAGGACTTCTGACCTCCAGAACAATAACATAATAAATTTGTGTTGTCTTAAGCCACTAAATTTGTGGTAATTTGCTCTGGCGGCAATAGCAAACTAATATAGCTCCATAAGTACACCACTCCAGGTCAGTCTAGGAACTGGGAGTGGTCTACATTGTAGTTCAGTTCTCAATGCCTTTCCTGTGTTGATTCTGGTTAGTTCTACACATGTGCAGCTCTGGAGTGAAACCAGGACTTCACACAATGATTTAAAGGACCTCTTTCTCCAGTTGCCTACCCTGCATGATCTTCTGTCACTCTTAGGCTCCCAAGAGACCCCTTTCCCTGGTGTCTAGCTAGAAAGAAGAGAACCCTCAGGGATACCCCTGTTGTCACTGCCACTGCTGCCATGGGGATCCAGATTCGTTACAGGTACTCACCTGGCTTTGGGTCAGGAGAATCTTAACAGAGTTTTTTCTGCTGGGATTCAGGCTTCCCTAGCATGTAAAAATCAGTCCCAGTGAACTTAACCATCATATGGATCACACCTTGAGTTTTGATTTTCCTACCCAGTTCACCTGCTGTATTCACTTTTCAGAGCCCTTCAATAATTGCTTTGTGTCTCTGTCTAGGGTTTTTTAGTTGTAATCAGTGGGAGAGAGAGGGTGCTTAGTCCATCTTAAGGAACTGGAAGTTTCTTCATTTCTTCGTTACTTTTAAAATTTTTCCTCTTCTGTTTGTCTTAAGACATTATCTGTTTTTTATTCACCCTATGTTCTTTCTAGTTTAGTCTTCATTTCTAAATTTTTTTTTTCTTATTCTTTCCTAAGTTATTTTACTTCCTTTGAGCTCTTCTAATTCTGGTTTATATTGTTCTTTCATTTCTTCTATTATTTTCTTATATCTTACAGCTTGGTTTGAAATAGAAAGTTATAGTTTTCATATATATATACATTTTTTAATTTTCTAATTTTTATTATTATTATTTTTAGTTTTCATGTATTTTGTGACTATGTCTTTCTGGAGTGCTTTATGGCCAAAAAATAAATAAATAAATAAACAACCTACTGCCATTAAGTCAATTTCAACTCATAGTGACTCCATAGGGTTTCCAAGGCTGTAAATCTCTATGGAAGAAAACTGCCAAATCTTTCTCCTGTGGAGCTGCTGGTGGTTTTGAACTGCTGACGTTTTGGTTAGCAGTGGAGTGCCTTAACCCCTGCACTACCAGGGCTCCTTAATTGCCTATAGAGGTAGCCTTCTCCTTTTTAAATTTTTTCTTGTAGCATGTTTGTATAGGATTTCCTTTCAATCCTTTTGTTGCTCACTTTTACATGAAACGACTTTTCCTGAACTTTTAGAAGGAAGCCTAAATTTTGTGGCTCTAGAGCTCTCTCTTCTGTTATTTTTGTGAAGTGTTAAAAAATATGACTGCTTACTTTCTGAGATCTTCTGGCTTTGTTGCCTGCCTCTACTTTTATCTGGGTCTCTCCTTTGTTTCTTTTGTTTCCGTGCTGCTCACCCTAGATTTTATTTCTAGCAGTTTTAGTATGGGGCTTTATCCTGGAAGGGGGCTCTGGCTGATTACTTTTGAGAATTCCCACGGCTCATAGTTGACGTAATACCCACGCACTCACCTGAGAACTGGAGTGTGCAAACTCTCAGCTTCAGGTGCTCTTTTCACCCTGGCTCTGTGGGCTTTCCAGTGAATACCTATTGGTTCTTGGTTCCATTGGATGCCAATCACTTCTCCCTACTTTCCTCCTCCGTACGTGTATGCGCACAGGTCTCATAGGTATTCATGGTTTGTTCCTACACGCTTAGAATTTGGGGTTCTGGGAATTCCTTGTTATTTAGTTTTGTTTTAAATGTTGTCCATTAGTCCTTGGATTTAGGGGTTGCTATGAGTCAGAATTGACTCAATGGCATATAACAACAACCATGAAACTAAAGAACAAATACAATGGGGCCATGTGAATGTACTGAATGGAGACTTCTGTCAGAGTAGAGTTTAAGATTTCATAAGTAGATCAATTTCAGGTTAAAAATAAAAAGAGGCCAGTGTCAGGTGCCATTTAATTTATTTGGTCCCCATAAGTTATTGAAATGCTCTGGAATTTCCAGTTTCTCAGCAAATGGTAAATCGGTAAGCGTTGCTCTAAAAATGTGTGTATTGTTACAAGCACTTAAGCAGCACAAAAGAAAACTCACAGGCTCAAGAAATATTGGGACTGTTCATAAAAACACATAAATAGCCTGAGTCATGTGTCTATGGCTGCCTACAGTGAATGTCCGTGCACAGAGCTTTTCCAACATTCTCAATTTTGATATAAGACAGCAGCACTAAGTGTTTCTAAACATTATATATAGTTTGCTGATGGCTTAAAGTTCCTTGAGAAAGGGCTAGAAATTAATTACAAATTTCTATTTTAGTATTTTAAAAAAGTACAAAATATTTTAACAACTGTTTGCAAATGGAATGTCTTTTAAAAAGAGATGTGACAATCCTCAACTAACATTTTATACTTAATAAGTATACTTACTGAAATAAAGCTTATTGTGGTGGAAAATCTGAAATTATTGTACGTATTTAAAAGAAACATCAGTAAGCTGTCAGATCTGCGGCTTAGCATAACTTTAATAAAGAAATTTCTCCAACAAGATTATGTTTAAAGTGGAGTTTGTAGTGAAGAAAGGCGTAATTGCCTATCACACTGTAAGAAATTAGTTTCATATCTTTGGAATGTTTCTTTACACTAATTTCCACATTATTTGAACTTAAATATTTACCCACAGAAACAAAAAAGCAAAAGATCATCAAAAAGCTTTTTTTTTCCCCTCACATGTTCAGAATTTCATGGCTACAATTGGATGAAACTTTTGTCTCACTATTCACAAAAATTAATCTAAGCAGAAATATTAGATAGAATGTTTTCATGCTTAGTCAGGTATTTTTAATGAAAACATTGGGTTGAATGTGAAAGCTTTTGAATTTTAAATACAGGTGAGACAAGTGATTGATTGTTCTGGGCTGCAGCCAACTTGCTGAAAAGATTGTCAAGTAGTTCAAAATTAATAAAGTATGAAACGTCCATGTTCCAAGAGTCTTTTCCAGAAATTGTCAGGTCACATGTTTGCAATTACCATTGGATTTGTGGGTTGGGTATTTTAGTCAATGTATAGAAGTCGTTATTGTAGGAGTATTTATTTCCATTTTTTTATATTATCGATATGAGTAGAGACACCAAAGTCTTTTTGGGGACTTACGTTTGGAAAAATGATATGTTGACTTTAAAGAATATTGATCTTGTTTCTTCTGCTACCATATAATAATACATCCATTTTTATTAAATGTTTTGAGGACTCTAAATTAGAATTTTCCTCTGACTGTTTCACAATGTTACTGTTGTTTTCTATTTTGTTTCTTTCAAAGATGAGGTGCAGAATGTATTGATCCTGTGTGACTATTTGAGCTTGTATCAGAATTTAGAAGAGAGGAAAATTTCTAGATTTTTGTTGTTCAGAGAATTGTGTAAGAAAGTAACTGCTGATGGTATATAGTGAGATTTGGGATTAGCACATCAAATGTCAAGTTTCCCAAAACTTATTCCTTAAGAACACTGATGTTACAAGATGTTCTGGGAGTGGGGGTGGGGATTCTGAGGCCAAAATAATTTGGAAAACTCTGCCTATTGCATCTACTTAGGTAAATCAAGAATGAATATTAGTCTGTTTTTGACTCTCAGAAGTTCTGTGGTAAACAAACCTGTTTAACCTTATTAAACCCAGCATTTCCCAAATGTATTTAGTAACAAAACCTTTATTATCATCCCATAAAATGTGAGTCTGAGTATATTCTGGGAAATGCTGGTCTAGACTTCAGAAAACAAATTTTACTAGCCAGTTTTTCTGAAAAACCAACCAACTCGTCCCAAATGTGATAAAGGCATAAGTGTCCACCAAGAAATACTTGAAATGCTTAAAATATTTTAGTCTTGTGATTAATAGTGCTGGAAGCAGGAAGGAAATTTTGGGTATCTTTAGGCTGTCAGATATGAATGTGGTTGTAATTTTGCTTGTTAATAACCTTTGGGCTTCAAAAGGTCATTGATTAAAATTTTGTATAAAATACAAAGGAATTATCTTGAGACTTTATAAGGTATGTTTGGAGAAAACTAAAACTATATAATTAATTTTAAACAGCTGTGGTATTTTAGTATAGATGGAATGATATGCCATCACCTCCATTAAAAAATGAATGACAAATGATAATACATGCACCATTGATATATCTTTCAGAATTTTATATTTCTTACAATTTTGGTTTTTTCAGTGAAAGCTTTTTCAGAAAAAAGTAACTTTTTCCCCAGGTCAACAATTTATACATACATAATTCAGTGACATTGATTACATTCTTCATGTTGTACAACCATTCTTGCTATCCTTTTCCAAACTATTCTACCACCACTAACATAAACTCACTGCCCCTTTAGCAAAAACTCCTCCTTTTCCCCTCCCTCCTACCTCTGGTAACCAGTAATTAATAATCTTGGTTTCTATATGTTTACTTGTTTCATATAAGTGAGATCATACAGTATTTGTCCTTTTGCAACAGACTTATTTTGCTCAGCATGATGTTTTCAAGGTTCATCCATGTTGTGGCATACATCAGGAGTTCATTTCTCTTTATGGCTGAGTAGTATTTCATTGTATATATATACCACATTTTGTTTATCCATTCATCTGTTATTGGACTTTCAGGTTGTTTTCAACTTTGGCTAATGTGAAAAGTGCTGTGATGAACATTGGTGTACAGGTTTCTGCTTGCGTTCCTGCTTTCGGTTCTTCTGTGTACATACCTAGGATTGGGATTGCTAGGTCATATGGTAATTCTATGTTCAGCTTTTTGTGGAACCACCAAACAACTTTCCACAGTGGCTGCACCATTTTACATTTGTGCCAGCAATTGATGAGAGTTCCAGTTTCTCTACCACCTCACCGACATCTGTTGGTTCTCATCTTTTTTTTTTTTTTAATCATTGCCATTCCAGTGAGGGTGAGGTGGCGGTAACTGTGGTTTTGATTTGCAAAAAGTAACTTTTTAAATGTATAATTAAATGTTATTTTTATCGTATAATACATGGGCATTCTGCTTTATTTCTTGGCGTTCAGTTTTTACAGGCCTCCAGGTTGTGAACACTCAGCCTTGGTGAGGGACTGTATATTTGTCCTCCTGCTGTGGCTCTGCCCGGTAGTGGGAGAGCAAGGAAGCACCTCACTATGATGTGTAGTGACAGCTGGATTACCTGTGAACTCTACTGGCAGCATACAAGATGTTTTGAGTGAGGAAAAATTGTAAAGGCAAGGCCATGACTTTGTGCACTGCTTTAAGCCACTTCTGTCGCCTACAGATGACAAAAAGGATAGCTGTTTTTAGAGTTTTCACAGACTGTATGTACAGAATTCTTTCATTCTTGGTGAAGCTAGTCAGTGTTCAAATGTTGCATACTTGTGTACCAGTAGATCTATCAGCTCTGTCTCCTTAGAGTTTTGGCCCTGGGGACTTTGCATCACTGTCAGTAAAGTCAGTCATTGAGGCTCTTCAGTGTCCCTTTCTATCATCACTGCCTTATTTTGAATGCTCATGACTTCTCACCTCAATTGTTACTATATGCCATGGATTGAATTATGTCCCCCAAAAAATGTATGTATCAGTTTGCCTGGGTCATGATTCCCAGTATTGTATGATTGTGTACCATTTTGTAATCTGATTTGATTTCCTTATGTGTTGTAAACTCTATCACTATGATGTGATAAGATGGATTAATGACAGTTACACTGATTAGGTATACAAGATTGGATAATGTCTTAAGCCAATCTGTTTTGAGATATAAAAGAGAGAAGCAAGCAGAGATACATGGGAACCTCATACCTCCAAGAAAGCAGTGGGGGGAGCTGTGGTTCCTGTGCAGATAAGCTCCCAGACCAAGGGAAGATTGATGACATGGACCTTCCTCCAGAGCCGATGGAGAAAGTGTTTCCCTGGAGCTGAAGCCCTGAATTTGGACTGGTAGCCTGAACTGTGAGAAAATAAACTTTTCTTTGTTAAAGCCATCCACTTGTGGTATTTCTGTTATAGCAGCACTAGATGACTAAGACACTATAGCCCTCTTTTAAATGATTTTTTTAATAACAGCTTTATTGAGATACATTTCGCATACCATAAAATTTACTCTTTTAAAGTATATGGTTCAGTGGTTTTTAGTATATTCACAAAGTTGTGCAACCATCACTATCTAATTAAAGAACATTGCCATCACACCAAAGAGAAACCCCATATCCCATACTCATTAGCAGTCACTCTCTATTTCCCCCTTACCCCAGGTCCTGGGAACCACTTTCCATTTCTAGGCTACAAGAACTATGGAAGAGCTTACATTTTAGAAAGATCACTCTAGCAGGAGTAGGCAGGGAGCAGAAGGTGGGAGACAAGAGGCTATGGCAAGAAATTTGAACCCTCATACATTGCCGATGGGATTGTAAAATAGTGCAGCTACTTTGGAAAACAGACTGGCCGTTCCTCAAAAGGTTAAACATAGAGTTACCATACTAGTTTCAACAAATGGATGCAGCACTGGAAGTACTTACTTGTCTATGTCAAGAAATTTGGAAGACAGATGCCTGGCCAACTGACTGGAAGAGAGCCATATTTATGCCTATTCCCAAGAAAGGTGATCCAACTGAATGTGGAAATTATTGAACAATATCATTAATTTCACACACAAATAAAAATTTCTTGAAGATCATTCAAAAGTGGCTGCAGCAATATATCAATAGGTAACTGCCAGAAATTCAGACTGGATTCAGAAGAGGACACAGAACCAGGGATATCATTGCTAATGTCAGATGGATCCTGGCTGAAAGCAGAGTATACCAGAAAGATGTTCACCTGTGTTTTATTGACTGTGCTAAGGCATTCAACTGTGTGGATCATAACAAATTATGGATAACATTGAGAAGAATGGGAATTCCAGAACCCTTAATTGTGCTCATGAAGAACTTACACATAGATCAAGAGGCCGTTGTTCGAACAGAACAAGGGGATACTTTGTGGTTTAAAGTTAGGAAAGGTGTGTGTCAGGGTTGTATCCTTTCACCATACCTATTCAATCTGTATGCTGAGCAAATAATCTGAGAAGCTGGACTATATGAAGAAGAACAGGGCATCAAGATTGGAGGAAGACTCATTAACAACCTGCGTTATGCAAATTACACAACCTTGCTTGCTGAAAGTGAAGAGGACTTGAAGCACTTACTGCTGAAGATCAAAGACCACAGCCTTCAGTATGGATTACTCTTCAACATAAAGAAAACAAAAATCCTCACAACTGGACCAATAAACAACATCATGATAAACGGAGAAAAGATTGAAGTTGTCAAAGATTTCATTTTACTTGGATCCACAATCAACACCCATGGAAGCAGCAGCCAAGAAGTCAAAAGATGCATTGCATTGGGCAAATCTGCTGCAAAAGACCTCTATGAAGTGTTGAAAAGCAAAGATGTCACCTTGAGGACTAAGGCACACTTGACCCAAGCCATAGTGTTTTCAATCGCCTCATGTGCAAGTGAAAGCTGGACAATTAATAAGGAAGACTGAAGAAGAACTGACACCTGTGAATTGTTGTGTTGGCGAAGAATATTGAATATACCGTGGACTGCCAAAAGAACAAAAGGTCTGTCTTGGAAGAAGTACAACCAGAATGCTCCTTAGCAGCAAGGATGGCAAGACCATGTCTTACATACTTTGGACAAGTTGTCAGGAGAGATCAGTCCCTGGAGAAGAACATCATGCTTGGTTAAACAGCATTAGTGAAAAAGAGGAAGACTCTCAAGGAGATGGATTGACACAGTAGCTGCAACAATGGGCTCAAGCATAACAACGATTGTGAGGATGGCGCAGGACTGGGCAGTGTTTCATTCTGTTGTTCATAGGGTTGCTATGAGTCAGAACTGACTTGATGGCACCTAACAACAGCGACATCTTACCAGTTCCAGTTGCTGCTAAGTTGATTCCAACTCATGGCAACCCCATGTGTACAAAGTAGACTGCTCCATAGGATTTTCAAGGCTGTGACCTTTCAGAAGCAGATCACTAGGCCTGTCTTCCAAGGCACCTCTGGGTGGGTTTGAACTTCCAACTTTTGGCTGTTAGACGAGTGCTTAACTGTTTGTGCCACAGGGACTCCTTCTTAAACAGATTAGCTCTTATAAATCCAATAACTAAGTTTTCTGGTGTGAATAGCAAACAGGTAATGTGAATGAAAGGTAGCTTCTGGGCTGCTGCTTACTCTGAGGCAATCAGTCATTCAGCAAACAGTTATTGCCTTGCTTCTGTGTATCAAGGCCAGATAAGACACACACCTTGTCAAATGGAATATGTGTCCAGTCACTTCCATGAACAACCACCTCCTTTGCCATGAGACCAGAAGAACTGGATGGTGCCCAGCTACAAATAGTGAACATTTAGATCAAGGATTCTAAAGAATTCTAATCAAAAGGAGGAAAATGTAGAACAGAATTTCAAACTTTAATGGAATCCAAACTTTCTGGAGCCATTCAGGCTGGATGATCTCCCCAAATTATTACCCTGAGGAAATATTTAAACCTTGAAATGAAACTATCCCCTAAAGTCATCTTTTAACCAAACAATAGTTTAGCATAATTAGAAAAGAATATCTGCATTAAGTGTTGTATTCTTTTATACAATTACCTATATGTGATCAAATTGACAACAGCAACTCAAAAGGATAGATGAGAAGCTTAGGTGGGCAGTGAGTTTGTGTTAATGATGGTGAAATAATTCGGAAAATGTTGTCAGTTAACCAATGTCACTGAATTTTAGATGTACAAATTGTTGAAGTTGTGTATGTTTGTAGTGTACATTTCCAAACAAACAAACAAACAAACAAACACATACCCTGACTACCCAAGGAACACACATTCTGGTTTGAGGAGAAAGACAAGTAAAAAGGCCATAGTGTGTACTATTGGGTTAGTTAAACCCTATGCAATGTCTTGTTCCCCCCCTCCTCCTTCTATGCTAGTTTACTCTTCTTTAAGACTCAGTTCTTGTATCTTCCCTCCCTAGATAGCTTTCCCATGTCAGATACTGCCAGGCTAGGATAGCGCCCATCATCTGTGTGCTCCTTTTTTTTTTTCTTTGCACATAGCTCTTTGTGACAGCAATTACCTATCTGTGGGCTTGTATTTTCCACTAAGCTGAAACAACATGCCTGACTTCTTATTGTGGCCCCAGCATCTGCCATACAGAAAAACTAAAACCCACAGCAACCCTATAGGACAGAGTAGAGCTTCCCCATAGGGTTTCCAAGGCTGTAAATCTTTGCAGGAGCAGACTGCCACATTTCTCCCTTGGAGTGGCTGGTGGATTTGAACTGCTGAGCTTTCGGTTAGCAGCCAAAGCACTTTAACCACTGTGCCACCAGGGCTCCTGCCATACAGAAAGCACTTAGTAAATACTTGTTGAACTGAACTGATGTACAGTTAAGGAGCAGCTGTGACATGGCCTTATAAAGTCAGAATGTTTCATAAAGGAGAGGCTGGAGCTGACCCTTGAACAATGACAAAATTAAGCACATGGACTCTGTGAGAACTGTCTTCAGAGCAGGAGGAAGACATGAAGCTTTTGAAAAACAAATAGATGAGTATAGCTGGAGCATAAGTGGACTGAGCATAAGTGAAATGACAAGAGATGAGACTGGAGATGAAGCCTGAACTAGATAAGAGAGGACTTTATGGGTACTTCTGAGAAGTTTGGAGCTGTCTTTTTGAGGACAGGGGGCATTTGAAAAGGACTGAAGGGATTTAACAATGGAAATGACAATCAGATTAGTGTTTTTAAGAAAGCAAGAGCAGAAACTGGGAATAGGTAGAAATCTATTGCAATAATTCTGGTAAGGCCTGAAGTTAGGCAGTAACAGTGGTGCCACAAAGGCAAGAATGCATACAGAGATGTTAAGGAAGTAAAATCAATAGAACTTAATCACTGACAGGATATGGGAATTGAGAGACCAAAAAAACAAGTTCAGGGTAGCTTCCAGGTTTCTCTCTTAGATGCCAGGAGGCTGATGATTCCATTAAGCAGATTAGGGCTGAGAAGGTTTGGGGACAAGAGAAGGATCGTTCAGTTTTGCCCATGTTTAAGTACATGGAGATACTAGGAATTGATTGAAGAAAGGAATTTGGGCAGAGATTGAGATAATCAGTTGTCATGGGTTGAATTATGTCCCCCAAAAAATACGTGTATCAATTTGGCTGGGCCATGATTCCCAGTATTGTGTGGCTGTCCTCCATTTTGTGATTATAATTTTATGTTAAAGAGGATTAAGGTGGGATTTTAACACCCTTACCAAGGTCACATCCCTGATGTAATGTAAAGGGAGTTTCCCTGGGGTGTGGCCTGCACCACCTTTTATCTTACAAGTAAAGGAAAGGGAAGCAAGCAGAGAGGGGGAAGCTAATACCACCAAGAAAGCAGTGACAGGAGCAGAGCGCATCATTTGGACCTGAGGTTCCTGCACAGAGAAGCTCCTAGTCCAGGGAAGATTGACAAGGACCTTGACAAGAGAAGTCCTTTCCCTGGGGCTGATGCCTGAATTTGGAATTGTAGCCTACTAGACTGTGAAAGAATACATTTCTCTTTGTTGAAGCCATCCACTTGTGGTATTTCTGTTACAGCAGCACTAGATGGCTAAGACATCAGTATTAGGATACATTTCATATTTGAAGCTTATAGGGCAGCATGAGCTCATGGCCTGGGTGTGTGTGTATATGCGTAGGGTGAGAAAGAGGAGGAAGGGAGAAATTGATAGGTGAAAGAAGTTAGTAAAGCTGGGACCACATTATTAAAACTGTTGAGTCCCTACTCCCTCTCTGGTTCCCCTTGGTGCCCAGCTCAGTGTGGGCAGCAGAGGATACAGCCTTCATCTGCAGAGAATGTAGTCTTAGCTACCTAGTATGATCCATTCAAAGGCTGCCCTCATCTCCTGTGAGGAAAGATACTCAATGATTTATCAAATATTTCACAGTGAGCAACAGAGCACATGGATTGTAGTTTGGGAAAGTGAACATATTTTTGTATTATCTTATTATTATCATTTTTTGTAAGAAATTCAATAGTTTCCTCTTTGGCTCTACACCCAGCAGCACATCTCAATCTTACTTTTGCCACTGTATGGAAAAGGCAGGCTTTTTGGAGTTGGGTGCCAGTTTGTGATGGTTAAGATTGTGTGTCAACTTGGCTGGGCCATGATTCTCAGTGTTTGGGCAGTTGTATAATGTGATCACTTCCCTGTTGCAATTTGATATGTGATCACCCCCACGATGGGATCTGCCGTGAGGAGCCAATCAGTTGAAAGGGAGTTTCCTTGGGCATGTGACTTGCATTGAATATAAGCAGACATTCTGGCAAGGCTTGGGGGCTTTTTGCTTGCGCTGGATTCTGCAGCTGGCTCCTGTTCGTCTGACCTCCGGTTCTTGGGATTTGAGCTAGCAGCTTACCTGCAGTCTTGCCTGCCAGTCTTGGGATTCATCGATCTTCTCAGCCTGTGAGCAAGAGCCCTGCTGTCTGACCTGCCGATCTTGGGTTTGCCAGCGCCTGCAGCTATGTGAATCAGGAGAAACCTCTATCCTGACCCATGGCCTTGGGATGTTCCAGCCTCTGCAATTGCTTGAGCCATATCTTTGATATAAATTTCTCTCTCTATATATGTTTATACGCTTTACTGGTTTTGTTTCTCTGGAGAACCCAGCCTAAGACAATGTTTTAGTCAGTGCCTGATCTGGGTGAGGAAACACTTTGACATTCTACCTCCATGAGTGTTGAGCTCATATTCCCTTTGGGCCTGGGGATAGTGTAGTCAGTGCTAATGCTAGTCCTACCTTTTCTCTACTCTCCCAGAGAATGTGAGAAACTGCTTAAGAGTTCATTGCAGAGTAAAGACTCACTGGAGAAGGCTCAAATGAGGCAGTAATGCGCAGCCTATTACCTTACTTCTGTGGACTCTCCCCTTACCTGAGACTCAAGTTTTCTGTTTAGAGTCAAAGTCTTTGACTGTAGGAAGCCCATGCTGCTGAGACTCTCACCAGGCATTTTAAAAATTGCTTCTGAAGAGGTCTGTGTCTAACACAGTACTGAGTATCTACCATAGTCACAGACTTTTTGGCTTTCTTTTTGCAGATTTCTGAGGTACATTGGGGAGAGTAAAGAGCCTTAGTCCTTAAGTCAAAAGAGCTAAACAACTGCAGGCAGCCTTGGAGAGGTTGTGTGATGTAGCACGGGCTCTCTGGAATCTCACTGAGCTGGGTTTGAATACTGACTGTGCATTAGACTAGCTGACTAATGTCTCAGAACCTAGTTATCTCACCTGTACAATGGGGATAACCATTCTTTACAGGACAATTACAAGAACTGAACGTGATAATGTATGTAGAATATTTGGGGCATGGCATAACTATTACTGGACAAGTCACTTCACTTTTCTGAATTTGTTTCCTCCTCTTAAAGAGTGAGGATGATGCCACATGCCTTGTAGAGTAGTTGAGAGGATAAAGTGAAATTATGTGTGTAGTTATCTTATACAAATATATTATCAAGGTTTAATTAGAGAAGAACCCAAGGATCTTGGCAACCAGTTCCAGAGTTTCAGCAGTAACACACGTATCCTTACGTTGACCTGGAATTTCTCCCCTTTATTATAGTTCTTTTCATCCTGTTTGACCTTCCAGGAACATGAAAAAGTGTTGATGTTCCTTTTTATTTTTCTCATGCACTGAAAGATATAATCTACTTATCCCTAGCCTTTAGGTTTTTTTAAAAAAAAAAAACCTTGATTTTACTGGCAAACTATTTTCTTATTTGTAATTCTCTATGTTACTTTATTCTGAATTCTCTCTAATTTCTCCATTGCTTATGATGCCTACAACAGGAAATGATCTTCTAAATAAACAGAATTACTCAGACTGATTCCTTTCTGTCCCTCATTCCCCAATGTCTTTTGAAAACATATCTATACCTTTATTATACAAATGTCATCACTTTACAGAAATTTTGGAGAGAAGAAAAATCACCTGCAATTCCATCAGTACAATTAATATTGTCTATAAACATAGATAACCACAATATAGCTTATATACACAAATATGAACTTTGCTTTTTTTTTTCTTTTACATTATGCCATAAGTGCTTTCTATATTGCTACATGTCTTTCTATATAGTACCTATCTCACAGAATTGTGAGAATTCAGTGCTTACCATTGTGTCCAGCATATAGTTAGTGGTCCGTAAATGGGGGCTGTTATTACATGACTTTGTCTAGTGTTTGTATTATTTCCTTGTGGATGCTCAGAGTGGATTTACCAAGTTAGGTATGAATGCACTTTAGGCTCTTCATGCACGTTGCCTGCCACACTGTCTAAAAGGGTCCTATCCATTTATAAAACCCTCAGCATATGCAAGAGTTTCACTGTTCCTCATCAACACTTGGAGTTCCCCTACCTCCTCCTGCCCGCCCCCCCTTTTTTTTTAGATTTTTGGGAGCTAATTTAATAGGTAAAAAATGCAACCACATTATTTATTTTTAATTTTCTTTATTTAATAACTGTCACGGTTGAGCTTTCTTTTTTTTTAATGTTTACTGCCTATGTTTCCTCTTTATGGCCTACTTCTATTTAACTGTTGGAATTGCTTGATATTGCCTTCCTGAATTACATGGGCTCATTTAATAAAGATATTAATCTTCATCACATGGGCTGCAAATACTTTTCCTGTCTTATTTTGGCTATAGGTTTTAAAAAAAAATTTACATATACACATTTTAAGATTCATGTATCCTTAAATTCGGGCTGTTGAATTTAATCCATTTTTACAATTAAGTGAGGGCAGTTGCAATTGAATTTATGTCTCCGGGGTATACTGCCATGACCTCCTCCTCACTCCCAACTTGGTATAATTTAGAACATTGATGAGCTAATATCTGGCTCATTGGCTCAGGTTAAATGGATCACAAATTGTGGTATAATGGCAAAAGAAACTTTGGAAAAAATTTAGGCTGTGCAACTTTCACCAAGTAATTTAACTTCTCTGAGCCTCAGTTGCCTCATCTGAAAAATAGAGATGGCTCACAAGTTTATTTTGAAAAACAAAGCAAAAACAAATTAACCTAATGGAAAATGCTCAAAATGTGAAATGTTATTACCAATAAAGATGTGGCAGGAAAGGACTCTAAAGGGCATGTCAGTCACTGAGAGTTAAGTTTGTAACAGTGTTTATTCATGCAACCCCATGGAAGCTACAGTCTAAGCTCCATGGGGGGAGGAGCCACGTCTTCTTTGCCATTGCTGTATTCCCCAGTGCCTGTCTTAATGCCTGGAACATGGTCTGCTCCAAGCTTGGTGGAGCCTGATCCCTTCCTCCTACTTCTAGAAGTATAGACACTGGCCCCAAGTGTTGAGGGTGGTTGTGTAGTATCACCAGCTAATACATGTTTTCATACTAATGGTTCGATAAGTCCTACTTCCTCGCTTGGTGTTGGAATTAAGTTGTGTGTCATTTTCATGCTGACACTTTTTAAGGATGGGCATATCTGCTCCTTTGCTTCCTGACTTCTGTGATCCTTCTGCTTTTAGTGTCTCTTTAGCAATATCAGCCCCTTAGGTAAGTACTGCATCTAGTGTGGCATCAAGGCCCTGTTATGGATTGAATTGTGTCCCCCCAAAATGTGTGTCAACTTGGCTGGGCCATGATTCCCAGTATTGTGTGATTATCCACCATTTTTTATCTGATGTGATTATCCTATGTGCTGTAAATCCTACCTCTATGATGTTAATGAGGCAGGATCAGAGGCAGTTATGTTAATGAGGAGGACTCTATAAGATTAGGTTGTATCTTAAGCCTATCTCTTTTGAGATATAAAGGAGAGAAGCAAGCAGAGAGACAGGGGGACCTCATTCCACCAAGAAAGTGGTGCCAAGAGCAGAGCATGTCTTTTGGATCAGGGGTTCTTGTGCCGAGAAGCTCCTAGTCCAGGGGAAGACTGATGATAAGGACCTTCCTCCAGAGCCGACAGAGAGAGAAAGCCTTCCTCTGGAGCTGATGCCCTGAATTTGGACTTCTAGCCTACTGGACTGTGAGAGAATAAATTTCTGTTTGTTGAAGCCATCCACTTGTGGCATTTCTGTTATAGCAGCACTTGATGACTAAGACACACCATAACCAGTTTTTCTAGTTTCACCTACCTGTTCAGCATTTTTCTCCTGTTACACCTGTGTCTTGTTCTAGCTCTTTTTTGAATACTGTAGATAGTCAGGTTAGGAAAATGGAACTTTGTTTTTTAATCTTGAATTGGGTATTTTATAATTCTTATTTCTATCTAAGCCTTCTTTTCCACAAGATAAATTGTCTTACTTACCCAGAATCTATCTAATGAATTTCATTCCCTTGTCACCTCCACCAAAAAGTTGCCACTTACATAATCTGAAATCTGCTCGATATTCAAGCATCACTGGATTGTTTTCCTGGCTCAGCCTGATGAATTGTTGCATCTATTTACCCACTAAATTGTGGGCTGTTTGAGGACAAGTTGCCTTTGTCTTAGTCTTCCTTTTACCCCCAGTACCAGTATGCAGCAGAAGCTCAAAAAAGTCCAGTTTGGAAGCAGAAGCTTTGGATAACTTGCCTTTTCTTCTAACTTGATTAGAAATGATCATTGAAGATGCACCCACACATGTGATCTGTCTCCTATTTATGGCTGCCACAGTGAGCTTTCTCACCACCTATGCCAGGTTTGGTGGTAGTACATTAAGTCCAACAAGACAGATATGCTTCATGATTACATGGGCTCCTAATGTAGTGGACACATATATCTTTTATGGTAAAATTTGTTTACCACCCTAGAGTTATGTCTAGAATATACAGACATCTCCGAGACCTAAAGAACATATTTCCCTTGATTTAGAGTAATGGGGTAGACAAGGAAGGAGCTAACAAAACTATTGTTTGGTTTTTTTATCTCAGACTATAATTTCAGCTCTTCATGATTGGAACCTTGTAGACATCTGCCACCCTTTCCTCCAGGACTGGTATTTTTGAAGATATCATTGCAAATGCTTATCTGGCAAGTGTATGGTCCATTCATCATAAGGACTCAGCCAAGTTCTCTGAAGAACTCCCACTCCCACCTACCCTGATCCACCTTCTTCAGGTTTTTTCTTGCAAGGAGATGCTAGGTCTTGGTGCGATTTGGGGGTTAAGGGTATGAGGTTCTTCACATGAATGGCAAAGCTGGTACCAAAACAAACAAGCAAAAACAAACTCATTGCTGTTGAGTCAATAGGACAGAGTAGAACTGTGCCATAGGGTTTCCAAGGAGCAGCCGGTGGATTCTAACTGCCAACCTTTTGGTTAGCAGCCAAATGCTTAACCACTGCACCACCAGGGCTCCTAGTGATCTATCAGATCTAAACTTCTTTCCCTGCAGAAGGTGAGCAATACTATCCGATGTTCTACATTTTTACTCTGGGAAGCCTGGCCCAGGTGCAAAGTGGGTCTGAATGACAGGTTAGAGAAGAGCCTCAAGCATGACTCAACAAGGCAGGGGGGCCACACTGACTGGATTTTAGACTAGAAATCATACTTTGTTTTTCTTCCTGGGGGATGTGTGCTGTGTCTCTTCACAGGCTGATGAGTTGGAGTTGCCCTGGGGTTATGTCATAGTCCAAGACAGTGAGTACAGGGCTCAGGAGTGATACCACTGAGAAGCTAACTTTGAAGATTTCAGATGTACAGTGCACTAAGAAGAGTACTTACAACTGAAGGATGACCCTGGGAGTCAATTCCAGAGAGTTTGCAAGTCTCTTTCAACTTTGACCTTTAATTGTCCTTTATGCTTGGCTTCCTTTTAAACCCTGTACGTTCCCTTGTTAAGGAGTCCTATCATTTCTAATTATCAAAATCTGCATTAAAAATCTATCATGGAGCCCAGATAGCTGAAGTATGAGAGGAAGAACAGGCCTACACGGGGTTTCTCATCACTGTGGCAAGGATGATGGCACACAAACACATCACATTGGCTTCTGAGTCTAGATCTATAAATATATTTATTATAATATAACAAGAACTTAACAATAAACATATACTATGTACAATACGATTACAGAGAACCCTGTTTTATATCATTCACAGAAATAGCCAGTTTTGCTCCAGTGTGATAGATGAGGAGAGAAACGGAATTTCAATGTCACCTGTGTTGAGTCCTTCTGATCACTAATACCTCCGTTGGAGGCAGACGTACACCAACGCTGACATCAGCCCTGCCCCAGGCAGTTAGAAATTTGTGCTCCAGTCCTTGGGTTCACACTTGCACCCTGTTTGACATAAATACTTTAAATGACATACAATGTATGTAGTTTTGTGCTTATTACTTTTTTAAAATAATAAATAATATTAAAAACTGCATAACGAAGCTCGGTATATCTTGTCCAAGTGGGAGCCACACTTCGTAGTGCTAGAAGTTGATGCCTGACATTAGAACTGGGATTCTGTGTCATCAAATACCAAAGATGGAAAGCGTGTCCTGTCCTTTTCTCCTTGTAAATGATCTTATCGTGAAATGATGACGGCAAGTTGACTTTCCAGATATAAAAATGGTAAATCTGTATTTGGTACCAACTTCAACTCAACAGCACAGTGGCAGCATTCTTCCTGCACTGGAATGGAAACTGATTACCATGTGAGGTTTGAGGGTCTGTGGACTAGCAGAAAGGCCTTTCTCTTTGAGCCACCTGTGTGCGCCCCCCGGCTTCCTCTTTCTCAGGTTCACCTGCTACAAGAGGAGTGATCCTGGTCATGCCCATCAGGCCTGGGCTGCCAAGGCTCGCCTAAGAAGGCTGTCCCCATCCTGACGGCTCTTGCAGCAGGTGTCTTAATATATAGCTATAAATATCAAAAATAGTCTCCTGTGCTTTATAGACAATTTATTCTCCCACCCTCCCTCCTTCCCTTCCCACCTGGCCTGGGTCCTCAGCGTTGCCTCATGGAGGGAGCTGCACTGGTGTCAGGAGCCAGAAGTGGTTTCCTTCTGGAATGGAATCTTCTTCGGTTGACAAGGCCTCCACGAGGCACAGCTCTTATGGGGCTGTCTGGGAGTTGCTTTTTCTAAAAATAAAACAGGGGCATTTTCCCCAACCCCCAGGAGAGATCCTCTATTCTGCACATAGAAAAATTAGAGCAAATGTCCCACTCTGGCACTACCTAGCTTTGGAAATTTCCACATCATTGTCTCTCTTGTGGACCCCCTCCTTCTCTCTGTACTTAAAAATAGCCTTTTATTTATCAAGAAAATGCCTTGGAAATCTAAATAATTTATATTGGATAAGAGAAAGCTAGCACAATCCCCTTGTCCTTCTCCAGCAAAAACATGGTAGAAAAACCTGTGAAGGACAGACAGCTCTCTCCCACTGTCCCGACCACCATCCCTGCAGCCCTGCTCCAGCCACACCCTGGCTCTGCATGGTGTAGCAATGCTTCTCCTGGGCCCCAGTGGAGACCAGCAGCCTCCAAGACCTTGGGCACCACAGTATTGTCCACTGTTTTCTCTCAGCCACTGAAAGTGTGGATTGGTTAAAAAACAAACTGGAATCAAAGTGGTAAGGACACTTTGATCTTATTCCAAGAGAGCCTGATGCCTTCTATTGTCATAGGATAACTGATCTATGGTTGTTGAGGAATCAAGCTTGCTCTGCAGGAAGGAAAAAACAGCTTCTCTCTCCCAGTTGAAAAATATGTGAAACTCTATTGCACCGGGCAGAGTGAGTGCCTCCGTTCAGAGCAAGTGCCTCCACGGGAGCAGGCAGGTCCCGTCTGGCTATGTCCAGGGCTCCTGCTGCTCGTTTCACCTAAAGGCGAGGATGATTTTCTACATTCAGTGTAGAGAATATTCAAAAAGTTTAGCGCAGTGATTCCTTGATTGTGTCTTGTTGGCCTCTTCCTGGGATTGCTGAAAACTTGTCATTGTGTAGCATTTACCTCACCAGACTTGTCCACAGTCTTGTCATGGGCTTTCAGTTGATGTCAGCCGCTTTGAATATACTTCTTTATCACCACGCAGCCATGTCTGAACACAGGACAGGGCATATGCGGTAAGAGGGTCCACGTGTTGGTTGCCGGCTCATAGGCTTCCATATTGCCCAGGGCGGGCCCCTCACTGCTAACGATACCTCCGGTTGCATAAATCTTGCCATCGAGCACCACGGCACTGTCAGGGAGAAAGCGGGAAGAGAGTTAGGCATTTCACTTCCAACTTAGACTTGGAGCTTGATTCTCAAGGCTGTGACCTGTGCAGGCTGCCTAAATGTTTTGCAAAGGTGGCACATGATCTTGCCGCTCTGCTTAGCCCTCTGACCCCAGCTGAGATAAGAAAAAGGCCTTTCCTCCCAGGCCAATTAGGACAACATGCCCTCCTCCCCTGTGAGCTGCTGGAGAAACTTACATATATACCAGGCCTCCGCAGACCTGCTGGGAGGGGGACAGCCTCTGTGGACAGGCTCTTGGCTCAGTTCACTGAGTCTTTATTGAGTGTTTTTCTTGTGTCGTACATTCAGAGCCTTCCCATAGCTCAGATCAAGTTGGGAACATGACTCACAAGACAGTAAGACTTTGGGGAATGATAGGAGGCAGGGTAATAAGGAGCTAACTCACAATTGAACATCAGCCACTTGATTGGGAATGCTGCCCCTGCTGTGGTGAGCAGAGTCAGACCTTCCTGCTGTGTGACCTGGTGCTGTTACCTGCCTGTGACCGCAGGGGCCAGGCACACTCTCTGCAGGGTTACCAGTGTCGCCCCGGGCCCTTCCTTTGTGACACCTACTGCCTTGTCCTGTGTCTCAGTTAGCTCTTTCAGTCATGAGAGCTCAGCACTGCTCCCCTCTACACCTATTCTCCTAATGAATTTCAGCTACCCTTTCACACTGATGTCCAGATCTGTGTCTCCAGCCCTGACTTCTCTCCTCTTTCAGCTGATGGCCATTTCTTCCTGACTATCCCTGAAATCGAACATATAGCTTTTTAAGATTCCATCCATTTCTGAAATTCTGAGCCTCAAACAGAACATGTCAGTCTAGACTTCTTAAAGTTGATTGCAACTCATGGCAACCCATGTGTTTCAGAGTAGAATTGTGAGCTATAGACCCCAAAGATGCCAACCTTGTCTCTTACAGCTCCATGCCATCCAGGCCTCTCATATTTCTCCCTTTGTGGCATATCTTTTCCGTGCTTCTCTTGCAAGACTCAACTTGAATCTCTCTTCTGGCATTAAGTCTTTCCCCAGCCACTTTTGGTCTCAGATGTGGTGTGGGAGTCCTCCCCACAGGTGGTGCTCAGACCCCCCGTTATCTTGATCAGTGGACACTGGAGTCAGACTTTGCCCTGCACACTGTCCACATGTAGAGTGTGTAACATAAAAGTAAGGATAGAGGACCATAGAATCTTCATGTGAATAGGGGCTTAGCAGTTATCTGGTCCTCGTCTGTCTTATGGACAGGAGAACTTCCCCAGAGAGGGTAAGTTCTATGCCCAAGATCACAGGACAAGTTAGTAAGTAGATTATATCTTTTCTAGGTATAGCTACACAAATAGTGGGCCTTCCATAAATACTTAATGCTGCTCACATATTGAGGATTCCATGATTCCCTACTGCATAGGCACAAGGTGTCTTAGGAAGGATCTGCTGTGGAATTGCTGAGTGGGTTTCCTGGACCCCTTTTTAGTCCTTGTTCCTCGCAGTCCAGGACGAGATGAGGCTAGAAGAGCATGGACTGGTGTCTCACCGTCCAGGGTAGTGATTTTTTCTGGGCCATGGAGCCAGGCCAACTGCAAACCAGACTCTGACCTCTTCCCTCTCTTTCTGCAGGGGCTGGTGTGTGTGTGTGTTTGCCTAGTTAGCCTCTTGAGACTCTATGACATGTGTGTCCTGTGCCACTCACTGGGTCTAGCTTCAAAAAGCCATTAGGATCATGTGTGTGATCACAGCATTCCTCTCCCCTGCAGGGCATCGCCCAGCTCCATCTGTGATGGGGCAGCTGTCCTGAAGGAGAACTGACTTCAGAGCACCACCCTCACCTCTCGCTGGGAGGAGGTCTGGCCTTGAAGGACCTGGGCCTGGTGGCTTTAGGAAACACTTCATTCCAGGCTTTTAGATGGGTCAGCTGGAGCCACAAAGTTGGGCTTCTGGGCCATGGCTGCCCTTGGGTGCTTCATACTCTGCCCCGGGACTAATGTCCATCGCCTGTGGTTGAGGGGGAATCCAAGCTGCTCTGCTGTGGGCTAGAAACTAGGGCAGGATGCGGAGCTTTGGTCATCTACTGGTGGGAAGTCATTATGATCAAACCCCTTCTGTTGTTTCTACCTCCTGCCCTCCTCCTTCCCTCCCTTAGCTGCATCCTGCAGCCCCCTCACCTGCAGAACTGGCGAGAGTGATTCATGTTTGGGCCCGCCTTAATGTTTCCTTTTTCAGGGTCGTAGATGGTCGTAGCTCTGGCATAGGCCCCACCCAGGATGAAAACAAAGCCATTGAGGGTGACGGCAGGAGCATACTTGTTGTCTGTGAGGAGAGCAGAGCAGATGGTCAAGGCGGCTTTTCTCTACCTTCCCTCCTGTCCTTTCCCAACAGGGGAAGGGGGCTGAAAGACCTCCAATAAGTCACTGATTGGCCTCAGGACAAGGCCTGGAGTCAGAAGGCATGGGGTGCACAGACTTGACTTGCCCTTTCTCCAGGTCATGGGATCCACAGCTGCACCTGGGGCCTGGGGTTTGCCCCCCACCCCAGATCTGTATCTGCAGAACTGTTGGGCTTAGCCTGGCTTCTGTGCTGAGGATATTGACACTGAATAAAGCAATGAGATGGAGGTGTGACACTGGCCCTGGGCTGAGGAGACAGCTGGCTCTCACCAATCATTGGGGACTCAATGAAGCTCCATGTGTTGGTCTGTGGAACGTAGGATTGGAGGACACCTGCAGCTCGGCCGGCCTCATTCACACCACCAAACACATAGATCTTGCCGCCACACACGGTGGCTGCTGCAGAGTGCACTGCCTTTGGCAGAGGGGCCACTGCCTCCCACTGGTTGGTGATGGTGTCGTACCTGCAGAGAGAAGAGAAAAAAAGCCTTGGGTCAAAGATGGGCTTTGTGCAGGGCAGAGCCATAGCCCAGGGCAGCAAATATTCGGGGTGTGCCAACCACTATCTGCTTCCTGCCCTTCTTATCTCTGGCACAGCCCGAGACCACAGTGCTGGGGCCACTTGGTATGAGCCACTCAAGGCCTCCTATGATCTGGCCCAAACTAGCCTCTCAGCTTCCCTCTTGAGCCCCTGGGGGGCTCTATTCTGCCTGCTACAACCTCTACTTAAGTTCTCGTCTCCATACATTTGCTCCCACCGTGCTCCCCATTGTGAACCCCTTCAGCCCTCTCTCCTCAGCTTAGTCCTACCTCTTCACTCAGCAATCCTGCACTAGCCTCTCCTGTATACCCAGGCTCTGTTCTGGAAACAGGGTTAATTAAGCACCATTCCTGCCCTCAAGGAGCTTATGGCCTAGTGGGGGGACAGCCAAATGAAACATGCAGGACGATACATGTATGATGGTGAGAAACCCAAGCTGCACGAGGAAGGGGGCACCTAGCCTGCTTTAATGGGTCAGGCCAGGCTTCCTGCAGGAGCTGATGTCTGAGCTGGACTGTAAAGTATGAATAAACTACTAGCTAGGTGAATGGGGCCACCACTCATCTGTCAGCTTGTACTGTGGAGGCTTGTGTGTCGCTATGATGATGGAAACTATGCCACCAGTATTTCAAATACCAGTAGGGTCACTCATGGTCAACAATTTTCAGCAGAGCTTCAAGATTAAAGCAGACTAGGAAGAAAGGCCTGGCAATCTACTTCCAAAAATTAGCCAATACAAACCCTATGCATCACAACAAAACATTGTCCAATATAGTGCTGGAAGATGAGCCCCTAGGTTGGAAGCCACTCAAAATACACAGTGGCCACAACACTGGACTCAAGCATACCAATGATCGTAAAGATGGCACAGGACTGGACAGTGTTTTGTTCTAGTGTGCATGGGGTTGCGTGGATCGGGGCTGACTTGACAGCAACTAACAACAACAGGTAAATGGGGACTAGAGGGTGGGCATAGGAAAAGAACTGAAGGCGAAGGGAGACATGCAGGCAAATGTGGCATTCTGGGGGAATTTAGAGTAGTTTAGAATGGCTGGAGGTAGGGAGTAGTTTGTGTGCCAAGCTAATGGATATGGACTTTATCTAGGGGCCAGTGGGGGAAACCCTGGAAGTTTTAAGCAGGGGAGTAACATGATCAAATTTGGATTCTATTTAATTTTTTATTTTTTTCCATACAAAAATTTATACATACATTGTTATATGACCCTAATTGCTCTCCCCATACTGTGACAGCACACTCCTCCTTTCCACACCTGATTCCCCATGTCCATTCAACCAGCTCCTAACCCTTTCTGCCTTCCCATCTCACCTCTGGACACAAGATGCCTGTTTAGTTTCTTGTATCTACTTGAGCTAAGAGGCACACTCCTCACAAGTATCACTTTATGTCCCACAGTCCAATCCAATCCCTGTCTGAAGAGTTGGCCTTGGAAATTATTTTAGTTCTGGGCTGATAGAGAATCCAGGGGCCATGCTTTCTGGGGTACCTCCAGTCTCAGTCAGACCATTAAGTCTGGTCTTCTTACTAGAATTTGAGTTCTGCACCCCACCTTTCTCCTGCTTCATATTTGGATTCTAGAAAGATCTCTGCAGCTGCAGTGTGGAGAATGAACTGGAGGGGGAGGCTGGAAGCAGGGAGCTTGGTGAGAAGTGACAGATTGTCAGGCCTTTCTTCCACAGTGCCACTGGGTGGGTTTGAACCTTTAGGTTAATAGCTGATCACAGACCACTAGTACCACCCAGGGGCCTGAGTTTTATTCATAGTGAGTTTAAAGTATCTGGGCAACAGATTGGGGGTGTCCAGCAGGCAGTGAGTGAAACATTCAGCTTTTGGGCCAACAGCACATAGATGGAAAATGAAGAAAAGGAGTTAATAGTTCTCTAGGGAGAGTGTGTGGGCAAGGTCAAGACTGAGCACACATGTTGAGTGAAATTAGTCAGTCACAAAAGGACAAATATTGTATGAAACCACTATTGGAAGAACTCAAGAAAAGGTTCAAACACAGAAGAAAACTTTCCTTGATGGTTATGAGGGTGGGGAGGGAAGGAGAGGGGAATTTACTAACTAGATAGTAGACAAGGACCATCTTAGGTGAAGGGACAGACAACATACAATATAGGGGAAGTCAGCACAACTGGACTAAAGCAAAAGCTAAGAAGTTCCCTAAACACAACCAAACACTTTGAGGGACAGAGTAGCAGGAGTGGGGGTCTGGGGACCGTGGTTTCAGGAGACATCTAGGTCAACTGGCATAGCAAGGTTTATTAAGAAAATGTTCTGCATCCCACTTTGGTGAGTGGCATCTGGGGTCTTAAAAGCTTGCAAGCGGCCATCTAAGATGAATCAATTGGTCCAAACCACTTGGAGCAAAGGAGAATGAAGAACACCAAAGACACAAGGAGAATATTAGCCCAAGAGACAAAAGGGCCACATAAACCAGGGACTCCATTATCCTGAGACCAGAAGAACTAGATGGTGCCCAGTTATCACCAATGACCGCCCTGGCAAGGAACACAACGGAGTCCCTGACAGAGTAGGAGAAAAGTATGGAGCAGAACTCAAATTCACGTAAAAAGACCAGACTTGATGGTGTGACAGAGACTGGAGGAACTTCCAAAGCCATGGCCCCCAGATGCTCTGTTAACCCAGAACTAAAATCATTCCCAAAGCCCATTCTTCAGACAAAGATTAGACTGGACTATAAAACATAAAATAATACTTGTGAAGAATGTGCTTCTTAGTTCAATCAGATACATGAGACCAAATGGGTGGCTTCTGTACAGAGGCAGGATGAGAAGGCAGCAAGGGACAGGAGCTGGTTGAATGGACTCAAGAAACCCAGGTGGAAAGGGGGAGTGTGCTGTCACATTATAGAGATTGCAACTAATGTCACATAACACTACATATAAATTTTTGTATGAGAAATTAACTTGAGCTGTAAACTTTCACCTAAAGCACAAAAAAAAAAAAAAAAAAAAAAAACCCAGACTGAGCACAAACTCTCGGGAAATGCTGGCATTTAGAAGGGAGCTGAGAGGAAGCCTCAGAGGAGTGGCCAGAGGGTAAGATGGGCAGTGGCCAGAGGGTAAGACGGGCAGTGGCCGGAGGGTAAGACGGGCAGTGGCCGGAGGGTAGGAATGGGCACTGGTCAGAGCTACAGAAGCCAAGAGAGCTTCAAGTGAGGAGGATGTGATGAGAGGTCAAGAGGGAGACCGAAGGCATCTCAGGTCACTGGTGGTCTTGTCAGGGGCACTTTAAGTGGATGGGAGGTGCAGAAGCTATTTGTGCATTGAAGGGTGAAGAGGAGGCAAGGGGCTAGCCATACTGGTGTAGAGTTCTCTTGGAAGAAACTTAGCTGTGAAGGTGGGCAGAGACGGCAGGACCTAGAGAGGAATATGGAGCTAAGGAAGGGGTTTATCAGTGGTGTGCTGGGAATGGTCAATGACCAGCTCTTCAGGGATAAAAGCCCTGGCTTGTAGCATTTGCTAATTTCTGGGATGTAAATTCTCCCACCATGGCCTACTTTAAGTCACCAAAGTGACATCACTGAACACGCAGTTGGGAAGACATGCACAATAGGACACCATCATATAGAATTTCTACCATATAAAGACACAATAAGGAGCCCTGGTGGTGCAATGGTTAAGTGCCTGGCTGCTAACCGAAAGGTTGGCAGTTCGAATCCACCAGCCACTTTGCTGGAGAAGAGACCTGGTGATCTGTTCCTGTGAAGATTAAAGCCTAGGAAACTATACGGGACAGTTCTGCTCTGTCCCATAGGATAGCTATGAGTCAGAATTGACTCGATGGCACACAGCAACAAGACACACTAGACAGACATGACCTAAAGAACATAGATTGTGGTAAAATGTAAAAATTTAGGGAGTGATGAGTTTTGAGTATATATTACCTTTGTTTTTAATATAATTTCTTTAATTATAAGTTTATATTATTTAATTTTTAACAATGGCTTAACAACTGGCTCTTGGAATTCCTGAAAACTGAACCATCGGTTCTCACACGCCAGTATGAGTCAGCCCAGCACACCACTGACTTTGTCTGAAATTTAGGTAGGAAAGGTTTAATTGTGTTTATATGCTGATAAGAGGGAGCCCAACTGGAGAAGGAAAGATGAAATATAAATGTAACAGAGGGGACAGCTATAATGCAAGGCTCCCAGGAGCTGGATGCAAATGGAATGCAGAGTGGGGAGGGGAAGCCATGTTCATTTGGGCGAGAGAGAGGAAGACAAGGATAGCTGGAATGCAGGTGCATTGTGGGAGTGATGGCAGGAAGTTGAGGAGTTCTTAAATGGTGGTTCTCTTTTTCTCTGTGAAGCAGGAGTCGGAGTTGTTCAAAGCATTGGGAGAGGCCATGGGGAAAGGTCCCCGGGAGGTGTAAAGGTTAACACACTCAGCTGCTAACCAAAAGGCTGGAGGTTTGAGTCTACCCAGAGGTGCCTTGGAAGAAAAACCTGACAATCTACTTCTGAAAAATCTGCCATTGAAAACCATATGGAGCACAGTTCTGCTCTGACACACGTGGGGTCAACATGAGTCAGAATCGATGCAACCACAAGTGGTTTTATGTGGTAAGAGACTGGAAAAGAGAGATTAAGATAAGAAATACCTGCTCTTGAGAGTGGGAGAAGTTGCTGACAAGTGAAAAACAGGAAGATGGCTATGTAGCAGTAGGGACCCTGTAGAGGTTGCAGGTCTTAAAACTGTAGTGGAGCCAATCTATAAGACTGTGATTAAGGCCACATAAACCAGAGACTCCATCAGACTGACACCAGAAGAACTGGATGGAACCCGGCTATCGCCAATGACCGCCCTGACAGGAAACACAACAGACCGTCCCTGATAGAGGAGAAAAGTGGGGTGCAGATCTCAAATTCCAGTAAACAGACCAGACTTAATGGCTTGGCTGAGACTGGAACGACCCCAGAAGACATGGCCCCCGGACTCTCTGTTAGCCCAAAACTAAAACCATTCCTCAGGCCAACTCTTCAGACAATGATCTGACTGGACTATGCGACATATTTAATGATACTTGTGAAGACTGTGCTTCTTAGCTCAAATAGATACATGAGCCTAAATGAGCAGCTCCTGTTCGGAGGTGAAATGAGAAGGCAGAGAAGGAAATGAAAAGGCAGAGAAGGTCAGGAGCTTGTTGAATGGACATGGGAAATCCGGGGTGGAAAGGAGGAGCGTGCTGTAACAGTATAGGGAGAGCAACTAGGGTCACATAACAACGTATGTATGAATTTTTGTATGAGAGACTAACTAGAATTCTAAACTTTCACTTAAAGCACAGTTAAAAAAAAAAAAAAAGACTGATTTTCTCCATGAGTTGGACTGCACAGATCTGTGTGGTGCAGAAGACAGACCTGCGTTGGCAGACAGATCAAAGTGGCAGAGTAAGATGATGGGAGAAGTGATGGAACAGGAGTTCCAGGCCAGAAACTGAAAACAGGAAGCACTGACAGGGAAGAGGGGATGGGATTCAGTGGAGTGGCCAAGGAACTAGAGAGCTCTCTGCACTGCAGCTTGAATCTCAGTCCTCAGCCTTCGTCAGGTGCCCTGAGGGCTGCCCTCACGCGCTCTCTCATTTCCCAGGCACTCAGTCTGCACCTCCCATCCCACTGGGAGGCACAGCTACCACTCACCATGTGGTTCACGACTGTACTGTGTGTGTCTGGGCCCCAGGCGGGGTCTCCACTGTGTGCTTGCTGCACCACCAAAAAAAAAAAACAAAGCCACCCCAAAACCAAACCCATTGCAGTCGACTTGATTCTGACTCATAGCGACCCTACAGGACAGAGTAAAACTGCCCCATAGGGTTTCCAAGGAGTGGCTAGTGGATTCGAACTGTCAACCTGTTGATTAGCAGCTGAACTCTTAACCACTGTGCCACCAGTGTGGCTTTTTTCCAGCACACATTTTCTAGGAAGAGCCCCTGGGTGGCGCAAATGGTTAAGCGCTCCACTACTAGCTGAAAGGTTGGCAATTCAAACCCACTGAGATGCACCTCAGGAGACAGGCCTGGTGATCTGCTTTTGCAAACCCTACGGAGCACCTCTACTCTGCCCACGTGGGTATCCATGAGTTGGAATCGACCTGAGGGCAGCTAACACCACCACCACCAGCACACTGGGCCTCTCTTTTCCTGGGCGCCTCCTTTGGACACCAGTTGGAACCCGACCACAGCTCAGTGCCTTGTGAGAGGGCCTCACTTAGCTGGTGCCTGTGGCTCTGAGCGTGTGGGGTAAGGGGATGGCTGTGCGATGTCTAGCCCTCAGCTTGTGAAGAGTCAGGATTTGAGAAGAGGCGGAATTATCTGAAAGGGCAGCAGGAGCTGATTCAATTAAGCCACAGATGAATGATATGTGGCTAATATGCAATGAAGTGAGTGTCTTTGTGGACAGTGTCAGAAGTTCAGATATCTGTTTTTTAAGCCATTGTGGCAGAGCTCCAAAGCGCCCCTGCAGAAAGAGCCGGGAGACAAGATTATTGGCTTGTTAGTTCTCAGTCTTTCGGTATAATGGCACATTCCACCAAATGTGAATTTCCCAAGAGCTTGTTATTCCAGATGGCTGATTGCCAAACCACAAACCCTGCCGTCAGCCCAATCTGTCAGCTTCCTGCTTGAGAAGAATATGCTAATGACATGCAAATGAACCCCAGAGTGAGGCGCTTGGCTATCATTTATCCAGTAACCACAGCTCCTGAAATACATTGCTATAAAATATTAGACCCAGGTATTTATATAATGATATAATACAGGTTTGTCTATTGCACTGTTGTTTTAATCTATAATTATATAATCTTGCTCTATTCCTATAATACAGTAATGTAATATAATTATAATGCACCATCTATCTCATTCATTATCAATATAATAGCAATTTGTACCATTAGTGCCTCCTGGGGAATAAAGCATACTCGTGTCTGTCCCCATTATCCTGACCTTCCTGTCACCCTGAATTTGCATCATTGCAACCATGTTGCACAGAAATGGACTTGCCCAAAGGGGCTCCAGAAATGCTCCTTGGGAAGCAGTGGGTGGGCAACAAATCCCTCTTCCTTTGCACCCTCCGCCCTGCTTTCATGCATACTAACCCCGGAGGCTTCAAGTCTGCACCCTGGTCCCTACAAGGCCAGCCGACTGATCCTGGGGGAGCTGAGGAAGGGCTCGGGTCCCCTCAGGGCACCCTGCTGTCCGAGACTGTTCATCTACTGGGCTTCCCAAGGAGGTTGTTTCATAGCGGGAAGGCCTAACCCCCCAGGAAAGGCTTATGCAGACAACTCCAGGAATGGGGAGCAGAGGAGAGGAGCTTGTCCCCACCTCTTAGCTGGTGCATTCTGATCCTCAAACAAATCCCCGTATTTATCAACAAGTATAAGTTTGCAAAATGAATAATCAGTGTCTTAGGAGATTAAAAATAGCTGACAAAAGCAAGACAGGATGACAGATCTAGCTCAGTTTACTCCTACATAGAAAACGTCTCCTTATTCATGTGTTTATTATTGGATGACAAATGGTTGGAAGCTGGTGCTTCCAGAAGGCTTCAGGGCAACGATGGCGGTGCACTGGGTCATGGCACAGGCAGCAAGCGTTAGAGCTGGTCCAGGCTCAACAACAGTACCATATTTTTATGCAAATAATGCACCTTCTACGTTTGTTTGCCAATCACGCCCTCCCCTCTCGAGGTGCTTTCATAAGTGCCGCTATGCCAATTAAAAAAAAAAGTTGCTGTAAAAGACTCACATAGCATGCTTATGAAAATACCTCACGGCAGGAGGGCGCAGTTGGCAAACAAACGTAGAAGGTGCACGTTATTTGCGTAAAAATACGGTATTGATAGCCTCATCATCACACGGGAAATCCTCATTATCTCCAAATCAATATGACAATTAAATGTTGTTACTGAGCCATCTCCGGACTCCACTTGGGGGAGTTAAAAGCACACAATGAACATTCAGATCCCATCTCACTCTGAAACCATCTTTGCTGTAACATTTGTCAAGTGTCCAATTAGCCACTTAGAGAAAAAAAAATACAAATTGAGGGGTATGTGTGGCTTCACAGGCAAAAAGATGTCACATGGGAAGATGTGCTTTTTGGTGGCAGCTGATGACATGGGCCGAGTGGCAGGGGAGGGCACAGGAAGGACATGGGAGAAGGCTCTAGTGATGTTAGCTGTGACCTCTGGATTATAACATGGGGCCAGGTCAGCCTAACTTGTCACTAAAACCAAAACCAAACCTGTTGCCATCGAGTTGATTCCAATTCATGGTGACCCCATGTGTTACAGAGTAAGACTGCCCCATAAGGTTTTCTTGGCTGTAATGTTTATGGAAGCAGATCACCAGGTTTTTCTTCCACAGTACCACTGGGTGGGTTCAAACCACCAACCTTTAGGTTGGTAGTCAAGTGTGAACTGTCTGCACCACCGGGGAGTCTGGGCACTAGTTTCTCCAAAAGCAGGACTGTGCTGAAGCCTCCCCCAGGCTTCCACTCTCCCCAGGAACACTCTCCCTGGCTCAGAGGAAGAAGATTTAGTATTTCTACCCTGAAAAGTGCCCACCTCCAGCCTATGCTCACCAAGCCTACACCTGACCCCTCCACCATTCCAGGAAGCTGCCTGAGACTTCAGCAGAGAGCAGGCTTATACACATGGTTCTCAGGCCCATTGGCTTATATTTTCTTCTGGAGAATTCCAGAGGCTTGGCCAGTCCTGGCTGTCCCCCAAAATTACTTAGTTGGTGTGAAGTGACCCTTCCCTGTATTACAAACACGTTTCCTGGGATGTGTGGGATAGAGGGAGGAATGGAGATCCTGGTGTGTAATCTGCCTCCAGGGACAAGGATGGTCCCACCACGGAGTGGCACACGTTTCGGCCATTGGTTCCAGCCTTACCCCTATATCCCAGCAAGTCTCTGGGAGGGTGCTTCTGGTCCTACTGTGTTCTAACTGCTTGGTCAGACTAGTCAAACACATCCTGTGTGTTCACATGATTGGATCTTGTGCCTCCAGCTTGTCTGACACGAAATGGGATGTTGGGACAAGAGTGACCCATCTCAGTCATTGGGGAAGGCCAACGCAGAGGTCATCCTTCCCCCTTCCATCTTGCCAGCCTATACTCCTCGCCCTTTGTTGTGTTTGAGGGGCCTGGGATTGATCGCTGCCTTATGAATGATCCAGTCTCGGCTCTGTCTCAACTGGGTGGGTGTTGGGGGATCAGGAATGATGTGATTTTAGCTTTCAGTGAATGTAGGAAGACACCCCTGTTGTGACTGTGGCCTCATTACCTCTCCACGTGGTCCACGTTGCCCGCCACACCAAGTCCCCCGAGGGTGTAAATCTTCCCATCGTAGACAAGGCTATTGTGCCGACAGCGGGGGACGGTCATCCTGGAGACGAGGTTCCAGTTATCAAGCAGGGACATATAGCACCAGACATCAGCCAGCGTCACCCCTGATTCCATCCCACCTGTAGGCAGTTCGGGTGACAGAAGAGCAGGCAGGGAGTGAGGAATGGCCCAAGGCTGGGCAGACCTGGCCCTGGGGTCAGAAGGAGAAGGCTTCACCTGCAGATGAGACACTTCTGGGTCTTGGCCTTCCTCAGCCCTGACATGTGGGGAGAGGTCCCCTTGGGAAGCCCGTGCCCAGTCCCCAACCCAGCCCTGAGGGGCCTCACCTGAGAGGTAGATGTTGTCCCCGGCACTCACTACACTGAAGAACTCGCGGTCATAGAAAGGCAGCGAGGCCAAGGGGTACCACTTGTTGTTCTGCGGGTTCCAGCAGGTGACAGCCACCAGTGAGCGCTGGGTCATCCCCACCATCTGACGGCCCCCAACCAAAACGATGACCTCGGCCACACCTGCAGGGACATGGATGGGCACCCCTGGGACGTACCCCAACACTGCCAGCCTCTGTGCCTGGCACCTCTTTGGGGGACTACCCAGAGTTAGGCTGATCCCGCAGCACCTGTGTTTGGGGGTTCAGGGCATATCCCTTGATACCTGCTGAGAGGCGGGGCCGGGTCCGGGGTGTCTGCATCTCCTGGCGAGCATGGGGCAGCATATGGTAGCGTTTGGCCTCATTGACCAGGTCCCGACATGCTTCTGATGACTTGATCAGCTCCTCGTTGTCAACCACGTTGAGCAGGTAGCTGGGGTGGATGAAGGGGAGGCGGACTACTGCCAGGAGCTCAGCGGCATACTGTAGGGTAAAGGAGACACTGAATCTTCTTATGTCCTAAAGAGGGAGCCACCTCTCGTGAGTTGTATCGAGACGAAAGAAGTAAGAGGTGTGGAAGTGCACAAAATGGATAATTGCAGGTGTATATGGTTTGGGAGTGTAGACATCCTGCTCACCCCAGTCTAGAACGCGTGCTCAGAACAGCTAGAGGTGGTGGTGGGGGAAGGAGAGGCCTGGCATGCGGCAGCTGCCCCTCAGTGGACCATCCACTCATTCCACTTATTTCTTCAGCACCTCTTTCCTTCACCCCACCAAGACAAAGGGACTCTGCTTCATGTCAGGCAGGGCTGCAAGACTGAAATGAGGAGGGCTGATTTCCTGAATAGGTGTGCACGTACAGAACACACGGAGTTCCTGCAAAGAGTTCCAAAGAGGATCCTGGGAACTGATGGGAGGACCCAGGAGAGCTTAAGAGGGTGACCATCCAGCTTGCATGTCACAACAGTCAAAGGCTGTGTCTTCCAAACACCAACATCAGCGGCATCCCATTGCCTTAAACTCACACTCACACCTGGAACCCCTTACCCTCTGCTGAAGGCTTTTCATTGACTGGAACCTCCCCTCCTGTCTGGTAAACTCTACTCATCACTCCACTTTAGTCTCACCCGACAGATAATTGATGACCACCGTGCGTCACTCTGGTGGCGCAGTGGTTAAGAGCTTGGCTGCTAACCAAGAGGTCGGCAGTCTGAATTCACCAGCTGCTCCTTGGAAACCCTATGGGGCAGTTCTTCTCTGTCCTATAGGTTCACTATGAGTTGGTTTTGGTGTGTCACTCATTAAGCCCGTTATTGGGGTGCAGGGATGAATAAGGCCTAGTCTCTGACCTCAAAGGGTACACAGTTCAATACAGGTGATAGTGGGGCACAAAGGAGGAGTCTAGTTAGGGGGTGGAGTGGGTGTGGAGTCAGAGGCTTCACTGAGTGCATGATGTCTGAGCTGGGTGTTGAAGGGTTGCTGTTGTTGTTGTTAGCTGCTTTGAGTCAGCCCCCAACTCATGATGACCCCAAGCACAATGGGATTGGACCACTGTGATCCATAGGGCTTTCACTGGCTGATTTTTCAGAACTAGATTGCCAGGCCTTTCTTCCTAGTTTGTCTTAGTCTAGAAACTCTGCTGAAACCCGTTCAGCACCACAGCAACATACAAGCCTCCACTGACAGACGAGCAGATGCTGTGCATGAGGTATATTGGTCAGGAATTGAACCTGCCTTTCCTTCATGGATGGTGAGAATCCTGCCACTGGACCACCACTGCCCTTTTTCAGGGATTCCCGTTACTGTTACTGTCGAGTCAATCCTGACTCATAGTGACCCTATAGGACAGGGTAGAACTGCCCCATAGGGTTTCCAAGGCTGTAATGTTTCCATTTTTCTCCCATGGAGCGGTTGGTAGGTTGGAACCAGTAACCTTTCGGTTAGCAGTCGAGTGCTTAACCACTGCGCCACCAGGGTTGGAAGCATTGGTAGACTCAAATTAAATTTGCCTTCTTGTTGGATACAAAAGATTTTTGTTGGGGGGTGGTGGGCTGGGTAGCAGACAGGGAGAAATGAGCCTGGAGAGGTTAGCAAGGGCCGGTTCCTCTTACGCCGTGCTTGCTAAGGATTGTGTGGTTTAACCTGTGCAGTTGATGAGGGAACCAATGAGGGGTTTTAAACAGAGAAATTACATGATCAAACTTGCTCTTCAGAAAGACCACTCAGGCTGCAGGGTGGAAAACGGATTTGGAGGGAGCAAGATGGAAGGCAGGGGAACCATTTAGGATATGATTGCAGTAATTCTGGTGAGATTACGGTGGCCCGAATGGGGAGAGAGAGAGTAGACCTATTTAAGAGAGCTTAAGGAGGTAGAAACGACAGAACTATGGGGCATAATGGATGTGGCAGGTGAGGGAAAGATCTAGATTCCTGTCTTGGGTAATGGGAAGAACTGAAATAAGGAACGCAGGAAGAGGTTTAGGTTTGGGGCTTGATGACTTAGAGGGGCTTGGGGGGACATCCAGCTGGGGACGTCTAGTAGGCATTTGAAGATATAGGTCTAGTGCTTAAGAGAGCAATCTGGGTAGGAGACAGAGATTTGAGAGTTTTAATGGACTGTGGAATGATTGTAATTAGTTGCCCATCCTAATTTCCTTCCTCTGAAAACAAATCTTGCCTCTCCTCACCTGATTAGTCAGAGCTCCATTCTCCTGGACTCAGTGACTGGGTTGGGGTGGAGGGCTAGCTCCATAATCCGTATCAATCCAATACTACAGGTCCCAGCACCTGACCCATCCCGCCCTTCCTTGTCCCTCTTCTTGCTCCTGAAGCAACAAAACAGCCCTTCTCACGTGTCCCTCAGCTACCTCAGCTTATTCTGGGCTCAGGCCGTCCTCACCCATTCTTCTTTGTTGGGTCCTCACTTCTGGGCCACTGTCCCCACTCATTGGTCTCTGGGTGGGTTCGGAGCTCTCTGAGAACACCCCATGCAGCTGCACTAACTCCTGGGGCTCCTCACATGGCAGAAATCAAGGCACTTCCATTCTGAGCTGGGCCTCAGCCAGTGCTTTCTGGCCAGCAGTGTTCCCGACTCAGGACCTCTCCTGGAACACTGCTCTCCTTTGCTTCCTCCTCTGCACTCTGACTCTCCATCTGTCGCCTCTGAGGGACTCATCCTCTCCCCATCACATCTGCAGTGCTTTCCCATCTCCCACACGGTTTCCACTTGGTCCCGGGGTTCTCCAACCCCTCAGTAATCAGGGATTGCTGGGCTCCTCTCACTGGTGTGAGCTCAAGGAACTCCGAGAGCCCTGGCTCAGGCAGACACTTCTCCCTATGGCTTCTTGGTTGGCTTGGGCTCTCTTTCTTCTGGGTAAAATTCCAGCCCTTGAGAATCCTCTGGTGCCTCCTTTGGAGATTCTCATCTCTAATCCCTTCCTTCACCTCTCTGCTGCCCACAGAGAGCTGTTCCAACCTCCAGGGGCCTCCAAGATGCTGCAGTTTCCCTCTTCCAGGCCCCATTGGCTCCCTCTGCTGGTAAGACCAGGCAGTCCTGTCTCCTTTCCCTACCTTCATCCCTGCTCTCGACCCCAACACTATGTCCCCAAAAAGGGCTGGAGAGGGGGCAGGGACGGGGCCAGGTCTTTACCTGTGCGCGGGATGCAGGGTCCTTCTTGATCCACTTGATGACGGTCTCGTACACCAGCTCCTCAGCCTTCGTGTTGAGGCTGTCATTGGAGACGTAAGCAATGAAGTCGTCCTTGGAGATGCTGAGGATCTCCTCCTGGGCGGCCACCTCGGGGAAGATCTGCAGCGCGAAGGCCTTGGCCATGTGGTAGAGCTCGCTGCACTGCATGGCCTCAGCCATGGCCAGCACCCCCAGGCAGTTGCTGGCTGTCAGCTGCTTCTCTGGGGGTGGGGGTGAGCACAGGGTCACTGACCAAACGGCTCTGGAAGAGGTCACCACCTATTCCTATTGCCTGTCACAAGCCCTGTGTCCTTGTGAGCTCACCTCCAGCATTCCCACTCCTTAGAACCATTTTCTTGGTTTCCCTCTGCCCCATTTCATGCTGACTCTCCCTGGGCCTCCCTCAGCTCCTGCACATCCTAGAGAAGAACTGAGTCTGCCAGCTCAGAGCTTCCTTATTGCCTTAGTCATTGCCTGTGGTGGGGAGTGGGCCCAGGTCCTCACAGCCTGGGGCCAGGTTGGGGGCAGGGGTCCCACTGAGGCTTACAGTGACTTCATAATTGTGACAGATATGCCTGAGGTCTCAGACTCTTTCTTTAGAGTCACACGAGCGGTAGCACCCCCCCCCCCCCAACACGCCCACCTACTATTTCCCATGAGTCTCAGCCTCACCTGACCTGACTCTAGAATCTGGAGTCAGTTTGGCCAATTCTCCTGAGATTTGGCTAATGTTTTCTGGTCTACACGGGCCTTGCTCCCAGGAGGCCATAGCTTTTGTGAGCCTAACTCTGTCTGGAATGGTGGTTCCTGACCCTTCTAGATTGCTCAGCTCCCTCGTGCCACATCTCAGGCCCCCTGGCTGTCTCTGCCTGATGTGCTCCCATCTCCAGGCTCAGCCCCTCCTTTTCTCTCTCTGCACTCAACACCCCAGGCCATAGGTTCTTTGTGACTCTGGTCTTTGCCCTTCCCTCTGCCTACCGTCACCCAAGCTGGGCAGCACCAGACTATAAAGTAAGCATGATGTCTGAGTTGAGGACCTGCTGGGAGCTCTTGGCACTCAGATTCCCATGCTGAGCAGCATGTCTGGGTATCCAAGTGAGAGGCATCTGGTGTGGACATTAAACAAGTTAAAGGAAATATGATGTTTGTGGCTGGCATGTTCAGGGTTAAGAGAACAGGGCTGGAAGGCCAAGCTTAGGCTCTCTCCACATTGGAACCATTTGCACAGCTGTCACGGCCCCATTTGTTCTCACAAAGCTAGTCCAGGTCACAGAGCCAGCTCTCCTACCTATTGGGAAGTGAGGCACAGTCCTGATCCAAGCCTAGCAAAGGCCTTTGGTCAGAATCATCACCTTCAAACACCTTTATGAAACCCAGCTTCACCCTCCTAATCCTTGTTGTTTTACAATTTTTGGCCAATCTGCATCCCCGCCCCCACCCTCCCCCAGCCCCCAAGACATTCACACGCCCCGGCTCACCGAGAAAGGACACGCAGACTTTGCAGAAGGTGTGGAACTGGAACTTGCTGGCCGCCTCCAGCAGGGTCTTGGCATTGGCCGAGTCAATGACCAGGGATCCTGTGTAAACAAACTCCAGCAGCAGCTCCAGGACGTCCGCCTGCAAGTTCGACAGGACCAGCTCCAGCTTCTCCCGGCCACCCTGGCCACCATCTCGCACGGACCTAGGCACAGAGACCAGGTGTCCTTACCTGCAGGCTCCGGCGGCCTCGGAGCCGCTTCCTCACAGGGCTGGGTCTCCCTGCACGCCTTGGTCACGCCCTTTGTTTAGGACGCAAAGGACATGGCAGTGGACACACCTGACCCCAATGACCTTACACGGGATCTGAAAAAGAAGAGTCTGGCCAGAGATACCCAGAAGAACAGAGAACCCTGCTTATTTATCACTACTTGGCATGTCCGTGCAAAAAAAGATGCAAATCAAAAAGCATGAGCTGTGGATGGGGACGAGGACCAGGACTGGCCTCAAAGGGAAACAATACGGTCAGGCCCCACTGCTTGCCCTGGCCCCTCCACCCAACAAGACCAACAAGCGCAGGGCCCAGTTCCCACGGCCTCAGATGGGAGAATCTCCCATACGCAGAGGCTGGTGAGGCTCCCAATTGGCTGCCATCCCAGCAAAATCCGGAGACTTCCTTTGATTGCCCTGCACTGCCCCAGAACCCCACTACAACCCCACCTCTTTCCAAAAACATATTGTTTCCTTTTAGGCATGGAAAGGAAGCCCTTCATGACATTGCTTTGAAACTGAGGACGAGATGAGATAGACGGACAGAATGGTTAGAGCTGGGGAGGAGGGGAAGGGGAACAACCAAGGACTTCCGCCACAGACAGCCAGCAGCCATGACCTGGGACCTGGCCCGGGGCGGGGCCCTCCTGCCACATGGAACACGGGGTCAGAGGTCAGAGTGGCCTGCGTGTAGAGTGTGCATCGGGCTTGTGAACTGGGGCGAGCGGGGGAGGGACACAAATATATAAGTATGCTTATATCTGGTGTTTACAGAAATACAAAACCATTGCAAGGGCTCCTACTGCCTGGGCAGCCGTGCCCTAAAGCTGGACCTGGAAGGAAACAGATAAAATGAAGCAAAAATAACACCAATACAGAAGTGACGCCAGGAGGAAAAATACCGAGAGAGTTGAATCAGGAGGCAGGTTTCTCAGAAGTGACGGGCTTGGCCACCCTGTCTCGGCCACTCTGACCTGTCCTGAGACCCGTACTGAGCCTGGGCCTGCCCGGGGCTGGGGTCAGCCACGTGGCTGTTCCACCCAGGGGCATCACGAGTCTGGTGGCTGGTCCCTCAGGTGCACCTGTGGCTGGCAACAGGGTGTAGAGGTGTCCGGCAAGAGAGGCTGGCTAGCCAGAGAGAGAGGCAGACTCCTGTGTGAACGGGTGGGGGATGCGCATTGGGTGGGGAACCAGGGGCCGGGGTCCCCAGCTCGGCCTCTCAAGCCCTTGGCCTCTTCTGTAAAACAAGACAATTGAACTACATGAGGCCTAAAGTCCCGTTGGAGATTTTATGTGACGTAGGCTGAGAGATGGCCTTCTCTACATAACGGTACCTGAAATTCCACCCTTAGTGCAACATTCTCTCAGGTTAAGCACTGGCCTCTCCCAGGGTCTTCAAAATGCCAATGTTACCAGGTCATGAGCAAGTGCCCAGTGTCCCCTCCCAGGGGTGCCATGTCAGGCTCTCCCCACAGAACGGCTCATCTGACACGGGGCCCTAAGGGGGCAGTCTGACTCTACAAACTGGGCAGGCCCAGAGGGCATAGAGGGAAAGGTGCTGGCTAAACAGAGGGTCTGAGCAGAGCCCTCCCCAAACACGCAAACACGTCATGTATGACTCCTTAGAGTGACTCAGCACACCTACAGTCTGCTGCTATTGGCATGGATTTCCCCCTTAGGGGCTTTGTCAAGTGTAAAAGTGGTTCATTATGTGATCACTTGAAACCACAGAAGTTCTGAACAGCCAGACCTCAGAGGCCATCTGGTTAACCCCTGCCCCCTTGACCTCTCACTCTGAGTCTTCCCCCTTTGACCTTGCAGCCCCTGCCTTCTTCCTTCCTATATGCTGCCTTTCCTCCTCACGCCCTTCGTGCTCTGTGGGTGACACTGGGGTGACCAGTCAGGGCAGGGCTGATGGTGCCAAAGGAAGGCTGTGCGCCTTCTTCGCAGGCCTCCAGTCACTGCTGCCTCCACACCAGTCAGCCCACCTGTCCACTCGTGTGTCCTCAGTCAGAGTAGCTCAAACCTGTGAAGAGCTGAGGAGGGACTTCAGGACAGATGCACACACAGAAATGCACGTGCACCCTGGCTGGCCCTGACAGCCATGGAGTCACTGTGGGGAGGGGTGCTGGGCAGGCGGACAGGGCAGTGGAGCCCATGCCTGGTCCTGAAGATGGGTCTAGTGGAACCAGCATGGTGGTACTTGCAAAGACTTGCCCATCTTGCCCAGAGTCTGAGCCAGGGACATTCACTGGGGACATGCCGGTGCCTGCATGACTGAGGGGCACAGGGATTCTGTGGGGAAGCACAGGTGACAGAGAGCCTTGCAGGTGCTTTCTAGGGCTAAAGTGGACTGCTGGGCAAAGGGTCTGCAAGGAGTGATGGGAGGCCCCTGGGACCAGACACCAGAAACTGTGAGCTGAACACTCACCCCACTGGCTGCAGAGGAATACTTGGGAATGTGATGGAGACCGTCGGGCAGCTGAGTTGATGGTCTGCAGGAGGGAAAGCTGGCCCAGGGAGGCCTTGTGTTCATGTGCACACACACAAGTTTATGGGCCACACGGGCTTTGGATGGTGGTCCGGAGAGCTGAGGTGCTCCACCTCTGAGAAGTAGACCTCGGGACTCCTTAGGCCTCCTCCCTCTCTGAGCAGACACCCCTGGGAATCACCCGTCCTGATGGTGGCCTCCGTACAGATAGGGAGCAGATTGCTCCACAGATGACTGTTTGGGCCCTGTTTTAAGCTGGTTCTTGGCATCTGAGCCTTCCGTTCCACTCAGCCCCACAGAGTGGTTTGGGGAGCTGCTAGGGGCAACCTTGGAGGGAGGTGGAGCAGGGCAGGACAGGCATGTCCGTCCATGAAATTGACACTTGGGGAGGCAGGAGCATGTGGGTGAGACCCCACACCGAGGCCCAAGGGTTCTGGCAGAAGATTAGAACTTCCTGGAGTCTCCTTGTTCCACAAGGGGTGTGTGGCCCAGGAAGAGCCCAGGGCATGGGACACAGCCCCTGCTTGGCAGTCCTGAGTACTTGGGTGCGCCAGGAAGGCAGAGTCCCAAATATTTGGATGTCTGAAACCCCACCCGTTAGCCATTTGCTTCTCTGGGGTAAGAACTGCCCTCTCTAGACTCAGCGTACAGTGCAAGTTGGAACTGGGCATTGTCTGGAACCTTGGAATAATGGAATGTCGGTCAAGTGCTTGACTACTGTCCAAAAGGGTGGAGGTTCAGATCCATCCAGAGGCACTGCAGAAGAAAAGCCTGTCCATCTACTTCTGAAAGATCGCAGTCTTGAAAACCCTATGGAGTAAGTACAGTTCTACTCTGAAACACGTGGGGTCGCCATGAGTTGGAATCAACCTAATAGCACCTGGTTTGGTTTGCTTTTTTGGTGGGCAGTGGTGGGACAGGGCAGGTGATGCACATGGCTGGGACCGTGATCTGCTTGGCAGGGATGGCCCTGCCTTTCCGGTGTGATTCCCACCCTGCCCCATGCATAGAAGCTGGAGCATGTCATCATGTGCTCTATGGGTATGTAGAAGTCTCATGGGGTCTTGGGGACTTGTGTGGCTCAGGCCAGCCATAGTCTACCCGTCATGACTTGGTGATGGAGCTCACTCATATAATTTGCCAGCATCAGAGATGTGTTTATTCCTCGTTATCCAGCTGATTCTACCTGAGGTGCTGCTGCTCACAAATGCCCAGCTTCACAGAGGAGACGAAAGGTGTATGGCTTGATTATTCGAGTGTATTGGGTTCCTCTATGTTCAGGCTCTGTGTTACTCAATTAGGTAGGCCCTTTTAGCCAGTGGAGGCTCTGGGTGGTGCAAATGATTACTGTGCTCCACTGCTAACTGAAAGGTTGGATGCTTGAGTCCATTCAGAGGCACCTTGGAAGAAAGGCCTGGCAATCTACTTCTGAAAACTCAGCCACTGACAACCCTATGGAGCACAGCTCTACTCTGACACATTCGCCACAGCTTCCTTCATCATTGCTGGAGAGGGAGTGAGAAGCCCAGAGCCTATATACGGGGCCTTGCAAAAATTAGAAAAATTAGCTACTCTGTCCATCTATTTTCATTCAATGTGAAAACAGGATATAATTCAAATGTGTCATAGGCTCCTACAGGTTGTGTGAGATGAAAGTCTCGGCTGGTGTGTCCAGTGCCAGCTTCAGGTGTCTGTCCCATTTAGTTTGATGGGGGTGTAGCTCTGCTCCTTGGCTGAGTGTTTTCTCCCACACATGGGTATGGGGAGTGTGTTTGGAAGTGCTGACAAGGAGGGCAGTACCTCTGTTATCTCTAGAGAGCAGAGCAGTCTCCTGTCCTCTCTGCTGGAGACTGCAGGTGGCCCAGCCAGTGAGCTGGAGTGACTGGCATCATTGCAGCTAATGTCTCCTGTGGCCCCCAAAGGATAAATGGAGGGGCATCTCCTCCAGAGGCCAAAAAAGAAAATCCAGGGCAGATCTAGGTCCTGCTCATTGGTGTTGGGAAGCGACTCTGGACTTGGGAGGCTGCAGCCGCAGGACCCCTACTAGGTCTAACCAAACACCAGACTGGTTGCTGTAGGAGTCAATTTTGACTCATGGCAACCCTACATGTGGCAAAGTGCAGCTGCTCCAGAGGGTTTTCAATGGCTGATTTTTTTGGAAATAGATCATCAGGCCTTTCTTCCAAGGCACCTCTGGTGGACTCAGGCCTCCAGCCCTTTCAGTTAGCAGCCAAGTGTGTTGTTTGCGCCACCCAGGGAGTCCCCTACTAGTTTTGTTGTTGTTGTTAGTTGCTGTTGAATCCATTCTGACTCACAGCAACCCCATGTGTGCAGACTAGAACTGCTCCATAGGGTTGTCAAGGCTTTTGGAAGCAGATTGCCAGGTCTTACTAGGTCTAGCCTGCTCAAAAAGGTCCACCTTCCTTCCAGAAGCCTGGGCTCAGCTGTTTTCTTCTCCTTGTTAAAGCGCCACTCAATCCTGCTGAGTTTTCTCCAATCCTGGGCCTGAGGGAGGGACGGCTGTTCTGTCACGCAGCCCCTCTCATCGTCCAGACGAGGCCCAGCTCCTTTTCCTGCACCGCAGGGCTCAGGTGGCGTAACAAAGGGATGCACGTGGCACACCCAGCGTTCTCAGCACAGGCTCTGCCTCACTCACTCTCCTCCAAGGCCTCCTCGGTTTCCAGCCCTCACCCCAAATGGTGCAGCCCCCCAGGTATGGGCTGAATGCCTGTGACTGAGGCGCCTGTTTTTGAGGGGGATCACATCTTCCTTGGGCAGGTCCTGTGGCCAGTTCACAAGTGTTTCTAACAGGCGTGTGCATACACACGCACGCACACACACTCTGTGAGCCCTTTTCCTGTGTACGAGTCCACACCGTCAGCCCTGGGAGTTCACTTTCCTTCCTCATAGACTTTGTGCACAAATAACCCATTGCCATCAAGTTGATTCTGACTCACAGCGACCCTACAGGACGGGGTAGAACTGCCCCATAGGATTTCCAAGGAGTGGCTGGTGGATTTGAACTGCCAGCCTTTTGGTTAGCAGCCATACCACCTCACCACTGTGCCACCAGGGCTCCGTATAAGCACTACATTTTTGTTCTTATCTGTGTTGGCAAACTGAAGCTATGAACATAAGTTTTGGAATCAGTCCTCAATTAAAATCACAAAACTACTAGCTACTAAACCTCTCTGAGCCTCAACTTCTTCATCTGTAAAATGAGAGTGCTAAGAGTACCCCTCTTAGGGCTAGTGGGAGGACTTCCAGCATGACATTAGCCACCTCTACAAGTCTCCTTGAGGATAGTTCTTGCTCTTGTCAGAGGAAGAAGACAAGAGTTTGAAATTCGATACGGCAAGACTTAAGGGAAAGATGCTGGAAGGATGCATGGGCAAGGGAGGGGTCAGCCTGGGGCCTGGACCTGGAGAAGGGGCTCTGGCCAGACTCTGCCCTGACCCATCTGTGGTGCTGACAGGCAACTGAGCTGAAGGGCCACCGGGCCACTGGTCAGAGAGGGTGTTCTGAGCTGGCTCTCCACTCCCGGTCTCATCGTCATTTCTTTATAAAACACAAATCTGGCCATGCCACCCCCAGGCTTAAAACAAAGCCGCTGGTATCTGGCTCCTGCCTCCCTCTGCAGCCTCGTCCTCTCCATTGCCACCTTCACACTTGACACTGCAGTTCCTGGTAGTGCTGTCAACCTCCTGCTCGTCCATGAACTTACTTACGCTCCTTTCTCCTTCTCTCTCCTCACTCGTCTGCCTGGCAGCTTCCTTTCCTTCAAAACCCTCCTTTGAAACCCATGGCAGATGCCACCTCTTGCAAGAAGCCCTCCCTGAATCCCCTCTCACAGAGAGGTGGGCACTTTGCCTCTGAGCCCCTAAATCTCCATTTCTGCCCTCACTCTGCTCTGGGATTAATACTTGCTTACAGTTCCCCTTCCCCCAAGACTATGGGCTCCCTGAGGACAGACGCTCATCTTGTCTAGTGTTTGGTGCAAGAGCTGGCACTAGGGGGAGCCTCTGCTTGTTTGCTAAGTGACTAATGAGGAAATAACTTGGCTTCCCCTATGCCTTTCCTGTGGCTGCAGGTGAGGGAATTCACACTGGGGCTGGGGGCAGTGTCTTTGCCAGGGTTGGGGTGCTGGGACAGTATCCTCGCTGGGGTTGGAATGGTAGGCACGTCACCTCCTCCAGGCTGGAGGTAGGAAAGAGTCCAGACTGAGCCTCTAGGCCTGGGGTCCTGGGACAGCAGAGGGTGGGGCACCTTCCCCTACAGGAGCCCACTGTGGGTGGGTCTTTTCTAGAACTGCGCAGCCCTCATGAAGGCGAGTTCCAGGACAGGTGTGCCCTGGGGTCCACCTCGCACAGATGGTCCCTGTCCCTCCTGTGACAAGAGTGCAGGCGCCTGACACAGCAGCCCCACCTCTGTGACTCCAGGCCACCCTGGCTGCTGTGCATTGGGCCTCCAGGGTCACAGGAATGAAGGAGGCTGAAACTGCCTGCTCTGATTTTACATGGCCAGAAAGAAAACCAACTCCGAGTACAGATTCTGCTTTTCTCCCTACAGAAGGAATTTGTTTGCTGCTGTTAGCATAAATGGTGATGTATGCCTGGTGGTTAGGACTAGGGAAATAAAATTTGAAATGGCCGCAAATTAACATTGTGATCTTCAACCACAGGGGTGCCTCAGGCTCTGCTTGGGCCTCCACTCCTCCCACCCTCTTTCCCTGAGTGACCCTCCTGCAGACTGAGGGCCCTAGACTGTCACCAGGCCCAGACCTCTCTGGTTTGCATCCATCCACTGGCCGCCCACCAGGCAGCTCTGCTTGAGTGTCCCTTGGGCTGCTGACAAGCGTCACATCCAAAAGCTGACTTCATCATCTTCCCCAGTGCCCACCCCCTTCCTAGCTCTCCTCTCACGCTGGCTTGTGGACCTGCCTTCCTCCCTGTGACCATGGATGTGCTGACCCCTCACTGTCGCCTATCCCGTGTCCTGGGCTTGTATGGGAAGTATTCCGGGGGCTGGCCCTGCCCATTCCCTCACCGTCCCCTGAGATGTCCGAGCTATAAGGGGGCTGGACATCATTTCAACCAGCCTCCTGCTCACAGATGAGGCAACTCGAGGCCTGAGAGGGAGGGCGGGACCTGCCTGGGGTCATAGGACAGTCACCTAGGACAGAGGTCATAGTCAGAGTCATGTGCAGAACCCAGGTCTCCCAGCTCCCACCGGGGTGCTTGCTCCCCTCCAGCCACTGCCTCTCAGCCACACCCTCCTCTCTAGTTAGGGTCCCTGAGGTGATCCTACTGTGCCTCACCTCCAGGTGGGCACCCCTTCCCCACTGCTCCTGACAGCCTCATAGCTTAAGACCAAGCTCAGAGTCCTAGCCCTGGGTCAGGGCCTGCCTGCTGCCCTAGATCACACCCATCTCTGGGAAGGCAGTCTCCCCGTCCCTCACTACTTGTGCCTATCTCCCCCTTGGAATCCTCTTCCTCTCTCATCCTGCCCTGTCCCAGAAGCCTTCACGGCCTGCTCTTCCTATACCCTTTGGGATCCCACCTAGTGGTGTCCTGCTATCTGTGGGTGCTAGTGTTGGGCTATAAATGTAGGGTCTCCGAAGGTAGGCAGAAGATCTTTCCCATTGCCCTCTAGCCCAGGGCTGGGCCATCCTTCAGTACCGACCTGCTCCTGCATCCTGTCCTCTCCAGCTCATCTGGAGCAGAGGCCAAGGTCGTAGGATGCCACATTTGCAATCCAGAGCCAGGGGCTGATCAGGGCTGCTTCCAGAACTTGCCAAGCGTGGCAGCACAATGACCTTCCTGGCCCGAAGAAGCCACTGAACGTGCCCCTCCACCCAGAGCCCTGTGCTCGTACAGCGAGAACCCAAGCACTGGGGCAGGAGACCCGAGTGGCCCAGGAGACAAGAAGTTACAAAGAGCCTGCCCCTTCCTGCACCACTGAGGTCAGCGCGGCTGGGCAGAAAGGACCCAATGGATCGGAAAGGAGGTGCCAGCCAGTGTGCCATCCTGAAACAAAACACAGTCACACCGGGGTTAGTTGGCAGTTCAAACAGAGCACTGGGAAGCAAGCAGAGGTCCTGTCCTCCCACTCTGAGCACAGTCCCGGCTCCGCGTCTGCCCCGGAGAGGCTGCAAGGCAAAATGAGCAGCGGCATTAATCTGCTGATGGGTGAGAGAAACATGAGTGTTACCCTGGGCTGGCCCCGCTTGCTGCTCTCCCCCTCACTAAGGAGCTGGAAGGTGGTCCCTGACTTCTTTGCAAGGGTATGAAGCAGACAAATTAAAAACTCAACATAATGGTGGGGGGAGGGGGTGGCGGGAAAGAAGATGCTCATGCACCATTAAGACTCACTCAGGTAAAAATAGCTGGGGTAAGGGACAGAGCGGGAGTGGAGCCAAGGCTGAGAGACCGTGTTTAGGACACACCTGGTCTGTGCTCAGACCTCGCTGGCTTAGGCTCAGAGAACAAATCTCAAGACATGCAGTGTGAAAGAGGCTTTGGCTATAAGTCTCCTCTCCTGACTTGGGCTGGGGACTAGCGGCCCCCTGGGAGACTCATGCTCCTCAGTGGGCGACAGTCTGGTCGATGTGCTTTCCTGGCATTAAGTTCGCCATCGACAGCAGCGATGATAGCGCAGAGGACCCCGTGCTGGTCCAGTGGGGGCAGTGTGCAGTGGTCTCTTAAAATGGAGTCTACAGTCATCCTAATCTCAGAGAAGGCTTGTGAGTCACTGAGAACGGGGGATGCTAGGGTCAGGGTAGGGGTGTAGTCTACTGCTGGCAGAGGCCCCTGGTGACCAGAAAAGCTGTGTGGGGAGGGCTGGGGCAGTGGCTGCTCTGAGGCTGTGTGTGAGAGGAGGAGGAGGAGTAGGAGAAGGTGAGATGGCTACTGGCTCTGTGACAGGGAGTCACGCGTCAGGAACCTGCAAGAGAGGGGAGGAGAAAAGCGACACAAAAGCGTCCTACAAAGGAACAGACCCGACCACAGCTGGAAGGAAGGCAAACCTTTGAATCAGGTCCTTGAAATACAAGCTGCAGGAAGCTAGAACATTTTGGTGGACTTCAAACTCTCTGCCTTCAACAACAATTTTCAGGTCTGTAAACGCTTTCGCTCTGCGTTGCTGGTTCAACTCCTTCAACATTTCTGCAGAACAGAGAAGACAGACAGGGCCAGGTTCCCATTAAGAGTTTTTTTTTTTTTTTAAATTTATTAAAATTTTTTTCAAGAAGTCGAGAAATAGGAAATACTTGATATTGTTTCTTGGCAAGACTGGCTCAACACTGACAGTCAAAGAAGTCACAAACAATGCATAAACAAGCAGGAACGGGGAGGGACTACATAAACAAAGGAATACCAATAAAAAAAAATACTATAAAAAAACTAAATCAAACCCAGAAATTGAAAGGTTGGGGAAAAAGATTCCCATACTGATGTTTGGAAACATAGAGAATACATTATTACAGACAATTAAAACCTGTTAGATCAACTACGTAACAAGTAACAAGTTCTCCGAATGCCAATGAGTGCTGATGTAATTGATACCAAGTAAAGCGTGGCATTGTGATGTAAGATGGGCTGGATATGGGTCAAAGAAACAAAAACCACAAAACCTGCAAAAACAGCATCCCTTATGTTAGACATTCACAGCCATGGTGGGGCGAGCTCCTCAGGGAGGGGTAAGTGGGGAGCACCAGCCGAGAGACAGGAGGGGGGCCTGGCAAGCCCCTCCTTCCCTTTTCACACTTATAGGGATAGTTGGGGGAAGCAAGCTGGTGACAGGGACCCTTGGAACCTCCTCCCGTTTCCTGGGTCATGCTCTCAGGGATCCCATGCTCCCCTGGGAGTGGGGGGTCAGCATTAGGAGCCTGGCTTGCAGCCCCAGCACGTCCCCGGAAGTGGCCTCTGGGGCCCGCCACCGTGGTGTGCACCTACCTTTGCCTGGTGTCTTGGCCACCTAGAGTGCCAAGGCCTGTGAGCTCCAGACGTGGGGATGTCAGAAGTTTCCACCAGACCCACCCCAAGGCTCAGAAGAGGGAGGGAGGAAAGGGTCTGCCAGCTACCCCGTTTAGTTTATATTTACTCTTTCATTCACAGAAGTTAGGGCCTTCAGACGACCAGTGCTTCCCCCAGCCTCGCCTGGCCTGGCCTCGCCTGCCTGCCCCTAGGGCTCTACACATAGGTTTGAAGCTGCTGGACGGAGTCTGCCCTTAGCGTGCCTGGGAGCCGGACATCAGAGGACCCTATTCCTGGGCCAGAATGACCAAGCCCGTCATCAGGCAGGACTATTTCTTTTGGTAGGTGAATGGGATTGGGTGATCTGAGTGAGTGCCCCCGAGCAGGCCCTCTCTATCACTCCAAGCCCTCCAGGTCTATGCTGAACCCTGGCTGATGTTCTAGAACTTCCCTCCAGCATGCCCTGCTTCAGCCTCACCAGCCATCTCTGTCCACAACTGCCCATGGGCCAGCATCGGCTGCCTGCCAAGACATACTCCTGGGCCCAGCTCTGCCACGGATGCTGTATGTGCATGGACAAGTGCCTGTGCCTCTCTGAGCCTCTGCTTCTACATCTGTCACATGGGGATGGAGGATCCTGCTTCAGTTCCCCAGAGCATATGGAAGGTCAGAGGATCAAGACGAACTCAAGGATGGGAGGGGTTTGAAGGCCTGGGAGGTCAGGCAGCCCTTTCTTTGTGGGGACACAGTGGGCTTGACTGAAGACCAGGGCAGATGGTGAGAAGGGGGTCCCTGAGAACACCTGCATGCAGGGACTGAGAGGCCCTCTGGGAGCCGTGGGCAATTTGAGTCACTAAGCCCCAGGACCCCCACCGTCAGGCTGAGCCTGGAGTCACAGCAGGGCCTCCACAGAGGGGTGTGGAGGGATGTCGCTATAGCCTCCCAGAGGCTCCACCTGGAGCAAGAAGGGGCAGGAACCCCAGAGAGACCAGCAGGCACCAAGCAGCAGATTTAAAGAGGGCACGGAGGATGCTGCAACGGGGTGGCGGGTGGGGCAGATCTTGAACTGACTCCTGCGGGGACCACAGAGCTCCCAAGGGATTCTGAGCAGGCGAGTGACATGATTAGACTTGGGTGGCAGATGAACCACTCTGGCAGCAGCGTGGAGGCTCGACAGGGAGTGATGGGCTGGAGCCTGGAGGGGAGGCAGGAAGCCCAGTGATGGAGGGCATGGCTAAGAGCCAGGTCTGAATGTGAACCCAAACTCTCCACCCTATCAGCATGTGGCCTTGGGAAGGTTAATTAACGTCCCCAAAACCCCGCTTCCTCATACATTGCAGGTTAATTGAGAGCGTGCCTGGCACATAGTGAGTGCTCATTTGAAGATTCCACGTTACTGTTGATGGCGATGATCTCTCTATAATCCAAGTGGGAAATGACAGCAGGAACAGGTTGGAGAAGGAGAACTATTTAGGCAGTGAAAGCTGTGGCCATCATTCAGAAGGAATGTGGAGGGGACGTGAGGAGTGAGGATGACGTCTGGGTTTCTGTTGTGGGACATCCAGGATGGGAGTGGATGATAAGTTTAGTTTCGGGATGGGCCCTCGGGGTGCCCAGGGGAGATGTGCAGGAGGCTGTGGACAGAGGCGGGGGCAGCAGAGGAGGCTGTGGGAGCAGGCAGCACCGCAGATGGCTTGGGCATGTATAAGGTGACTCAGAAAGGTCTGCAAGGTAAGGCTACACTGCTACTCTCACACACCTCAACTCCAAAAAGAGCCACCAGCTGAATGAATCCCCAGACCATGAGCCAGGCGGGTCATGCCAGGTGTTTGAGTGACGCAGTGTGTAGGGAGGGGAAGAGTCCTGGGCTGAGAGTCCGAAGACCTTGAGCCTGGTTCTAGGTCAGCTTTGCCCCCAGTTGGCTGTGTGGCCTGGGCAAGGTGCCCCAGCCTTCTGGGCCGTAATTCCCTCAAGCACAAAGGGTTAGGGATGCCTGCTCTGTTGCTTCCTGGATGTCATGCTTCAGTGAGTGACAGATGTGGCCCCACGTGCCTGCTGAGTTGACCAGTGCTCAGAGGGCCGGGAAACACAACTGTACACAAAATGCCCCCTTCTCTTGGGCCCGAAACATTGTGAATGTTTTTGACAATTTGTACTTCAGAACCAGGACACAGCCATGCTGATATCCGCAGCCCCAGCCCTGGCAGCAAGGCCTGCCACGCGCCGCTGCTCCAGGAACTCTGGGGTCAGAACCGGAAGGTGCTTGGAGATCCAGGTATCACCATTGTCAACATAGGCGCTTTCTGCTCCCTGCGACCCTCACTTTGTGGAAATCTGGATTTGATAGTTGGGGAGGATTACTTACTTTCAGAAGAATTTTTCAATTTATAAAAGCTCTCACCAGGCAATGCTTTTTTACAGCAGGGCTGCACATGCATTCGAAGTATTGATCAGCTGGTTGTGCTTACTGCTGCTGCTGTGTGCCCAGCCTGGGGAGCCACGGCATTTCAGAGTATGAGAGGGAAGTCCCTGGGTGGTGCAAAGGTTAACATGCTCAACTACTAACCAAAAGCTTGGAGGTCTGAGTCCAGAAGTGCCTCAGAAGAAAGGCCTGAAGATCTACTTCCAAAAAATCAGCCACTGAAAACCCTCTGGAGCACAGTTCTAGTCTGACACACATGGGGTCGTCATGAGTTGGAATCAACTTGATAGCAGTTGGTTTCTGGTTATCAGAGGGGAGCAGGGAAGTGATGCCAGGGAGGATGCCATGACCCAGAATCTACAGCAAGACGACTCACGGAGAGCCCGGCTGGGGCTCCTCCCCACCCCATGTCCTGGCAAAGGGCAACCCCTTAACCTTGGGGGAGCTCGGAGGACTGTGGGTACCTGGGGAAGCCTTCCAGCCAGCAGGGCCAGTTCCCAGGTGTGGGAGGTCTCCCAACCCCAGGGGTGGTGGCCCAGGCTGGGTCTCCTGTGTGGACTCCCCAGCACCCAGCATGGAGCCTGCTCATGGCAGGTGTAGAATTTGTTTGCCTCAGGCTTCTGGGGGAGGACCCTCCTCAGGAAGAGGCTCTGCAGGGCCAGGTGGGTGAAAGGTTGGCCAGCCTGAGCGTCCCCAGGGTTGGGCCCTCCCCACCTGGTAGAGCAAAGCCTTTTCCTCAGGACCCTCGCTGTTGGCTGAGCCTGAGGAAGTGTTTCCTGCTCTCTGCAGCTCTGCCTGCAGTGTCCCATCTGTGCCTGTGAGACCCCACGCCCTCACCTTGCCCACAGAAGTGGCCGCCCTCTGCCCTCTGCCCGGCTCCCTAGTGAGGAAATCCCCCTGCTCAGGACCACCTGTCAGAAAGCAGGCTGCCAGGAGCCTTGCCTGGGCCCCTCCCCACAGACCACCAACCCCGTTCCCCAGGCCTCCTCCTGACTCCCCCCTCACCCCCACACCAAGTCCTGTCTGTTTCATCTGCTAAAAATCTCACATCCATTCTCTTTTTCTAATTGAGCCACCACCCGAGTCACTGCAGCAACCTCCAGAGATGTCCCTGCTTCCAGCCTGTCCCCTCCAAGCCACCTCCACACAGCACCCCGGCCACAGCCTGCTTAAACAAAACGTTTCAAGGCTGAGCAGCTCCTCCACTCCCAGCTGGTACTTTATTCTCCAGTGAAGCCTCACTGCACCCCAGGCAGGGCCCCTCTCCTAGCTCTCCATCTCTCCACCCCTTCTGCCCGGCTTTCTTCTCTGCTTCTTCATCTGGCTGCTTACTATTTATCCTTCAATACCAGTTACGGTGTTATCTTGTCCCAGGCCTGTTAGCCTCTTTTTCTTTTTCTTCCCACATCCCCCTGCCCTCCGCCATCCTCCGCATCTTATGCTTAATTCTTTATAGCACACTATGGGTTGTAATTGTTTATTTACACATCTGCCATTTGCACTAGACTGCGTTTTATTCATAATTTTATCTTCAACACTTAGCACAGGGCCTAGCAGATATACAGCAGGTGTGGTAGATTGCAAAAATTCTTTGCAGCTCCTCCCATTGAGGGCTAGTCTATTGGAGGATGAGAGACCACGTGGAACAGACACAAGCTGTCCCAGCTAAGCCACTTAGACCAGCCAACCCCAGCCAAGATCAACCAAGCCTGACCCACATCAGCTGAGTTTAACCCAAATTGCCAACCCCACAATTAAGATCTAAATAAGTGGCTGCTGTTTCAAGCTGCTAAATTTTAGGGTGGTTGGTTATGCAGCAAAAGCCAACTAATATAAACCAAAAAACCAAACCCACTGTCGTTGAGTTGATTCCGACTCATAGTGACCCTGTGGGACAGAGTAGAACTGCCCCGTAGGGTTTCCAAGGCTATAAATCTTTATGGAAACAGACTGCCACATCTTTCTCCCGTGGAGCAGCTGGTGGGCTCGAACCACAAGCCTTTTGGTTAGCAGTCAAGCACTTTAACTACTGCGCAACCAGGACTCCTCAACTAATACAGAAGGCATGAATGATGGATTCAAGTTCACAGAAAACTCCTGTGTCAGTTTCTCCTCTGTGATTCAGTTTGAGGCTAACTCCTTACACCCAGTCACGTTGTTGTTAACTGTCATCAAGTCATCCCCAGACTCATGACAACCCCACACACAACAGAATGAAATACTGCCCACTTTTGCACCATCCCCATGATCGGTTGTGAATCGGGCTGTTGTGATCCATAGGGTATTCACTGGCTGATTTTCAGAAGTAGTTTGCCAGGCCTTTCTTTCTAGTCTGTCTTAGTCTGGAAGCTCCATTAAACCCATTCAGCCTCATAGCAACCTGTAAGCCTCCAATGCAAACATGTGGTGACTGTGCATGAGGTGCATTGGCTGGCTGGGAATCAAACCTGAGTCTTCCACATGGAAGGCAAGAATTCTACCACTGGACCAACACTGCCGCATAATACCCAGTCACAGACATGTCTACTCCAGTCTTAAGCCCCATTACAGGTGGTTAGGGCAAACTGGCTCTGTGGACCCAGCAGCAAATGGCCTCAGAGGGAAAGGGGGCGCTGGGGGAGGGTCTGCCTGGGGGCTGGATGCTTTGTTTAGAGGAGTGTGAGGCCACAAACAGAACCAAGACTGGAGATGAAGTTGCAGCCAAACTTCTGCATATTTTTCACCAAACGACACAAGTTATCTGTCAGAGACTAATGGGCTCGTTCCAGCTGAACTAGAAGGGCTGTCTGAGGTGGTAATAAAGAGGAAGAGATGTCAAATATTAAAAGGCAAAGAATTTCAGTGGCTTTGCAGCAGAGACGTCCATTAAATCAGAGCCCCGAGAAAGGTTCTGCGGCCAAGTAATTTTTTTCAGAGCTCAAGTAAGAACCCAGCTAGGTGACAAATGGTCCCGATTCTATTGGTATTTATGCCACATATTTGATAAAGGGCCCGAAAAAATTATAAACTCAGAGGAGTTGTGAAATATACTGAGAAAGCCCAGCGAAGACTATGTCATGCACGCCCAGAGGATAATTCATCTGGGAGCGGAGGTGCCCGGTGTGTGCAGACACTGTGGGGACAAATGGAGCTTTCCTTAAACAAAGCCTCGCCAGGCTGCTGCTCAGTACTTGGCGTGGAGGCCACGGGCCCCCAAGCCGAATGCTTCCTTCCTTTCTCTCACTCCCCTGACCTGATCAGACATGACTCCCCCCTCCTTCTGAAAGGAAGCGCTGGGTGCAGAATTGTCCTTGAGGGCCAGCCAGGCTCCAGCTTCCACGCCAGACAGAATCAAAGCCCTGTGCGCTGCAGCCTAGCCTGGGCTGGAGGGGCTGGCTCTCCAGAGGAGTTGCGCCAGCCCTGGCCAGCTCCCAGCTCCTGTTCAGATGTCTGAGGCCCCCTGCCCACAAACCCTCCCAGGAAACTGAGTCCTCTAGAGAGGCAAGTGTGAACGACTCTGATTTCTTGCCTGGTTTAGTGAGGAGACATGGTTGTTCTTGTCCAAATGGACATTCTTGCCATTTATCTGCCTGTTCCAAGCTGTCCAACACCGGGTGACAAGATCTATTTCTTTACCAGTGAAATTGGCACCAAAGGTCCTCTCCATCCCTATAGCCCCTGACGTGCACACGATGGGGTACTTGATATTGTTTGCTGGACGGAACTGAAGATTACCTTCCAGGTGGAAAATTCTATGACTTCTTAAACCAAAACTTGTTGCTGTCGAGTCTACCCCAACTCACGGCAACCCAGTGTATTACAGAGCCTTCTCAAAACCAAACCAAACCCGTTGCCATGGAGTCAATTCTGACTCATAGTGACCCTACAGAACAGAGTAGAACTACCCCATAGGGTTTCCAAGGAGCGGCTGGTGGATTCGAACTGCCAACCTTTTGGTTAGCAGCCAAGCTCTTAACCACTGCACCACCAGGGCTCCACAGAGCCTCCTTAGATGATACAAAAGTCAGTTAAATTTTTCTCCATAAGATATTTTTGAGACCTTCATGAAATTAACAGAAACATCCCCTCTCTTTCCCTGGGTTTGTGCTTCTGTCCCTTAGGCCAAGGACTGACCTCTGTAAGTCAGCTGCCAGCTGGGGTATGGGGCAGCCTGGCTGGAAGACCTGGGTCTAGCTTCCCACTGTGACCTTGTTTAAGGCCTTTAGCTTGTCAGCTCTTTCCTCACTAGAGGCCCACCCAGCTAGGGAATGCCTCAATGCCTTTCCAAGTTCTTCATGGTTGGCTCTCAGAGCCTTCTGTGACCTGCTCTGGTCTTTGTTCACCATTTCATCTTCTGTTCCATCCCAACGTACCCCTCAACTGTCTCTACATTCATGTCCTGTTAGCTCACGGTGATTGTTTCTCTTTCTGCCAAACTTTGGGCCACAGCTTCCCCACACTTATTTCTTGGAGTTCTGTCCATCCCTCACACCTCAGCTTAAATCTCAGCCTCTCTAAGAATTCTTACTGAGTTCCCCAGTTGGAGTTAATGTCCTCCTCTGTGGTCCCAGGAAACTTTGCTGGTGGCTCAGTTGCAGTACAGATTCCTAGCAGCCTATTCCAGAGGAGTGTCTGTCTGTCTGTTTCCTTCCTAGGCTGTAATCTCCTGAGGGCTTGTTTCTCTGGCCCCCTGAGCACTTAGCACCATGCTTTGCCCAAAAAGTTTCTTTCTGATTGGAATTCAGGGGGTTGCAGGCCACATGCAGATGTGTGCTTGGTGGTATGAACAAGCTTCCCAAAACGTGATGCATTAAAACCATCTGAAATGTCACAGTTGTGTGGAATTAGAGAGAGAGAGAATGCAAAAGTCATGCTTCTTCTAACTTGTGATGAGGAGAATATAGAAGAGTGGACTGTTCAGGAGACACCAGTGAAGGTATTAAAAAAAAGGAAACAGAAAAACTGTTGGTGTCCAGTTGATTCCGACTCATAGCTACCCTATAGGACAGAGTAGAACTGCTCCATAGGGTTTCCAAGAGTGGTTTGTGGATTTGAATTGCTGACTTTTTGGTTAGCAACCGAGCTCTTAACCACTGTGCCACCAGGGCTCCTAGTGAAGCAATTAGGCTCTGCTAATAACAGAGATCACCCCGCAATTTGCACAGCAATCTACAGTTGCTAAAGCATTGTTACGCCCATTATCTAGCTCCTCTTTGGTTAGGAACTTATTTTTTCTGTTCAGCTCCAGTGGCTTTGAAGGGCCTTGAATGGCCCTCCTGGGCAGGGCCGACCACCTCAGCAGCCACTGAACACAAGTGTGGCCTGGAGCCCTCGGGCAACACAGCAGACAGAGGCCTTCACACACAGGGCCACAGAGAAGTTGTCCTCTCCACTCTCCAGGTGCCCATCTGCCCAAACACAAGCCAATAACTGGTCACATTCATTGACAGCTCTTGCCTGTGGCCTCAGCATCGGAGTTGAAGGGAACATCTGTTAGTTTGGGAAGGAGTATGGGAGGCCAGGGGACAGAGTGTCAGGACCTCAGCACCAGCTTAAGGCACAGGGCCAGAGGGGCTGGATGCTTGGAGGAGCTTGGAGCTGGGGGTAGTACCTTGGCGGAGCCAGGGAAGCCCACTGGGCAGACCCTGAGGCTGCAGTTGGAGGGAAGTGCCCTGGTTGGGTCAGACATAAGCAGCAGTTAGTCCTTCCTGCCCCCAGTAAAGAAGCTTCCACCTTGGCTCCTTCCCCTGCTTTGAGGATGGAGACTGAGGGGTGATGGGAATACTCTGAGCAAGAGTGGATGAAGAATGTCATGGAGGTCAGGGCCCAGAGACCTCAGGAGAAGGCCAGGGCTTGGGAGGTTTCAGTGAGAAACGAGGCTGAGGCCAGGGGCACAGAGAGCTCTGCAGGGAGCTGGGATGCTGGGGCTGGGCAAGGGGAGGGGGCCAATGTGCAGTGAATTGAGCACCAGGGAGTCAAGTCAGGCCCTGAAGAGCTCTGTGGGGCTGGGCATCTGAAGGCTGGGCTCGGAAGGGCCAGGTGGGAGGCCAGGGCAGATGGGCTGGGAGCAGCCAGGGGCTCATGCTCTTGAGACCTCTGCTACCACCACCATATGAATGAGCCCGGGCTAGCCTGCTGGAGAATGAGAGACCATGTAGAACAGACACAAGCTGATAAGCCATCCCCAGCTGAGTCATTTAGACCAGCCAACCAACCCCAGGGGTCTCAGTGAAAGTGAGTGACCCTACAGCCCCTCTTGAGGCAGATGTCCCCTTCAGGGGCTAGAAACTGGTACCGGGAAAAGGGATGTGCTTAGGGGCCTTGTTCCTCAGGATCGGGGAGGATGAGGCTTGTGTCTGGCTGCAGGAACAGAGATGAATCTGATGTCAAGGGTGGGATGGGGCTCATAGGCTAACCACCGTAATTCCTCACTCCTCCCTCTGCACTCACATAACACTCTGGGCCCCCATGAGGCTGTGTTCTACCTGCAGCATGTTGACTTAGAGACTCTGCAACTTTTCCTTGAAAGACGGTGGTGGGGGGGTGTCCCTGCCTGGAGGGACCAGAACCAAGATGCCAAGACAGACAGGTAAGGTCAGGGAGGGGCCATGTTCAGCACCTCGGAGAGCTCCAAGGGCCTGGGGCCATGGCAGGGAGCGCTCTGGAGAGGGCAGGGGTGCCCCAGAACAGCCGACTCCCATGGCTGACGAGGCCTAGCTGTGGACACCCCCTTTCAAAAGCCAACTCTGAGACCTCGGGATCTGGGACCTTCAGATGTTGTGTCTGCGCAGCCCATTTGTTGATTTATTAAACAGGTGTTTGTCTCCTGTGTGCTGGGAGGGGTATCAGGAATGCATGTGAGTGGACATGTTTCCAGACCTGGGGGAGCTCTCAGTTTAACGGGAGACATAACTGTAACGCCGTGTAAGAAGAGTTTATGGGCAAACACTGGGTAGAGGAGGAGCCAGCTGATTCTGCTTCTACAGAGGGGGTGCTGACTGAGGAAGACTTGAAAGATAAGGAGCTCACCAGGTGGGCTGGAGGGGTGAGGTGTGAACAACAAAGAGAAGGCTGAGAAGTGTGAAAGGCTTGTCATGTTAGGGGCTGGCAAGTCGCTGGGTGTAGCTGCTACATACTGTGTGTGTGAGTGTGTGTGTGCATTTGTGTGCGTGTGTGTACGAATGTGTGGGTATGAACGTGTAATGTGTGTGTGAGCCGCGTGGGGAGAGGTTGCAGAGGGAGGCAGACCCATATCAGATTGTGAAAACCAAAAACCACTGTGATCTTCATCCCACAGGAGACTGGGGATGGACCACTGGTGGATTGTAAGAGTGGGGGTGAAAGGTTCAGATTTTTCTGTGACACTGAAACGGCTGCTCTGGATGACCCGTGAGTGGTCTGACCTACACACACAGCCAGGACCACCGTCCCTCCCACACCTCACCCCCAGGTCTCCCTCACAGCACCCCTCTGCCTACATACCCCTAGGCGTTTCGCACGCCATCATGCCATTCCCCTTTTCCAGATGGCGCCTCTGCTATTCCAACTCATTTGATCCCCAACTCTGAGTTCCCAAAGCAGGGATTCAGCCAGCCAAAGCTCATTTGTCAGGTACCTACACGGTGTTGCATGCTCGGTGGGGGCAGGGTGGGGGCGGGAGCTACAGGAGGAGGGGGGCAGTAGTGAGCAGATAGCCCCTGCCCTAGGGGAGACAGCAGTCCAGGGAGGAGACAAGCTGCTGCGGTGAGAAGCTGGGCAGGTGCTGCAGAAACGCTCAGCTGTAGGTGCTGAAAGCCTCCACAGGAGGGAGAGCTGGGCGGCCTGGGCGGGGAGGGGTTGGGTGGAGTGACCAGAAGGTGCAGGAGGAGCTGGGGATACATGCAAGCATTATTCTTAACTTTCTAGCTCATCATATTGATACACATTTACTGGGGACCTACTATGTGCCAGGAGTTCCTGGGTGGTGCAGACGGTTAATGTGCTCAGCTGCTAACCGAAAGGTTGGAGGATCAAGTCCATGCAGAGGTACCCCGGAAGAAAGGCCTGGCAATCTACTTCTGAAAAATCAGCCATTGAAAACCCTATGGAGCACAGTTCTACTCTGACACACATAGGGTGTCCATGCGTTGTGATCAACTCAACAGCAAGTGGTTTTTCTTTTTCTTTTTTTTTAAATTGTTGTTGTTCGTTTCTTTTAACCATATGCCAGGCCCTGGACTATGAAGGTGAAATCCGTTTCCAGACTCAAGGAGCTCGCAGTCTGGTGGGGAGGTGGGTGCTGCAGTGGACAGAGGTCAGTCTGGTTGCTCAGCATTGGAATCCCCTTCCCATTGCGGAGAAAAGCAAGATAGGTGGGGAACTGGGCACCTGTGAGTGAGGGAGCCGAGAGGAGGTGGCGGGTCCCTCTTGTGGCTCCCTGGCAGCTGGCATGTAGCTGTGAGACCTGGGATGGACCAGTCAGAAGCTCCTGCCCTGGGATGGTGAATCTGGAGGGGGTGCAGAGGAAGTCAGTGGTGACTTGTGGCTGTGCTGGTGTGTGAAGCTGAGGCTCAGGGATGAGTGTCCTATGGAGGCTGTGCCAGTGGTAGGGTGCCAGGCAGACTGTCCCTGCAGCAGATCTGGCCACCTCCCTTTGTTCCTGTCTCAATTCCCAGCTTGGCTTCCCAACCTCCAAGAAATGCCTTTCCTGTTTCACAGTCGGGGCGGGATCGGGCTTGGCATCCCAGGTCCCTGACCGGCACAGACTCATGGGTGCGTTTGTGTCACCCTGGGTAACACACAGTGGGATAAATGCTGCCCACAGCAGAGCATGCACAGGGCTGGGGGCATGCAGGGGTGCGAGGGGCAGTCCTGCTGTGGCTCAGGGTGGGCTCCAAAGGTGGGTGGGGGGATTTAGCTCAGTCCTGGGAGGTGAGTAGGACTGTTAAGGGTAGACAGGAGGGCATTCTGTCAGTGGTCTGCATGTGCAAAGGCCCTGAACACATTCCAGGGTGGTCAGCAGGCAAGTAAGGCTTGAGTGTAGACAGTGGGGCAGGCAGGAGATGAGGTTGGGGGGTAGGCCAGGGACACCCCACAAAAGGCACTCTAAGCTGTGTTAAGAATTTACAGATTTTATGTCTGGGAGGGAAAATTCAGAAATGTCACCCAGGCTACCTGGGTGGGATGGATTGGAGGGCAAGTGTCTGGAGACAGGGAGACCCTGCCAGGAGGGGCTGCTGCTGGCGAGGGCCTGGAGAAGGCCCGGAGGGGTTCTGAGCTCTCTAGGGAAGCAGGGCCATGGGCCTTCCCAGCTCCAGGTAGTGTGCAGCAAAGGGCGGGATTTTCTGAGCACAGACACTGTCCCTGTCCTTGGCACCTGTGACGGTTAATCGTATGTGCTAACTTGGCTAGGCTTGGGTGCCCAGTTGTTGGGTCCAGTGTTAAGTCTCGATGCTGCTGTAAAGGTATTTTGTTGATGGACTAACATTTAAAATAGGTGGCTCTGAGTAAAGCAGATTACCCTCCACTATGTGGCTGAATTCCCATCAGTGGAAGGCCTGAGGAGCAAAAACTGAGGTGTTCCTGAGGGACGATTCTGCTTCCAGACTGTAGTACAGACATCCTGCTGGGGGTTCAGCCCATTGCCTGGCCTACTGCTTTTGGACTCAAGACTGCTGGGTTTCCAGCCTGTCACCTGATCTACTGATTTTGGACTTGCCAGCCTCACAATTACACGAACCAATTCCTTAAAATAAATCTCTATTTCTTGTGTGTATATATATGTATATACACACACACACATATAAATGTGTGTATATATATACATTATATATATATATTTGTATATATATACCAAACCAAACTCACTGCCATCGAGTCAATTCTGACTCATAGCGACCACATAGGACAGAACAGAACTGCCCCACAGGGTTTCCAAGGTTAAAAATCTCTTTATGGAAGTAGGATGCCACATCTTTCTCCCGCAGAGCAGCTGGTGGGTTCGAACCACTGACATTTAGGTTAGCAGCTGGGGGCTTCAGCAACTGTGCCACCAGGGACCCTTCATATATCTACATCTATAGGTACAGCTACATCTGTGTCTAATGTCTAATCTTTATCTATCACCTCCTGGTTCTCTCTCTTTGGAGTCCTGACTAATACAGTGCCCCGGCACTGCTCACCTCAGGGCTGGGCTTGGGCTGTGGTGTTCAGAAACAACTTGCTGGTTGCCTGCCTCTCTTCCCTTCCCCAGGATGTGCCCTAAGACTCCTGGGTTGGAGGCTTTGTCCCTCAGGCAGTGGGGTGCAGAGGGCCCTGCTGTGATGAAGAGCCACAGGCCACAGGCCAGGCCCTTATCCATAGCTCTGTCCACTTTACGTTCTTCTATTTGACCAATTATTTTAGGGGCAAGACGTCAGATTTCTAAACACATATGAGAGTCTGTAGCCAGCCCCTTGCCACAGAATTTGAATAATGATGTAACCTGAATGTAGCAGTACTGCATGTACCCCCAAACCAGGCAAGTCGATTCCAACTCATGGGACCCCACGTGTGTCAGAGTAGAACTGTGCTCCACAGGGTTTTCAATGGCTCATCTTTTGGAAGTAGATCACCGGGTCTTTCTTCCGAGGCACCTCTGGGTAGACTTGAGCCTCCAACCTTTTGGTTGGCAGCTGAGCACCTTAACCGTTTGCGGCACTCAGGGACTCTGCATGTGGCCCCAGACATGCTTGCCCAGGAGACAGAGCTAAGTGAAGGCACAGCTGGATGAGGTGACAGTGGCCACCACACACTCCAACACAGCCCCCACTCAGGGAGAAGACGGGGTCCTGGGTGTCTAGTCTGAAAATGCACATCTGGGGCAAAAGTGAAGAGCTACCTCCATTCCTGGCAGGAGAGGGTAAGGTGGGCCACAGGAAGGCCTGCCTTCTCCCTCACTTTCCTGCATTCCCAGGGTGGCTATAGCCCTTCTCTCCAACTGGCCACCATGACTGTCACCTGTCTGTTGTCCAGAGGCCCTGGCTCACCTGCCTCCCACTCGGGGGTCCTGGGAAGCACTGCACACCTGGGTGAGACAGCTGTTTGCATGGGTACAGAAAGGACCAGCCGGGGAAGAGGCAGAGTGCGGAGGCCCAGGGCTTCTGTCCCCAACAATGGGGACCCAAGAGGAGGGCACGCTTTGGAAACAGAAGAGCAGCGGGAACCTGGATGAGGACGTGGTATTCTCAGCAAAGGGGAGAAGGAGCCCGACAATCACAGACACAACCCCAAAGTCTAAATTCTCATGTGCTACATCCCACAAAACCTCCCTTTGTTGTATTCTTCCTGTGAACATAATCTGTCAGGGGTCTGGCCGGCCAGGACTCCGGGAAAGTCAGCGACCTGCCCCAGGAAAAACAAGGGGGCAGAAAGGGGTGGGAGTAGGTGCCAGGACTGGGAACAGGCAGGAGAGACGCACAGGGGAGTGGAAAAACACGGGCATCTCCTCCTGTGCTAGCAGATGCAACTATTGCCCAAGATTTCTGAGAACCACAGTCATGGCAAATAAATCAATAGTTTTAAAGGATTTGCAAGAATTAGTGAGCTGGAGCTGGGAGCACAATCAGTTCAGTTACCCAGGTAAAGCGGGAAATCAAGCTTAAACTCCGGATGCCAGGGGCTAATGGCAGCTCAGAAAAGACTATGATTCCGGTCTCGGAGAATTTGCAGTACTTGCGGTTAGAAGAGAGGTCCCTGGTGGCGCTCACGGTTTGCTCTTGACTACTAACCAAAAGTTAGCTGTCTGAACCTACCCAGCAGTGTCACAGAAGAAAGGCCTGGCGATCTGCTTCCATAAGATTATAGCCAAGAAAATCCTATGGAGAACAGTTCAAATTTAAAGCACATGAGGTTGCCATGAGTCAGAATCGACTCCACAGCAATGGGTTGCAGTTAGGAGAAAGGGGAGGAGCGAGTGGGTGTGTGCCTGTGTGGATGGCCAGACGCCCCTCTCTGTCCAACTCATGCCCTCTACAGTCCCCCAGAGGGAGTTGTCTCTGTGTAGCTGTCTGTCCCTTGTTCTTGGGTTGTGCCCACCCACAACGATCCCCCCGCAATCCTGGCCATGGTCAGGTTTAGGGCATCAAATCTGCCTCCTGCCATGCCACAAGGGGTAAAGTCCTGGGGATAGCTTCTAGTTTTTCATACCACTATTTTTTTTTATGGGACATTGACAGTTCAGCGGTAAAGTTCTCGCCTTCCGTGCTAGAGACCGGGGTTCAATTCCTGGCCAATGCAACTCATGCACAGCCACCATCCATCTGTCATTGGAGGCTTGCGTGTTGCTATGATGCTGAACAGGCTTCAGTGGAGCTTCCAGACCAAGATGGACTAAGAAGAAAGGCCTGGCCAATGAAAACCTTGTGGACCACAATGGTCCAATCCCTAACCGATCATGGGGATGGCACAGGACTGAGCAGCGATTCATTCCATTGTGTGTGGGGTTGCCGTGAGTCGGGGGCCGACTTGACGGCAGCTAACAGCAACAATGGGTTTTTATTATGACCATTATAGAAAAATTTTAAAAATGCTAATAAGCACAAAAGAAAAGAGTGAAGTCGTGCCCGTGAGGTGATCAGGTCCTGCAGCAGGTCAGGTCTGCCTTAGAGTGCATGTGCCGGTGCTGGGGAGAAACCACTAGGGCAGAACCAGCCCCTCGTCTTGCAAAGGGTGGGCCCAATCTCTCCGCACCCCTATGTACCCAGTGTGGGGTCCTCACACCTGCCCTGTCCATCACCCAGCCCACCAGCCTGCGGGGAGGAGCCCCACAGTCCACAGATGGGCTGTACTGACTCCCCTTCCCTTCTACCCCCTCGACTCCGCCTCCTCATCCTCCAGCTCAGGTCCCCTCTCGCTTGGAGCTCTCCCTGGCCAGTCCATCCCCTGCCATTGCTTCCTCCTTGTTATGTGATCTTTGCCTGTTGACTTCTGTCTCTGGTGGGTTCGTGGTGGGCTCTGAGTGGTAGAGAAGGCCATCCCTGATTCTCTGTATTCCCGGAGCGCAGCCTGGCCCTGCTGCTGGCACACAGCCCAGAGGAGGTGACCAAACGCTGTGCTCCATGTGACCACGGTCTGAGCTCCTGAATGCAGGAAGAGAGGACTGTTTGGGCCCACGGCCTGTCTTGACCCGCTGGACTGATTTCCCCAAGACCAGACCTTCCACGCTGTTCCTATGACTTCTGATGAGTTGCTGGCTTTAATGATACCCCTTTTTGCCTGGTGCCCTTCCGCACAGGTATTTAATTTGACAGTCTATTTTTCTTGAGAAGCTGAGCCTATTAGACTCTATAATAAAGCTTTTTAAGGTACTGTTTTTACAAACTCTCATTGGAAGTAATTACCCAAGTGGAGCTCTCCTGAACTGGTGGGGCCAGGCCTGTGCATGCAGCTGTAGCCCCCGAGTTCTGGGTAGGGATGTGAGGGCCATACAGCCCAGCTGACCCCTTGGCTAGCCCCACTGGGCACCCGCTACTATGCTCAGAGGTTGACCAGGGCAGCGGGTGGGCACGCAGGTAGCACCATCCCTGCACACTTGCAGAAGCTGAGAGGCTGAGCCCTGCCCGGGGCCACTGGGGATGCTCCTGAGTCACCCGACACTAACAGCACCTGCTGTGTACTGGGCCCTGTGCGAGGTAGGAGGACACATAAGTGACCCAACAGACCCAGTTTCTGCCCTTGTGAGGCTTCCAGAACTTTCTTGGCATGATGTGCAATTATGTACTTGCTGGGGTGATGGTTATGTTCAAAGGAAATAAAGGATGTGATGAACTTAGACGGGAAGGATGGCACTGAGGCTGTTCCCTCCATCTGCAATGCCCTCCTCTTCCTCATCCAGAAAACTTCTACTCGTCTTTATGGTCGGGTTCAAATGCTACCCTCACGGTCCCGCAGCACCACTCGGCCAAGTTCATTGACTTATCTGTCAGGTCCTAAAATTGTGGGCCCTCGAACAAGGGCAGAGGGACCTCCAGCACCAGGCCAGTGGGACAGAGAGGGTGTTTGCTGACTGAGAGTGTGACTTTGGACCAGAAGGTAAGAGAAAGTGGAGTTCTTCCTGGACTCTGGGGCACTGAGGCACTGCGGCTTGGCCACATGGGGGTGCTCCTAACCACTGGGTCTTCGGTCACCCATGATCACACGCAGGGGCAGATTAACCAGTAAGCAAAATACGCAGGGCTTACTCATGCTTACTTACTAATCTATAGTGCACAATTTCACATGGGTTTCACCACACCTTTGACGTGAAAAACAGGTGAAATTGTGCTCTACAGATTAGTAAGTAAGCACAAGTAAGCCCGTGCGTACATTGCTTATTGGGTAATCCATTCCTGTTAAATAGAATCTGGCCGGGGGCCCTTCTTTAGTCTAGTCACCACCTCCAGGACGGGAAAGGCATGGCTGGGGCTGACCCAGGAGTGGTCCTTGCCACTACGGGCAGGGCTTTCCTGCCAGCTCTGCCTCAGTTGAGAAAACAGTGTCCATTTGGAGCTGTAGCTCTTTTTAGAAATGGGATTCATTTCCAGGCTCCCTGAAGCTTCCACACTCTACTGTGGGGGCCCAGGCTGCTTTTCCCTCTGGGGATGAGGGTGGGTGAGGGAGGTGAGGGGAGTGGACTGAGGGAGGCCCACAGAGCCTTGCTGGGGTGGCAGGGCCTGAGCAGGTGGCTACAGCCCCTTCCCTAGAGGGCTGCAACCAGGCCGTCCAAGTTGCAGGCTGGGAAGAAGAGGATCTACTGACTGAGCTGTAGGGCTCCCCAAGGCCCCCAAATGACCCCACATGTCCCATCGAAGGTGGATCCAGAAGAAGGGGGTACTCAGCTGCACTGCTGCCAAGGGAAGCTGTCCCCTCAGCTCCCGTCTGCTCCCCTCTGCCTCCTGGAAGTCCGGAGATCAACACTTGTCTACTTCCCCGACCTTGACTGCAGACCAGGGTGGGTCTGTCCCTCTGTCTCCCTATCAGCAAGCCCTGCAGCATCTGCCCTGAGCAGCATCCCATCTGAACACCTGCACGGGGGGGAAGTGGGAGTTCTTTCTCTGGCAGGCACCCAGAGGGGGAAGCAATGGACTTTGATCACGACTTAGAAAAGCACTCAGTAATCAGGAAGCTCTCTGGATCTGCCCAGTCTCTGTGCCCAGGGCCTGGCATAGCTTCTGGCCCTGAACAGGCTTCAGGTAAGGTTTGAACAAGCAATGAAGGGAATAAACGAAGAGCTGCTGGACTGGGGAAGGTGTCATGGATTAGAGGTGCTAAGTGGGCCTGGGTGGGCAGGATTGGACTGTCAGCCATGGAGAGGGGCTGTCAGGCAGAGGGCACTGCACAGACAAAGGCACAGGGGCAGGCAAGAGCACAGAGGGCCGGGGTCTCCAGGGCCCTCGGTGGGTGGGGTGGTGAGTGAATGACATCCATAGTGGCATCACTAGGGTGGCTGTCACCCAATGCTGTAACTCATGGTGTCACCCCCCCATGCTAATTACCATAATATTATAGCTAAAACACCAGAAAATTTGACAAAACCAGGGACTATAAAAACAGCAGCAGCAATGAAAACAACAGTGCATGCTTGTAGCATGTGTGGACGAAATCACGTAATTCGAAGTGTCATTGTAATTGGGTAATAATGACATCTCTGACCAGAGCGCATTCTCAAACAACATTGCCGCTGAGCTGATTCCAACTCAGAGCGACCCTATAGGACAGAGTAGAAATGCCCCATAGAGTTTCCAAGGAGCGGCTGGTAGATTCGAACTGCTGACGTTTTTTGGTTAGCAGGCGAACTCTTCACCACTGTGCCACCAGGGCTCCTGGAGTGCATTAGAAGATTCAGAACGTAAATTAGCATAGAGTTTTAGCCTTGTAGGTATATTGACACATGTAAGTTGGGTTTATGAAAAAGATTTTTGTTGTTATAACTAACTAAAGGGATATTTTTTATTTTTTTAAATTTTTTTATCATTTCTTTTTTTAATTGTATTTTAGATGAAGGTTTACAGAACAAGTAGTTTCTCATTAAACAGTTAGTACACATATTGTTTTATGACATTGGTTAACAACCCCACGACAATTCAACACTCTCCCTTCTCGACCTTGAGTTCCCTATTACCAGCTTTCCTGTCCCTTCCTGCTTTCTAGTCCTTGTCCCTGGACTGTTGTGCCCCATTAGTCTCATTTTGTTTTATGGGGCTGTCTAATCTTTGCCTGAACGGTGAACCTCAGGAGTGACTTCATTACTGAGCTAAAAGGGTGGCCGGGGGCCATACTCTTGGGGTTTCTCCACTCTTTGTCAGGCCAGAAAGTCTGGTCTTTTTTTGTGAGTTAGAATTTTGTTCTACATTTTTCTCCAGCTCTGTCCGGGACCCTCTATTGTGATCCCTGTCAGAGTAGTCAGTGGTGGTTGCCGGGCACCATCTAGTTGTACTGGACTCAGTCTGGTGGAGGCCGTGGTAGCTGTGGTCCATTAGTCTTTCGGACTAATCTTTCCCTTGTATCTTGTTTTCTTCATTCTCCCTTGCTCCCAAAGGGATGAGACCAATGGAGGGTCTTAGATGGCTGCTCACAGGCTTTTAAAACCCCAGACGCTACTCACCAAGGTAGAATGTAGAACATTTTCTTTATAAACTATGTTATGCCAAGTGAGCTAGATGTTGCCCGAGACCATGGTCCTCACAGCCACTACAGGTATATTTTTATAAAAAAATAAATTTCTGCAGAAACACTGCACAAAAATCTATACAGTCATTTTGGTGTCACCCCCTCTGACAGTGTCACCCAGTGTGGTCTGCACCCACATAGTGACACCACTGGACATCCAACAGTCAGAGTCATAAGCGCCGCAGTGGGGCAGAACCCTGAGAAAAATGACCGACTGCATTGAGGAATTCAGGCCACCTCCAATCTCCAGCATTCTTCTTCCCCCTCAGGCAGTGACGACCAGAGAAAGAAAAAGCTAAGCCTGCAAACCTAGTGCTTGGCTCTCTGCCAGTGGAGAGGGAGGCAGAGTAGGGCTGGGGCAGTTCACTTGGGACACGCAGTCTCCCTCACGTAAACACACGCTTCCCTAGGCCACTGGGCAGTGATGTAAATTAGCCAACCGGAGAAACAACTGTGTACCTCAGACAGAACAGACCCCAGACACTGAGCTTGCAGTGCTCACAGTCCCTGGGCTAGCAGGTCTCCATATCCTCCAGGTCTGTGCTCGACGACACCATAAGTGAAGGTGATGATGTACGTGATGATGGGCATGGGGACCATTTACTGAGTGCCCATTGTGTGTGCTATATGGCACTTCACATACCTCATTGCATTTTTTTTGAGTGCCTTGTACCTATGAAAGGTCCCTGGATGGTGTAAACAGTTTGTACCCAACAATTAACCTGGAGGTTGGCAGTTCAATCCACCCAGCAGCCTCGGAATAAAGGCCTGGCGATCTACTTCCAGAAAGATTATAGCTAAGAAAACTCTGTGGGTCAATTGTACTCTGTAACACCTGGGGTCACCATGAGTCGGAATCAACTTGATAGCAATGGGTTTGTTTTTTTTTGGTTTATAGCTATGAAGGCTCAGAGAGGTGAGATGAGGGGCCCAGTGTCTCCAGCTGGTGGCTGGGGCTGGTTTGATCTGACATGGGGCTGCCCTGTCTAATACATTTGCGCTCAACCTTGGCTGTGCATGGTTGGGAAGTCACCTGGGAGCTTTACAGAAATACTGATGCCCGGGTCTCACCCTGGGGTTTCTGATTCAGTAGCACGGGGTGCGAGCTAGGCACCAGGATTTCTAAGAGCTCCCCAGGAGATTCTAATGCACAGCAAAGTTTGAGAACCACTGGTCACATGCTCCAGCGCTGTTGTTCTTTTTGCGTTTTTGTTCTCACTCCTAAAGTGCCCAGATCTGCGCTCAGAGGGCAAAGAAACTTACTGAAAAAATGACAGTTCGAAGAGCTAGCAATTTATGCAAATACATACACACTTCCATATATATGTTTATGTAAATATTCTTGTGGTCCTTGCAAATCACTCACCCACCTGCAAGCAGCCACCCATGGTTTCTTGCTGAGCACCCTGGGCAGGAAGCCCAGGTTAATGACAGGTGGTATGAGGACCTCCCGAAATAGACATCTCTATTAGCAAACTCATTCCAGGAGTCCCACAGGGAACAGCTCTCTGAGCCCAGCTTTGCTTACCGCAAGCCCCTCCCCCACTGGCTCAGGCCTCAGGGCTTATGCAAGGCCAGGGAGGGATGCAGAGCAGCCGCCTGGTGGGCAGTCCCAGGCCACCAGGGCTGTGGGCAGAGATAGCAGGCTGTCTGACAACTGCCAGGAGCCCAAGAGCTGCTGGAAGGACAGCTACACTCTCCAAGGGCCCAGCTGGGCTGCCTTTAGCTCTGCCCTAGTCTCGGTGGGCTAGCATGTGGCTAGGTACTCGACCCGACTTTGACAGAGTGCCCCACGTGTGCTGCCTGCCCAGCACAGTTACATAAATGCAGTGGAGACACTGGTCTTCAGAATAAAACTTGTCCAGTCAAGATCAGAGATTTGTCTCCTTTCCCCTATCCCCCTCACCTGCCCATTTCTCAAAAGATGCTAATTGTGGGTCCATCGCTAACTTGCAAACCGCTTCTCCCAGGCCTTTTCCTGGTTGAACAAACATGGTTTAACAACTTCAGGATGTCCTTGCTTTGCTGCCTCAAGGATAAGCAAGTTCTGCAACCCACCGGCCTCTGACTTTGCTTCTTGAGAAGGACAGAGAGTAACTGAAGTCTTGTTGCTCCCTTCCTGAAGGCTCACTGCTTACCAGGGTGTCCTTCCTGAGCTGGGCACACTCCCACCACAGTTGCTGCCTGGGGTGGAGGCAGCTCCCCAAGGGGGACTGAGATGTAACTCTGAAGATCCACCTGAGAACTGAGCCCTGGCTCAGTCAGCCTGGGACAACCCTGGAAATCCCATTCAATTTCTTATTTTTCTAGTTGCCGCATCCACGAGTATAACCATTCAGGACGCTTTGGGGAGCTAGAATGTGAGCTCTATGAGGGTAGGGAGTGTCAACCAGAACCGACGATAACCAGTTTAGACCAGGCCTAGGAGCTTCCAACTAAAATTATAAATCTTACTTAACTGGGACTTTCTAAACCCACATTCTCTTGAAACTTCCTCATAGTGAAGCCAAAAAACTCTTGCACCTATTACAAATGAAAAAAAGGACACACGGCCCAATCACAAACTTACCCCTGCCTCCTTTGAAAGGACTCGCCTTTGCTTAAATGACAACTTTCCAGAACTTATCTCCCTTTTTGTCTGCTAACTTCCTCAAAGGATCTTACAAAAAGAGATTGCTATCTTCCTCAAATTGAAGTCCTTGATATTTCGTCTTGAGTGCCAGTCTTCCTTGCTACACCAATTTGGTTTACTTCCAAATAAAATCTTTGTTAAAATTTTTATAACTTGACTCCAGAATCTGTCATTTAATAGGGCTTTTGATTGTTATGTTCATTCATATGTCGAAAACAGTGATTGTAAGACAGAGGTCCCAAGTCTGCAAGAAAATTCCACTGCAGCTTGCTTGGCATGCTCAGTAGCTTTACGTTAACTTCCTGGCTCCCCTTTCCTTAACTGCTGCCAAGAACTGGAGGAAATTGGTGGAAACCGACTTAGGCACCACGTTGACATTCTGGATAACCTTTTAGCTCATTAAGTACCTCATACATAGTAACTTTCTTGCCTCTGGGTGTAGTTTAACCACCATTTTCTAAACATGCAATGCGTGCAGTTATATGTAAACCCCATTGTGCCTGCGTAGTATGATTAAGAATGTTGCTGATGTAACTTGTATGAACTTTCTGCTTATAAATGCAATAAAAGTAACCTTTCCTCTTGCCCTCGCTGAGCAGTCTTGGTGGCAGCAGCCCCAACTGTTCCTTTCCTTTCCTTTCATTGCACAATGAAATAAAAGCACCTCTCTGATCTCCCACCTTGGTCAGTTTACTGGCTGAGACAAGTTACACTGAGCAAAACCTGGGGTTTCCACTTGGCAACAGTTGACACACAGTAGGTGCTCAATAAATTTTTGTTGACACATGAAATGAATGAGTGTTTCCTCCACAACACTGATGCCTCACTATCTTTACTAGTTGTCCTGGTGATGTCACCGTATAACTCGGGGTGAAGGAGGCAGGCCTGACCCACCAGGGTGCTCACCGCTGGGACAGCAGTACTAGACAGGGTTCCCCCATGGACCCAGTGCTCAGGCCATTTTGGGTAAAGCTTCCTTACTTGAAAAGGCAAATTCACCTGCGCACAGTTCTCATTTTTGGTTGTGTTGGTACAGGAGGTAGTAGAGGGTTATCAATCTTTTCAGGTCATGATGGAAACTCAGTGACTAATGTCCCAGTTGGGCTACAAAAGTCAGCTCAGGTATGACTCTGTGTCCACAAAGACTTGAGACTTCTGTCTCAAAAGGACTTCTTTACCCAGCATAAAAATCTTTGAGCCCCTGGTGGGCCTCTTAGCCCACCCATCCATGCCCTATACCTACCCTGGGATTCTAGTTCAGTGGAGATAATTCTGTCACTTTGTGTCAGGAGACAGAACTCTGCCTTGCTGCCTATATAACCTGCACTCACCATCTCAGGGGTCACTCAGTTCCTGTCGGCCCACCTTTCTAAGAGGAATAAGAGCTTTAACATTCAGAGAAATCTCTGCCAGAGTGCTGGCTGGCTCCAGCTTAGGAACTCCCCTCCCCAGAGTTGCCACCCAGGCTTGTGAGGGATGTGGAGAACACTATCTCCCTATTGCCTGCCTCACTGTTGCTGGCTTGAATCAAGCTTTTTTAAAGGACAATTTAATTTTTTAATTATTTTTGCCTGATCCTTCACCTTTTCAAGCTTTACTGGGTTGGTTGGTAGATTCCCTGTGGCTCAGGTCACTCAGTGGGGTTGTGTGATAAGGGAGAAAAGAGATAAAAGCATTTCCTTGGGAGGAGAAGGGGGAGTGACTGGTACCTGACGCTCCACTGCTGGTTGGCTGTGGGCTTGGCCAGTGAGTCTGGGGTCTGTCCTTTAGCAGGCTGTTTTCTTGAGGACCAGCCCTCATTCACATGCAGACCATGGCACAGGCCAGCCATGGGCATTCCCAGTGCTTCCCTCCCTGTTGTAGGAAACTGGCTGGGATGGTGAGAGGTGCAGGGAGGGCACACAGCGTAAATCCACCAAGCTGAGAGAAAACTACACCAAGGCTATTAGGAAACACCCAAGTCCCCTTTTCCTGTCTCTGGAGATAGTTTACTGTGGTATTGTCTCACTCAGGAGCCCTGATGGCACAGTGGTTAAGAGCTTGGCTGCTAACAAAAGGTTGGCAGTTCAAATCCACCAGCCATTCCTTGGATACCCTGTGGAGCAGTTCTAATCTGTCCTATAGGGTCACTATGAGTCAGAATCCACTTGATAGCAATGGGTTTGTTTTTTTTTTTTTTTTAAATCTCCCTCAGGACCCAGGGACCCAGGGCAGGTCACCCAGAGTTTACAGTTGAGAGCCCAGAACCAGTCCACGCCCCAGAACGCAGAGTCCAGAACAAACTCAGACTTGACATTTAGAGCCCAAAGCTCAAAACTTAGAACCCAAAGCCCTAGCCTGAGTGCAGGGTTTGACCACAGTCCAATCCCAAGGCCTAAGTCTTGATTTATAAGCCTGGAGCTCAGACAACTGGACAGAGTCCCTGAGACCCTCCCTCCCAACGGGAGCGTGTTAGAAAGTTCTCTTCACTGCCTCCAGCCCTCTGATTGGCACCTGATAATGTGCCCAGTATTAATTATAGTCAGAGCTTTTCAACATGCAATAAAAGGTCTTTTAAAACTTTCCGATGGGAGGTGATTAACGCTATTAAGTGGCATTATGGATCTCCCTATCTGTTGCTTTCATAAACAGAGTTGTAGACGGAATGTTTTATTATGGGCATAAAAATGTCCCACATTACAATGCATAAGCACATATTGATGTTATATTTCTTTACTGTGCTGTGCGCCCCAGTCCCCAACCACTCCGAAAAGAAACTACACGTCTTAATAATTTATGCTCCAAGTTTTAACCAGGATTATCAATGGCAGCTTTTGAGCTTTCTCGTTCGGCAACACAATAGATCATAGTAAAAATGCACCGACAAACACCGACAAGCGTTTGATTTTTTCCACCTGAATCAGCAGCCCAAACCTCAGACACAGCAGTTTACGGCAAGCACACACTGAAGAATTTAAGTCTAAGCATTTAATCTGTTCTTTCCATAAATTTCTGCTGCTTTTGCTTTATAATGATTCTACCAGAGGAAGTTTATTTATATCGCAGATTTTCAGCATCAGCACATTGAGAACACAACGGCAATCGCTCAGTCAATAGCTTACAGCCATGTATAATATCACTCCGGAAATCAAAAGCCCAATTGAAGAAAAGGCGCAGATTAAAGTCACTTTAAGACACCAATAACCTGGAACTGGCTGCAGAGAAGTTATAAATATCCAGCCTGTGCATACGCAAATTGGCGTTCGCAGACACGCCAACGCCGAGTAGCCCGGGAACCTCCGCGCGGTCCCCTCCCAGGCAGCCGCGGCACGTGACGGCGCGGGGCCGGGGGGCGGGCCCGAGCTGGGCGCGTCACCGGGGGAGGGTCCTCTCGCCTCCCCTGGGCGACCGCCCACCTCCCGCGTAGGATCCTCCGCCAGCTAGACACGACCCGATAGGTCTTTGGCTGGCATGTAAGGCAGGTGAAGAGTAGGAACCCAACGTTAATAACCCATAAGCGTAATAAGCAAGCACATTCTGGGTTGCTTGCTCCCTGCCGGGTGCTGGGCCAAGAAGCACTTTAATGACATTCGCGGCTCTCAGCCTTCTTTTAGACTCCGCGCCATTCACTGCCCCAACCTCATGGTCCTCAGCTGGGGGTGGGGTGAGGGCTGGCAGCGGAGGGAGGACCAGCACTTTGACAAAGCCTGCCTCCCACCGCCCCCCTGAGGACGGCTGATTACATTCTGTCCTTCCATCCATACGGCATCTCTAAGACTGGTTGTCTCCATTTTACAGATGAGGAATATGAGGTGCAGAGAGGCTAATTTGTCCAAGGCCACAGAGCTAGTGATTTGTATCAGGTTCTGCTTAATTGAAAACCCTGCTTTTATAGTTTTAAACTGCTGTATTTTGCTGCTTTTGGCTTACTCTAGATACCTTCCTCGGGGCAGGGCAGGCCTGGCCAGTCTCCATGCCCTTGCCCAGGAAGAGTTAGGGGTCACTTGGGAAGATGGAAGATGTGGCAGTCGGCTTCCGTAAAGATTACAGCCTTGGAAGTTCTATGGGGCAGTTCTACTCTGTTCTATAGGGTTGCTATGAGTCGGAATGACTCCATGGCAACGGGTTGTTTTTTTTTTTTGGCGGGGGGTGGGGGGGGGGGGACGGGGAGGTGAAAGGAGCCCTGGTGGCACAGTGTAACCACTGCTAACTGAAAAGTCAGCAGTTTGAATCCACCAGCTGCTCCTGGGGAGAAAGATGTGGCAGTCTGCTTTGATAAAGATTTACCGCCTTGGAAACCCTATGGGGGCAGTTCTACCCTGTCCTATAGGATTGCTATAAGTCGGAATAAACTCAACAGCACTGGGTTGGGAAGGTGAAATCCCTGAGTGGTGCAAATGGTTAAGTGCTGGGCCACTAACCAAAAGGTTGACAGTCTACCCAGAGATACCTTGGAAGAAAGACCTGGTGATCTATTTCTGAAAAATCAGCTTTTGAAAACCTTATGAAGCACTTTCAACTCTGACACACTCTGGGTTGTCGTGAATCAAAATCGACTCAATGACAACTGATTTTTGGGAAGGTGAGGACCAGGATCTAAGGAGCACCATAAATGGTCATGATGTGGACAATGGTGGGAAGCATAGATGGTTGGGATGTGGCTAGAGGAGGTCGCTCAGGAGGCAGGCTGGAGCGCTGGGTGGTGGGTCCAGCTGGGTGAGACCTCTGGGAGGGAGCCAGAGAGCTGAGGGGGAGGGGCCAGGCCAAAGCCTAGGTGGTGGCATCTGGAGCCAGCAGGGGGCCTGGGCTCTGGACTTGATGTGGTGAGGGCGCCTCAGGCTGCAGGAAGGCTGGGGAAGGCAGGAAGGCTTCAAACTGGTTCTTTCTGATTCGAACTCCTGCTAAGAATTTGCATTTCCACCCCAGATATACTGAATCTGAATTTACATTTTAACAAGACCTCCACTGGTTTTCAGAAGTGGTCCCTAACCAGCAGCATTAGCATTGCCTGGGAACTTGTCAGAAATGCAAATTCTCAGCAGGGGTTCGAACCAGAACAAACTGCATGGAAGCCCTGGAAGGCAGGACCTCCTGGGAGGGGCTGGAGCTCCAGGTGGGTCTGGTAGACTCCAAGGCCAGGAAGCAGAAGCTGCACTTCCCCCAGGCAACCCTGACAATTGCTTCAACCTCAAATGGCCAAGGACTTATCTCCGTCAAAGCCTCCGAAAAGATCACAAAAAATCCCCTCAGGAGAAAGAGGGACACTTGACCTTTGCACAGGAGCCTCACATGACCCTGCCCAGAACACGGATCCATCAAACAGCAAATTACTAGGGTTAGAGGCAATAATCAAATAATAAGGTTCAACCCTGCAGACACCTGGACAAGAGAGAATGTGACAAAGGGCAGAAAATTTGAATTAAGTTATGTAAAACCATGAAGGTTGATGACTGAAAGAAGACAGTGTTCTTCAGGATGACTTTTGCCTAAAGACGCCCTCGCTCTGGATTGGTCTCCATGTCTTCGGTTAAACTGTTCCAGTCCCTCCTCCCCCCACATCACTGGGGGGCTTATAATTCAATAATGTGGGCAGTACTGGTTACTTTCTGCTAGTGTTACTGTCATTCATTTATTTACTCATATATTCAACCAATATTTATTGAGCACCTACCAGTGGGATACCACTGGGGATACAGTGGTGAATAAAACAGACCAAACCCCTGCCCCCAAAGGGCATGGATTCTAGAGGATATTTGTCTCCTCCTTCTCAAGGGCAAGTAAAGTGCTCACCAGTGCTGGGCAGTCACGCAGAGAGGCTGTCCTCACTGACGCATTTGGCTGCAATTGGTCCCAGAAGGCCCAGCAAGTAATTTCAGAGGCTCAAGCTGCAATGACTCATCATCTCTTCCTTTCTTCCTCGAGGGACCGGGGTTGCTCCCTGATCTGTTTCTGGAGACCCTTCCCAGGACCAGGGTCAGTGGAGGATCTCTACTCGTGGATGAGAAAGGCTATGTCCTTCCAGATAAATGACCTAGCCCTGAGAGGGGCTTATCCACTCCTAGTTTCTCCCTGGCCTCCATGCCAGGAGGCAAAACTTGGCAGGGTAGGGACCCAGACCTCTGATGACTGCAGAGGGAGGCTGTGCCTATGCGCGCAGGGGCAGTCTCTGTGGGGGCTGGGGTTACAGTTGGAGCCTTCTCAGAGTGGAACGTTCAGAGCTCAGGCTTCTGTCCTTACTGACCTGGGCAGAAGCTGCCTGGAGACCTCTGGTCAGACCCCAACTTTCACGTGAAGTCCAATAGACATCTGCCCCAGGGGAGAAGCGGGATTCTCAGGGAGCTGGAGCCTCAAGGGTTGGCTGTGGGGATGGTTACCCAAGTCCTCTCCCTTTCTGTCTGCGAGAACCAGCTCTTGTTGGGATGGAATGTTCCACTTCCCTGGAATTCTCTCCCCTTCCCAGGTCTCTCTGGATATGGCACATATTGTTTTCTATAGTTCCTTTATGAGGGCACTTTGGTGTCCTTTTGATAGCTGCAGGGGCCCTGGGAGGATGGCTGCAGGATTCTGGTGATGTCACACCTGACTTTTGCCATGGGGGACAAGCTGCATCAGCTCTGGTGGGAGTACCTGTGTGAGGAGGATGAGACAGGGGCCAGTGTCAGCTGAGGGAGGAGGTGGCTGAGGGAGGAGGTGGCACGGGGCTGGGCGGGGGCAGGATCTGCCCATGTGGCTGACCAGAGCCACATTGCGATGGAGGGGAGATGTGAGCAGAGGCAGGGACTCTAGCCACGCTTCCTTCCAGTCGGGGAGTTGTTCACTGCTGGGCCCCGCCTGGGAGTCACACGGGATACGGGGTGCAGGCCCTGTCCTCAGGAGCCCACTATTTGAGGATATGAGCTAATCTTGAGGGAGAACACTCATGTGAACTGCACTTTGCCTGGGGACTCCATTTGACCTGAGGTTCTGGGAAGGCTTTCTGGAGGAGGGGTGAGGCTAAGGGGGGTTTGAGTAAGGTAAGTCGTGAAGGGGGCACTGTGAGCGAACTGGAGAAGCTGCAGTGAGTGAGTTGTTAGGCAGAGGACCCCTGGGGCCAGGCGTGGTGAAGCTGAAGGGTGGGAGTGGCCCATGAGGCTAGAGAAGGGGCTTAGTGAGAAATGAAGACCACTGAAGGATTGATTTTTAATAGGGGGCACAGGGCTAGGTGGGTGCTTTAGAAAGACTGCTCTGGCTGTGGAGTGGAGTGGCCACAAGGAGGCGGCACAGTCACTCAGGTGAGTCCTGAGGGGTGACAGGTGGAATGGAGACCACTTACAGGCTGACCAGGTCTGAGGACATGGATGAGGCAGGAGAAGGCCTGAGGGCCTGGGAAGCTGGTCAGGTGGGCTGGGGTGAAAGGCCCTGGTGAGGAGGAGCTGACAACCCAATGTCCTCATGGGGGCTGTGGCTCCTCAGCCCTGGGCACAGCTTGGGTACAAGTAAGGGCTCCTCCTCAGGTCTGGTTGCATGGAAACGTGCAGCAGACTCTGTAAGGCCACAGTGCCCTAGACCCCATTTTACAACAGACTCCATTTTACAAATGGTGGCGGGGGAGGCTGAACTGCAGGCCTCTTCTGCATAGTTACCCAAATACACACTTACTGAGTATCTACATGGCCAGACACAGAACTAGATGCTGAGGGTGTAGTAGTGAATATGGGTTAAGGGCAGTGCTCTGGGGCCAGATTTTCCATGCCAACTCTGTCCCTGACCAGTTTGGGCAAACATGGGAAAGTTACTTCACATCTCCCAGCCTGAGTTTCCTCATCTGTCGAAGGGGAGTAATAACAGTACGCACTTCAAAGAGCTGTTGTGAGAATTAAATGCGTCAGTACATGTAACATGCTTAGAACAGTGTCTGGAACACAGTCACCTCAGGAAGTCCTTCAGGGCCACTGCTTACAGGTTGCTCAAGTAGCACACCACACAACTCCAGGGGGCGCCATTCACCTCACAGTCACTGTCGATTTCTTTAGTTATTATGACAGTTTTCTGGTAGGTGGTAGAAAAGGGTCTTGAGGAAAGGGTACCTTTTATTCATTTCACATAAATTTGCTAAATCAGCTAGCAGCGGGGGTGTTCTAAAGTCATTCACAGCCGCCGAGTGGGGGAGACAGACATGAAAATAGACCATCAAGATGCTACAGTGTATGTTGGGGTTGGCGGCAGAGAGTCTGTACTCTTACTGCACTCTTGTTTCTGGCTGTGTCCGGTGCCTCGTTATTCCTACTTGAAAACTGGGATATTACAGAAGCCCTGGGCCTCCAGGTGGTCTGGTGGGTGAAGGAGAGCCTTGCTCCCAGGCCCTGCGACCGTCCCAGGGTTTTCCTGCTTCAGGCAAGGCCACGAGGCTGTGGCTGCAGCTCTGAGAGACCCCATCCCCTTTTGAATTCTAAGAACAAGTTACAAAAATGTGATGCGACGTCGATGCGTACTTTCTGTGCCTCAGAATGTAAATGTTGAGTCCTCTCCCTCTGCATTCAACTCCGCGGTGGGAAAGGCAGGCGAACACAAGATAAAGAACCAGAAGACTTCTGCACGCTGCGCTCCCTCGCTCAGCAGCGATTCCTGACTAGCTCGTAATTCACCTCCTGCAATGGACAAGAGGACTGGCTGACAGCTCCAGGGGCAGCGCTCCCTCCTGCTAGCCCACCCCCTGCAGGACCCTCTGAGGCTTCCTCAGCCGGGGGACACGGAGCCCCTGCATTTGAGAAGTGGCGCTGTGTCTGTCAAGGGGACACAGTGGCTGTGCTGAACATGTGGAGGGGGAGGACACGATGGGGAGGGAGAAGACCCTTGTGAGTTGCACATGGGAGCCCTAGAGTCGGCTGCTGCTGCCCTGGCCTTTGCTGTCTTGCCTCTAACCTGCAATCGTGGAGACCAGACCTTGTCGCCTCCAGACCCAGCACCCTGTGCTGTTTAGGGCACCTCCCCCACCCTGATGTCCAGGGCTCAGGGGGCTTTCCTGAAAAGGAGGGGCTTTCCTCACAAACCCTGGATCTCAGGCTGAGATTAGTGTCTGGTGCACAGGCTGTTGAGCCCCAGCAGATGGAGACCCTCACCCAAGTGCTGCCTTCATGAGGGAGTGCGGGAGCCCAGTGGGAATGAGCAGGGGAGGGGGGAGGGGGAGAATGGGATGTGTGGGGAAGAGGGGAAGGAGGGGGGTAGCAGGAGGAGGGGTGAAGTAAAGAGAAGGGACAACAGCTGGAGATGTAGGCCCAGGTCTCTGTGGTGCAGAGCCTGAGGAGCTGAGGTTCACAACCAGCTGGCTCTGCAAACCCCCCCTCAGGCTCCTCATGGGCCATTTACCTCAGAGGCCTGGATAATTCCCAATGGCTCCTGTTAGGCCATCCAAGAGACCAGGGAAGAAGTGCCTCCTGAACCTCCCTGCCCCTGCCTGAGCTTCAGGAGCTTGGAAGGCTCATAAAGCAGGATGCCGGGGAGACCAACCAGCCGACTTAGGTGAGGCTGTTCCCGACAGGGGTGGGAGCCAGCCCTTGCCCCCAAGGCCGAGCTCACTGTGCTCCAGGGGAGCATTGGACCTGGAGAGGAGGAGATGCCAGTGAGGCCTCCAGCTCTGTGGTGACCTGTGACTGTCTGCCAAGTCTCACTGCATCCAAGCGTCCCTCCCTGAGCTGAGCTCCTTCAAAGATATCAGCACATTGGTTAATCTTCCTTCTGTTCAGAAATGCAGAGTAATTTGCCCAAATGGGGATTTCTGCATGTTTATACTAATGTCTGTGTTTAAAGCTTATGAGACAGGGAATTGCTGAGAGATGTCCATTAACAATATATACAGACTGCAATTATTTCTTTATGGTGTGTGGTTTGACTGCAGAATATTTCATTTCAATGGAAGGAGTGGGCTTTGCCTACTGTGTTTTCTTATGTGCCCAAAGAAATCAATAAAAACAGAAAAGAAGTGAAAAGAGCCAAGAATAAAAGGAGCGTGACCTTTTAGGATTCGGGGAGGCTTGAGAACTCTACACTAGGAACTGTCTTTGACCTCAGAATCTAAATGCATGCACCCAACAGGGGGGATTCAGTACATTGACAAATATGGATGGACGCTGGCAAGTCTTCCCCAGGATAGAGGCAAAGCTCTCAGTTCATTTACCCAGGATGAGCTGGTAGAGGGCGGGCTCTGTCAGAGACAGTTGGAAGGGGCAAGGGTGTTCTCAGAGCCCTCACTGCTGACCTCCAGCTGCTCTCTCCCCATCTCCATCCCAAGACAGATGCTAAGAAGGAAAGCAGGTTTTGATCTGGAAAAAAAAAAAAAAAATAAGCCTCAAGTCCTAGAGGTTTACAGACCAAGGAGCTCTAGAATCTGCATGGATTTTGGCAGACACCAAACTTTTTCGTTAGAGAAAGAGAAAGAGAGGGAGAGAAAGACAGAGAGACAGAGACAGCTATTTTAGAACTGATGAGCTGAAGCCTCTGGTGTGAAGACAGGGACAGAGGAGCCCTTCTGGGGAGTTTTGGTTCGGTGGACATGCAGCCTAGGAGACTCTGGCTAGGAGGCTGAAACATTCCTTGCCTCTGCAAGTCCTACCCCATGCTAATCTCTGTGCCACCCTTACCCCCAACACAACCCTCACATGGCTTTTCCATATTGGTGATGAAGAGCTTGAGGCCGACACATCCTAACCAGGCCTCACAGACAGATCAGACAACTACTCAACTCTGGAGAAATCTTCAGTTTCAGTCACTTGGAGGAAATCGTTCAGCCTCACGTAGTTCTCAAGATGCAGAATTGCTCTAAGAGGCTCTGCAGACAAGAAAGGCCCAACGAACCAGGGTGGGTGAATGCAAGGAGATGAAACGTGACTGCCTAGCAGCAAGCTGCTGACGACATCTCTCAGATCTTCTCCTGAGGTCCGGCTTGCCTTGTGGCCCTTCCCCTTCTGTCCTCCCTCCTACCCCCAATCCTCCCCATCATCCTCCACTCTGGGGGTCTCTGCACAGCTGGAACATCTGGGCAGCACCATCCAACCACAGCCTGCCACCCCCTGCCGGCCTCTACTGTCGTATGGCCTCCACACAGCCGGCTTTCACCCTCCGGCATTTCCCTCAGCGGGTAGGCACTATTCTTTCCGGCCCCAAAATAGTCCCTGAAGTCAGTGCTGACTTCTCACTGCTTTCTTGCAGAGAAATCTTTTCCAAGAGGCGTTGGGGTCCAGAAGAGGGACAGATGGTCCTTTTCTTTTTATAATACGGCCAGTCTTTTGAAGTGAAGAGCTATAAACACAAGTTGTGCCTTCAGCAGATGTTTTGTGGGCACAACAAGTGCCACTTTGTGCTCTTAAGCAACTGTGACTGGTGTTAACTGGAGAGGAAGCTGAGACTAGGCAGAATGTTGGTCAGGGTGTGCAACATGCAGGGGGCCCGGGGACCATGGGGGGAGCCCTGGTGGCACAGTGGTTAAGTGCTTGGCTGCCAACATTAAAGGTCAGTGGTTCAAACCCACCAGCTGCTCTGTGGGAGAAAGATGTGGCAGTCTGCTTCAGTAAAGATTTACAGCCTTGGAAATCCTATGGGGCAGTTCTACTCTGTCCTGCAGAGTTGCTGTGAGTCGGAATAGACTCGTTGGCAGTGGGTTTAGGGGACCATGGTGTGATGGTCCCTGATCAGCCTGCAGCCAAACCTTGTATCTACATTACTCGGCCAGCTCCAGGTTTACACACTTCCTGAAAACTGTGCCTGCACACCTTTTCTGGGCTCAGGGACCATGCAGCACCAGTTCCTCCCACGCAGCAGGCATTTTTGAAGTGCTGGCAGCCTCACTGTGTTCCTGTGCACTACTCCCAACCAGTCCTGAGGCTGGGGTCTAAAGGCCGTAGGCTGGAGCGGATGCTACTCAAGACATCCATGGGTCAGCTTTATCACCTTTTCCCTTAGGCCATTTACCACATGTCTTCTGCAAGGAAGGCGAGAACTCTATCATGGAAACACTCAGCCAAAAAAACAAAACCTGTTGCCATTGAGTCTACTCTAATTCACAGTGACCCTAGAGGACAGAGTAGAACTGCACTATAGGGTTTACAAAGCCGTAATCTTTATGGAAGCAGGCTGCCATGCTTAACCACTGCGCCACCAGAGCTCCTACGGAAACATCACTGCCCTCAAATAGAGTGAATATATAATGAATATAAAGCAGTAGGTACCTAATAAGCTCCCACCTCCATGCCTTTCCAGAAGATGGCAGCACAACGCTGGGTCTACCAGTGCTCTCCAGTCCCTATGGCTGCACTCGGCCACTTTGGGGACTTTGTAAAGGGCAAGAATGGCTGGCCAGACACGACATCTGTTGAGCTCACAAGGAGCTAAAGGCTGTGGTAGATGTCAGCAGGAAGACAGTTCCCCTAGCTCTGCACTGGTGGTTCCTCACTCATGGGCAACAGAGACACAGGTGTCAATAACTACTTCTAAATGGATGTGTTGCTGTTTGGTAGATTTCAAGAATTTCATTTGCTTAAAAGGGCATAAGCTCAGCTAACAGACCTCATTAACTTCAAAGATGTATCATCTTTGCACAGATTGGCTTCTTCATAGGATGATTGGCTCCATTAACTTTATTGCATTGGCAATACTTTGTAGAAGGCATGGGAGATGTAGCAACAGGAAAGAATCCCCAGGGCAGTCTGCCTCCCAAGCGCCTGCGGGCTCTGTGGTGGCCAGGGCTCTGAAGGCTCCCCAAAGGGCCCAATGTCCCTCATGGATTAACTCTGGGAATTAAGTCTACCCACTCACCCATCTGTCTGTCACACAACACCTTCAGAGATGAGGAAGAACCACCAACTTAAATTGAGAAATATCAGACATGATTCTGGGAGACATAAATCGGCCACTGTGGGACTTCACCATTCTTAGCCCTAACACCCTAATGACAATACAGGCTGCAACCAGAAGCTTCAAGGTGTGTTGTGGTGAAAGGGTGTGGGCATTGGGGCAGGCAGCTTCAAGACAGACTCCAACTCTACTGCTCATACCTGGGCAAGTATCTTTCCCAAACCTTGGTTTTCCATCTACAAATTGGGGATAATCTCTGCCTTACAGGGCAGATGCAAAGATTACATAAATTGTTGTTGTTAGCTGTCATGGAGTCTGCTCCCGACTTATGGTGACTCCAGGCACTATGGAAGGAAACACTGCCTGGTCCTATGCCATTCCCACGATCAGTTGTGGATTGGACTGTTGTGGTCTATAGAGTTTTCTTTGGCTGATTTTTGGAAGTAGATGGCCAGGTCTTTCCTCCTAGCCTGTCTTAGTCTGGAGGCTGCATTGAAACCTGTTTAGCATCATAGCAACATGTAGGCTTCCAGTGACAGATGGGTGGTGTCTGTGCATTAGGTGCATTGTCTGGGAATCAAACGCGGGTCTCCTGCATGGAAGGCAAGAATTCTATCATGGAACCAACACTGCCCCCAAATAGAGTGAATATATAATGAATATAAAGTGGTAGGTGCAAGTCATAGGCTGGGTTCTGTAGAGGACCCAAACCAGTGAACTGTATTTTTATGTAAATAACACGTACGTCTTATGTTTGTCTGTCAACCGCGCCCCCCCTTGCAAGGTATTTTCATAAGTACCACTATGCCAATTTTTTTACATGTTGTTGTAAAAAAAATTAGCAAAGTGTACTTACAAAAATACCTCGAGGGGAAAGGACATGGTTGGCAAACAAACGTAGAAGGCATGTTATTTGTGTAAAAATACAGCATATATAGAGAGATTTATTTCAAGGAAATGGCTCACACAGATGTGGGGGCTGCTAAGTCCCAAATCTGTGGCTCAGATGTCAGGCTGGAGGCTTCTCCTGACTCACGTGGCTGCAGGGGCTGACAAACCCTAAGTCTGCAGGTCAGACGGCAGTCTGCTGGCTCACGTCCCAAGAACCAGAGACTAGAGGATGACGAGTCAGGTGCAGGATTGAGAGAGGGTGAGCTTTGCCAGAACATTCACATGTATTGGATGCAGGCCACAATCTCACGGAAACTCCCCTTCCAGCGGATGGGCTGCTTACATCAGATCACAAACTTGAGGATGATTACATAATAACTGCCAAACCAATAAGAATCATGGCCTAGCCAAGTTGACACATAATCTTAACCCTCACAGCCTACCCCTCGTCAACTTGGCATCTGTACACATCTCCTTAAGCCACACATAATCTCTAAATAAAGACAATTGTAAGTCATACTTGTGCCCAACATGATACAACTAACATGTGTACAACCAAAAATGCACTAGCCCAGTTTACATCTTATATTTTATAATAAGTAATGAAATAAAGGAGGGAAGAAAACAAAGAAATTTGATTGAGATATATATATATGCACACATATACTTATAACAAAATAAAGAAGAAATACTAAAAACAATTAGTCTTTGTTTCTGTAACTGGTCACGTGTTCATAGCTGGTATTTAGAACTACCTTCTTCCACTACCCATTTCGTACTCCCTTTGCTTTCAGCAAGTATCTCAGCTGGTCATGGTTCTTTGCCTGGTGGGGTGACCCAAACCTTCATTCCTGAAGGGTGTGGGCCATTAGTAGTCATATTGGAATTGAGTTGCTGTAGCTTTCCACTGACTTTAATCACAAGGCAGGGTAGTACTAACAGATGTCCTAAGGGCTCTCCTGCATTCCAGACATACTCTTCTTTACCTCCATTATGCAATATCAATCTGATTCCCCTTTGGTAATCAGGATCAATCACATCAGCCAATACAGTAACTCCGTTCTTTGCCTGTTGATCTAGAGGCATGAGGAGCCCACAGTGGCTGGGTGGTATTCTTAACTTCCAGTTCAAGGGAATCAGTGTTGTATCTTCTAGTGGGAGCAATCCTCCCTTTGGAACTAAGACCTCTAGACCTGCAGAGCATAGGGTCTTGAGGACAGAAAGAAAATTTTGCAAGTGTGTCACTCAGAGTAATAGTGAGTGGTGCCACTGCCACTTCTACCTCTTGATTCCTGGACCCATGAATCCTGGCTATGGGAGAAGCAGCACCGTATATTCAATGATAGCTTAGAGCATATTCAGCCTCCTGGAGAACACTGCCCCAGGCCTGCAAGGTACGGCCACCTACCTGGCACCATAATAGTGTCTTTAGAAGGCCATTCCACCATTCTATCAAGGCAGCTACTTCAGGATGATGGGGAACATGGTAAGACCAGTGAATTCCATCAGCATGGGCCCTTTGCTACACTTCATTTGCTGTGAAGTGAGTTCCTTGATCCGAGGCAAAGCTGTGTAGTATACCATGACAGTGGATAAGGCATTCTGTAAGTCCACAGATGGCAGTTTTGGCAGAAGCATTGTGTGCAGAGAAGGCAAATCCATATCCAGAGTAAGCGCCTATGCCAGTAAGAACAAAATGCAGCCCTTTCCATGATGGAAGTGGTCCAATGTAATCAACCTGCCACCAGGTTGCTTGCTGATAACACCTAGGAATGGTGCCATAACGGGGACTCAGTGTTGGTCTCTGCTGCTAGCAGATTGGGCACTCAGCAGTGGTTGTAGCCAAGTTGGACTTGGTGAGTGGAAGTCCATGTTGCTGAGCCCATGCATAACCTCCATCCCTGCCACCGTAGCCATTCTGTTCATGAGCCCATTGGGCAATGACAGGAGTGGCTGGGGAAAGAGGTTGACTGGGATCCACAGAACACATCATCCTACCCACTTGTTTGTTAAAATCCTCCTCTGCAGAGATCAGCCTTTGGTAAGCATTCAGATGAGACACAAATATCTTCACTTCTTTGGCCCATTCATAGAGGTCTATCCACATGCCTCTTCCCCAGACCTCCTTGCCACCAATTTTCCAATAATGTTCCTTCCAAGTCCCTGACTATCCAGCCAAACCACTGGCCACAGCCCATGAATCAGCATACAGTTGTACGTCTGGGAATTTCTAGTTCCGAGTAAAATGAACAACAGGTGCACTGATTGAAGTTCTGCCCACTAGGGGGATTTTCCTTCATCACTGTCCTTCAGGGAGGTCCCAGAAAGGGTCTGCAGTGCTGCTGCTGTCCACTTTTGAGTGGTGCCTGCATGTCTCACAGAACCATAAACCAGGCACAAGACTTCTCTTCCTCAGTCAACTGATTGTAAGGAACCCCCCATGAGGCCATAGGTGCAGACTAGGAGAAGGAAGATAATGTGACAAAAGTGGGGATCATAGGCATTTGGTCCACTTCTTCACATAACTTACTTGTGCCTTCAGGTCCTGCTCAAGCCCAATCTCATATATAATGGAGTGCTGCTGTGCATGTCTGACTTTATGACTCTGTTGTAGGTCAGACAACACCAGGTTCATGATAGGCAGCTCAGGCCACATAGTGACTTGGTGGCCCATGGTTAAGTGTTCAGTCTCTACTAAGGCCCAGCCACAAGCCAAAATCTGTTTCTCAAAAGGAGAGTAGTTTCTGCAGAGGATGGCAGAGCTTTGCTCCAAAAATCCTAAGGGTCTGTGCTGTGATTCACAAATAGGGCCCTGACAAAGACTCCAAACAGCATCTCTATCTGCCACTGCCACTTCAAGAACCATTGCATCAGCTGGCTCATATGGCACAAGTGGCAGAGCGGCTTCCACAGCAGCCTGAACTTGTTGTACAGCCTTCTCTTGTTCTGGGCCTCACTCAAAACTGGGAGCTTTTCAAGTCACTTGATAAATAGGCCAGAGTAGCACACTCAAATTAGGGATATGTTGCCTCCAAAATCTAGTGGCCCACCAGGTGTTCTGCCTCCTTTTTAGTTGTAGGAGGTGCCAGATGTAACAACTTATCCTTCACTTTAGAAGGAATATCTCAATATGCCTCACACCACTGTTTCCCTAGAAATTTTACTGAGGTGGAAGGCACCTGAATTTTTGTCAGATTAATTTCCCACTCAATAGCATGCAAATGTCTTACCAATAAGTCTACAGTAATTGACACTTCTTCCTTACTAGGTCCAGTCAGCATAATGTCATCAATGTAATGGACCAGTGTGATGTCTTGTAGAAGGGAAAGGCAATCAAAGTCCCTGTGGACTAAATTATGACATACGGCTGAGGTAGGGCAGTGAAAGTGTATTGCTGGCCTTGCTAGCTGAAAGCAAACTGCTTCTGGTAGTCCTTTGAAAATGGAATTGAGAAAAAGGCATTGGTCAGATCAATAGCTGCATACCAGGCACTAGGAGACCTATTAATTTGCTCAAGTATTGAAACCACATCTGGAACAGCAGCTGCAATTGAAATAATCATCTGGTTAAGTTTATGATAATCCACTATCATTCTCTGAGATCCATCCAGTTTTTGTATAGGTCACATAGTCGAGTTGAATGGGCATGTGGTGGGACTCACCACCCCTGCATCCTTCAAGTCCTTGATGGTGGCAGTAATCTCTGCAATCCCTCCAGGAATGCAGTATTGCTTTTGGTTTACTATTTTCCTAGGTAGGGGCAGTTCTAATGGCTTCCACTTTGCTTTTCCTACCAATAGCCCTTACTCTATTTGTCAGAGATCCAATGTGGGGGTTCTGCCAGTTGCTGAGAATGTCTATTCCAATTATGCATTCTGGAACTGAGGAAATCACTACAGGATGGGTTTGGGGACTCACTGGACCCACTGTGAGATGGACCTCAGCTAAGACTCCATTATTAACCTGACCTCCATATACCCCTACTCTGACTGGTGAGTCACAGGGATGTTTTGGGGCTCCTGGAATTAGTGTCAGTTCAGAGGCAGTATCCAATAATATCTGAAAATTCTGATTATTTCCTTTTCCCCAATGAACAGTCACTCTAGTAAAAGGCTGTAGATCCCTTCGGGGAAGGCTAGGAGAAAGATTAACGGTACAAATTTTTGGCAGTGCAGTAGGGTCCTTCCTCAAGGAGAACTGGCCTCCCCTTCATTCAAGGGGCTGTGGGTCTATAAACTGGCTCAAGTATGGGAATTGATTGAGGGGCCATGACCCTCTATTCTGGCAAGTCAAAGTTAAACTGCCATTCACTTGACCTAGAATTCTTCCGCTTGTACAGGTCAAGTAAATATTTAGTAGATTTCCCATCTAGTTCACTCCTAGGGACACCATGTCTAAGTAGCCAATGCCTAAGTCCATACGAGTCAGACTTTTCTGATTATTGCTTTAACTTTGCTGTCCATTATGGTAACCACGCCTACCTTGTCTTTGTCGATTAAGTGCCGCTACTTGGCCTCTACCACCCCAGGGTCCAATCAGCCCCATTGTAGTTAGGTGTCTTAATTCAGTTAGGGCAGTTCCCACTGTCAAATCTGACTTACATAAAATAGCAATCACAGCAGTCTTCAAGGATGCTGGCACTCCTTTCACAAATTTGTTCCTCACAGTTGTGGTAAAAGGTGTGTCCTCTGGGCACTCCATGGGTGGGTCTGTGGGTTCAGCCTGAGAAATCCACTTTTACATGCCAGTTTCTCTAAGCCTTTGGATACCTTCTTCTACAGTATACCAAAGCAGGTCTGGCATTTCAACTTGATTTAGTGTAGGCCACCACTTAACCCATGTTTCAGTGAACCAACTACATAAACTATTAGATCCTTTTCTAACCTCTTGAGCTGAAACACCAAATGAAGAATTTGTGCTTAGCGGGGCCGCATCAATAAACTCAGACCGATCCAACTTTATGTTCTTTGCACCATTATCCTACACTCTTAATAGCCATTCCCACATATATTTCCCAGGTTTCTGTTTGTATATATTAGAAAAATCAAGCAGTTCTTTTGGAGTGTAGTGTACCTCCTCCTGGGTTACACTTTGCACTTCATCTCTTGGGGCTTGCTGGGATTTAAGTCTAGTTATAGGTCTAGAAGCAAAAATGAGTGGTGCGGGTGGGTCCTGGGAACATTCAGCAATGTTTTGTAAGGCATCTGTCTCAGGCCATACCCCAGGCAAATGCCCCAGGTGCCACTCCAGGTGGTATCTCAGACAAATACTCTTCAGACACAGCTGCTTTAATCTCATCAGATGGGGGTGAAAGGGATAATGGTTTTACTGGGGAGGGTGGATTAGCAGACCAAGATGGAGAAATCTCTTTAGATGAGAGTAAGAGGGCTGGTTCTGCTGGCAGGAGTGATTCAACAGAATTTAGGGGCTCAGTGTCCTTAGCTTCCTGATTATCTGCCTATATGTCCCCATCTCAGGTTTCAGGATCCCATTTCTTTCCAATCAATGCCCTCATGTTAACTTCAGACACCATTTGAGGTTTGGAATTCAACCGGCATTGTAATTCAGCCACTCTTACAATAAGACTCTGGGTTTTGTTTTTGGCAATATCAGTTCTGTTACTACAAGAAATAAGGCTTTCTTTCAGGGCATAAGTGGCAACTTTCAGGTCTTGCATGCGGCACTTGAGCTGTGACTCTGAAGCTTTGAGCTCATCCCTTTCTTCACCACTTTGTCTAGCAAAAGTAGGACCAACCAACCAACTTCTTTATACTTCTCATTCTGACAAAATTGTAGAAAAGTGTCAAATATGCAATCACCCAGAGGCTTGTCTCTTACAAATATTTGATCCATTCGTGGTGATATTTGGCGTATTTCTATTGCCACCTGATGCCATGGATTAGCAGTGCCCTCTTTACTACTGGAGGCAAAGTCATCATTGCCTTTAAGACCAGCCAGACTTGAGAACCAATTCAGAAAACTCATCCTTATGATTTTGTTCCTCTAGAACCACTCTTGGTACCAAATGTCTTAGGCTGGGTTTGCTAGAGGAGCAAAACCAGTGAAGCGTATATATATATTTATTTTAAGGAAATGGTTCACACAGTTGTGGAAGCCGGTGAGTCCCAAATCCATGGGTTGGGCGTCAAGCTGGAGACTTCTCCTGATTCATGTGGTTGCAGGGGCTGATGAACCCAATATCTGAGGTCAGACTGTAGGCTGCTGGCTCATGTCCCAAGAAATAGAGGTCAGAGGATGATGAGCCAGGAGCAGGAGCAAGAGAGGGCAACCTTTACCAGAACATCCAAATATGTTGGATGCAGGTCACAACTGCAAGGAAACTCCCCTTTCAACTGATTGGTTCCTCACACCAGATCACAAAATGGAGGATGATTATGTAATAACTGCCAAACCACTGAGAATCATGGCCTAGCCAAGCTGATATATAACTTTAATCATCACAGTGCATAATAAGCTCCCACCTCCATGCCCTTCCAGAAAATGGCAGCACAAGTCTAGGTCTACCAGCACTGTCTGCCACCACCCACCACCCACCAATTGCCATCGAGTTGATTCCGACTCATAGCGACCCTATAGGACAGAGTAGAACTTTCTCGTAGGGTTTCCAAGGCTGTAATCTTTACAGAAGCAGACTGCCACATCTTCCTCCCATGAGGAGCTGGTTGGTTCGAACTGCCAACCATCAGGCTTCTTCACTGCCTGCCAGCTCCCTGGAATGGCAGTCCCTGACTACAGTATCACAGATGAGATCAGCCAGTAGTGCCAATCTTCTGTTCTCTGGGGTGTCACTACTGCAAAGACCCAGAGAGAGGCCATAAGTCTACTTTTCTGCCCTCTGACAGAGAATTTAATGAATGACATTAAATTAGGAATCCTGGAAACACTGCCCAAATCCAAAATACCTCGTGTCATAAAATTGCTGTTGAGCCCAAGAAGGTAATGAATGTTTCTGTATAGAAGTGAAACCAAAACACAGGATCAATCAGAATTTTTGAACCTATCTGTTCAAATGGCCAGATGGACCATGAGCCTTCAGAATCAGCGCGACTGTTACTAAACATAGGGGATTCCAAGGTCCTTGTCAACAGTTCTATTTGAGGGTTGACAAGGGAGCAAGGCATACTGGGCATACTCATTGGACTACTGGGTCTGGCTCTTGAAGGTGTTCTGGACTTGAATGGATGAGCATGGCTGACCACTGATGTGTTCATGTCCCCAGGAAGGGGCTGGGCTCTTTAAATGGACCTTGACTTACTGAAATGACCACAGTATAAGAACAGTGTTTGAAAACCACCAATTAAAAAAAAAAAAAAAGATCACCCAATATTTATAGAGACCTGGAGGGTAGGACTCTCCTGTGGAGCGTGCACGAAGCAGACACTCCCAGGAGAAGCCGCCAGCCAGGGGAAGTGGTGGGCTGAGGGCCCCGCATTCCTGAGTCACAGAGTTGTGCCTCTCATCTCTCCCTCTCCTGTTTGGACAGTGTCCCCTCCAGAGTCAAACCCCACTCTCAGGGCTGTTCCTGATCTTGCCCATGTGGTGCCATTTATGACTTGGCCAGTCCCCGCCTCATTTTGAAATGTGTGGGTGTCTCGCCCCTGCTCTGCCTTCTCTTTCTCCCACTCATTCTGTGTGCAGTGAGCATAGCTTGCTCCTTGGGGATGTGCTGCTCTGGTCTTAGCAGCCTCCAGGGGAGCCCCCTGGGCAGGGCCTGGGGAGCACAGTGGTAAGACCTGATGCAGCCCAGGCAGCCCCTGGGCCCTTCTCCATGTAGTTTTCTGTCTGTGGGGAGAGAGGGCTCTTGGATAAAGAACTAGGTAGTAGCAGATGAAGTAATCACACCGGGCACCTAGGAAATGGGGTGGTTTCACAGGGACTTTTCTTTCTAGAGACAGTTTTTTAGGGTAATGTGATATTTTGGTGACACTTTTGAACCTCAGTTTCCCCACCTATAAAGTGAGTTTTTTTCTTTTCCTTCTAAATGGCATTTGAGGTAACCCCCTGCTCTGACAGTCACTATGGTGGTGGCAGAGGGGGTCAGGAATGGTTGAAAGGAGGGGGACAGAGTGTTGCTTAGAAATAAATTCTCACCAACAGAGAGGGAGGCCATGGGTTACTTGGGAGGGCGTGGCTGGGGTGGGGTGGGTAAGATGGGCTGAGATACACCAAACTTCTAGACTTCAAAAGGAAATAATTGAAAAATTCAGTGGAAAAGTTAACTTTACCCCATGGCTAAGATTTTACAGGGGCAAGAATGCTTAGAAATGAAGGGGGCTCCTCTATCTTGCTGGAAGGAAGACCACAAAGAAACCAGTAGAGTGGACAGTAGAACTCTTGAGAGATTTTTGTCTCCTCTCTTAATTTGGAAGTTTGAGTGTGTGTGTGCATGAGTGTGTATGACTGTGTGTTTCGCACAAACAAGCCATGATCCTTATAGAAAAGTTAGAATATCTACAATGTGATGGTCAGGATCAAGGAGGGGACAGTCCCTCCCCCACTGGCTGCACAGCCTCTCATCTGGTGTCCCTTTAAGAGGTGCTGTGACAAGCTAGAGCACGACCAGGGCAGACACCAGCATGGCAAAGGGACCTGAGGACGAGCAGCTGAGGTCACTGGAGATATTCAGTCTGTAGAAATGGAAATTCTGCCATCTTCAAAACTCTGAAGGGCTGTCATGTAGAACAGGGACTAGCTTTGTTTTGGGTGGGCCCTGAGGGCAGGACTGCAGAAGTTACAGGAAGACAGCTCTTGACCATTTAACAGGAAGAACCATCTAGCAATTGGGGATGCCAGCAGCAGCCCCCGTTTAGTCCTCAGTGGTGGGAGCAGATTCCTGCTCTCATGAGATGACCCTGAGATTCCTCCCAGATTCTACGGCAATAAAAAATTAGCCCCAAATACGGATGACTAATAATGGAACATACGTAGTCAATGCTCAGAGTAAGCAGTTGGTAGGTAAGCCACGGTAAAGATGGTAAGATTGCATCTTTGAAAAGGATCAAATAACCCCCCCCCCAAAAAAAAAAACCTGTTGCTGTTGAGTCGATTCTGACTCATAGTGACCCGATAGGACAGAGCAGAACTGCCCCATGGGGTTTCCAAGGAGCACCTAGTGAATTCGAACCGCTGACCTTTTGGTTAGCAGCCGAACTCTTAACAGAACACTACCAGGGTTTCCAGGAACCACCGAAAACTCCCACAATTAAAAGGCATAGGTTGTTTATAACTACATTGGAACTGAGCTGTAAGAAGGGGCTATCCATTCCATTTGCCAACCAAAACCAGACTGGTATGTGGCCCGTGGCAATGGCACCCGCAGAAGTCGGTGGAAAACTAAAACGCGCTTGTCTGGGATGCTTGCAGACCTGAGATGCTGACCATTGACAACACTGAGATCTCATGTGGTGGGGAGGGGGCCGTGGACAAGGTCCATTTGTGGTGCTGTGCTTGGTCATCCAACAGGCTGCGGGAGGTTCAGAAAGCAAAGAAGAACATTTGCTCCATGCTGCCCTGAAAATGCTTGGGCTTCCCTTTAAGATGTCTTTTCTAGAAAGAAGAGAGTTATGCTAAGAAAACAGGCAATCACAACTGACTATTTCAATAGATAACCCTTTGGCCATTTTTTCTTCCAGCAACGTACACAGTGTTTTGTGTTCCTAAAATACTATGTTTGTATTACTCTTAGTTTTTAGATTTCTAGAATAGTGAATGTGCTCCTGGATGGGACGTGATTTCCACCAAATTGTTTCTCCTTAAATCAGTTTTCCGCCATGTTTTCTCTGGCTTTGTTTCATGACTTGGCGGACCCAGGACCCCCTTGGCCCATCCCACTGCAAGGGTACAAGCAGCAGGCAAACCATACCTTTGCCTGGTTCTGCTCATCTCAAAACTCATCCCAATCTCAAAAACTAAAACAAACTCTAGGATAGGAGTCAGCCTGACATGGCATGCTGTTCCTCACAAAGACTGCAGATGTTGGATGTTTGAATAGTGATGAGGCAACAGGAAACTCGTCCTTAAACCTCAGTCCCAATAAGAGAGGGAAAAGAGGTTTACAAAGAATTTTCCTGGCTCTTATTTCAAGCATTCTCCCCTAAAAGCCGGCATTTGTAGAACTACCTACCCTCTCTTTGCCTCCTCTCTCTCATTTCGACTGCCCTTAAAAGCCCATCTTAGTCTTTCCACCACAGTCCACACTGACCTCCCTTTCCTCCAGCTCCTGGAGCCCTTACTGCAAGCACCTCCTGGTCTTCCCAGATGGAAAGCAGGCTCCTCCAGGGTGGACTTCTACATCTCCTGCCCCCGGGGCCTAGCATGGTGTCGGGAACCCTGTAGGCATCATCCCAGTGTCCCATGTCCAGTAAGAGCTGAGATCTGTACTTGGACAGCCATGCATGGGGTCTGCACACAGTAGGTACCTAATACTTACTATACATGTTAGTTGCTTAATACGTGCTTGGTGATGCAGCAAGGAGGGAGGCGACATGAGTCCAGTCCCTTAGTGGCCTCTGGTATCACTGATCTAGAACCTAGCATGTCATCCCTGCTGGTATCTGTTGGGGCCCTGCTGCCCTGAAAGAAGACAGAGCTTTGGACCAGGGCAGCTGGCTTTCTGCTGTGGGTCAGCACCATGACCTGGAGGCCTGGGAAGAACATGTTCCCTCCCTTTGCTCCTATCTGAAAAGCCCTCTCAGTCCCATCGGCACCTTGACTCCTCTAGGAGGGGTGATTTCTGATCTCAAAGATGCTCAGGAGAGACAGGGCTGATAGTCCATGTTCCTCCCACACCATGGTCCTCAGTTCAGTGTGAAGAGGGTCCAGGGTGCCTCACTCTGCCTGTGCCTGTTGAGCAGTGGAGCCCCAAGAGACACATAAACAGCCCGGGGTGGCCAGGTGTCACCTCCTGTTCCGAGGATGACACGTTTTCTGGGTAGTCTGTCTGCCTTTGCTGCATCTTTCCACTTGCCTGGTTCACTTATAGTCAAATGATCTGTTAACAAAACCGTTAAGCCCCGCATAGCCCTCTAATTAACGATTAACAAACCCCTGGAGGACAGAGCTTTGGGAGGGGAGGAGGGCTTCTTTAGAGAGGGCTGGGCAAGTACTGTCTGGGAGAGGACAACGAGACAGTGTGTAGACGGGGTTTAACTTCCATAGGCTCGGGGACACCTACTCCATGGGTGAGGGGTGTGTGTGCTGGGGGTGGGGTCTGGAAAGAGAAGTAGGGTAATCGTGGGATGGTGAATTTGGCTTCAGATCTGTGTTGAAGGTTACGTTAATCAGATTTGAGATTTTCTGAGACATCCTGACTTAAAAGCCATGGAGGTCTGAAGCCAAAGCTGTTTAGAGAACATTGCTTCCCTAGATTCTCCAGGACTTAAAGGAGCGGTGATAATAAGAACAGCTAATGTTATTGTGAGCTTACTATGTGCCAGGCACTGTGTTAAGACCTTACATACAGCAATTAATCCTCAAAGCATGCCTATGAGGATAGCACTATTATTACCCCCATGTGGCAGATGAGGAAACTGAGGTGTAGGGGCACTAGTTTTCCAATACACATTTATTTGGCTAGTGGGTAGCAGAACTGAAATTCCACCCAAGCATTCTCATGCAGAATCTGAGCTCCTAAGCACCACTCATGCTGCCAGCCACATGCTCCTACCCATTCTCTCTGCTTACAGCATCGGTTGGTTGGTAGGTAAACCGCAACCAAATCTGTTGCTGTCTAGTTGATTCTGACTCATGATGAGTATATACAGAGTAGACCTGCTCCATAGGGTTTTCTTGGCTGTAATCTTTATGGAAGCAGATAGCCAGGCCTTTCTACTGCAGTGTCATTGGGTGGGTGCAAAACACCAACCTTTCGGTTAGTAGTCAAGTATAAACTGTTTGCACCACCCAGTCTGTTGTTGTGGCTATGGAGGGGGCCCCTGCAGAATCCTTGGCACCCTGATATCAAGCTGAATGTCACAGGATGCTGAGAGCCTTGAAGGATGGGAAGAGCCCTCTGGCTCCCAGAATTAGGGGGAAGGTCACAGCAACAGGCCAGTTCCTTCCATTGCTATGGTGATGGTGAAGGACTGTAAAATGTCACAGTGGGAGAAGTTGTTATTTTTTTGTTCAGAGTGGACTCTTGGGAGCTGGGTGTTTTGTTAACATAATCTCCTAAGACTCCGTAAGGCAAAGTGCGCTTTGGCTTTGTCACGTTACAGGAGGCTCCTTGAAAGGCCACGGACATTGAAAGACGGTCCTGGTACCGTTAGTGATAATAATAATTACACACACGCTTACAGCGACTACTACATGCTAGGCACTATTCTAGAGCTTTACACGGAATACTCACTTAATCCTCATAACAACTGTAAGCAGGTTCTATTATTATCCCTCTTCGTAGATGGGAAGACTGAGGCAGAATTTCAGAGCCCGCATGCTCTGGGACAGGTATTCTGAAGGTGGTGCTTGGGTAGAGGAGGAACTCAGAAATAGACGAGCTTCAGTTCCCAGAGGTGTGGCACAGGTATGAGGGGTGACCGGCTGCAGGATGAAGTCTCACATGGGTGCTTGCGGTACTTGCCTGCCCAGGGCCCTTGAGTACTGACCTGCTTTCACCAGACAAAGGGAGGAGGCAGCTACCTGGGGAGAAGCTACAAAACCTCGGAGGATAATTCCCAACCTAGTGTATTATGCCTTCATTCATCAAACACTTCATGAGCATCTCTTATGTTCAGGGCACTGGACTTGGATGCTGGGGGTGGAATGGGAATCAGATATAGTCCCTGCCTGCTACCACCCCAGAGGGATCACAGTCTAGTTGTGAGAAAGACACAGGAATAGGCAAACTGTATCACAGGCACTGGGCCAAGGCACAGAGTACAGCTGGCCAGAAGATAATCCAAGGCTTGGAGTTACAGGGCAGCATGTGAACAGAATCCTGACAGAAGCCAGATCCTGACACTCCATTTCAAGGGTTGGGCATTATCCAGAGAGTAACCGGGTGTCATTAAGTCAATTCTGACTCATGGTTACCCCATACGTTACAGAGCAGAACTGCCTCATAGGGTTTTCTTGGCTCTAATCTTTATGGAAGCAGACCACCAGGTCTTTCTTCCACAGTGCCACTGGGTGGGTTCGAACTACGAGTTTTTAGGTTAGTACTTACTTGCTGCTGTTGAGTCGATTCCAACTCATAGCGACCCTATAGATAGAGCAGAACTGCCTCATAGGGTTTCCAAGGAGTGGCTGGTGGATTTGAACTGCCGACCTTTTGGTTAGCAGCCTGAGCTCTTAACCGCTGCGCCACCTAGGTTAGTAGTTGAGAGCAAACCACTTTTCTACCCAGGGACCTCGAGTAGTGGGGGCCACTGGAGGAGATGTGGTCCCACAGGAAGGGACAGAGCGCATCCCGCCAAAGGACCCTTGGCCCTGCTCAGGGAGGCCAAGGTCTTTGTAGATGGAGCCACAGGGCCCCTCACCAGGGGCTACAGAATCGAAAGTCAGAAGGGACGAGTCTCCCCACTTCAGGGAAACTCAGATTTTGCTTGTTTTGGTTCAGAGGCAAGAGGGAGCAGGTGCAGCCTGGCTTCCTTCTCCCAGAATGCGCAGGTGAAAATACAATAGGCTTTCCACAGTTCACCACTGGGCCGAGGGTCTGGGCTTTAAAAGCTCTCCAGCCACCCTCTAACCCACCAAATATCCTTTTTTTGGAAGAAGGCAGGGCATAGAAATAACTACATCGGTAGCCTGTGCCCCTAGTGTGAGCTCCATAACCAGAGACTCTGGGTTCATGTGGTACCAGCTGCGGGGACATTAGACTTCCAGTTCTTACTCAGGGCTGATGCTGGCCAGTGCCTCCACCCTTGGATTAGCTCAGGGGTTCCAATCCAACAACAAAACACGTCTCAGGTATCTTAAACAGGATTCAAACGGAATGAATTTTTTTTCCCCTCCCTTATCACTTTGCACACATGAAATCTATTTTGAATTAGCTTTCAATATATAGTCTAGAAAAAAAATCCCACAGATTGCTCCCACCCCCAAACTGTGCATAAAGAAAGATTTATCTTGTATGTTTCTTAAAAAAAAAAAAGTCTATATGTGCTCAATGCATTTAAATAACACTCATTAAAGTGAACTGCATGCAGGCCGCCTTCTCTAGTCACAGAAGAGAGACAATCGCTTGACCTATTGCAAATCAAAAAGCATTTCCACGGCACCTTTATTTTTAAATTGGTTACGTTTTAAATTAAAGTCCCAACAATTTTTGGGAAAGCTGACTCACATAGCCCCAACTGAAAATTCAGCTCAGTCAATTGGAAGATAATTACAAGAAACAAATGTGAAATTTTAAATCAGGGCACTAATGAAGTCTAAAAATACCAGTGGCCCGTCCCTCTGGTTGGCAAGACCTGTTCTTCATGGAGGTGATCTCTCCGTAATTACTCAACCCCGGGAGAGGCCAGGTTGTCACGTCAAACAATAGTAGGAAAAATCTCGGGACTTTTAATGAGCTAGATCTCCACGCTTTCCAAGGTGGATCTTATTATAATGCTGGGCAAGGTTTCAAATGGAGAACAGAAGAAAAGGAAAGTTCTTTTTTTTCAGTGGAGTTCTGACTTGTGTTGATGCCATCATGCTGTGCCTCCTGGTCCCTACCCCGAGCCAGCTGTCTGTCATTTAGGAGTGTGAAATCAATTTGGCTTTGGAGATGTAAAATCCTGAGGGGCAAAATTAAAGTGACCCAAATCCAAACCCTCGTGGGCCTGTCAGGAATAGGACTCTAACATGGCAAGTTTTAAAGATCTGGTTTCAAAACTTAGGTTTCTTATTAAAAAAAAAAAAAAATGCCGTTGTTTGGCATTAGATCTGACAAATTATAGCTGCAGCAATAAAGGCTTTTAAGATTAGAAATGAAGGGAGAAATTACTTTACACACACAACCCACCGAAGGTCTGTTTTTGAGGCATTGGTCTGTGTGTGCTTCGTTGTCTTCCCTCACCTCAAATATATGGAGTAAATCAGCTGATGAGGGTCGAAAACAGAGAGGCAAGTTAAATGTAATTTCTGGGGAAACAGCCATTTGCCTGGTAACCTATGCATGGCAGCAGGTCAGCGGTTCTCACAGGCTACAACTGGAGGGATCTTCCTAGCCCACACTGCTGGCTCAGCAGAGCCCAGGGCCAAGGTCAAGTTCTAGGTCCCCACTCTCCCCGGCCTCACCCTGCACTCTCCTGTAGGGGCTGGAAGAGGAGCCTTGTCTCCTCTTCTCTCGTCCAGTAGGCATGGAGCCACCCTGCTGTTCAGTGTCCCAGGCACAGATGTTACAGGGGTGGTTCTGCAATGGCCCACTGACCTGGTGCACAACGGTGCACTGCTGAGACTGTCCCCATTCCTGTGTCTTCCTGATCCACTGGCTCTGACGGCTCAGGACATTCGGGTCCACCTGCTTCTGGGAGCTTTGGTGGGTGGTTCCAGCTCGGTGCTAAGCCCCAAACCTGGGACTTCAGCCCCGTCTGCGCTAGTTACCCTCTGGCACAGGAAAACTCCTTTTCATGACGGAAACCTGGCATGTCAATAAGATGTTTCATGATCCCCAGGAGGCCCCGGGGTGAGGGTGGGGGTAGGAATTATGGTCCCCCATAGTGGGGGGAGGGAGGCCTACCCAGTGGCTAGGGCTAGGAGCAGCCGGGGCCCCACTGCCAGGTGTTTCAGAGATGGTGACTGGGAACAAGGGTTTTTTTTTTCAAAGATTTTTAAAGGGAGAGGGAGCTTAACCAAAACAATTCAAACAAAAAATCAATTTAGTCAATTTTTTAAAACGGATCTTAAACAAAGCAAGAGTTTACTAGAATTTAGATGTAATTTTCTATAATTCTGTCATTTAAATTAGTGCTGATTTCCAAAACAAAGGCAGTCAGGGCTCAATCAGATTGGGAATTAAACCCAACAGAGATCTAGACATGGGCTTTGTTGTTGGGATGTTTGACAAGGCCTGAAAATTGCTCAAAGGGATAAAGATAGAGATTTACAAGCGTAGGCGTAGGCGGGAAAGAGAGTGGCTAGTTGGATCTGTTGCTCCCCTAAGGCGCCGGGCTATCCAAGATGTGATTTCAAGGGGCTTTAAAAAGGAGGCTGAGAACCTATGCCTAGATGTCCACACCTCCCCAGACCGAGGAGACCACCTAGCCCCTGCTGTCAAAGGAAGCATGGGCACTCCAGCAAAGCAGACTGCCCACTGTGCACCCTTGTCCTGCCCCCAGGGTGGCCTGAACCTGGGCTGAGGCCTGGTCACCTCCCCTTCCCACTCAGAGGAACACCCACCTACTGAGAACTGTAAGGCATAGGCCCCTGGTCCTGCTGCCTCTTTCCACATTTCAGCCTGGGCAAATCTCTCAGATACACAAGAGTAGGGCCTATCTGCTGACAACCTTTGCTCTAACCTGGAGTCCCTGGGTGGTGCAAATGGTTACACAACTGCTAACCGAAAAGTTGGTGGTTTGAATCCACCCAGAGGTGCTTTGGAAGAAAGGCCTGGTGATCTACTTCTGAAAACTCAGCCACTGAAAACCCTATGGAGCACAGTTCTACTCTGACACACATGGTATTATCGACTGAATTATGTCCCCCCAAAAATGTGTGTATCAATTTGGCTAGGCCATGCTTCTAAGTATTGTGTGGTTGTCCTCCATTTTGTGATTGTAATTTTATGTTAAACAGGATTAGGGTGTTTTGTAACACCCTTACTAAGGTCACATCCCTGATCCAATGTAAAGGGAGTTTCCCTGGGGTGTGACCTGCATCACCTTTTATCTTGAAAGAGATAAAAGGAAAGGGAAGTAAGCAGAGAGTTGGGGACCTCCTACCACCAAGAAAGCAGTGCCGGGAGCAGAGTGTGTCCTTTGGACCCGGGGTCCCTGTGCAGAGAAGCTCCTAGTCCAGGGGAAGAGTGATGAGAAGGCTGACAGAGAAAGAAAGCCTTCCCCTGGAGCTGAGGCCCTGAATTTGGACTCTTAGCCTACTTTACTGTGAGAAAATAAAGTTCTCTTCGTTAAAGCTATCCACTTGTGGTATTTTTGTTACAGCAGCACTAGATGACTAAGATACACGGGGTCACCATGAGTCTGAATTGACTCGATGGTAACTGGTTTTTTGTTTTGCCCTAACTCAGGAGGGGTCCAGGCTGGGGGCTCGTCCCTAGAACCACATTCCTGATGGGCTCCCTTCCTGAACTCTGCTGTCACCCATCCAACTTCTAGCTCCTTAGCATGAAAACTCCTCTGGGGCTGGGGGAGTGGCTGGCTGAAGGCTGAGGCTGGAGGTGCTCCTTCTCTAGGGATCTTACAGGACCACCCTTGGGTCCTTGCAATCAAAAATTCCAATGGCTCAGGATGGTCTGAGGATGTGTCCTGGGCCTCACTAAATGCCTGGGGTGCTACAGTCTCCCAGAGCATGGCAGAGGGTGCTTTTCTGGGGACGGACACAGCCACTTCATGTTCTGAATGTCCTCCATGGGTGGAAAATGGAGGAGGCCCCGGAAAGAACTGTCCCTGGAGCTCTAAGAGGAGCAAATGACTCCTTTGCACTCTGCACCTTGGCCTGGCCAGGGTCAGAGGTGAGACTGGCTGGAGCGTGGGCTGGAGGGGGACAGACTGTGGGCCCTGCAGGCTCTCCCCTTCCTCCTCTCCCTTTTCTCACCCCCTCGCATTTGCCCTCCTCCCTTGTCCTGCCCCTGCCCTTTCCCTCTGCCTCCCAGGCTGAGGCTGGGCTGCCTTGGGCAGGCAGAGGCCCCACTACAGCCTGTGGGTTGGGTGAGGCCAGAGGAGCTGCTGGGGAGCCCAGGCTACCATGAATTGTGCCCTGTTCGTACTGTGTCCGTAGCAACGACGACGCGGAGGTACACACGCAGGCGCACAGGGGGCATGTGGGCAGTGCGACTTACCTTTGGGGTGCCCCGGGTCGGTGAACTCATATTTCCCCACGCCAATGGTCCGCAGCATCTGCAGCCCGTGGGCCGAGTCAGAGGTGGGGGGCCCATTGGTGGTAGGGGCACCGCTGGGCAGAGTGGCAGACGGCTGCGCCGGCGGCGGTGGAGGCAGCAGAGGCCCTGCCATGTGGCCGTTGCCCACAGCGGTGGGTCCTGGGCGGGCCACCTGCCCCACACCAGGCAGCGTGGACACGGCCAGGGGCTGCGGGCTGGCGTACAGGGCCTGGGCAGGCATGTTGACCACCACGCTGCTCAGAGGCTGGGAGGGCGGCTGTGGGAGCGAGTAGTGGCCTGGCATCAGCGGGAGCTGGGGCCCCACGTGGGGAGGCAGTGAGGGGGTCACCCCAATGACCGGGGCCTGGACGTTCACAGCTGGGCTGAAGGTGGGAGGCTGGGCCACTCCATAGGAGTGTGCGATCAGGGCGGGCTGGCTCCCGGCGGCCACCGTGGTCACCCATGGCCCTGTGCCTGCAAGGGAGATGGAAGAGACGTCATCTGCCAGTTACACATTCACTCAGCAGACACTGACTGCCCTAGGCCCTGGGCTGGGTACTGGGGTCACAGAGGTGGGTGAGGCACCTGCATCCACAACTCACAGATCAATAATTGGTGATGACAAACAACAGCATGTGGTAAGGGCTTTAGGACTGTATGAACAAATGGCCGTGGGGGATCAGAGGAGGAAGCGGGAACTGCCTGGGGGAGGCAGAGAGGCAACAAAGCTGAGAGAAAAAAGCAGCAGAGACCTCCAAAGAGACCTGGGTTCGAATCTCAGCTGTGCCGCTTACTAGCTAAGAGGCCCAAGCAAGTTGCTCATTGTCTCTAAGACTCATTCTTCTCATTTGTTACACGGGATAGCAGTATCTATCTCATAGGGCTACTGGCCTGGGATGAATTAAATGAGGAAACTATTTGAAAAGAAAAAAAGACACTAGCAGAATTTCTAGCGTGTGGCAGGTGTTTGACAAATGTTGGTATTTCCCCTTCCTTTCTGGAGAATCACTATCTGAGGGAGGTGGGGAGAAAGCTGGAAGGTGAAGGAGTGAGTGCTTGCTGGACAAGGCTAGGGACCAGGGCCTGGAGCTGTGTGACAGCCTGGTGGTTCAGCAATGTGGGAGACAGGAGGAGGTGGGGGTAGTGTGGAGAGGTAGATGGGGGCAGCCTTGCTGGTAAGGCTAGGCTTTGCTCTAAACAGCCTCTTCATGGCCAGCCCTGGACAGCGTGAGCGTGAGGAACAGAAGAAGCCCACTTTGGCCCTAAAGGAAGTTTTGGATGAACAAGGGGGCCCAGACACGCCTCTTGAGATCAGATGTAGGACACGAGGCCAGCAGTGCCCAGGTCAAGGCCCAGGGCCCTCTGAGCTGAGCTGACGCTGAGTGACTCTAGCTGGCTTCTGAGTGAAGCTGGAAAGTCCTGTGACAAGGAAGGCCAATCTGGGTCGTTTCTGACTAAATGAGCCTGGGTCTAGGCCTCCTCAACAAAACACCACCTTGATATTCATGATCCCTCTGGGGCAGCAGTGTAGACTGAGGATAGGAAGCCTGAGGAAGAAGGGTAGGGGTGAGGGGGCCACTCAGGACCACCAGCCCCAGGGGCTGGAAGATGGGGCTGGGAGTGTCCTCACGGAAATAAGATGACTATCCAGCCACAGAAGGAACTGTATTTGAGGAGCTGTCAAGAGGGAAAGACACATGGTGTGGTGGTGAAGAGCAAGGCTCAGGAGTCACACAGGTCCAGGCTGGAGTCCTGGTCTGCCCCTTAGTAGCAGAGTGACCTTAGACACAAGGCTTCCCTGAGCCAGTGTCCTCCTCCACAATGCAGGCATTATAACACACACATCACAGGGCTGTGGTGAGGACTGAGATGATACTCAGAACAAGGCACATAATAAATGTGCAACAGATGTTTATGATTTTGATAATGAGATGTTGTAGAAAATTAGAAGGTGACCCACATCAGTGAAGAGTGTCCCTGGGATTCAGTAATGCAGCAAGATTCTAGAATGGGCTGCAGAGAGGGGTTGTCCCCATCTCTGAAGAAGATGAGGTAGTGATCACTGTGAGCCAGCCCAGCGGTCTCAAAGATAAGGCATGTCATCCCAAGCTCAGTTCTCTCCCTGATTGAGCACAGCTGGAAAGATCTCAGACAACTCGTAAAGATACAGAAATGCAATGACATGGAGGGGGTTTGTGACTGGGTGACTGACCCAAAGGATACTGCGAACCTAAAGGGAGATCGGAGTCTCTGCATGGTACACACAGTCAAGCACTTGGCTACTAACTGAAAGCTTGGAGGTTCAAACCCACCCAGAGGTGCCTCGGAAAAAAGATCTGCTTCTGAAAGTTCACAGCTGTGAAACCCTAGGGAGTGCAGTTCTACTCTGTACGCATGGGGTCACCATAAATCAGAATTGACTTAATGGCAGCTGGGTTTTTTTTTTTTAAAGAGAGATCTTTAGTAACGTGCACAAGTCATCCTCAACATGATTTTCCACGATTTGGATGACGATAGAGAAGACATTATGACCAAGTCTGCAGATGACATAATATTGGGCAGGGCAAGATGAGGTTAGCACTGGAAGCAGACTAAGAGATCCTGAGTCATCCAGGAAGAGACTGATGAGATCTTGTCCCAAGGTCTCTAAACCCAGCCGCCTAGGCCAGATTGCAAGGAGATGGTCAGAGGTAGCAGCAGCCACCATGGCAGACTTGGGACACTGGCCATTGAGACAGCATGTGATGTGGCTATGGCAGAGTGGCTGTGATCTCCAGCTGCAATGGTCAAAGTGGAGGGTGGGACGAAGAAGGTGCTCGCCAGCCCACATGCAAGTCATTTGTGTTCGGTTCTGGGCCTTTAACTTCAAGAGGGATGAAAGATGGGAGCTGTGCCCAGGAAGGTAAAGGGACTGGATTCCATGGGATCTGGGCATGCTGAAGGGCTTGGGGTGTTTATCCTGCAGAAGATGTGGGGTGATGGAGGGGGGCCTCCAGATATCTGAAGGGCTGTCATGTGGAAGGCTGAGCAGACGTGTTACGTGTATCCTAAGGCGGAGGTCGGGGACTGATGGAGAGAAAAGGGAGGGCTTTGCTATGGCCAGAGCTGTCCACAGAAGGGCTGGAAGTTGTAGGAGGTGGTGAGCTCATCTCTGTTCTCATGTAAATACCGGCATGGAAAACCTCACTGGAAGGTGTGACTCGAGACATTTGTAATGAATCAGAGTACTGAGGTTATTCAAAACAACATGAAGCAAATTCAAAGCCACTCCTATAATGTCACTCACACTCCCTTGCCCTCCCAACCACTTTCCTAAGTTGGAGGGGAAGGGGGGATTACACACACAGCACTCCATGCAGACTGAGGGCAGGACTCCTGCAGGCTGTGGGCCAGGACCTGCTGCTGAGGAGCCGGGGCACCTCTACCACCCCACCCAGCCCCGGGGTGGGTGGCTCTGTCCAGTGACAAGTACACACCTGGGTTGTCGCTTTCCCTCATCTGTTTGGAGGGTGGCTCATCAGTGTCCCAAGGCGTGGATTGATTGATGGGTGTCTGTCCCCACCGGATGCTGGTTGCCAGTCCCTGGGACTGATTGTCCGCTTTGGAGATGCCGGGGGCCTGTGGGGAAGCACAGCAGGGAGGTGAGCACAGCCTGACAAGAGTCACTGCCCTGAGGCCCGCACCCCAGAACAAGACTCCTCCATCACCCACTGAGCTAGGGGACCAGAGACAGAGGCCTGGCCCTGCACCCAGTCTCATGGAGGACTCAAAGGGTATTTTGACATAGTACTATCAGCTGTGGCCTCTGCTAAGCTCCTGACTTCAGGAACACCCAGCCTACTGCCTCTCCGGCCACCCTCTGCAGTCACTCACTCCATATGAGTGATCACAAACAGAGGAGCATTCAGTGCTGTGAGGTGGGAAGTTCCCCCAGCCTGTGGATCATGAATAAGCCACAACAAACGAACTGCTGCCAATACTTGGGCATGTGCTAGGCACTGATGTGGGCCCAGCCGAGACCCAGTGCCATCATAAGCCCGGCCTTCATCGTATGAGAGGATGGTTCTCCAAAGCGCCTCCATTAGGCCACAGGTGAGCATCGTTAAATGCAAATGTGCAGAGACCAACGTTTATCAGTGGTTACCAGGGGTGGGTGGGAAGGAGGGGAAGGGGCACTCACTGCTTAGGGGCTGCTGAGTGTTATGGACTGAATCGTGTCCCCCAAAGACATGTGTTGGAAATCTTAACCCTTGTAACTGTGGATGTAATCCCATTTGGAAAGAGGGTTTTCTTTATTATGCTAATGACCCAGTGTAGGGTGTGTTTTAAGCCAATCATTTTTGAGACATACAAGAGTAGATTAGGCACAGAACAAGGCAGGCACACAGGGAAGACTGACACTATCCAAAGACAGTGGTGGTAGACCAGTCTAGAAGCCCAGGAACTACAAAGATGACCAGCTAGAGAAGTTGAGACAAGGGTTTTCCCCCAGAGCCAACACACACACACACACACACACACACACACACACACACACACACGCACAGACACACACACACACAGAGCCTTCTTCTAGAGTTGATGCCCTGAATTCAGACACTGTGAGAAAATACATTTCTGTTTTTTAAAGCCACCCACGTGTGGTATTTCTGTTATAGCAGTACTAGCAAACTAAGATATTGAGCTTCTGCTAAAGGTAATGGGAAAATTTGGAAATGGATAATGGTCACGGCTGAACAACATACAAACATAACTAACGTCACTGAATTGTACACATGAAGAATGTTGAAATGGCAAACGATTTGCTACATATATATTTACCATAGTTAAAGAAAAAAAAAGTTCCCTATCCTGCCCCACACCAGCCTCTGAGGCCCCAAAGGTCCCACTCCACGAAGCTGTGAGGCTGTGGGAGGCTGCAGATCCTGGCACCACCGTGGGGGGCCCCATCAGGAGAGACCCCCAGGATCTTGTCTTCTTGTCCACAGGAAGAAAGGGCTTTCTGCTCCATGAGCTCATTCTCTAATTTAGATATTCATATTAGTGAGAAAATAAACGTCAGGATGAAAACAGACATCGGGACAACACTGGTTTCCCTGAGCCATAGCCTTACAATAGAATATTATACAGCCATTAAAAAAACCATGTCTACTAACGATTTTTAATGAGATGGCAAAATGCTTATACCATACAGTGAAATGAAAAGACATGAAATGACATAAACATAACGTCACTATGTAAAACAATATGCATAGGAGGGGAATGACTAAATATTAGCAGGGATGTTGTCCTTGGGTGAGAGGATTACGGGCAACTTTTATTCTCTTGTCTGTACGTATCTATATTTGCCAGATTTTCTTCTATGAACTTTATTTATAAGAAGCAAAAAAAAACAAAAACAAACCAACAACATGTTGGAGAGGCAGGGCCTAGAATACGGGGATGTGAGGGAGTGAGCGTCTCGGCAGATGGTTCCAGAAAAGAGCGCCCGCAGCTTCCAGGAGCTGCAGCCGAAGCCCAGCCAGGCCTAGGGTGGAGGGTGGGGTGGGCTGGGGTGCCAAGGTGGCTGCCCACCAGGGACAGTTAGAGAAGGCCAAAGGAGCCTCGAGGTCTCTCCTCAGTGAAGGCTACAGCTAGAGAAGGGCCTAGACATGTCCCTCTGTGGGCCCTGAATCCAGACTTCCGATGGAACCCAACCGGTGTCCCAGCAGAGCCGGCCGGCCGCTGGGTCTCTCTGACAAGTGTAACTCTCCGTCCCACACCAGGCAGAGTGGGCAGTATGGGCAGGGAGCGCAGGTAGCACTTACTGGGGCTTTGATGCATAATGCAGTTGACAAACAGCGCCTGCATCAGGGCCTGCTGGGAGCGCAGGAGCCGCATCCCATTAGGACCTGTGGGCTGTGCTGAGCTAATTGCATTAGGCTGCACTTTATCTCTGGCCTGCATTTCAGATGCTCTGCTTCTGTGAACAGAGCAGGAAACAAAAGAAAAGAGCGACTCTCCAGAGAAAAGAACAATTCAACAGACGAGCTTCCTTATCAGAGGCCCCTGGCCCATTTCTATCTGTGGGACAGATGGGGAGCTTGGGGGGCAGAAGGGGAGGGCAGGGTTGTTGCCACACACACCCCAACAGTCCTATGGAACAATAGTGTGGCTTTTACAATGTTCTCTAAATAGACGCCTCTCTGAAGGATGCAGGCATCTGCCCGCTCTGCAGTCACCTCTGTATTTACAGGCTCTCTGGGTGCTGGGTGGGTGCAGAGGCACAGGTTTCTTCCCCTGGAATGAAAGGCACCCGAGGGGAAAGGGACTTGTGAGATGTCCCATTCAGGGTCTTGTTTTGGGTGAAGTTTGAATGTTCAGACCCCAGCCTCCCATTACCATCACGGATAAGACAGGAACCCCTCCTGCCAGTAGGGGGCGCTGCAGCCTCTCTCTGCTGTCCAGGTTTCCTTGTGGCCTCCCAGGCAAGAGGCTATTTTGGTTTTCAGGTTCCTCCTCCAGCTGCCATTTCTCCCCTGCTGAATCAGCACCCATGCCCCAACCTGGCAACTTCACAGGGGAGGGAAGGACTCTGGAAACTTGGAGGCCCTGGGTCTGGATGTTCACAGCAGCCACTGCCCCCAGTAGAGGCAGCTGAAGTCCCTCTCACCTAGACTCCACACTAGAGAGTATGGATAACCAGATTCTGGGCTCTAAAAATCCAGGAACTCCAATTTTTGCCCTAAAATGGGGAAATTGCACACTTTGTTGATATACATTGCTCAGACCCATGGCTTCAAAACACTCCTGCCAGCTTGTTCACTTGCTCATTCGTTCCTTAGCTGGGTTGTTTATTCTGAAAACAAGTACTAGGCTTCTGCTCTGTGACAGGCACTGCCCCAGGCATGGGGGACACAGGATGGCTAAGACTCAGCTCTGCCCTCAAGCAGCTCCCACGACAGCAGAGGGCACAGCTGCACAAACAGGGCGGACAGCGGTGAACTTCAGAAAAAAGCTTGGTGTGCCGGAGGTGCACGGAGGTGGACCCTTAACAGTTAGTTGGAGGTTAAGTGTGGCTACAACGGGCCTACTGTTCAGCTGTGTTTTTCATGAATATGACAAGCGATTTTTAATGTTCAAGAAAGCAGTTCTGCTGTGAGAAGGAAACAGTCTTTTGTTTTCTTCTTTAGTAAAGATAAATAAGGCCACTCATTCTACCCGGCACTAGCAACTTCTGAAGCTATGAGCAACTTGCAGTTCAGGAGTTCTATTTATTTTATTAAAGCATGAAATGAACATTCCTTCCTCCACTCCCTCCGGAAAAAACATAGAGCCTGGGGCGTGGGCTCTGCAGAAGCACCCGGGCTCCCAGGTGTGTGATTCACAGAGCAGCTGGTGATGTGTGTGTCAGCACTGCCTGACTGGAGCCACCTCCTCCCGCAAAGGGCCCAGGCCCCAGGCCCTAGGTGAACATGGCGGGCCTCAAGTAAACATGGCAGGCCACAGGTAAACATGGCGGGCCCCAGGTTCTGGATGCTTGTGTGGAACTGTGGCACCTGCTCTGTATCTAGATCCTGCTAACCCTCTTCCTCCATGGCCTAGAACCCCAGGACAGGTCTGTGACCCCACCAAAGGCACTCCAGACTCTCCCAGCAGCTCCACATTTCTTGTCAGAGGGCTGCCACCATAACCACCAGTTGCCGCTGAGTTGAATCCAACTCATGGCGACCCCATGTGTGTCAGAGTAGAACTGTGCTCCATAGGGGTTTCAATGCTGGTTTTTAGGAAGTAGATTGTCAGGCCTTTCTTCTGAGGCACCTCTGGGTGGACTCAAACCCCCAACCTTTCAGTTAGCAGCGGAGTGTGTTAGCTGTTTGTACCACCCACGGACTCCTTGCCAATGCAAGAATGTAACAAAATGCAACCAGGGCCAAGGGAAGGCAGGCAGGGCTGAGGGGACCTTATTGTGCCCCTCCCACTCAGTCTCTGTGGGACAGCAGTGAAGCCACCTAGACATTCCACCTTTCCCAGCATCCCTGCCCATGGCTTCTGGCCCCATGCCGGAAGCCAAGGACAGTTTACCATTGTCCTGCTTCCCCATGTGGAGTGGCCCTAGCCGCCCTCATCAGGCCTGAGCACAGGCTCTCTGCTTTCCTTTAATGAGATGCTAATGAGATGCATCATTAACGCAGCAGCTTTTAAACCCTAAGCTCTTGTAAATTTTTAAAGGTCACATTTTAACGGTGGTTGACAGCATCCTGCTTCTTTCAGTGACTGAAGAACACTAAAGACCCAGATCCTTTATGGATGAAGTACTCCAAGAGCCGCGGCAGAGACTGAGCCGCTGGTCAGAGGCCGGGGTGCCCTCTCCCTGAAACAAGCCTCACAGGGCACCTGGCTTTGGGGAGAGCCAGTTGCACACCCCCATAGAACTGGCTCAAGGGCCCTGCTCTATTGAGTGGAGGTCTGCAGGGCCGCAGGGTGTGTGTACAAAGATGCCTGGCGGGGGGTGGTGGGGTGGTGGGGCTGGCACCCCACCAGGAGGCACAGGCCCTTCTCCCCTACTAAGCACCATTAGCTCACTAGGCTGTGCACCCATAAGGCTGTGAGAGCCCAGAGGGGCTGCTTTTTGCCAATTTGCCCACCTAAACAGAGCCCCTTTTTCTAATTTGTACAAAGGGGTCGTGCAAGCGAGCAGCATCCCTGGTGGTCAGGGGAGTACGAAGGATGACAGGCACTGTCCCTCGGGAGTTGTGGCTGTCCTTGCACGCTGCCCCTTTGCTCTCACCGCTGGTCCTTGTGCATGGGATGGTCACAGTGAGCAGCATGCGGCATTCCACTGCTTTGTTTCTGACTCCACACTGGCTAGGGAGCACCATGAAGGCAGGGACCTGGCCCAGTGCCTGGCCCAGCTGGTGGCCTGGCATAGGTGCCCAGAGAATGAATGAATGAGGGCAGGTCTCTGAGCTGCAGTGTTGGCCAACAGTGGGAGCGTTAATCACTGTTGGTTCAACCCATGAATGAATGCATGGAGTGCCATTCAGGAAGAGTGAACAGTCTGAGTAACGGGACAGAGATGTGAACCAGCGTGCGTGCTTGGGGAACTTGATGCCGTTCTGTGTGGCTGCGGTGATGGGTGAACATGAGGGAGATGAGGCTTCCAGGCCTGGCAGCCTTGTGTGCTGGGACCCCAAACATCATAGCTCTGGATGCTGCTGGAGGCTGCTTGGAGGGACAGCCTAACTGACACAACTGACTGATCAATCATTAGAACTGATCAAGCCCCTCTGTGTGCTGGCTGTGTGCAAGATGAGAGAGGAGCTGAGATAGCACCCCAGCCTCCATGGGGCTGGGGGTCTACTGGGGGAACCAGAATTCAGCACCTGCCACTGTTTGCCCAAGGTCAGAAGAGGGTGAAACAGTGGAGAATGAAGGTCGGGGAAGCTTCTGGAGGAGGTGGGGCTGGTGTTGGTCCACAAAAGCTAGCAGGATTCAGTAAGGTGGATGGATTGGGGCTGAAGTCACCACCAAAGGACCCTACAGCAGCTAGTGCATTTCCAGCCCAGATGCGAATGGGCGGCCTGACAAAGCCAGGGTCCAGGGTCCACTTCCAGGGCTCGTGGGCCTCCTTTGGGGGAGATGGCAATGCCAGTGCCCATGTCCTTGTCCTGCTGGCGACCCTGCCCCTACAGACTGGACCTTGACACTGTGGTCACTTGTGTGGTGCAGAAAGGACTGGCTGGGACTGCCTTCTGCTTAGAGTCACTGAGCACAGTGCCCAACCTGCCAGCCCGTCCTTCACAGCTATGAGTCCCTCCCCACTTCTCACCTCTGTTCAGTTCATCAGACAATGCTTCTATGCTCACTCTGGACACTGGGGTACAGTGATGGTCAAGGCATGTTCCTGCCCTCAAGGAATTCAGGGACCCCATGAGGGTGACAGGCTTGGAGAGAGACCCACCATGTCTCACACTCAGCTTCGTTAATGGAGGGACTGTTGTCACAGGTAAGAAAAGGCACAATAAAATCATGATAAAATGACAGGAGGAGATCAGGCTAGAGAAAATATACACAGAGAGTTAAGGTGACCTTATATAAGGAGAATTGCAGACACGAGGCCACAGGGGCTCCTGGAATTGCTCATTGGGTTTTAGGCACAGTCTTAAGCTTCCAATCAGCCCAATCAAAAAAGGGATATACACACTCACTGTGTATCTGCAAAATATCAAAAAGTCACTTACATGTTTCTCTTAACATATAAATGTAGCAATTTTATATGCATCCCTCTGTGTTCCTCTGAGGATTGAGGGCAGCATAAATATAGTAAACCAACAACAACAACAACAAAAAAAACCCAACCTCCGCCTCCAGTTTCTGCTGAGTTGACTCTAATTCATGGTGACCCCGTGTGTGTCAGAGTAGAACTGTGCTCCCTAGGTTTTTCAGTGGCTGATTTTTTTGGAAGTAGATTGCCAGGTCTTTCTTCCAAGGCACCTCTGGGTGGACTCGAGCCTCCAACCTTTGAGTTAGAAGCTGAGCATGTTAACAGTTTGCACCACCCATGGACTCCATAAGTATAGTAGAGACTGTAATGATATACATGTTAAAACTCAAATTATGCCACCTCTCCCCAACTGCACTCCAGCTGGGTGGTGGGTGTGAAGGGGTCTTGGATGAAAACATGAGAAGTCATAGGGAAGACGACCAGTGGGAAATCTCGAGCTGACTACATTCCTGAACTTGTTCTACAGCCTCACTTTTATTTCACGACTCCCTGCAATGCAGTCTAATTTGGGAAAGAGAAGCCTCAGTGTGCCCACCCCACGATGCCTGGCTCTGGATTCTGAACGCTCCCCTGACCAGGGACTGCTCATCTGGCCTGGCCCCTGCAGTGGACCTTTGCTGTGTTTCTGGACTTCCTAGCACCTTTGAACACTCTACATCTTGAGGTAGAAGGCAGAAAACCTGTTTTGCCAGCCTCCCTTGCAGCTAGGGCACAGGCATGTACCTGTCAATCCAGCACACTCAAGTGAGAAGTCAGAGGCTGGTGGTGAAGACACATGGATGCGGCTGCAAGTGGATGGTGGATGTGCTGGCATCCTTAGCCCAGCATCAGGGGTGAATGCTGTCATTTCTTTTTCCTTCTTATGCTGGAGGGTAATCAGTCCCAGGGTTCTTCTGAGAACAGCAAGAGAAGGTTCTTGCACAGCTTCTGGCAGAAGTGAATGTGGCTCTGGCGCCTCCTACCACAGGCCCTGGGTGGCCCTGGGGAATCACAACACCGGAGCTGCTGGCTCCAGGACCGAGTGTGGCTGGGAGGCCACTCCCTGCAAAGAGTGGACGTTTCACTTCCTTTTCAGTGTCCCTCCCCCTGCAAGGCACTTAGGGTGTTCATGGTGCCCAGGTCCACCAGCTGGGAATGAAAGAAGGCAGTTTTTGGTAAATTTATCTAGACTGAGGTGTTGGGGACTGAGTGCAGGAGCCCCCCAGGGCCCTCACACTACAAAGGGGAGGCCGAAGAAGCTAATTCTTACTTTAAAGGAATGGTATTCTAGTGGTAGAGATTCAGGTTTGGGGAGGAGATATTTTGGTGTCTGGGATTTTTTAGATTACAGCTCCTGGGTTTACACCTAGACTGCTAGGACTGGCAGGTTGTCAATGAGAGCACCGATTCCCAGGTCACACAGGCAGCAGCATCCAACCACCACTACCACAGGGGCTCTCCAGCTTCAGTACACCTAAAAAGCATCTGGGCAGACACAAAAGGAAAAGTATTGCATGATCCTCTTATCTGAAATATCCGGAATAGGCAAATGCATAGAGATCAAGATTTATTAGTGGTTGCCAGGGGTGGGTGGGAAGGGGAAACTGAGGGGTATTGCACAGGGGGTACAGAGTTTCAGGGTGCTGAAAAAATTGGAAACGGATAATGGTGATGGTTGTCCAACATGGTGAATGTAATGTTACTTAATTGTACAAGTAAAAATGGTTGAAATGGCACGTTTCGGCATACATATTTCACCACAATAAAGATATAAAAGAAAAAGGAACAGAAGAACCTGACTGAGAAGGCAGGTTTTGGACCTCATCCCCAGAGGTTCTGATTCAGTAGGTTAAGGGGGCAGGACCCAAAAAATGCCTCATAACAAGCCTTCCCAGTGATGTTAATGTAGGTGGTCTGCGGGCCTCGCACTGAGAGGCAATGAAGGTATCTCAGTCCAGGTTGTAGCCCCTGTGCCCAGAGCATGCGCACAGAGAGCTGAAGCTGCTGACCAGGGCCTGACTGAACAGATTTTCGGGTCTTACGTGGCTCACGGGAGCTGGCTCCTTGACGATGCCACCTTTTAGGACCCTGTTCTGAGCCTATGTTTCAAGGGGTCAGAGACCAAAGCTGTAAATGTGTGGCCTCCAGAAAGTGCAAATGACAATTATGGGTCTCTCAGTTCTCATTTCGTGATTGCTACTGAGCTACAAACCAAAAATAATTGCAGTTAAATCCTCACTGAGGGTGGGTGGGGGGTCTCCAGAGCCCCTCCTGCTCTCATTAACGAGGCTGCCCTCTCCGGCCCCCTGGACCGGGCCTGTGCCCGGGCCTCCCCTTCGGAGCACCGCCATAACGCACTCCAGAGCGCAATGAAATTTCTAATAATACTAACCAATGATGTGTTAAATTGAGACATTTCTGGCTCACATGCCAGAAACTGCACGATGGTTTAAAGGACCGGTGCTTACCTATCTCTATCAATTTGCTGCTAAATTACTGCTTTTGGAGCAACTTACAGAAAAGCAATTTTTTATTTAAATTTTAATTTCAATCTTGTCATTTTAAATATATATTGAGATTCCAATTGTATTTACATGGAATATGATGATGTCTTTGGAGGGTAAGTGATCCAGCCGGGAGACTGGGTGGTGGTAGAGGATGTGATGGAGCGGGGATGAGGGAGCTGAGGAAGGAGGGAGAGACCCCAGCAGAAGGCTTGGTGAAGGCAGCTGGGTTGTGTTGTGTTGGGAGATACAACTGCAGGGGTGCAGGCTGGGCCATAGGTCACGGCCTCATCTTGCCCTGTGATCCCAGGCTTTGTGCCCAGCTCTGAGGGTCATCTGTAAATACTTGAAGTTGAGACCACCAGACACTTCTGGTGCCATCTCTCTCCCAGGGAACACCACAAGGACCCAACAAGCCCCAGCCATAAATGGATGCCAGGCACAGGTGGAGCGGGGCTGCTGGTCATCCCGATGGCTCATGTTCATGGAGCACCTCCTACATGCCAAGCACAGACATGATCTGATTTACTTCCATGGGGAATTCTGTGCTTTTACGTCATTTTACAGATAAGAATCAGAAGGCCCAGAGAAGCTCAATAATAGCTAGAGAGTGGCAGACTTAGGACTCCAGCCCACGTTTATTCTAACCTAAGAAGTGCTCTGGGGTGGCTGGACTATTCCCAGAACCCCTCTCTGAAGCCTACCCCTGATCTAGCTGACAGCACCATAAGTGGACTTAGCCATAGCAAGACAGTGCCCACACTACCCTATTGGGGTAACAATTACAACCCCTCCCCGGAGGCCCACAGGAGCAGAACCTCCGCTCACCTGCTGTGTCCAGCCCAGCTGGGCCCCTACCCTGACCCTGATGGCATGCTGGGCCTGGGGAGTCAGACCCACTGCCTCAGACTCCCCAGACTCTGAGCTATCTCTGACATGGATTTTCCTATAGATTTTAGAGATTAGACCTTTGTCAGATATGTCATAGCCAAATTTTTTTCCCCAGTCTGTAGGTTCTCTTCTTGTTCTTTTGGTGAAATCTTTTGATGAGCACAAGTGTTTAATTTTTAGAAGATCCCAGTTATCTAGCTTATTTTCTGGTGTTTGCATGTTGTTAGTTATGGTTTGTATCCTATTTATGCCGCGTATTAGGGCCTCTAACATTGACCCTATTTTTCCTTTTATGGTCTTTATAGTTTCTGGTTTTATATTTAGGTTGAGCCACCTCTGACATGGTCCCCGACCCTGCTGGCATGGTCTCGCCTCTCTAGTGGGGCCAGCTGCTCAGTCATAGGCCAGGGTGGCAGGGTCTGACACCTCCACCCCTCTCTAGGCAGGCAATGCGCTCAAGGCCGCACTTTTCAAGTCTCCTTCCTCTTCAGCACCTGCCTCCCTTCCTCTCCATTAGCTCTCTCCCTCAGCTTTCCAACACAGGAACTGGAAAATGTTTGTTTGGCCACTTCATCTGTCATCCCAGAATCCATCTGTCTTCCTTCCTTTTCTTCTGTGGTCGTCTCTCCTCCAGGTTCAGAACACCTGCTTTTCCACTCCTGTTAACCCCCTTACTCCTTGACTGTCCTCATCTCTGTCCTTCAGTGAAACCATGCCCTTGACATGAACAGTAACCCCCTGCTGCCAAAACCAGCAGCACTTTCCCATCTTCTTTCTCGATCCCTAATATTGGCTTCCTCCTTCCTGAAACTCCCTTCCCCTTGGTTTCTGAACAAAGCTTTTCCTGGTTCTTCACCGAAACCTCTTCGGGGGCTCCTTCTCTGTGCTGCTCACTGGCCTCTCCTCTTCCCAGTTCTCCCATGTTTTCAGGCCCCAGGGCTCATTCCAGGCCCTCCTTCTCCTTCCCTCCTCAGGTCTGGTTCGGTCCTACCTTCCTTCAAAATTATTTTCCAGATGCGAAACACCCGTGCAGTAGCCATTGTCTTTGCTAGAACCCAGGGTCCTGTAGTATCCTGGAACTATATTTGCTTTTCCTGTTCCCAACATCAAAGTCTATACCTCGGTGACATTTCTGCTCAGAGTTCAGCAGACAGCCTCCCTAGCCAACCACAGAGGGGGTTGGGCTTTGCACCCACTTGCTCTCGCATGCCCTGCCCAGGCTCCCAGCCCCTTCCTCCAAGCCCTCTCCCAACGCTATGGGCCTTGTGGACAAAAGAAATAATAAATCTGGCAGAACCTTGCAAATCAAAGCTTTCAACATTCCTCTAACAACTTTCAACTGAAAACTTCTTAGTCCCTATTTCCAAGTAACTTTTCATCCATTACAAAACCCACAAAATTTTCAAAGGGGCTTTGAAATAAGATCACCTAGGGGGAAAAAAAAAAAAAAAGCCCATCACCAACGAAAGTCTTTGAAAACAAAGAGGCTCTTTCCTGGTCCCGCTCCCTTCTGATATCAGCTTTCCTTTCATTCCGCTGAAAGGTGCTGGGTAGGCCTAGCCCTCAGCAGACGCCTGTGATGTGATGGAGCCAGTGGCCCAGACGGACAGATGGGGACACGGAGGAGAGCGAGGGGCACCTGCTCACTTATGTGGGCTGGGCCTTTCATCATCCCCCCTTCAATTGACCCTCACAATATCCCCAACAGCCAAGTTCCTTATAGCCCGCCCATCTGGCTCAGGGGCCCAGTGCTCTGCCTGTTCCTGCTCACCCTGCCATTGGTGACAATACAGCCCCCTCCCGAGCACAGCGACCCGTCTTCATTCTTGTTGCCAAAGTGGGCAGGTAGGTAGGCGAGGCAAGGGCAGGCCCTGTTCCGGCCTTTGATGGGACATTTCCCAAATGCCAGCCCTGCAGGCAGTGACTTGGGGACTACCCCTCAACCTCCCAGCTGCAGAGACCGCCACATGCTCCTCCTCCCCAGGGTCAGCTTCAGACTCACAGGCAAGCATCAGCCAACACCCATTTCCAGGAGTCTGTCATTTTCCGATTAGAAGTCCTCAGTGGACGTGGTGAGGACAAGCGCTCTGTACAGGGAAGCTGAGCTAAGAGTGGATGAGGGGTACACATGGACTTTCCTACTGAACCACTTGCCCGTCTGGCCTGGTCCTCAGAGGCCTAGATTCTAAGCGCCCAAAAGTAATTTTTATTACTAATTCACATAGCATAAAATTAACCATTTTAATGTGGACGGCTCAGTGGCATTTAATCCATCATAATGCTGGGCAGCCACCACCTCTATCTAGTTCCAAAAATATTTTTATCACCCTAGAAGGAAACTCTGTAACCTTTATGCAGTTGTTCCAGTTACGCCCTCCTTTCAGAGGCTGGTGGCGCAGTGGTTAAAGCCCTTGGCTGCTAACCAAAAGGTTCGTGGTTCGAACCCATCAGCTGCTCTGCAGAAAAAAGACGTGGCAGTCTGCTTCCAGAAAGATTACAGCCTTGGAAACCCTATGGGCAGTTCTACTCTATCCTACAGGGTCGCTATGAGTCAGAATTGACTTGATGGCAACGGGTTTGGTTTGTTTTTTTCCAGCCTCTGACAACCACTAATCTTACTTTCTGTCTGAGTAGATTTACCTCTTCTGGATATTTCATATGAATGGAATTATACAATATTGTGTCCTTTTCACTCAGCATAAGGTTTTCAACGTTCATCCATGTTGTAGCTCGTATCAGAACTTCACTCTTTTTTATGGTTTAATAATATTCCGTTGTTTGTATAAGCCATAATTTGTTTATTTAGTCATCCATTGATGGACCCGATGTTAATTTTTAACCCAGCTATTGAGGTCTTCTCTACTAAGGCCTTCCTGGAGATGGCTCCCAATAACTCCAGGGGAAGCAGAGGCTCTTTAGAATGGCTGGACCTGGGTCTTGCCTGGCCCCTCTGTCCCCTAAGGCCTTCCCGGCACGTCCCTCAAGGACAGTTTAAGATTCACTAACCCTCCTTGCATGCAGGACCCACCTGGAGCCAGAAAGAACCCTGAGACTGAGTCGCAGCTTACCGTCTGCGACCCTCTCGGGGGTCCCTTCTTCAATGACTACCTAATACTCCTATTAAAACCCCCATGATCAATTAACCTTTCTCATCGTGGGCCTTGACAGAGCATTCCTTATTTTCTAGGATAAGTGCAGACTCACCAGAGAGAGGGGAAAGTTCTAAGCAACACTCTGCTAGCCTGACTCACACAGCCTGACTGACTCTCAGAGCATGAAGTCGACTGTGAGCTTGACTCCAACTCCCAGCAACACAATCCCGACACAGACATCTTCAGCGACCTCATTAGAGGCCTAACAAGAGAGGTAATTGTGGCAGAGTCACACCGAGGGTCAGGCCGGACAAAGAAACAAACAACGCAGCACAAACGTCGTGAGGCGGCTCCTCAGACGGAGCGGCACAGCTGAAGGAGCTAAAATAGTTTTATTGCTGGGACTTCGAGATTCACTGAAGCAAGCTGGCGCCTCAGTGCATGTCTGAGGACAGGAGGCTAGATTCCGATGTGGCCTGGGGCTCGCTCGGTGGGGATGACCAGCACTGCTGGTGGAACATTCCAGAAGCATGCAACAAGGGACTCAGTTTACATTTTCCCAGCTCCCTCGTGCGCTGTCTGCTTTCTGCCTGCTCTGACTCTGTAAGGAGGTCAGTAATGACAGTGATGTGAGGACAGGCAGAGCCCCGAGGGACAGGCGTTCCCTCTGGCCACAGCACAGCTCCCCTCAGTTCAGAATTGAGGTGGTTTAAGTGATTTCTTTCTTTTTTTTTTTTTTAAAGAAAATGACATCATTCAGCATCAGCCTATCTCTTCAGGCGTCAGGAAGCCTGCTGGGCAGACAGGTTCTTGCTCAGCTCCCTGGAGGGCCAGTGCAAGAGGGAAAGTGGTAAAATCTTTAAGAGGTTGTGGAAGGGGGCAGGCAGGTCGGGAAGCAGGCCTTCCTGGTATAGATAGACAGGTATGTGTCTTCCCTCGAGTGATACCTGTGTGCCACTATCCCATGTCTGGGAGTTGAGGGTGATGAGGGGAGAATCAGGCTCTGGCCCTGCTCTGCAAGAGGAGGGGGCAGCGGCTGTCCTAGCTCCTGCTTGCCCACAGCTTTCCTTCTGAGGCTGCTTGCCATGATCCTGGGGTGAATAGAGCTGATCACAGATAATTGTCCTCCACTGACACCCTTCCTTACAGACGCCCAGACTGCCTGGGCTAAGGCTCCCCTTGTCTTCGCCGCTAAGGGTGGATCCCTCTTTGCATACGCAGGGCGGCCTGGCTGCCAGGGCTCCATCTTCTCTGCGCCCACTCTGCCAGGGCTCATCACTTTCAGTGGTATTGCTCATTCATTCATTCACCCACCCACAACTACTGAGACACTATCAGGCATGTTGGAGACACAAAGATGAATAGTCTCTCACCTCGGGGAGCCCACAGGCTAACGGAGGAATCATAATTATAACAGCTAATATCTACTGAGCCCTTAGCAGATGCCAGATACAACCCCTCAACGTCCACGAGTTCTTTGAGGGCAAGGTTTGGGTATCCGTCTCCGTTTCCCTCACAGCATGCACGCAGTGGATGCTCAGAAAATTCTTGCTGAACTGACCGGACATCTGTCTGCCTGTTTTATCTCTGGCTCCACCTGGTCCACCAGAGCCCAGGGGTGTATTAAGTGCAAAGAGACACCTACAGTTCTGACTAGCATACTGGTGGGTCCTGCCACCAGCTGGAGCTTTAACTTTCTGATGGTTTTGCTTTTTTAACTCTCACAACATAATCTCCATGATCTCTAGTCTTTCCCAAATGCTGTTGAAAGGCTTGTATTTATCTCTGGAGAATCCCCTGTGCCCCTGTGCAATTTTCCATTGTCATGGTTCATTTTAATTTCCTCTAAGGCTGTTGGCCACTCTCGTGTTCAGAAATAGCTTGTTCCACTTAATAAAAGTGCTTAAATATGCAGACACGAGAAGTTTCCTTCCTTTGCTCCTAAACATCACAGTAAGTGAAGGGAGTTACACACCCTGCCTTGTGTGGTCGGCTGAGCACATGCAGGTGGCTTCCCAGGAAGGGAAAGTTTGGGATCAAAGGTGTAAGGGCAGAAGCAGGATCCAGGAACTTCTGGTAAAAACCCAGCCAAGCGGGATGCCAGCTCCTCACTTCATCAGGCTGCCCCTTCCTCAAGTGCCCCCCTTGTCATAGAGATCAGAGCTAGCCTGGCAGTCAGAAGGTCTTGGTTCGAACTCTGATCCACCACCAACCTGCCTGTGACCTGCACTAGTATCTCTCTGAGCCCCCGATTCTTCATCTGTATACAAGCGTGAGAATTCCCCCTTCAAAAGACTGATTCCAGGGAGGAGTGGAAGTCCCGTATTTCCAGGGCCTATCACATTACCTGGGACAAAGCAGGGGTCCGGCAACTAGCAGCTCTTATTAGGATTAGGTGACCCAAGAATGCAGGAAAAGTAAGGCCCCTTTTCCAAGAGGGATGCAGTGCCAAAGGCACAAGAGGCTTTCTTCTGTATGGTTTTCTCTGGGTGGCTGGGGCCAGAGAATCCCCTACAGGTTGTGGATTATCAAGGACAAAGGAGTGAAAAGCAGGCTGGATCTTGATTCATAACCAAATCTCTGGGGGCCCAGCTGTTTGGCCATGAGACCAAAGCCAGGGCAGCGGATCTGAATTATGAGTTGCGTGTTATTGAGCTGTGTTTGGCTTGCAGCCCCAGATGGCAAGGAGCAAAGTCACAGGGTACCTTTCTTCAGCTTATATAAAAACAGCTAGGAACCAAGAGTCTCCCATCATGCAGTATGGGAAGAGGGGGTCTGAGTGATATGTAAACAAAGGGCACGAGGCACTGCCTCTTAAAATTCTGGATAAGATAGCAGCTGAATTCCTATCCTGTGATGCTCTGACACCTGTTCCACGTAGGACACTGATGCCTTCTGGCCCCACAGAGAAACCCTAAGCTTAGCTCTGGGGTGGGGGTTGTGGGGGCAGGCATGAGAATGCAGGTCAACGTACTCTGGGTCACAAGTGTTCCAGAGATAGAAGTTCCAGGCCATCATCATTAGAATCCCAGCCATGTGCCTCTGAAGAGAAGGTTGGAATCACCCCAGGGACTATTCTCCCTGGAACACACGTCTATAAATACCCCAACTGAGCCCACTCACCTCGCTCAGCTTCATCTGTGTTCAGTACTGGCATCAAAACTCCTTTTTATTGCTCAGGGGGAACTAGTTGATCCATTCACTTGAGGTCACATATACAAGTCAAGAACAGAGGTGGGGGAGGGGACCCTCCTAACCTAGATCTTGGTAACAGCCAGCCTGCGGCTCTCTCTGCATCTGCTTCCTTCTGAGTACAAAACTCCAACTACCCACTCCACTCATGCTCCACAACCCCAGCAGCAACACACACTCAGGGGTGCACACACATTCCAGCGTGCACACAAGTGTGCACACATGTACTCACATACTTATGCAACCAAACTCACACACATGCACACTCCCACACAGACCCACACAACCAACCCCCACACGTACATACGCCACACAAACCCACACAGTTCCAGTCTGCTCAGGGCAGCCTGGGGGACTCCACCTCCCATTCCAGGGGGCAGGAACAGCTAGCAGGCACCCCCTACATACGCTGACCCTCCAATTCTTTTTTTCCTCCAGCAGCTCTGAAACAGAGTCCTTCATGGCCACTGCGAGCTTCCCTCCCAAGCACTTTTTCCTAAATCAGCTTCCAATCTGACTCATTTCAGTTTTAAAACAAGAAAACATCTACAAACATGATGGAAGGAAACAGATGGTAACAATTACAGGAGGGAGAAAACAGAGCTGGTTCCCTCTACAAGGGGCAGGCAAACATATTGTTCTCCAGGCAGTGGGCCACCCCTGCCACTACTGTGTAAACCTGGGCGTGGGGTTCCCGGGGCCCATCCCCACTGCAGGGGACAGGCCAGCACTCAAGGGGCCACTAGGAGCTCTAAGCACCAGAGGGCAGGACCAGTGGAACCTGGGAAGTACCAGTCCCGGGCCTGAGGTATGTCCCGCAGCGGGAAGGTGTCTCCACGGACGGAAGGGCAGACAACACAGCTCACAGACAGAGCTGTGGCCAGGCCACCTTGTGTGAGTCTGATGCCCTGTCTGAGGCCTGAGATGAGGCTGGGTTGGCGTGCTCCCCTGCACCCACCTGCAAGTGGCCCACATCCAGCCTCACGTCACTTTGCAGAGCTTGTCTCACCCAGCAGACTGCAAGCTCCCGAGGAAAGACTAGGCTTTTCGTCGTAGGGTGTTGTTAGGAGCAGGGCTCTGGAGCTGGGCTGCCTGGTTCAAATCCATGCTCTGCCACTTACAAGTGGGGAGATTTGGGGCAAGCTTATTGACCTCTCCATGCCCTCCTTTCCTCACCCCCAAAATAGAGATAATTCTAGTAGCTACATCATAGGATTCTGAATTAATATGTGTAACAGAATCCTACCTAGAACACAGTGGGTGCCACATGTGGAAGCTATTCTTGTTGTTATTACCCATTCAGACAGCTGGCTTCTTATCTGGCTTGCAGTAAGTGCTGGCAAAGTTTGGCTGAATGCAGGCATGAGGCGGTGGGCCTGGAGCTGGGCCTTGAAGGGAGAGACCTGGCATTCCAGGCAGGGGAAGCCACACACCGAAGGTAGGGCTGTGAGGACAAGCCCTGCTGTTGGGGTGGGTGTCCATGGGTCTGGGAGCAGACAGCCAGGGCAGGCCACTCCTGAGCTGGAGTTTACTGTGCTCCATGTCCTCCTGGGACCTGCCATTTGTTCATGCTTTGCGACTGGAGTAGGACAGGTCTATGCCCTCTGTGAGGTCAGACTGCTGGGGACACAGTCAGGTAAACAGGTGTCATCCAGAGTGATCAAGTGCTGGGATACAACAGCAGAGAGGAGGGCACTTGCCCCAGCGTGCGGGTTAGGGAAGCCTGCCGGGAGGAGGGGGCTGGGTCCGGACCATCATGTAGGAGTTCAGCAGGAGGAGGGGTGTGGGTAAAAGGAGGGAATGATGTGCTGTTCTGGACACAGGGAGCACGATGCCTTTGGGGGTCAGAACAAAGGGATGTTGGGAGTAAGGGGGTTTAAGTCCCTGGTACGTCATTACTGAGTGACCCACAGGCAAGGATGTCATGTCTCTTAGCCTTCGTCTCCTCATCTGCACAATAAGAGTTATAGTCAGTCCACTCCTTCCCAGGCCTGACAAGGGGTCTAGGTAAGAATGTGCATGTCTGAGGTGCTCACCAAGGGGGGCCACTGAGAATCTGCCTTTTGTAGGGATTTTTTCTCATATGTATCCATTCTTAGCCATGTTCACACACACAGGACACACTCCTCAGCATACCAACGGCCACACGTCTCACATATGCACTTCTCACACAAGTTCACACACAAGGGTACAAAGACACACTAGTTGTCACACACTGTCTACCCCACATCTTCCATTTGCTTTCATATGTGCTTACAGCCAGGAGCCCCTGGATGGTGCAAATGGCTAACACACTCAGCTGCTAAATGAGATGCCTTGAAAGAAAGACCTGGCGATCTATTTCTGAAAAAGCAGCCATCGAAAACCCTATGGAGCACAGTTCTACTCTGACACACATGGGGTGGCCATGAGTTACAATTGACTCTATGGCAACTGCTTTGGTTTTTTGGGTTTTGGTGCTGACAGCCGGTTCCCTCCCCCATCCCTGGGACTTCTGGGAGCCTCTGCTGAGCCTCCAGCCTCTGGGGAATGTGCTGGGGCCGCCACCTGTTCCCAGCCCTGGATAACGCAAGTTGCATTTAACCACCACAGAGTGAAATCATTTTGGGGCTCATTTTGAGTGTCAGGCATTACCAGGTTGTGGAAGCTCCAGAATGAAGGAGAAGAGGGTCTATTTTGTGCCCCATCACCCCTGCCCAGGGCCAGTTCAAATCAGGCAGCTTGTCTGGTAAGCAATCCGAAAGTGGAGAGGGTGGGCGCCTTTCTGCTACACGCTATTTTGGCAGCTCCTTCTCTTCCTTCCTTCTGTCTGAAAGCATATCGATGCCCCCACTTGTCCTCTTGGGGGGCTCAGCGTTTACAAGTTCTTTTCAGTCCGCACATTTCATGGCCTGGAGGAATCTGTCCTATTAGCACCTGAACTGAGCGCGCTCCTCTCCTCCCTGACGCCCCGGATGTCCGCTGTGACTGTTTCCTCTTCAGCCCTCTGCCCCGCCACTACCAAGCTTCCCACGAGGGCAACCGACGGGGAGGCCGCAATCTTGGGCTCTGGGTAACCTGGGACGGCACCCTACTCCCCTCTGGGCCTCATTTGAAAAATGAGCAGTTGGATGGGGGCAGTGAATTTATGTTCACGGGGAAGAACGATACGGACAAGAAGGGTGAAAATGGTTGTACAACTTGAAGAACGCAACCAATGTCACTAAACTGTACACGCAGACATTGCTGAACTGGTGTATGTTCTGCTGTGAATATTTTCAACAGCAACAAAATAAAATAAAATAAATTATTAAAACAAACAAAAAAACCTGAGCATCTGGAAAACAGTAGTGGGTCTTAGCCACTTTTTCCCCAGAGGGTTTCATTCAGGTAGACTGAGGAGGGGCCTGAACTGTTTTCAAGCATTCCGCAGCTGCTGCTGGAGCCCCTGGGTGGTGCAAGTGGTTAACGCTCAGCTGTTAACAGAAGGTTGGAGGTTCGAGTCCACCCAGAGGTGCCTTGGAAGAAAGGCCTAGCAATCTACTTCTGAAAAATCAGCCACTGAAAACCTTATGGAGCACAGTTCTACCCGGACACACACACACACGGGGTTACCATGAGTCGGAGTCAACTCCCCAGCACAGGTTTATACTGGTTTCAGCTGCTGCTGCTGAGTGAACCGAGAACTAAGAACCAGATGCTTTGCTAGAACGCCCCCTTCTCAGGCAAATGCTGGTGATGGCCCCGGTGCTGGGCGCACTCCTGACCCTCTGATGCAGCTGTTGGCTGCAGTGGGCTTGTGTGCTGCTGCTGCTGGGCTGAGCACCATTTAAAGTGGTCCCACTGGCTGCTTGGATGCTGGCTTCCCGATAGGGATCTGGTTTCCCATGCAGGTCTGCCCACACAGGTGGAAGGAGCCCGACAGACTGACAGCAATGCCTGGCCTGCAGGACGCCACAGCTCTCCTCACTGCGTGGTCTCTTTAAGTGTTGGTGCTTCTCAGGGTTCTAGAATGTTCTTCACATGCTTACTTCTCCTGTACCTGGATAGGACCCTGCTCACATTTCTGGACTTATTATCCCCTAATGGCCAAATCTTCATCACCTTTAAATTCCAGACCCCATATATTCAGACATCTCCACTCAGATGTTCTGCCTGAGCCTCAAATTCAGTGTGTCCTCAGCTGGATCCCCAATCTCCTCCTCCCCACCTGACCTGTCCTTCTGCTGTAGGGCTGGCCCCACCACCTGCCTGTGACCCAAGGCAGGAGTCTGGGACTCAGCTTAACTGCACCTTCTCCCTCCTACCACACACTCCACCCATTGCCACTTTGCTGGTGCTCCTGTAAATATTTCTCCAAACAGCCCTGGCCACCCTGTCGCCCTCACATCTGCCTTATAGCAGGCCTCCCTGGCACCTGTGGTGTCCACTCTAATCTGTTTTGTGTGTTGCAGCCAGTTATTTTCCTAAAATATAAATATGACCATGTCACTCTCCCCCTTAAGTCCCTCCAATCCCATACTCTAAGGGTTCAAGCCCAAACTCCCTGACACCTGGCTCCGCTGGCCTCCTGGTGCTGTCTCTCAGAATCTAGCCTGCACTGTGGTCTTCACCAGCACTCTCGTGCCCAATTCGCCACTTCCTATCTCCAAGCTTTGGCTGCAGCCTCACCCTCTGGGCCTCCCCTGGCCTCCCTTGACCAAGGCTAACTACCTTTCCTTGAAGATGAAGCTCAGGCATCATCTCCTTGGAGAAGCCTCCCCTGGCTGCTCCCTTCCTGGCCCAGTCAGATAAATCTCTGGTCGCCAGCACATCCCATGGTGCCTCTGGGATCCGTGTGTGTTACTGGATTGTAATTCCTATTTGCTCTTCTGCCTCCTCAACTAGACTGTGAATTCCTTGAAGTCAAGACTGTTCTTATCTCCAGGATAGGGCCTGGCACATAGTAGGTGCTCAGTGAAGGTTTGAGGCAAGAATGAAGCCTTAAAAAGGAAGCTTCTCCAAGATGTGCAGATGGCAAGGCGGGGGGGGGGGGGTGTCTGGACTTAATGCAGTTGCTGGCTTCAGCAAGTTCCCAGAAATGCCTCCATCTCCCTTTTCCTGGTGCAATTCCAGGGAGAAGAGAGTTTCCAGTCCTTTATAATTAAGCTGTCAGTAAGGAGTCCTGACACCAGGCATTGATTTTTCATCAAAGGGGAGGCGGCTTCCCCTCTGCACTCCGTGTCCCGGCAGTCAGTTCATCTTTGTAGACCATAATCTCTTCTGTCATCACAGACCATGCCCTGCTCCGCTTCCACACACTGGGGCCTGATTTCCCAAAAACAATACCCATGACTCCCACCCCAGAGATGCTTGGATTTAGAGATGAGGCACAGCCATGGCCTGCAGGATGGAACCCACTTCCCTAATCCATTCCTCTCCATTCCCCAGGCCCCTTGGAGAGCATCCACCACCTGCAAAACATCCCCACTGGCCCAGGTGGGGACCAGGCATCAGGCACTCCATACCGCAGAAGCAGGTCCTAGCTCTCAGATGCCCCCACGTGTGGCGTGCTAGGCTCACAGCCCCACCTGCTGTGGGTAAATAACACATCTCACTATTTTAAAAGCATCTGATTCACATTTTCCTTTACCTTCCAGCAGGGGGTAAGCAGAGGGGCAGTCATCAAGTCTAGAAGTTGGGGAGGCAGGGAGAAAGGAGCAAGGGTCAGCGGTTCTGTCGGGAACCTCTCGCCTACAGTAGAGACGCTGTCCTTCCCTGGGCTGTGAGGAGCCTGCTGTCGCTGGACTTGGGTCTGGCTGCTCATCTTCCACCAACTACGAGCTGTGGTCTAAGTCAGGTAAGTAGCAGGAGAGAAGCCCCAGAGCGGAGACCCTGTGCACACACAGTGGGCGGGGCAGAGCTCTCCTACAGACGTGGTTCTTTTTTCCACCAGGGTAGTTCTGAGAGTGTGGGAGGGGCTCCTCCGTGGACCTGGGTCTGAATTGCAGTAAAAGGGCTTCCACAGCACTTGGATTATTTCAGGTTTTACTTCCCGGAGCTCAGCAGGACCACCACGCTCCTAGGCTGACCACTGGGAGGGCCAGGCCCTAGCCAGGCTGGGGACTTGGAGTTAGTCTGAGTATTAGGCTAACTCTGCCTGGGCCCTTTACTCTGCCAGGAGCATTCTGGGCAGGAGGTGCAAGAGGTGGCAGATAAAGGCAGGTGAGAGAGGCCGAGGCCATCCACAGTTTCAGGTCGACTCCCATCACCATCTCCACATTTCTGTTCCTGCAGTTATGGCCTCTGCTTTTCCCAGAAAGAGGGGTGGCTGGAGAGCTTTCTGGAGCCACTGGCCTCATTCTGAATACTTTGGGGATTTGGTTGCCCTTTATTCGGTTAGAGGACACAGCGGATCCAGTCAGGTTATGGATTCAGGAAAGATTTTAATATTTTAATCCGTGCTTAATTAATGCCATCTGCTGTAGCTTCCACAACTGTATCATCGTTTGCTGCAGTTTTTATATGAATCTGCACTCTCGGTACCAAGAGGCCAGGCAGGGAAAAAAAAAAGCCAAAACAATAAGAATACTAAGCAGGGTTTGAGAATTCCTTCCATGACGACGGAACTTCTCCTCTAGCTCGCCCTTCCAAATAAATACTGACCACTCCCTGGAGACACACTGTCTGCCTCTTTCTCTCTCTAGCTCCCAGCAAATAAAAATAAGGCTACTTCCCGGTCACATCTGCTCCACACCTCGGCAAATGCTCTGCCTAGCTTGCTTCCTAACTGTTACAACTACAGCGGCCAGGGTCTTCTCTGTTTCCACCACCCTGGGGTAACTCTCGGCCCAGCCTTCTCAAGCTGCTACTTTATGTATTACCCACAACATCAAAAATGTTCCACTGGTGCTTTCAGGATCCCTAAAAAAGAGATTCAAAACATCTTTAATACCCTCCGAAGCAGCAGTATATCATAGAAAATGCTGTAACCTTTAGTAATGCTGATATTATCCAGACTGAGGGCTGATGAGGACGGTAACCGGAGCCAATTTTTATTCCCCGTGGCGGCTGCTGGAGGTGCATTGTAGCCCGTCCGCCCACAGCTTGCACTCAAGAAAGGAAGCGGCTGAATTTCCAAGTGTTTGCCTAATGCCCTTTTATATAACCTGAAAACAAGTTACAGTACTTGAAGGCAATATTTTCCAAGAAACAGCCTTCCCCTATTAGCACAACATCCCTGAAAATTATACTGACCATTTCTACAGCAATAACAAGTCCTGCTTGGAATACATTTTCTTTCTCTTTACCCCCTTCACAGAGCTGCGAGCACCAAGTGGAGGCTGAGCCTTGCCAAAGCCAGCTCCACAGAGGGAAAGCTTCAAAGCCCTCGAGGCACTGCCTTCCCCCAGAGGACCGAGGATAGGTGTGGGATGGGTGTGAGGAGAAAGGTCCGTGGGGGCCTCTGGCCTGTGATCCCTGCAGGAGTCTGCTGCTGCTTGAGAGGGATGCAGCGCTGAAATCAGATCCTTGGATTTGCCTGATTGTTTACCCTCATTTCTTCCTGAAGCGTTAATGTTATGGGCAATCAAAGCTAGCAGAGAGGAGGAGATGGAAGGCAGAAAAATGGAAACCCTTCCGACCAGTGAAAGGTTTCATTTACTTTCAGTAAATGAAAGTGTGTTCATATTTTCACGACGACATTTCTATTTCACTACTGTGCAATTCAAAGTGGGCTGGCCAGATACGCTGTCATGTGGTAACAGTGCTAACCCAGGTAGAAAGCTCATAAACGGGAAACAGAAACAGAATGTGAGATTCTCTGGGGTCCTTCCTTTGGTTTGGAAGTCAGAACATCTTTAGGCTTTAGCTGGTGCTCAAGAAACTGCCATCCACGGAAGCAACAGGCAAGAAATCAAACGAAATTATTGCGTTGGGCAAATCAGCTGCAAAAAAACCTCTTTAAAGTGCTAAAAAGCAAGGATGTCACTTTGATGATTAAGGTGTGCTTGACCCAGTCCGTGGTCTTTTGGCTCACTTCATATGCATGTGAAAGCCGGACAATGAAAAAGAAAGACAGGAGAACTGATGCATTCAAACTGCGGTGTTTGTGGAGAATACTGAACATACCACGGACTGCCAGAAGATCGAACAAATCAGTCTTAGAAGAAATACAACCAGAAAGCTTCTCAAAAGCGAGGATGGTGAGACTTCATCTTGCTTACTTTGGACAAGCTATCAGGAAAGATCAATTGCTTGAAAAGGACATCATGTTTGGTACAGGGTCAGCGAAAACGAGGGAAACCCTCGATGAAATGGATTAACGGAATAGTTACAACAATGGACTCAAACATGCCAATGATAATGAAGATGGCACAGGACCAGGCAATGTTTCGTTCTGACTTGATGGCAACTCACAACAACAAAAACATCAATCTTACAGGTAATGGGTTATGCAAACCCCACCGCCCAGAGCCTGACACCGATTCAGCCCTCAAAGAATAATAGCTTTTACTTGACGGCAACGGGTTATTAGTCTCCTTATTTTTTAACATGTCTTTGTAAATTGCTTGCTTGATGATTAAAACTATGTTTCTTTTTAATAAAATTCTGATTTAAAAAAGGCCAGAAGGCAACTCTCTTCTCTTTCTTCAGCAGGACAGGGAGAGTGGAGAGGGCAGTATTTTGTGAACTGGTCAGTGTCTCGCTCTTTCACTTACATTGCCACATTCTGATTTTCTTCCTCTCAGCTTCCCCTCCCTCCTCAAATTTAAGAAAGGTTAGTTTAGGTAAAATGAGTATCATAAGGCTCCAACAACCTCTGCGGCTTTTCTGTCACAGAACTGAAGGATAAAATGAACCCCAGGCTGTCTGTGAACTTTTTGTAGGGCTCAAGAGAAGAACAGAAGCCAGGCTGGGGTGGGGAGGGTGACTGCTTCCTAGGGGTGGGCAGAGGATCAGGGGCCAACAGCTGTGGGGGCTGCAGTGAAAGGCGCAGGCAGATGAGGGAAGGAGGTTGTTACACGGATTGAATTGTGTCTCCTCAAAATATGTGTTGGAATCCTAACGAGTATACCTGCAGATGTAATCCTGTTTCAGAGTAGGGGGTTCTTTGTTATGATAATGAACACATAATTAGTGTAGGGTGCCCCTAAACCCAATCACGTCTGAGTGATATAAAGAGCAGCATAGACCCAGACAGGAGCAAGCACTAACTGGGGAAGACGGACTCACACGTGAGAATCCCCAAGGCACTGAGGTACACGGGGGTTACAGAGCTGAAAGAGATAACAGTCTTCCCTCAGAGCGACAAAGAAGGACCTTGCCCTAGAATCACACCTTGAATTCAGACTTCTAGCCTCCTAAACGGTTAGAAAATAAATGTCTGGTCCTAAAAGCCACCCATTTGGGGTATTTCTATTACAACAGCATTAGGAAACTAAGAGGGATGTTGGGGGGTGACAGGAGCAGGCCTGGGTCAGTGCACAGGAGCAGAGAGGTCCCCACTGCAGGCTGGGCTCACAGGCCCCTAGAGGTCATTCTCTCTGATCCCTGAGGTGGCTGACCCTTGGGAACCTCAAGAGGAGGAATGGAGGACACCAGGCCTGGAATAACAAAGGCCACAGTGAGTTCTATTCCTCAAAGAGCAGCAGAAGTGAGTCCTGATGAGCCCAGAGCAGGGGTGGGATGGCTGCTGCAGGAGGACAGAAATGAGCAGCACTTATGCTGAATAGAGAGGGAGGGCAGCACTGGGTGCTGACAGCGGGTGCCGCCCAACCCCACCAACCTGGCCACTTTATTTTAATCCCAAATCCGCGGCGTACACCGTGTCCATGCAGTGACCCTGATAAGTGCGTAATCATCTGGCTGCAAATGAAGAGCGTGCAGGTGCATGCGGATGTGAAGCCACCTAGACTGGAATAATGGGTTTGCTCCAAGGAGCGGCGCCGGTGTGGGCAGCCCACCGAAGGTGCAGCCTCAGCAGCTCTCCTCTGCATCAGCGCCACATGTGTAGGTGCTCCGAGTGCAGCTGCCTGGCCTCTCAGCTCACGTCCACTGCTACATAAAGCACTGTGCGCACAGGCCCGGGACCTCCTTCCTGGCAATGACACCCCTTTCAACAAGGCAACTCTGAGAGCTAAACACAGTAGAGAAAGGCCCTGAACATGCAGGGTCTCTGCTTCGGGACTCCAGCGAGACTTCTGTGGAGGCGCAGACCTTGGTGAGATCTGCACGTTCCTAACTGCTCGGGAAGCAGAGCCCGGCCCGGGGAAGGGCTACCTTCTCCAAGTGTGTGCCATCATGCTACTGAAAAACATACTAACTGCAAACACTAAAACAAACAAACAAAAAACCAAACCAAACCCACTGCCGTCCAGTTGATTCCAGCTCATAGTGACCCTGTATGACAGAGTAGAACTAGCCCATACGGTTTCTAAGGTATGGCTGGTGGATATGGACTGCCGACCTTTTGGTTAGCGGTCAAGCTCTTAACACTAAGCCACGAACTGCAAACACTAGGGACTGGGAAAAACATCTTGAATTTTCTGCTAATTTTATTAAGGAATAACATGATTTCAAACCGTGCTTGACTTTGAATAAACCCATACAGCAATCGAGATGTTGAGCAAAGCTCGCAGATGTTTCCAGATTTACACTATAGCGGCCACCTGTACCCACAGTTGTTTCTAAAGCACAGGATAACCCTCTCCAGCAGTTTAGTAACAGGTGAATATGCCCTGGGGGGTCAGAGGCTTGGGCAGGGCTCCTGCTTGGCAACTTACCCTCAGGGACCTCCAATTGATTATTTCAGAGTCTTGGTCTCTTTAATTATTTTAAAATCTATGTCTGATAACTCCAATATCTGAAGCCCCTGTAGGTCTCTGTTTCTATTTCCTGTTGTTTCTACTGATGTTTGTTCATGCCATCTCCTTGTGTCTGGTTATTTTTGATTGTGTACCAGATATTATCTTTGTGCATTGTTAGCAGAGATAATTTGAGGCCTAGGATGATGTTATCTTCCTTCAGAGATGATTGATGTTTGCTTATGCCTGACACTTGGGTGCACTAACAAACTGGGATCATCTTAATGTAAGAATTGAAACAATTTGAAGCCAGAGGCAATCCCTGAGGGGGCTCAGGGTGCAGCCCTTCAGAGTCCCATCCCAAAGCAAGTGTGTGTATGTGTGTGTGTGTGTGTATTTGGGAGGGTATGGTTAGAAGGGGGTCACCAGTTCCTACTGCCTTCCTTAGACTCTGGGCTCCAGTCCTGGCCCTCTAGCCCTGCAATGATGCCAGAAGTCTTGCTAAGCTCTCAGCTGTCCTTTCAGAACTAGCAGACTCAAGGGAAAACTAGCCATAAAACCTGGCTCACCTCTGTGAGCCTCCGTCTTTCCCCAGATCCTGATCTGGTAGTTCTTCACTATCTTGTTAGCTTCCCAGCCTTCAAGATGATAATTATAATAGGTTGTCTGCTTCTCTACTTTTCCTCAGCAGAAGAATTGGTCAGAATTTGCTAGTCCACCACTTTCGAAAGTGGAAGTCACCAGCACTTATTACATACGATATCTTTTAACTACTTATTTTCTTCATTGTCCTTCCAGCCACTAGAACGTAAACTCCATGAAGGAGATAATTTTTGTCTATTCTGTTCATTTCTATATCCAAAGCACTGAGAACTGTGTCTGGCACATAACAGGTGCTCAACAAATATTTGCTGAATGAATGCATGTATCTACCATCTGACTTTACTGCCACAAAGATTTATCCAACAAGCTTTTGCAATTCTATTTTTATATGAGGTCCAGGAAGCAAGGCAACTTGGGCCAAGTTACCATACTGAGTTGGGACAGAATCAGGACCTACCTAGGGCATCTGAACAGCATTTCATGGCACTTGTCCCCATTTCAACAGAGCTAGTTTTCTGTCTGAGGGCTAAGTTCTGCACAAGGACAAGACTGGAGTGGTGACAGGGAGCAAGGGGTTCATCAGATGCCTGACGAAACCGAAACTGAGAATTTCAGGATCGGAAGGCACACAAATATCACAGGGAAAATGCAAACTGAGGGCCTGTGGGGAAATGGGAAATTGAGGAGTTGACCATGTTTTTACACTAGCCATTTCACGCAGTTCATTCTGTCCCAAACTTCCCAAAGCACACATTTATGGACTTTATTTCAAGCAAAAGATGAAGAAAATGCCCATGAAACTGCTTGGAAAATAGCAGATTCACCACGAAAGCTCACTCAGATGGTGACAAGATGGGGAGCTGGGAAATCAACTGGTTCTCCAAGGCCCACCAGAACAGATGCATCAGGGTGCAATTCAGTACTGAAGTAACAATGAGAATCGGGTTCGGAGTGCAGTCCAGGCCATAGGGCTAGCAGGCCCAGGAAGTGCAAAAATGAGGGGGTATCCACCTCCCTACCTTGCCCCAGCCAACTACCACTCAGCTGAAGGGCCTGTATTTCCAAGCGTTGAGAGAAAGGGTTTCCTGGGTGGGCCAGGGGATGAAGGCTATCCATAACCACTTCTGATATCATGTGAGCCCCAAGGGACTGGGAGATGTATTTGTCACACAAACAATCAGCTGCTCAGCCCACCCTTCCTACCTGGGTGACAGATCTCCCATCTCCAAGACACTGAATGTAGTAGTTAGCACCATGGGCTCTGGAATCAAACAGGAGTCTAAGTACAAACCCAGACAGGAATCTGGTTCAAATTTGCCACTTAGTGGTGTGGTCTGGAGTCAATTATTTAACTTCTTTGTGTCTCAGTTTCCTCACCCATAAGATGTGGATAATAGACTGTACCCCAGCTTTTGTTTAAAGATTAAACCAAATAAACACATAAAGTACTTACTATAGGGCCTGGTGGGAATCCCTGGGTGGTGCAAATGGTTAACCTGCTTGGCTGCTAAGGAGGCTGAAGCTCACCCAGAGGTGCCTCAGAAGAAAGGCATGGTGATCTACTTCAGAAAAATTGGCCATTGAAAACCCTATGGAGCACAGTTCTACTCTGACACACATGGAGTGTCCATGAGTCAGGGTCAACTTGAGGGCAACAGTTTTCTATAGGGCCTACTACATAGTAAACCAAAAACCAAACCATACCTGTGGCCATCGAGTCGATTCCAACTCATAGCGACCCTATAGGACAGAGTAGAACTGCCTCATAGGGTTTCAAAGGAGCGGCTGGTAGATTTGAGCTGCTAATCTTTTGGTTAGCAACCGAGCTCTTAACCACTGCGCCACCAGGGCTCTGGTACATAGTAACAGCTCATTAAACATTTGCTGCTATTATCATTATCACCTGCCTGTATTTCTCAACTCCTACTATTCCTTTTTCCCTGTTGCTATTACCCATGTCTAAGCTCCCATCCACATGCATTTTGCAGCTGTCTCCACACTGGTGCCCCACTTCCTGTCTCCTCACCCCACATCGCGGCCAGTGAAGTGCACTATGAGTGTGAACATTCTGAAGGGCACATCTGATCACTCTTCCAGTGGAACCCTTCAGTGGCTCCTCATGCCTCCAGGATGCAGTCCAAACTGACCTCTCCCTCTTATCTCTGACCACTACCCATCCCTCCTAAATGGACTGAATTGCTTTTTAGTCCTCAGAGGTACTAAGCTCTTTTTCATCACTGGGCCTCTCCGGGGAATTCTCTCCCCTACCGGCCCACTTTCACCTGGATAGCCCCAATTCATTCCACAGGTCTCAGTTTACACAAAATATACACAGGGAAAACTTCCCTTGGCCCTTCTGGATTGGAGAAGCCCCCCCTTCAGGTGATTGATAGCACGCAGTACCCACCTCCAAGGCAGGCTGTATCACACCTTGCTGTAATAGACGCACACCTACCTGTCTGTAAGCACGCCCAGAGCACGAGAGTGGGGACTGTTCTATTTTCCATTGAATTCCCAGCATCTAGCACGCTGCCTGGCATATATATGACGCTTCATACATATACGAAAGATGAATGCATGACCCAATGATTGATGTCAGGGACACAAGTTAACAGAATCACAGATAAAATAGAACCCAGTGACTGACCTCAAGTCCCAGTGGGAGAATTCTTTGGAACCAGCTCTCAGACAAACCTCCTTTGTAATTATTCTATTTCTGTTCCCAGTACAGGGCTTGCTAAAAACTCATAAATACTGTATTCTGTTTCCTAATTGCTTATCTGCACCTTAATCACATAGTAGTTTTATTATTATTATTATCATTATTGTTATTATTTATGGTAATAAATAAAACAGAGCATAAAAGTATTTGCAGGAAAAAAAACAATTGTGTGATTTAGAATTTTTAATTAATATCAGTTGGGATTTGTATTGAGTGCTCCGTGCAAGAGTGGATAATCCTCAGCACCCCCACCCCCAAGTAGGTTTGGTATCTGAACGCTCCATATTGTAATTTACATCCTGAGGGGCCCGCAGTGCTTAGAAAAGCACCAGTTCTCCCCTTATCTGCTTCCTATCAGCATCACTTTCTCCAAATGAATGCATTTCAATTAAAGGAAGGATTTACCCGAGCACATGTGAGGTGTGTATTTTGTGAATTAGAGCTCTAACTTTGAACAAAAACAAAACAACAAACATTTTCTGAGCTCCGGAGATATTCCAGGCACTAAAGATAAGACAAATGGGAAGAAGATGGGGCTCTACCTCCAAGGAGACTCCAGTCTCCCTGGGGAAGAAGGATGTACGCGAACGCAACGTTCGCCTGCAACTCAGGGCAACAGGCGAGAGACCTCACAGAGCGTGTGGGAGTTCCTGGTACAGAAATGAGCTCGAAATATGTTCAGGACGAAACAAAATGAAAGACTGAAACTTCACAAGCAGATCCTGCTATTTTACCGTTTACAGACACGGTTTTACTCCCTTTTGTATGTGGTAACACTTCCGAGTTATTTCTGTTCACTGCCTTTTTTTCCCCCATGATACCAAGCGTAGAGGTGGATGTTACTGTCTTTGTGTGGACACAGAAAGGTGACATTTTTGGCCAACTGCTGATATCTCTAGGCTGGAGCATCATCACCCCCTCCATCCTGGGTCCATTCAAGGACCCCTAGAAATTTCCGGGCTCTGGTTGTAGCTGTTCCCTTTTGTAGAACTGGGATATGTGAGAATCTAAATCAACCAAACAAATAAATTGGAGGAAATGGCTATTCACATTACAACAGAGCCTTGTCTACAAAAGAAACAATTCCAAGGCCCTCTAAAGAATGAGTGAGCCCTGGTGGTGCAGTGCAGTTGTTAAGAGCTCGGCTGCTAACCAAAAGGTCGGCAGTTTGAATCCACCAGCCACTCCCTGGAAACCCTATGGGGCAGTTCTACTCTGCCCTATAGGATGGCTATGAGTCTGAATTAACTCAATGGCAACAGGGTTTTGGTTAAAGAATGAGGCACTAAGTATATGTATAAGCCGTCTCTTACAGAGGAAGGCGAAATTCTTCTCTTCATCTCAGAAACAAGCTCCCTGAGGAGGACGTAAATAAATAGGAGATTCCTGATACATACTTTACCCATTTTTCAGATTTTCTTCCTTCTTACTCGTGACACTAACTTAAGTGGTACTTCTGGATTGGTCCCAGCCAGATAGGTGCCTGGGGATGGAGGACATCTCCGGGCTGTGATTAGAGTCAAATAGAGCTAATGACAAAGTCTCTTTACCACAGAAAAGGGAAATAAAATGCCTCCCAGAGCTGGATTGCTAGCACCTTTTGCAGGTGGCAGTACTCTTGGGAGAGGGGCTCCCCCTAAAATCGAGACCCACAGATTAAAAATGTCTTCAAGGGAGGCTTCCTTTGAAAAAGCTGCAATTAGTCATTTGTTTACTTTTTCCCCTATCTTGTAGATGGGGGAATTGAGGCTTCCAGATTGAGGAGCTCGCCTGAGGCCACATAAACCAAAACAAACAAACAAACCCAGAGTTGATTCTGACTCATAGCGACCCTATAAGACAAAGCAAGACCACCCCATACGGTTTCCAAGAAGCAGCTGGTGGATTTCAACTGCTGACCTTTTAGTTACCAGCTGGGGTCTTAACCCCACTACCACCAGGGCTCCAAAATAATACTTATGAGAATCAATTACGTGCTAGGCACTAGGTATGTTTTCTCATTTAATCATTTCAAGTCTCAAGGCTCCCATTGCTGAGGAGTCAATTCCGACTCATAGCCACCCGATAAAAACAAACCCGTTGCCATCAAGTAAAACTGCCCCATAGGATTTTCAAGTCTGTAATCTCTACCGAAGCAGACTGCCAGCCACACCTTTCTCCCACGAAGCAGGTGGTGGATTCGAACTGCTGACACTTCATTAACGGCCAATCTTTTAACCACTGCGCCATGATGGCTCCTTGCAGGTGGGAGGAAACAGCGCTTTCTCTTAATCTGAAAGCCACCTCTGTGTGCTCAGGAAGATGTCAAATGTGTGCTCTCTGGGCCAGATGTTGTTTGCCGGGTGTCCGTGTAGATCCTTGCCTCTGATTAGGGTATTGTTTCCTCTCGCAGCTCAGCACCTGCCCTCAGAGACCCCAGGGTCTGGCGGGAGAGGCAGAACAAGGCATAGAGAAGGTCAGGAACCAAATGAGGCCGTCTACAGCAGACACAGCAGCTGTCCTGAAGGAGGCTGGAGCCAGGTGGGGCTTGGGCGGCAGAGATGGGAAGCGCAGGTAGGGGGCAGCGGGATGGCTCAGAGGAAGTCAGCTTCCTTGGAGCAGAGGGTACACAGAAGGGAAAACGGAGAGTGAGACCAGGTAAGGGAGGGGGACTCAAACACCGAGATGAGAGTTTGAGAGTTCCCACAAGGGGAAAAACAGTCCTGGACTCGAGATCCAAAACCCTGGATCTCCTCCAGGCTCTTCGTCAAAGTCGCTGAGCGTCCTTTTGTTGTTGTTGGTTGCCATGGAGTCAGCCCCAACTCATGGCGCCCCCGTTGTTACAAAGTAGATCTGCTCCGTAAGGTTTTCTATGCTGTAATCTTTACGGAAGCAGATCTCCAGGACTTTCCTCAGTACGGCCCCTGGGTAAGTTCACGCCACCAACCTTCAGGTTGCAAACCGATGGCAAACACTTCGCACCACCCAGGCACCTTGAGTGTCCATTTACCCATTTGTAAAATTAGAGTCTTTAAGTCTCCTTCCAGCCCTGACGTGCTGCCAGTCTAAGGCTGGAAGAAGTGAGGAGCCCTCGTTGGTTCTTCTGTAGAAAAGAGACTCGAGGCATCAGTGTCGCTGCATCTTCCTGGCCTCTTTTCCCCACCCGTGGTCCTAGCTGCCCAGGGGGAGCCCTGGATTCATACCCTCGCGAGGATGGCTGCTCCTCCTCTGGGCCTGGTCCCATGTGTGAGCCCCCCTGACCCCCATCCCAGCCAGGGCGGACTTGGTCCTGCAGGACTTGGAGGTCTCAGAAAGTGGGTGAGAGATGAGGCAAGCCTCTCGGCGGGTGGGGGTGGGGGCATGGGGGGAGTATGAGGGAAATGGCGACACTGGTAACAATAATAACCGGCCAGTGCACACGAGATTGGTAATAAGAGCAACAGTAATAACAGTTGGCAGTTACCTGCCTTGCATACATTTTGCATCAAATCCTGTGGGTCAGGTGTTATTATCCCCAATTTAAGATGAAATAACCAAGACTTGGGAAGTTAATTTGCCTAAGATCATTTATCAAGTAAGTGACCAGACAAGGTTCTAAACTCAGGTTCACCTGACTCCAAGACAGAGTGTAAGAGTTTAACAACCCTATGTTTGTCCCAAGCAAAAATGAAAACTCCGGGGCATTCATTGCTCAGTGTGCGCCTACTTGCTCGCCCCAATCTGCTGTGCGCAGGCGCACTCGCTCCTCTCCTGGTAGGGCACACGGTGCCGGATTGTAACTCGCCTCTGTAGCTATTGGGAGCGTCAGAGCACAGGCTCAGAAAGAGCTGATTGCCTCTCTCCAAGGACAGATCACAGACTCGACGAGCACAGCAGGGGCTGCAACAAAGAAGATTCCCAGGCTGCTCCGTGGTGGCCCCATGGCGGCCCCGTGGAAGCTTCAGCAGAGGCCGAGGCTGCAGTGCATTCTGCTCACGATTGGGAGTTTTTCATCATGCTCATTTCCTGATCTATCTTCCTTCTCCTTCCAATACTAGGATGGGGGAGCTGATCACTCAAAATGGCCAGTATTAGAATGAGGCTGGAAGGCATACAGCTGCAGTGCCTGAGCCTGCCGGACTACAGGGCAGCAGCCTTCCATCAGACCCAGAAGGCTGGAAAGGGGGCAGGCGTGGGAGGGGGTCGTGGGCTGAAAGCCAGGCCTGGTATGGACCCCCCTTGGAAGCTGCCATCACGCAGGCCAGCTTGCTTGAGGGAGGATCACAGGAACCCCCAGATTCCTGTTCCAGGCATTTTTTTTCCTATTTTAAGGAGTGTTTATTGTTTAAACGAAGTTCCTGGGTGGTGCAAATGATTAATGGTTTGGCTACTAACTGAGTAGCTGGAGGTTCGAGTTCACCCAGAGGCTCCTGGGAAGAAAGGCCTAGCAATCTACCACCGAAAAATCAGCCGTTGAAAACCCTACAGAGCTGAGTTTTACTCTGACACACACGGGGTTGCCATGAGTCCAAGTGGACTTGACAGCAACTGGTTTTTTTTGTTTTGTTTTGTTGGTTTTTTATTACTTAAGTAGTTACATTGGGGCAGGCAGGAGAAGTCAGAAATGTTAGGCTTCTCAACTTTAAAACACAGTGAGGAGAAAAGTGCACCATGCAGAACTGTCCGAAGCTGATGGCAAGGACACCAGGCTGGGCTTTGGGATGTGGGGCTCAAGTCCAGCCCTGGTCAGGTCCCTTAGCATGTCCTGGTCTCCATTCCTCATCTATTAGGTGGGGAAAATGAAATACCCCAGAATACCTCACGAGTAGTTGTAGAAAATGCCAATCAGCTCTCCAAATGAGGATCCAGGGCTTTTCCCATCAGCAATAATAATAAGAACTGTATGGAAGGAAATGGCTGTTTCTTTAGCCACCTTTTTGATTATTAGTGACTCCTTAAGTAGAGAAATATCTTTTAAAAATACACGTATATACAAAAAGATTGTGGCTTGCCCTCTCTCAGTTTCTCCTTCATTTGCTTGGAGGGAAGCCGGCTGCCATGATGTGAGCTGCCCTGTGGAGAGGACCCTGTGGCAAGGAACTGAGGGAGGCCTCTGGCCAACAGCCAGGGAGACGGTGAGGCCCTCAGTCCATCAGCCTGTGGTAAACTGAGTTTTTCTAACTGCCATGTGAGTCAACTTGGAAAAAGATCCTCCCCTACTCAAGTCTGGAGACAACCACAGTCCCAGGTGACACCTTTATTGCAACCTAGTGGGAGACCCTGAGTTAAAAGCACCTAGCTGAGCTGCACCTGGATTCCTAATCCACAGAAACCATGAAATAATAAATGATTATTGTTTTCAGCCAAAAAATATATATGTATATATGTTTACATGTACATGAACACAGACACATGCACAAATGTATTTTGGATAAGTGAGAACAAGAGGAATTATAAATTAGGGTGTTGGTACGTACTCTTCATAGTGCCCCTTGATTTTTTTTTTTTTTCTTTTCTGTAGCCTTTCCCTAGCATTTTCTGTGCTGTGAACAGGGAGTGTGTGGTACTGTTTGTAATTTAAAAACAAAGGAAAAATGAGCCCAGCCGCTTTGCAGCATGCCACTGGAGGCCATGTCCCTCCCCTTGGGCTTCCTTCTTCATGTTGGTTTCAGCCATAGCTGCTCAGGTTTCCCCATTCCACAGCCTTCCTTAGGGTAGAGCCCAAAGTTCTTAGCCCTCCCTCCCATTCTGCAGTGTATATGTGTGTGTCACTTAGGGGATACGCCACATTACCCAGCAGGTTCCTCCATACTTCAAGTGTGGGGCCAAGATAGGAGCAAAGGACTGGAGAGGGAATTTGTCCCCACATATTAGCTGGAACGAAGCCTGAGCCAGAGGTTGGTGACACCGAAATAATTGGAGGTAAGAGCTGTGAGGCCATTAAGATAAATTTTTGACATAAAAATGTAGACTGGTTCATAAAAGGTTGCAGTGACAATAGGTTATAGTGACAGCTTTTCAAAAACTATATAACCCTCCAGATGGAAAGGAATTCAGCTTAATGAATTACGGGCTGTCTGGACAACATAGCATCCTTTTATAGGTGTAGATCTAAGGGAAGAATAAAGTTATTCAGACGGGCCCATATTAAATTACATTATTGTTAAAACATGGAGTAGAGAACGAGTGAAAAGAATCAGGGGCTTAGAAACTCAGCTACTGAGGCTGAAAGGCCTTGGTCTTCCAGCCTGGGTACTGGGTGTTCACGGCCTCATTCTCTGGCCTAATGAGCATCTTTGTCAGCTGAATTCTGAGGTGGAACATCCACTCTGCTGGCAGGCCTCCCAGGCCCTTCCTGTGAAGGGGGCATTGTTCTCCAACCAGCTCAGCTGTTTGCTCAGTTTTGCCCTTTGGGTAAATTGCTTCCACTGACTGCTGGATGGGACATGTGGGACCCTTTCTTAAGAGGGATGTTCTCCAGATGGGACAATTCTGCCCAGAAAGAAGGGAGCTCAAGGAAGGGATGGGACCCATCAGGCTGGGAGACAGAAAAGGCCTGACTCCCACAGAACCTTTCTGCCAGCGTCTACCCTTTGCCTTGGATCAGGTCCCTGTCACTCAGTCAGAGAAAGGAAGAAGCCTCCTCAGATTCTTTCCCCCTTTATGTAGCTGAAAATATTAACAGCCACAGCAGTAGCTGGCATTTACTGAACGCCTAGAGTTTATCTGGGAGTCCCTGGGTAGTGCAAATGGTTAACACTCTTGGCTGCTAACCGAAAAGTTAGTGGTTCGAGTCTACCCAGAGGTGGCTTGGAAGAAATGCTTGCAATCTACTGCTAAAAAATCAGCCATGGAAAACCCTGTGGAGCACAGTTCTACTCTGACATACAAGGGGCCACCATGAGTCAGAGTTGACTCCACAGCAGCTGGTATGGTGCGTCTGAAACTGCATTAAGCACTTCATCAGTATAATCTCATGTAAGCCCCAAACAACCCTATGAGGTAAGCACTGTTATTCCCATTTTATAAATAAGAAAACTGAGGTCGATAGAAGTTAACCCACAGCCAGCAAATATTCAGACTGTTTAGAGGTGAAATTTGGGTCTTTCTGACCCCCGAGTCTAGACTCTTGACTACCGTATTGTATTGACCCATGAACATACCACACGCTCAAAAACTGGGGGAAAAAAAGTATCATCAAAAGGAGAGAAGAACTTATAAACACCTTCTAGGGCCATCGAGGGCCTCAGTAAGTGGGAATGCAAGATTTGCTCAGCAGATTCACCCACGTTTTAAGCAGGCTTAGGTGGGAGAGTAAAATGTCCAAGTTCAGTGATTTTATTCTGGGTGTGTGAGTTTATATTCAGAATTTACTAATGGCAGTTAAATGAGATGAAGTAATTTGTGTGGCTGTAAGGGAGCAAAATCCCACACTGGAGCAGGCATATGTACTCAAGCCTCCCCTCTCCATGGCCAGCCCTAAAAGGCACCATGCTGGTTTGTCACAAGAAGACACTGGCAGGTTTGGGGTCTTATTAAACCATGCTTGTTGTGGGAGTCCCTGGTGGTGCAAATGGTTGACCCATTCGACTGCTAACTGAAAGTTTGGCAGTTCAAGTCCACCAGAGGCACCTCGGAAGAAAGTCCTGGTGATCCATCTCTTTAAGAGCAGCCATTGAAAACCCTGTGGAGCAGTTCTACTCTGACACGTGGGGTCACCATGAGTCAGAGCTGATTCTACGGCAGCTGGTTTGTGGTTGTGAATGAGCCGTTCCAGGGTCCCTGCCCTTAGATAAGGGCAGGCCCTTTAGCGACCACTTCAGGCCCCAAGTTGGGGATTTAGGACCAAGCCAGTGTCTATGAGAGCTAAGCTGTGTTCCCCACCTCCTGATTTCCTTTCAGCTTCTGCAGTTCTGAAACGAGAACAGGTTCCTTCAGGTGAGACCTCTGGGGTGTCGGGTGATCTGCTGTCAGCACCTGAGATGCCTGCTGAGAAACGTGTACCTCCCACAAAACCGGCATCTTTGGTTGCCAGATCCTCAGCTTAGCCAGCTTAGCCCACCATGCTGGCCACCTTAGACTTGCCCGATAACTTGCCTATGTGGTCTCCAGGGATTTCCATCCCATATCCAAGCAGGCCTCTCACAGGGCCAAGCCATGGCGGATGCACAGCCACTCCCTGCACAGTGTCAGATACACGTGGGGCTAGGTTAACAGCTTCTGGCTTGGCGTCATGCTGTGAAGGAAACTCTTGGGGTCCTGGGTCCAGAAGAAAGTGAATGGCCAGGGCTCAGGCAGGGTGGAGGAAGCAGAATCCAGTGGCTATAGCAGTCACAGACCTGGAGAAACCCATTCACTTAGATACAGGGGGAAACAGCAAGCATCCCTGTGGCCCTGGTCCTCCTGCACCTTGGATGAGCATGGATGTCTGCCCCTTGAGGGTTTCCAAGAGGCTTGCTGTCTTAGGCATCTAGTGCTGCTATAACAGAAATACCACAAGTGGATGGCTTTATTCTCTCACAGTCTAGGAGGCTAGAAGTCCAAATTCAGGGTGAGAGCTCCAGGGGAAGGCTTTCTATGTTGGCTGTGGGAGAAGGTCCTTGTCATCAATCTTCCCCTAGATTAGGAGCTTCTCAGCACAGGGACCCTAGGTCCAAAGGACATGCTCTGCTACTGGCTCTTCTTTCTTGGTGGTATGACCTCCCTCTCTTCTCTCTTTTATATCGCAAAAAAGATTGACTCAAGATACAGCCTAATCCTGTAGATTATGTCCTGCCTTATTAGCATAACTACCTCTAATCCTGCCTCATTAACATCATAGGGGTTAGGATTTATAACATGTAGGATAATCACATCAGATCACAAAATGGTGGACAACCACACAATACTGGGAATCATGGCCTAGCCAAGGTGACATACATTTTGGGGGAACACAATTCAATCCATAACACTTACTACCAAAAACAAAACCCAAATCAGTTGCCATTGAGTTGATTCCAACTCATAACAACCCCATGTGTGTCAGAGTAGAACTGTGCTCCATAGGGTTTCGATGGCTGATTTTTCAGAAATAGCCCACCAGGCCTTTCTTCAAAGGCACCTCTGGGTGGACTAGAACCACCAACCTTTTGGTTAGTAAATGAGTGCTAAGAGAACTCGGGGAAACCATAGTGCATGGTACAGGGCCTTTTCCTCCTAGCAAACCAAAGGACAGCTGTGCTCGTCAGACGTGACATCTGTCCCTGTGTCTCCTGAAGTGTCTCCTGAGTCATCTGTCCCCTCCTCCCAGCCCCAGGGCCTGACCTAGTCAGGCGTGTCATGTTACCCTTTCTCCTTGGGCTTTTCTTAGTAACAGCATTGGCTGTGGCTGCTATACAGAGACCTCCTGGAGACATTCTGTCCTGGTCGGCCCAGAGGCTGACCCTGAGTCAGCGTGTCCACCCCACTGGGAATCATCCTCCTCACCATGCCCCAGGGTCCTGTGGACACAGGCAGCCCATGTGAGGTCAGTAGGATATCTGTAGGAAGCCACAGGTGGGGTCAGAAAAGCCATGGCCTGGCTCATAAGCGGGTGAATGACCTCTCCCAGCCAAGGGCAGCTCCAGGCAGCTGTTCTAAGTGTAAATGCTTACTTAGACTTGTGTCTTCTCTCCCAAGGATCTGATTCCTGGGTCACGGGGAATGACCTGCAGGTGTGTGAGGCTGGATCTCAGGGGCTAAACAGGCCCGCCCCCTGGGGACTCCACCCCATTGGCTCAGAGGGATCAGGAAGCTGGAAAGGGTCCGCCCAGCTTGGATTAGCTTGGACTTGCCAGCAATTCAGCAGCCTCATGGGCCTCTCTGATTTCTCAGGAAAAGGCATCTCCTCTTTTGCCAATCTGTGAACGAGTCACTGAATATAGGGTGAGCGGCCCAGTTCTGGGCAATCTGGGTTGAGGGCACAGATAAACAGCGCCTCTTCTCAGGATAAGTCAAGGTCATGGCAGTGACCCCCACCCCCACCCCAGGACAAGCAAGGGCTTAAGAGAGTGGTTCAGGGTCAGAGGTGAAGGTAGACAGAATTGCCAGGGCCTTGGAACAACATGGAGCGGCCCACACTGTGTAAGCTTCATTGGCTGCTGCCCTGAGCTCCTGGTAGTGATGTTTGGCCAGAAAAGGAAGCCTGAGGTGGGGCCTCAACCCTAAGTCCTTATTCATCTCCTCAAGGTTAGTGGGACCCCCATCTTCAACCAGCAATCAAGGAGTTTCCTGAGCTGGACGTGAGGGCTAGGAGGGAGGTGGTCAGGCGCCACTAGCAAGGCAGGGGTGTGTGCCCTGAAAAAGTCAGCTTGTCCCAGGGCTGCTGAATTCTCAGGAAACCACTGAGATGGCATGTAAATCATATCTTATTATACATCTACTTAGAGATGCCCTAGCCTCGAAGTCTCCCCATCGCCCACATTTAGAAGGGGGTGCTCACAGGAGAGGGATTAAAGATGTGCTAAAGAGGAACACCCCCCAACCCCCCGCCGCAGCAGCGTTCCCTCTAACACAATGTAAATCTGCTAACACAAGGATGACTCAGTGTGAGGTCTGTTTTCTGCTTAAATTTAAGCCACGTTGTGAGTGAGGACAGTGTGGCACAGCCCCTGATTAATCCCGGCGTGAGTGTAGTGATGAGCTGGGCTCCTTCCTCTCTCTCCCCGGGGAACCCACAGGCACCTAGATGCGGAGGCCGCTGATGAGGTCCGAGTGTCCCATGGGCTTATTTGTGGCCGGAGTGTGGATGAGCACTCAAGAAAACCCCTGCAGAAGGAAGCTGGCTGACGTTCACATTTCATGCATTTTTAACCTGTTAATAGCCCTCAGGGATGGGAACGCAGCTGCTGGCTGTGTCCCCAGAGAGCACCCCTGTGTGCACCTGCTGCCCAGGCTGAGGGTGAGGGAGGTCCACGCGGAGCACAGTTTAAACCACCAAAGGGTGCAGCTTCTCCATGGCAACTCAAACAGCTTGTTCATTCCAGAGGCCACATTGGCAGCATTGTGGACGCAGTGCCAGAGATGGATGTGTCCTCTTGACAAATAATGGGAAGTGTGGGAATGGTGAAAACCATTCCGGAAACCAGCACAGGGCTGGCCAGGAACTGCAGGCTGCCAGGGGAGGCAGGGGAGAGTGATTTACAGACAGGGAGTCGCAGCTTATGGATGGGAGACTCTCCCTGCATTGGGGAGCTCATAAGTTACTGACCTGACAGCCTCTCAGAGAGATGAGGATCTAGGGAAAACGATAAAGTGGGAAGGGCTGGGAAAGGCAAAGAGATGGGGTTCCACAAGGTTCAGTGACTCCAGGGGATCCAGATTCAGCTTCCTGGCTGTGTGCTGGGGACAAGCCTCCAAGGCAGAGCTGGGCCTTTCCCCCCACGTGATCAGGATGCCTCTTGCCCCCTCACTTGCATACACACAAACCACGGCCTGGCCAGGGGCTTCTGCCCCCACCCATCCTGCCTGCTCCTTCGCTTGTTTCTGGGCCCCTCTTCCCCCCACTGCCCAAGGCCTGGGTATTGATTCCTGCCCACCTCCCCAAGCCCTGGCACAGAGAGGGCATGTGGTGTGGAGGGAAAGAGACTGTGCCTTGGCGTCAGGAATATTTGGATTTGATCGTGTCCTTTCCCAGTCGAATGGCCTTGGAAAAGTTAGTTAACATCCTGGAACCTCAGTTTCCTTATCTGTGTAATAGAGATGGGAGCCCTGGGTGGTGCAAATGGTAAACTCGATCTGCTGCTAACCGAAAAGTTGGAGGTTCAAGTCCACCCAGAGGTGCTTTGGAAAAAAGGCCTGGTGATCTACTTTCAAAAAATCAGCCATTGAAAACCTTACAGAGCACAGTTCTACTCTGACACACCTGGGGTCACCAAGAGTTGGAATCAACTCAACGGCAACTGGCTTGGTTTATAATAGAAACAAAACCACCAGCTTTGAAGGGTTTTTGTGGGGAACAAATGGGATAATGTATGTAAAAGCAAGTGATGGTGTGTGAGAGAAGGGGTTCATTTTCTTCCCTTGGGCTACAGCTCTGTCTTCCTCCTTTTCCACAGGCACCCCCTTGCCCACTGCCCCCTCTCCTTCCCAGCCCCGCTGTGGGTGCCTTTTTCTGGGCACCTGCATCAGATGATCAAAGCTGGGAAAAGTGATTGCCAAAGGAGAAGCTGAGAAGTCCACAGGATGTTCAGAACACTCCGTCTCTGTTGTGGTAAACGATGACTTTAATTTACAAAGCAGACAAATACTAAATCTTCATGAAATTAAAAACTATATTATTTATGTGAGCGGAAACGGAAAATGTTCCATAGCTAGCAGCGATCCTGCTTTGTAGGAGGAACACTAAAATAATTAAAACCACTCGTGCTTCAGTAATAAATAACAATAATAAATAAATGTCCTGACCTTAAGCAAAAATATAAAATTAAAACCCATTTGGTATGTAAATTCATTCAGGATGATAGCGAGTCTTCCAGCCTAAGACGGTGTGGAATGGAGGAAGCATTCACTACATGAATTTTGAAAGGAAAATCAAAGAACAACAGAGTTGTGTGTGTATTGACTCATTATTCTACTTTAATTCCATCTAATGCTGTGTGGAGCCTTGAGGCTGGGACATTAATTTCCTGCTTTTTCTGTTTCACCAATTCCTCATGGAGACCAGGAGAAAGAATTTCAATCCTGGAGGCTGGAACCAGGGGAGGCCAGAAAATTGCATGCGATGTGGAGAACTGAAACTTGGTAAGGCAATTTTTTAAGTGTTTACAGAAAGATGATGAAAAGAAGCTGGCAAAGAATGGCACTGGTTTTGGCTGGAGCATGGGTTCTCATGTGGTTGGGGCACAAATTATCCAGGGGGAATGAAATGTCCCTGATTTTGGGTCCAGGTGGGAGCCATTCGAGGGCCCAGAGAAGCCGGGCAGGAAGTCTGGGATGGATGGCTCTGGCTTCAGGAAACGTCAATCAGTTCCAGATGGCACACACCTGCACCCTGACAGCCCAGCACTGGGCTCTACCGTAAAATCGGCTGTGTGTTCCATGAAGCCTGCAGCTCACTGGGACTCCCTGAACTAGGCTTGCCTAGGAAGCTAAAATCAGGAACTTTCCACCACAGCCGCAGGCTTGGGAAATGCTATATAATAAACCCACGGACACACATTTTCATTTTATCCTCTCCCCCAAGGACTGCTACACACAGCCTCTCATTTCAGTTCCCTAACTTCCTTATAGGAGACCCTGGGTGGCACAAATGGCTAAGTACTTGGCTGCTGGTGGTTCGAATCCAGCCAGTGATGCCTCGGAAGAAAGGCCTGTCGATCTGCTTCTGAAAGGTTTACTCAACGGCAACTGGTTTTGTTTTTTTTTTTTTTTAACTACCTTGTGAGGTGGGCAGGGTGGAGATGGTTATTCCAGTTTGACAGCCAGGGAAACTGAGGCACCAGAGCTCACAGTAAGTGGCAAGAAGGGGGTCAGATTTTTCTGAGTGGTGAGGGACAGGGCAGGAAAGGAAAGCTTGAGGACGATGAATATCTCATTAGCAGACTGGCCACAGGTCTGTCTCTGATTCCTCTTGTCCCTTGCGTTTAAAATGAGGACTTTCCCTTAGAATTCACTGCTTTGAAGCTGCTGTAGGCTGAGATATTAAAACTGGAAGAAACCCACGGGAAGCCTTCCCTAGGTGTAAACACATGTGTTTAGGGTCTGGGTCTTAGCTGTCAAGAGAAGCAGTAGATGGGGCAGGCTCAGCGGACCACCCTGGTCCTGACCTCACACTCCCTGAGGTCTCCCGCATCCTTCCATCACCTTTCCCCTTTACCGCTGCCCCTAGGAGAGAAGGACTGACAAACCCTGCTATGAAGGAAAGCCAGCATTGCAGTGTTGTGTGGACACAGGGCCCCAGAAATAGTGAAAGGACTGTGCATCCATCTATTCAATGCAGACCCACGGGGTCACTGTCCTAGTATGACCTACCACTCATCCAAGTGGAAAAAAATGGAAAAATCCAACCCAAATCCTCCAGTGTCAGAATGGCTCCAGAGCATCAAACAGGTTTTGCAAATACAACATTGGGATAAACAACTGACTTTTTCCATGTCTGAACCTCAGACATTGGCAACTGCCGAGCAGTCAACAAGCCACCAGGCGAGGGAACCTGATGACTGAGATGTTCTTTCCCCAGCTGGCCTGATAATCACTAGCCAAGTACTCCTGGCCCCTCGGCATGAGAAGTCCCTCCCTCTCACAGGAAATCCGCAGTCTGCTCCAATTCTACTAGGACGTTAAATAACCCTCACCCACTCCTGCTTGCTAGTTCCTGTGTGACCCCACCATGGACACCTGAGCAGAGAACAAGAAAGCCCCTGGGAGGACCAGTGGGGTAGTCAGGGAAGTAGTCTTAAAACCATACAAAAACAAGTGATGAAAAAACTCCTAAAAATCGCTTTCATGTCAAGCATGAGGTTCCTGGAACACTGGGCGAGCAGGGAGGAGGCAGTGGCTTAGCTGCAGAAGGTCAGGAAACTCCCACTCACTCCCCTTCGGGTGCCAGAGGATGGTCTGCTCCGAAAGGGATGAAGGGGAGGGGACGGATGATGGAGATCTTTCCGGAGAAGGAGCAAGGTCATCTCAAGCTCTCTGCTCTTCCCTCTCTTTTGGGTAGATGAGCCACACCCCTGTCATGCCCACTTTGGAAAGCGGACTGATTACTCCCGCTAAAATGCCTATAAGCCCCGAAAGCAGAGCCGACCTCGGGCACACCTGGGCTTGGTCAGCCTGGCAGGGGCCTCAACAGATCTCTGTGCTCCTCAAGAGGCTGCAGACCTGCAGGAACCTGGGCCTCTCTCTGCAGTGGTGGTCTTCCACCCCCCGTTAGAATGTTCCTGTGCAGCTGCCCCAGGAGAGGCAGCTCCAGGAGGCTGAGTGATCTGGAGTTTTGGATGAGCAATGCAGGGATCAATGTGGGAACTGATTCCCCTTGGACTAAAGAGATTCTGGAGTTGCCACCACGCAGCCACCCATGACCCAGGCTCCCAGAATGCTCCTGGGACCCCGGCCCTCTCCCTTTTGTAAAGACCACTGTTACTGCAGGCCAGTGGAGACACTGTCTCTGGATGGATATGGGACCCCCTCCCCCAGAGGCTTCTCTGACCTCTCTTTCCACAGCAGTGGGTGAGGACAGGCTAGCTCAGGGAGGTGCTGAAGAAATGCCCACTCATTCACTCACTCACCTAACAGTCACAGAATACGGTCCCTGCTCCAGCCTCTAGTTTAGCAGGCCTAAGGGCTCAGAGGGGCCAGTAGTGGTTCAGTGGTAGAATTCTCACCTTCCAGGAGTCTCAGCTTCAATTCCTGGCCAATGCCTCTCATGTGCAGCCACCACCCATCTGTTGGTGGAGGTTTGCATGTTGCTATGATGCTGAACAGGTTTTAGTGGAGCTTCCAGACTAAGACAGATTAGGAAGAAAGACCCGGTGATCTACTTCTGAACAATCAGCCAATGAAAGCTCTATGGATCACAACTGTCCCATCCCATTGTGCATGGGTCACTAGGAGTCAGGGGCTGACTTGATGGCAGCTAACAACAGCAGCAAAGAAGAGCTCAGAGGCCACAGCTGACTGGTGGCATAGGAAGACGCTACAGGAAGAAGCCAGTAGGAATCTGAGGGGAAATCAAGAAGCCTCATCTCTCCATTCCACACTTCCCAAGGACCTGTGTCTTCCAGACTCAGGAGACAGGGTGATCCATTCTGCCTTTGGGGGTGTGAGGGGTTGTCAGGTAAGGCTTCAGGGAGGAGATGGTTAGGCCCAGGGTTTGAGAGGTGGAAGGGGTGGGGGCACTGCAGGAAGAGGAAGTGGGGAGGGCAAAGGCTGAAATGAGGCAGCAGTGGGAATGCTACGATGCCCCCAGGTGGTTGTCCTGTGGGGCGTAAGGGGTGCAGCAGCAGACGACGCTATAGAGCAATGAGGATTCTGAGTACAGAGGAGGCATCTCTGGAGGGAAGGAATCACAGGCTGGAGGGCAGGGATGGGATGCGGTGAGACCCACTCAGAGGCCTTTATAGTAATCCAGGGAGATCAGGTGAGAACCTTGACTAGCAAGTAGCCAAGTGGATGGAGGGGAGGGGATGGATGAATCGAAGGATCTTGATTATCCATTGCTGTGGTGGGTAAGGAGTCCCTGGGTGGTGCAAATGGTTAACATGCTCAGCTGCTAACCAAAAGGTTGGCAGTTGGAGTTCACCCAGAAGCATCTCGGGAGAAAGGCCTGGCAATCTACTTCCAAAAAATGAACCACTGAAAACCCTATGGCATACAGTTCTACTCTGACATACATGGGGTCGCCATGAGTCGGAATCAACTCACCGCCACGGCAACTGTTGGTGGTGGTGGGCAAGAGGGAAGTCAGGGACAATATGTGGGTCTGGGAGTGGGGGTCTGGGTCAGAAAACTCAGGAGGAGACACAGATTGGAGGGCTTACGTGATGAAGAGAATCTGAGGTGCCCGCGAAGAGCAGGAAGAAGCGGGCTGAATGCACGGGGAGCCCAGAATGGGCTGGCCTGGAGACAGAAGGTGATGCGGAGCCTCTTAGCTGTGCTCCAGCCTTGCCCTTGCCCCTTCAGTTTCTTCCCCACATGGCAGCCAGAGGGATTCAATTAAAACACCCCAGCCGCAAGGGCCTCTTACATGTTCTTGGCTCCACCAGGCACACTTCTTCCTTGAAGCATTTGCAAAAGTCTATCCTTCTGCCTTGAACGGTCTTCCCCAGATATCTACCTGGCTGCCCCTCTCACCTTCCTCAGCTCTTTGCTCAAGTGTCACCTAAGCATGCTGTTTAACATCGCAGCACACCCCACTTTCCACAGTGGCGCTGACTTCCTTCCTTGCTTTAGTTTTATTTAGTGCACTTTTCACCATCTGATATCTGCTTATTCATTTTACTGTCCCCAACCATCAGAACATAAGCTCCGTAAAGGCAGGGATGTTCCTTTGTCTTGATTGCCACTATCTCCTCGGCACCTGGCCCACCAAGCCCAGAACTCTTTACCATTAATTCCGACTCATGGCGACTCGATTTGTGGAGAGTAGCATTGTTCCATAGGGTTTTCAAGGCTGTAACCTCTCAGAAGTACATTGCCAGGCCTTTCTTTTGCAGCGTCTCTGGGTGGGTTCAAACTGTTCACCTTTTGGTTAGTAGTCTAGGGCTTAATTTTGACACCCAGGAACTCCTACCTGGCCCACCAAAACCAAAAACAAACGCATTGCTGTCAAGTCGATTCTGACTCACTGCGACCCTATAGACAGAGTAGAACTGCCCTATAGTGTTTCCAAGGAGTGGCTAGTGGATTCAAACTGCTGGTCTTTTGGTTAGCTGCTGTCTTAGTCATCTAGTGCTGCTATAACAGAAATACTGCAAGTGAATGCTTTAACAAAGAGAAATTTATTTTCTCACAGTCTAGTAGGCTAGAAGTCTAAATTCAGGACGTCATCTCCAGGAGAAGTCTTTCTCTCTCTGTCGCCCTTCTCATCAATCTTCCCCTGGACTAGGAGCTTCTCCGCGCAGGGATCCCAGGTCCAAAGGACAGACTCTGCTCCCGGCACTGCTTTCTTGGTGGTATGAGGTCCCCATGTCTCTCTGCTCGCTTCTCTCTTTTATATCTCAAGAGAGATTGGCTTAAGACACTATCTAATCTTGTAGATCTCATCAGTATAATTGCCACTAATCCATCTTATTACATCACAGTGATAGGATTTACAACACATAGAGAAATCACATCAGATAACAAAATGGTAGACAATCATACAATACTGGGAATCATTACCTAGCCAAGTTGACAGATATTTTGGGGGGATACAATTCAATCCATGACAGCTGCCAAGCTGTTAACCACTGCACCACCAGGGCTCCACCTGGCCCACAATAGGTGCTAAATAAACAAATGTGTGAAGGAATGAATAGATCAGTGTCCTCTGGCTGGCAGACCCCTCTCATCTCTATTGAATAAAGGCCGTCTTGGTTTGCTGCTAACTCAGAGTTGTAGCCTCCTAGCTCAGCTCCTGTCTGGGTCATTGAAGGCACTGGGTCCTAGTAGGGTGACTCAGCACTCTTGGTTCTAGGCAGTGTGGATTTCAGATGCTGCCCCTGAAGTAAGCCTCCCTGTGGGTGGTGATCTCAGCATGCAGCTGGCCTACCCTTGGGCCCTCATGTAGGCCTGGAGGGGAAATCAGAGCCCGGGCGGGACGCCTGGAGTTTAAATGGAATTTATTGCTCTGAAGGCTCCCCGTGTTTTAAGGTCTTGCACATAAACCCACATACTTTGGCAGAGACAGATATGCAAAAACTCAAAAACAAAACCTACAGGAAACAACCCAGGGAGAGCTGCGGGTGGAGCGTGAAATGGACAAAACATAAGGGTGAAAGCCTGCACAAACAGCAGGGAGAAGGCTAGCACAGCGTAGGGCCTCTGAGAAAACCAGGATTTGGAATGCTGCTTGGGAGGAGGCAGAAAATTCCAGAACGTGAGCATCCTCCAGGGCTGTGAATTCACTGGTTTTCAATGACTGATTTTTCAGAAGTAGATCACCTGATTTTCCTTCTAAGGTGCCTCTGAGTGGAACTGAACCTCCATCCGTGTGGTTAGCAGCTGAGTGCATTAACTATTTTCACCACCTAGGGACACCCTTACTGGCAGGTAAGATATAAAACCAAACCCAAATCCATTGCCATCGAGTTGATTCTGACTCATTGCGACCCTCTAGGACAGAGTAGAACAGTCCCATAGGGTTTCCAAGGCTGTAATCTTTAGGGAAGCACACTGCTACATCTTTCTCCTTTGGAGTGGCTAGTGGGTTTGAACAGCTGACCTTTCAGTTAGCAGCCAAGTGCTTAACCACCACGCCACCAGGGTTCCTTGGTAAAATATAAGGGGTCTAGAATAGAAAAGAAAGAGCTCAGTGGCGCAAAGGTTAAGTACTTGGCTAACGTAAAGGCTGGCGGTTTCAACTTACTCAGCGGCTCCACGGAAGAAAGACCTGGTCATCTGCTTCTGTAAAGATTCAGCCAAGAAAACCCTGTGGGGCAGTTCTACTCTGTCACATGGGGTCACTGTGAGTTGGAATCAACACAATGGCACCCAATAACAACAGAATAGAAAGGAGCCTGGGGTGCAATGGTTAGATGCTTGGCTGTTAACACAAAGATCGGTGGTTTGAATCCACCAGTGGCTCTGCAAGAGAAAAGACCTGGCGATCTGCTCCCATAAAGATTACAGCCTAGGAGACCCTGGAGTGGTTCTACTCTGTCCTGTAGGGCTGCTGTGAGTCAGAATTGACTCGATGGCACATAACAACAACAGAAGAGAAAAGGTTACATGAGACAGGTAGGGTCTGGGGGCCAGGAGGCCCAGCTACACTGTTAGGTTGGCCATAGATGCTACGTGACCTTGGATGTGTCTCTTCCTTCTCTTTTTATCAGTTGCTGTTGAGAAGCAGATTGTCAGGACTTTCTTTTGAGGCACCTCTGGGTGGGTATGAACCTCCAACCTTTAGGTTAGTAGCCGAGCGCTTAATCATTTGTGCCACTCAGGGGACTCCTCTTCCCTCTCCAGACCTCTGCTTTTCTGTCTGTAAAGTGAGGGTCTGAACACTGGGCCTTACAGCTCTGCTGGCCATTCCATTTCCTGCTCTATAGGCAGCCTCCTTTATGGGGCAGGCTGGGCTCTTCCAGGGCGCCGGCTGCATGCCTCTGCAAGTCATCACAACAAGCCAGGGCCCAGAACGGAAGTCCACAGATGTTCAGTGCCCAGCTTGAGTGGCTGTGTGTGGCAGCCTCCCCTGCCCTGCTCTGCTGATACCCCTGAGCCCCAGTTTTGAGGAAGGCTCCTCAGAGAATTGTTCTGGGTAACCAGGATGCTGGATTTAGCCTCTGATTCGTGTAGCATCCAGATGGCTTCTGGCTTGGCTCTGCTTTGCTCAGATTTTCCTCTGAGGCAGAGAGGAGAAGCCTGCTTCCCTGCAGGTCTCAAATGTGCCCTCTGTCTGCCGACCCTTGTACTGCAGCCAGCAGGGGTGGCAGGAGTTCTTCACTGGGGTCCTGGGGCCGAGGCTGCTTGGCTCCCACTTAAAAGGTGACCTGCAAATGACATCCCACATTTCCCTCCTCCTCTGCAACAGTGGAGCCAAACTGAGGTGGGTGGCTGGGTGGGATTCCAGAGTAACCCACCCCCAGGCCCACAGCTCCAGGGCAGCCCACAGGTACAGGGCTTCTCCTCTGCCTGGACAGCCTGGGCCGCCCTATTAATAGACCAGCTGAAAGCCTTCTGCCTCCTTGGAGTTTCCATTTCACTTGTACTAGATCTGGCTGTCCCAGAGGGGACAGCTTCCTTGCAAAACAAACAGCAGAATCAATATTTCCTTCACCAGGGGAGGTGCAGGGTCTTTGCATGGCAGGCCCTCCCTCCATTCCTGCTGGCCAGGCCCACAAAGAGCGCCAGGGCCTTTTCAGCCTTAATTCAGTAATGTGATTAAGTTAAATGCAATGGACATTTATTGAGCACCTTTGGTGTGCCAACCCCATCGGGCCTAGGGAGAGAAGGATGCATTAGACGGATCCTGGGCCTCGAGGAGCATGTGTGCAGCTGGAAGGCAGACAGAAATGAAGAGGACACTGTGAGCAGGGCAGACAGGATAAGACCAGGGACCAGGGCCTCAAATCAGACAGACACAAAGGTAGATTAGACCCATCATGCCCCACAGCACAGATAGTCTGAATGTGTGGAGACTGTCTCCTGGGGTTGTTTTTGAGGTAGCCCTCCTCACTCCCACCAGGCCTCACCAGAGCGTTCTGGGTGAGGACAGCTCCTGTGAGGAGGCTGAGGATTGCTGCAGGGTGGGCCCAGTATAACTTCTCTCCACCTCTCCTCCATTCTATCGGCCAGGACAGCCAGGAACAACCTAGGCCTCAAACCCTAGTACAAAAAACTCCTGGGGAACCTTGTTAAACACGCAAATCTAGGTCGCAGCCCTAGAGATCCAGAATCAATAACCTTTGGTTGGGGGAAAGTTGGTGTCTGGGAATCTGGCTTTTAAACAACACCTCGGGGATTCTGATGCAAGCATTCCTTAGATCATCCTCTAAGAAGCACTAACTAGACGAGGGCTCCTTGGGGCCAGGTGGATTCAGGCTGTACCTTCACCCCCCACAGCATATGTAGGATGATTCGCCTCAGGTGAGAAAGGGAGGGTCCCCGAAAGTTGACCCCTGGCCATCTGCTCCGTAGGCCTCGTTTCTCTACCTTACAGCTAACCAAGTCTGAATGTGTGGGGCCTGGTTCCAGGAAGCCTTGCCTGACTTTCCACCTAATGGGGTCTTCCCCTCCTCTGCACTTGTAGACCTGAGCATCAGGGGTGTATGAGTGTGTGTGTGTGTGTTTGTGTGTATGTGTGTGTGTGTGTGTGAGGCGGGGGTGTTCAGAATCCTGGGTCCAAGAAGGAGTGAAGGGCTTTCAAAATTCCACATACTGCAAAGACTTTAATACAAATCAATTCTCCCTCACTTACTGCCCCTCAGGTATAACAAGAGGTCTGATGGTGTTGGGAACAGTAGCCTAGGAAAGAAAAAAGATGGCACCCCAGACCTATGGCCAGCCACATGCTCCCTCAAAGGTGTTCTTGTTTCTACATGTTGTTTAACTTATGGGTCGTCTGGCAGGGTCCATGTCTTACCCCACAGTGCCCAGTACAGAGCCCCACAGAGGGCTGGGCACAGGCCAGGTCCCGAGTGGCCCTCAGTAAACATCTGTAGCCTGAGTGATTGGTCTCCCCAGCCCCAGCCTCTGCCCCACACCCTAGCTGTGTCATGAGCCTGGAGCCTGACTTGGGTTTGTGGCTGGCCTCACGCTGTGACACCTAGCATGAGGTAGAAGCATGCAAAAGGGAAACCTCCTTGAAAGGAAGCTAGCCAGGAATTTGGAATTCAGAGTGTTTCTCCATTTCGGGGGGATGGAGACACTCGGAATACACAGTCTTGTTTTTGTTCACAAGCTGGGAATCTGTGTGACTGTTGGGCAGAGGGTAGAGCTGATTGCTGTGTCTGTCTAAAAACAGTTGCATGATGACAGCTTTGTCTCCAGAAAGCCTGGGCAGGACTGGTCACAAACATCACTGGGAGCAGGAAGCCCAGAGGTACCACTGTCGAGGTGTGGAGGAAAGAACCACACAGAGCGGAAAACACTTGCCTGTGACTGCAGTACGTGTCTCCGAGGCACAGGTACCCGAGGAGACCTGGGAAGGCCCAGGTGTGGGCAGTAGGGTCACAGGCCCATTCCTTCTGAGCTCTGGCCTAGCAGCTGGCCAAGAGGGGCAAGTGGAAGCTGGAGAGGTGTGCCAAGGTCTAGGATGCTGCCTCCTCCCAAGTGGGTGGGGTGCTTTCCTCACAAAGGCTACTGTATGAGGGTCTTAGAGCTGCTGTAACAACATACCACAACCTAGGTGGCTTACAAGAACAAAAATTTATTGTCTCACAGTTTGGAGGCTAGAAGTCCAAATCAGTGTATCGGCCATGCTGATTCCCTCTGAGGCTCTGAGGGACGAGCTGTCTGATGCCTCTCTCCCAGCTTCTGGTAGCTCCAGGTGTTCTGGGCTTGCAGCTGTAGTGTCATATGGCTTCCCTGCTCTGTCTCCGTGTCTGGGTGTATCTTCTCTTTTATAAGGACACCAATCATATAGGCTTAGGATGCACCCTACTCCAGTATGACCTCATGTGAACTGATAACATCTTCAAAGGCACTGTTGCCAAACAGGATCACATTCACAGGTACCGAAAAAAAACCCAAACCTGTTGTCATTTAGTCGATTCTGACTCATGGCGACCTCATATTGTTATAGAGTAGAACTGCCCCATAGGATTTTCTTGGCTGTAATCTTTACGGACTAGCTCTGGTGGCACAATGGTTGAGTGCTTGGTGGGTAACCGAAAATCTGGCTGCTTGAATCCACCCAGTAGCTCCGCAGGAGAAAGGCCTGGAAATCTCTTCTCATAAAGATCACAGGCTAGAAAACCCTGTGAGGCAGTTCTTCTCTGTCACATGGGGTCGCTATGAATTGAAACTGACTCAATGGTACCTAACACCAACACCACCAATAACAACAATTTTTATGGAAGCAGATTGTCAGGACTTTCTTCCATGGCACCACTGAGTGGGTTCAAATTGCCAACCTTTAAGATTAGCAGCCAGTCACAAACTGTTTGGGTTGAGATTTCAACATATATGTTTGGGGAACAAAATTTGACCCACACAGCTATCCACTGGGCAAAAGGAGAGGCTGGGGCCTCACTTGGTTTTTCTCAATGCAGCCTCTCTCCTAAGGCCCAATAATGTCCAGCTTTATGCCAGCAGTGGGGAGGCCGAGACAGGGAGCAGCTCTCACTGCCCCAGGGGCTCACGCAGGGTCACAAGGAAACTCACAGAGGGCCCAGCCACGTGCAAGTGCATGCAGGGGTTAGGACTTCCAGAAGAGGTAGAGATTACTGTGAAGGCTGCCTAGATGAGGTTGGCCACAGATGGGATCCGGAGGAGGTGGGACTGGGGCGAGTAGAAGGCAGGTGAGAGGGCTTTTTCAGAAACAAACTAACACCACCACAGAAGAACGAGCCAGAAGACATGTCAGAAATATATTACAATTGGGCCAACACACAAGCTATTTCTTCCCTATTCCCTAAATTAAACCAAAAAACCAAACCTGCTGCCATCGAGTCAATTCTAACTCATTGCAACCCTGTGTGTTACAGAGTAGAACTGAGCTCCATAGAGTTTTCTTGCTTGTAACCTTTATGGAAGCAGATTGCCAAGCCTTTCTTCTGCAGCACCACTGGGTGGGTTCGAACCACTAACTTTATGTTAGTAGTCGAACACAAACCATTTGTGCCACTCAGGGACCTATATCCCCTAAATTATCAGTCACTAAAAGCTACCTCCAGCACAGAGCACTTGTCATTCAAAGAAACCGCTTTCCCTGACCATGTGTCAGAATTCGGCTTGGAGCAAGGATGAGACAGACCACACGGACTTGAGACCCTGGACACGGAACAGCTTAGCCAGCATGTTTAGGATAATAAAGGAAACTAATGGAGAGGTGGTGTTTCCTCCTCCCAAAGCTCCACTTAAACTCTGGAATATGGGTGGCACATACACAGTGGAGGACACAGCACAGTTAGAATTCTGCCAGCAAACATTCTAAAATATTCATGAAACATGGGACCAAGCCTGGCTGTTAACACTGCAACTGGTCCCCTCCAAAGGAGTGACAAATGGGCGCCACGTACTGTCATCTGTCCGTTTGATCTTTCCAGGTCCCGCCAGGGAGCAGAGGGAGACTCAGGCAGCAGAGAGGGAGGCTGCAGAGGTGGTGGGCGCCCGGTGTTCCTGGTGGCTTCTATTTCCACATAAGAGGGAGACAGAACAGTGAATTTCTTCAGACTATAAGGCAAAATAATTGACTCTCCAAGTCTCACTCCATCAAAAGTGATTAGTGGGGGGCCCTGGGGATTCCACTACACCACACTCACCTTCTTTGTGAAAGGAATACTGTTACATACACAAATCTCAGCGAGCGGCACAGACAAAAAGCAAAACATCTAAAAAAAGTAAATTGGCCTGTGAAAGAAAACAGGGAGAAAATAAAATGAACTCCTGGCTTCCTTGGTTAAGAGTTTCTTTAGAGCTTCCAGACATCCTAAGATGGAACCACAGTGCAAAATTGCTGCAATTTAACAGGGCGTCTAATTAAGAGCAGCAACATGAATGGCCTTTTATTCCTATTCTAAATGTTGCTTATTTCTGTATGGGGTTCAAAAGTATGACAACTCGAGGACAAAGAGTTACATCCCCATAGAATAAGAAGTAGCATATTAGCTACTGAATTACTGGTTTTTATAGCCTTCCATTCTCTGGGTGGTGCAAACTGTTAACTCGCTTGGCCACTAACTGAAAGGGTGGAGGTTCGAGACTACCCAGAGGCACCTGGAAGAAAAGCCTGAAGATCTACTTCTGAAAAATCAGCCACTGAAAACTCTGTGGGGCACAGCTCTACCCTGACACACGTCATGAGTTGGAATCGACTAGACAGCAACTTTTTTTTTCAAATCTCCTCCCATCTGACAAATATTGTTGAGGCTTACTATGTGTGCCAAATGCTGTGCTAGGAGCTGACGTCACAAAGAGGAATAAGACACTGGCAGTGCCCTTGGGGGAAAGAGAGAGTTTAGACAACTAAAATACAGTGGGGTGTGGGCCCACTGAGGAAGGGCAGATAACCCAAGCAAGACCCTTCTCCCTTCCATGTCACCAGCTACGTGGACATTCCCTGAGGCCATCCTATTACCCTTTCTTTTAAAAAGTAACCTTTTCAGGGAGGGAGAATGGGGAGTGACTGCTTAATGGGTATGGGGTTTCATTGTGGGGGGACCCTGGTGGCACAGTGGTTAAGTGTTCAGCTGCTAACCAAAAGGTTGGCAATTCTAATCCACCAGCCCCTCCTTGGAAACCCTGTGGGGCAGTTCTACTCTGTCCTACAGGGTCGCTAGGAGTCAGAACTGACTCAACGGCCACGGGTTCATTTTGCAAATGTTCTGGAACCAGATAGTAATGATGGCTGCACAACTGTAAGTGTACTAAGTGTCTCTGAATTGCATACGTTAAAATGGCTAAAATAGGTGAATTTTATGCTATGTGTATTTTACCACAATAACAACAATAATAATAAAGGCAACATTTTTGGAGGTCACTGCAAGAGTTTCCCAAAATTCCTGCATCTGGGGCATCCCTGAGTGGTTAAGCCAGAGGCTGCCCGCCCTTCCTCATCTGACAGTCCTGTTCCCAGCGAGGCTTCAACATTGGTGATGGAAAAGCCCAACAGGCCACATCTCAGCTGTCCCCTCTGAGGGCCACCAAGAGCTGCTCCTCGCAGCACATTCTCCCGAGCTTTGGCTGGTCTAATTTTAAACTCTCTCCTGTGACAGAGTGACTAGTCCTATGGCTTCTCTTGACAAGAGTCTGTCACTGCTTAGAAGTTCATTTCTAGGAAGGCGGTGGGTGGGCTTGGCATAGTCTCCTTCTACTCACCCCTCTAATCCCCTGACACTGGCCTCCTGTTCCCACTTACACATGGGTCCCTGCCCTGCTCTCCCACTGCGGGAGTTTGCCAAGTCAAAAATCTGGGAGGTTGGCAGGGTTGGGAAAGTTGGGGGTGGGGGGTGCTGGGGAGAAGAGGGTGGGGAGAAGAAAGGGAGGAGATGGAAGCAGAGGTTCTGTGAGATTTGGCAGAAACCCAAAGCCAGATCCTTCCATTGGATTAGAACTTGGCCACCCAGCACTGAACTCACCATCCGAGCCTTCCTCTCCCTGTGACTGTCAAACGTTTAGCTTCACCTGTGTGCAGCTGACAGCCCATCTGTTAATGCCTGGCCAGACCGGGGGCCTGGTGGCACAGAACTGACCCAGAAGTAGGTATAGTCCTCTCTTCTAAATGTGCTTAATACCATCGATAATCTTGTCACATAAATCTCTTGGTTAGCAGTGAGCTGCAGCTATTGCTGCTAGCCTCCAAGAACCTTTCAGTAACGGATTCCACCTCCTGTAATCTATCTCTTTTCTTATACCAATTTCAGCTGCCATGTTGCTGTGCGCTTGGGAGAACTGCCCTGACCATTTTAAAGGCTTCATTTCTCTGAAGCAGTCACTTGCTTCAGCAGATCAGGCCAACTGAGGCAATTCATTCATTCATGCATGTATGCATGCGTTCATTCATGAGGCCTTCACTCTAACGACCATTTCCTGTGTGGGAGTCCAGTACCACAGCCCACATCTTGTTTTGAAGGCTGAGTATAACTTTCTACACTAAGTGGTGTTCCCCCTTGACTTTCTCTGCCCCCCCCCAAAGCCATCCCCCCATCCTCCATGCCCAGAATAAGCCCGAGGACCTGCTCCAGCACTGCCATTTGGGGTTAAAGTGTCACTCAAGGTTTGAAGGGACATGATTCGCTGAACTGTTCATATGTTCCTCCAAATAAATCAAACTCAAGTCACTTCCAAGACATAAATTACCAGCGTGAAGAATATCCCAGGGCAGAGCTGATATTTTCCAAACTTAGAACCTTTCTGCTCCCAGAGGTTCTGTCGTTCTAATCTCCAGAGGACAAATCTGAGAGGAGGGTGCTTTCTACCGGTGCACGTGTACACACAGCTCTGCTTCCAGTCCCCAGGCGGCTACAGAATAAATATCCTTTGAGCACCACTGACGCCTGCCCCAATATGAGCTTGGGCTGTAGCAACAGCTGGGTAAACAATGGGGCTGTAATCTGACTTCAAACCCAGACACAGGGAACAGCTGGGGAAAAGACACAGCTCAGGCCCAGCAGCCTGACTGGAGCCTGCCTGGGGATGCCATCTCTTCTGAAATAGCCCCGTAACCTGAGGCTCACACTTTGGGTACAGTTTAGTCCAGGCGGGTGTGTGAGTCTGAGGAGACCTCAGATGGCTGGGACCAGTGTCTTCTGGTAACTCTGCAAATGACCTGCTAGAAATAACACAGTTAAGGCACACCCTTTGAAAGTGAAGAGTGGCTAGGCCACAGATCTGCCAATGTTTTTCCTCCTTTTAATTACAATGAGATAAACAGGAGTAAAGTGACAGCAAAGAGGATTTTCTTATACATTAAAGTCAGTGTAAAGAGGGGAGTGGTTAGTGTTTAGAGCTTTTATTTGGCTTGTGTGATGTTCTGATTTTAAAAATTTCCCTGATGGTTCCTTGAGTTTGACCAAGAGCCTTCTGCTAGGGGAATAACCCACAGAGCACGTCCATTCCATTGACATAAACTAGCCAGTTGTCAATGAGTTGACCTTGCCTCACGGTGACTCCATGTGTGTCAGAGTAGAACTGTGCTCCATAGGGTTTTCAATGGCTGATTTTTCAGAAGTAGATCACCAGGTCTTTCTTCCAAGGCACCTCTGGGTGGACTCAAACTCAACCTCTTGGTTACCAGCGAGTACATTAACCATCTACACCACCTATGGACTCCCCCCATTTTCTTAGTCCAGTGAAGGCTCGTTTTAAGGGGACACTATGTTAAAAGTCTCACCCTCCACCCACAAATCAGAATCTCTCTTTGTAGACACAAACACATAAATGGCATGCCTGGAGGCTCACATTCCAAGGGGATGCTGTTGTAGGTTGTGAGAGGGACGTGGGAGTACTGTAGCTTCTCGCTTTAATTGCCCTTTGAAAGTTTTCCAAATTGGAGGCCATATGCTAGAGGAAGCAGGCAGGTGGTCATTAGAAGGCTTGTGGAAACATTTCTTGACACCAAAGAATAAGGTGTGATGGTGTTTCATTTCAACTCAGCAGAGAAGAGGGTCAGGAGGTCATCCCGCTCCTGGATGAAAGTCACAGTCTCGAGAGCAGGCTTCACGGAAAACCAGCCGTCACTGGGGTGTAGCTCTTCAACAAAATACCGTGAGGAGACTCTCTCATGGAGAGTGGTGCTAAAGTAAAACCCAATCTCTTGAACACTATTTTCTCTTCTATTTGAATATTTTAAAAGACGAAACATGTTTCTTTGGAAATGTTGCTTTTGTTAGGGGCTGTTGAGTCATAGTGATCCCATGTATAACATGACCCTGACTCATCGTGACCCCAACTCATAGTGACCCCATGTATAACAGAACGAAACGTTGCTTGGTCCTGGGCCATCCTCACAATAGTAGGTATGTTTCAGCCCACTGTTGCGCATACCATGTCAATCCATCTCCCTGAGAGTCCTCCTCTTTTTTGCTGACCCTCTATTTTACCAAGCATGATGTCCTTCTCCAGGGATTGGTCCCTCCTGATAACATGTCCAGAGTAAGCGAGACAAAGTCTCACCATCCTCGCTTCTAAGGAGCATTCTGGCTGTGCTTCCTCCAAGACAGATTTGTTTCTGGAAGTGACCCATCCTAAAATATAGCTGAAACTCCTACCTGAATTAGATGTGGGGAGAAGGTATATTTCAGCAAGTTCACAGGTGAATCAAGGACAAGGTTGGGGCACAAAACCCAACTGTGTCCTTAGTCTACAAACCAGGGACAGGCATCCTGAGATGTTCCCTTTGGGGCAGGACAACCTCAGGCAACTGAGAAGCAACTGCCAATTCCCTCTGAGCCCCTGCGTGTTAAGTGCCTTTGGGCCTTCTACCCCTCACCCTCCTCCACCACCCCAGGCTCAGTGTTGGTGCTTAGAAATGTTAAATAACAACAGTAATGATAACACATCTGAACGTGACGCTTTAATAGCCCATCTGTCATTTTCCTACTTTGTTTCTGAGATTTTAAGAACTGTGCCCTTCCTGCACAAAACATCAGGGTGCATTTATATTAAAAAACGAAACTAATTAAAATGTTTGAAAACCATAAAGCACTCCACCATAAAACAGCAGCAGCCCCTATTTTTCTAGTCTACAAAGATCTTTCTTCCTAGTTTTGTGGCCTGCCCTGATGAGCAAACCACGGAGTTGGGAGGCAGTAGAGGTGGAAGCCTGGTGGAAGCTGTGCTGCCCCAAGCAGGGACCCAGGTTCCTGGGCTCTGGCGTGGCGTTTAAGGGAAGCGGGGCAGAGGGGGCAGCCAGGGGGCTGGACTCCAGGTGGTGGAAAACAAGCTACCCTTAAGGTGCTCAGAACTCAACCCACTTAATGAGTGGCGGTGTCTCAGGAGGGTTTTTCAAAGGCTGAGCTTGTCGGGCTGATGACCAGTGAGTAGAAACAGCACAGTGGATCTGCTGGCAGCACAAGGCTGGGCTAGGTTTGTGTGGCCTCAGTGCGAGGTGGATTGGCTGTCACTGCTGTGACTTGGCGTGTCCTTCCTTACAAACGGGACACCTTGAAGGAGGAGGGTCTGGACTATTCTCCACAGGGAAGCATCCTTCACAGAAGTCTGTCCCACACCAGCTGAGCCGTAAGAGACTTCTTAGTAAACTAAGTGTAAAGATTTGTTGTATGAATAAAAACGGGAGAGAACCCAAGTAATGTGCTAAGTGGTGGGCAGGAAGGCAGGGTGTGGGGATGAGAAGGGAGGACCAGCTGTGTACACTATAATGCTAGAGGTTCACTCAAGCCTGCCACAGCGCGGAGGTGTCTGACCCCCAGCAGACGAACATGGGAGAGCCCAGCTGGCCTTCACTGTTCTGATGCTTTACTTGGTATTTTCTCAGAAGAGGGTCCATTTTTTTTTAAAAAAAGCCCCCAGGAATTTATCTTTAAAACAAAACTTGTAACCTGTATTTCACATGCTGTCATCACCGTCACTGCATTTACTGAGCACTTAATTGTTCACCCAGGCTAAGCTTTTTGCCTGGAATTTCCCTAACTCGTACACAACTCTTGCAAGGTCTGAGACCCGTTGCTGTCGAGTCAATTCTGACTTATAGCGACCCTATAGGACAGAGTAGAACTGCCTCATAGGGTTCCCAAGGAGCAGCTGGTGGATTCAAACTGTCCACCTTTCAGTTAGCAGCTGAATGCTTACCCACTGTGCCACCAGGGATCCCTCGTAAGGTAGTGCTATTGTTGGCTCCATTTCACAGGTGAGGAAGATGAGGCTGCAGAGAGGTTAATCACCTCACCAATGACTCAAACCCAGGGTGACCTGTCTTTATGCCTGTGTTCTTTCCAATTCATGTTCTGGCCCCTCCATGCCACAGGGTCACACACACGCTGTAGCTGGGTTCACCTGCATCTGAGCTGGCGCTTGCAGCTGACGTTTGCCTAAACACATCCTTACTGAGAACCTATCACACAGCAGGTAAGGGTGAGGTGCTAGCAGTACAAAACCTAGTAAGAGAAGTCCTTTGTCTCAAGGGCCCACATTCCCGGGGGAAAGACAGAGAAGTTGGGAAGTGCAGGCCACACAATGACGGCTACAGTAGTAATCACAGTAGATGGCACGTACCACGTGTGCACGAGGCACCAGGCACAGCTGCTAGTGCTCTGCATTATTAACTCAGTTAACCTCCCCAACAACCCAATGAACTAGGTAGTATTATTATCCCATTTTACAGAAGAGGAAACTGAGGCTCTGAGAGGTTAAGAAACTTGCAAAAAGATCACTGAGCTAGAAAGCAGAAGAGGCAGGATTCGAATGCAACACGAGCAGTCTGAATCCGGAGTCTGGGCCTCTATCCCATCTCTGTGCTGGCAAAGATGTGTGCTAAGTACTTATATATTGGGTGTGCAGTGGGTATTCCAACTAGGACTGATTCATGTGGTTGGCTAACCAGCTAATTGTTTCCCCCCCACGTAAAACCCCTCCTGCCCTGACTGCCTTTCACACCACAGACCCTCCTCCTCTCTCTAGCTGCCCCTTAGCATGCCATTCGACATAAGTCACTCCTTCACTGAAACTCAGTACCAATCACCAGCTGCCTCAGAACTGCCTGCAAAGTCAGCAATGATCCCGGAAGTCCCCTAGATGGGGAGGGCCAGCTATGAAGGGGATTCTGACCAGTCAAGGCCAGAGACAGTGTTCACCTGCTCTTCTCGGATCTGCACATGGGGCAAAGACTCGGGTTTCTTCCCCTACTTTCCTTTCAGATTTTCCTTGGGGGCAGCCAGTCCTCTCCTCTGAACCAAGTTCTGTGCTTTGATGAAAAAAAAGACAGACCCTGGCCACAGCCAAGACCTCTGCCATCTCTTTACAGGGCCACGTGGAGACACCAGGGGTCTGAGCTACAGGGGAAGGAGCCCCAGAGTGTGTGGTATCCATGAAGCCCCAGCTGCCTTCCAGCCTGGAGCCTCAAGGACCTTGATGTCACAGCCCAGCGGGTGACGGGCCCTTCAGGATGGAAGCACAGGACTGAGAAGCCCCCCTTAGGATGGGTGTTGGCAGGCTGGGGCTCATCCCACCCAGGAAGCAGCTGCCCAGGCCCACCTGCCTGACTGACCATGGGTGTGTCAGCACTCCAGTCCTCACACCTGAGGGAGCCCGAGGTGGGTGTGAATGGTGGGGGAGGCTGCTGCTGACTCAGTGGTGCCACGGGAGCCCACCGGGGCCCTGGCTGTACAGCTGGTATTCCAGGGCCTGGAGGTGAGGATTTTACAAGAAAAATACATAGTCTAGTGTTGGAAGTGGCAGTTATTAATTTCTGCTGATAGGAAGAGTCTTTCTGGAAGTGTAACACACATTCTGAGGAGCCTTCAGACCTGTGAGTGCACAGACTCTCCTGGTGGTCATGTGACCTGTCACATAAATGGGGCCCCTTCGGCAGAGTGGAGGCATTGCAGGGATCTCAAAAATGGACACATCCCAAATCCAAGCACCAGCTTCTCCTTCAATTATTTACAGGGAACACAATGTGGTGCAATGGAATCTAATTCATAATGCCTTTTTAATGCCTTTATAACACAATATTCACTTCTAATCTCAGCAGATGACAAGTTGCCACTATTGAATTCCCATTAATATGAATTATGGCTACAATATATTTTGCCCAATATCATCTGCTCAGCCTAATATTGTGGGGGGAATAAAAATCACACCCTCAGCATACCTCTGGTGTAAGAGGCAAGGGCAGTGCAGGGAGTCTGTCCACCCGGCCTGATCATGGAGGAAGTGCCTGCGCCCGGCTAAGCGGTGGGCAGGGCTCTAAAGTGTGGCTGGGGAGAGCTGTGGGGGCACAAGCCTTTCCTCTTCCATCACTTTCTGCTCAGTCAGTCTTATCTTGGCTGTTTCCACCCAGGTCAAGCCTGTGTCTACATTACCAGATGCATCATAAGGAGGTGTAAGTACAGTTTGGAGTCTCTGGGTGGTGAAAATGGTTGCTTGACTGCTAACCGAAAGGTATGCGGTTTGAGTCCATCCAGAGGCACCTTGGAAGAAAGGCCTGGCAATCTACTTCTGAACAATCAGCCAATGAAAACCCTATGGGAGCACAGTTCTATTCTGACACACATGGGTAGGATTGCCATGAGTCAGACTCAACAGCAACCAGTACTGGTTAGGCCCTAGGGTTACAGTAGTAAAAACAACAGTGATCCTGCTATTGCTTGATTCTAACCTTTGTTCATGCCATTCCCTCTTCCCAGGTTACCTCCCATTTGTTCCTCTAGCAAACTCCCACTCATCTTCTAAGACCCAGTTTAACCATTATCTCTTCTATGATGCTTTCCCTGACTCCCCCAGTCAGTTAGTTGCTCCCTCCTCCATGCTCCCATGGAGTCGTCTAAATGCTGGCTGGGTCATTAGCCCCCTAAGCTTTATTATGAGAGCAGTGGTGGTTCAGTGGTTGAATTCTTACCTTCCATGTGGGAGACCCAGATTTGATTCTTGTCCAGTGCACCTCACGCACAGCCACCAGCCACCAACCACCACTCCTCTGTCCGTGGAGGCTCATGTGTTGCCATGATGCTGAACAGGTTTCAGCAGAGCTTTCAGACTAAAGAAGGACTAGGAAGAAAAGCCTGGTGATCTACTTCTGAAAAATCACCCATTGAAAACCCTCCGGAGCTCAGTTCTACCCTGACACACGTAGGTTGCCATGGGAATTAACTCGACGACAACTGATTAACTGGTTAAGTCCAGCACTGCAGTGGAACCCTGGACGTTACATCACCTCACTGTGCCTTGGTTTCCTTATCTGCAAAATGAAGACAATAATGGCACCCACCTCATACAACTGTTGTTAGGATGAAGTGGGTTAATATAGGCAAAAGCACTAGGACCATGTCTGCCCCATTGTGGGCACTCAATAGACATCAATGATGATGGCACCGATGCTGCTGCTGGTGGCCACCCCAAGGACACAGCTGGGGTCCTTGCTGCCTTGCAGTCCTCAGTCATTTCCTAGGGTTGTTCCTGAGTGCACGGGGTTAATTAAAATGCACCCTTGTGACAGTGAGGTACACATTTCTAGCTTGGAGAGCAGACTCTCTGCCAGTGAGATTTGCAACTCACTTCTGAACATGATGGTGCAAATGGTTAAGCACTTGGCTACTAACTGAAAGGCTGGCAGTTTGAATCCACCCAGAAATGGCTTGGAAGAAAGGCCTGGTAATCCATTTCCAAACTATCATTCATTGAAAGCCCTATGGAGCACAGATCTACTCCGACACACATGGGGTCATCATGAGTTGGAATTGACTTAGTGGCAACTGGTAACTGGTCTGAACACAGAACAGCTAAACCTTCCCCATCAGTCCCAGCTCCAGGGGATGCTACAGAAATTGACCATGGATATGCTCTGCAATGGCTCCAGCATCCCCCAGAACCCTCCTTTTCAGGGCCCTGGCCTTCACGCTGTGCTTGGCCGTATCCTTGCTGCTGGGTGGCCCCAGAGCCATTGGCCTGCTGTGTGTGGGAGAGGAAGAGCAGCAAGTGGGGACAGCGGAGTGCCTCCCAATCCATTCAAGCTACCCTGTGAGTCATGATGGGAATCCTCAATGACACCTACCCCACAATTACCCAGGAAGCGGCCCAGGGGGCCGGGCCACCCTCCCGCTCATTCCTCAGGAATTCTTCTCTACATTTCAGTCAAGTCAGTGTTAATTTGAGTTAAGTGCCATAATTTGATTGGCCTGCCTGGCTTTTTTAGTCACTCTGATTGGTACTGTCATTTCTCTTAATAAAGGAAATTACTTGGTGTGTCAACTATCCCCGAATTTACACAGATATTCTTTCTCTCTCTTTCAACTGTAGGGCATTTGTTTTTATAAAGTGCTTTTACCTTGCTGTTTCTTCTAGACCTCACAAGAGCCCAGTGAAGTTGGCATTCTTATGCCGATGCATAGGGAAGATAACTGAGTCTCAGAGCTGAAGGGTCCTGCTTTGAGGTCGCTTAGCCAGTGAGGTGTGGAGATGGGCCTGAAACCCAGTCTCCTGAGGCCAGTCTAGGGTTTTTTCCACCCCTAGAAGCCTCCTAAAACATGGCCTTTCCTCCACATCCCAGGGGAGACTCTTCCCCCTAGTATGAAGGGACTGCCGACAAACACCTGAACAACTAGACACCTTTTCTTCCTGCTGTCTGTTCCCCCAAAGCAGTACTGGGCCCACAAAGAAGACAGTGGCAAATCACAGCTGCTCTGACTCTGCCCTTCATAAACGATCAGCAATGATTCTGTTGCATCTCTGCTTCTCAGCCCAGGTTTAAATTCACCAGGAATGACTGAGGGACAAGCAGGAGGGAGACCTCCCCTTGAGATCGGAGAGTGCTCCAAACCCATCCCAGCCCCCCTGGTGAACAGTTTTGAGTCCTAGACTGCCCTTCTGGGATGGAATAAGCAAAAGCAGTTCTGAAAGCAGACATCAGCATGTGGTATTCTTAGACCAAACCAATGTGGTTGTTAGCTGCTGCCGAGTTGGCCCTGACTCATGGTGACCCCGTGTGTGTTGGGGTTGAACCACTGTGATCCACAGTATTTTCACTGGCTGATTTTCAGAAGTAGATTGCTAGTCCTTTCTTCCTAGTGCATCTTAGTCTGGAAGCTCTGCTGAAACCTGTTCAGCATCATAGCAACACACAAACCTCCACTGACAGATGGGTAGTGGTTGCACATGACGAGCACTGGTCTGGAATCGAACCTGGTCTCCCTCATGGAAGGGGAGGATTCTACCAATGAACCACCGCTGTCCTCTAGACCAAAACAACAGACCCTCAGATGGAGATAGAGGGTGTGACCCAAGGCATGACGACCCCCAAATATCCCACCTCTGAGCAGAGTCCATTCCACACCAATGGCTTAAGAAAAAAAGGCTACTGAATTGGAGGGAAAATGAACAGATCTGTGGCTGGACATCTGGGAGGTATGGGGCTGGACCATGCAAGCTTCCTAACCTTTTGGTCCTGACATTTGTGGTTGTTTCAAATTGTTGGTGAGCAAAACTGCTTCTGTGGGGAGCCTGTAGCTATACCTTCAGGCAATGCTACTAGCACTGAGGAAAAACGCTAATTGCACATTTTTCATCCAGTTGCTCATTCAACAAACGTCACTGGGCTGGGCCTCATACAGAGCTGCACACCTGGACTCTGGAGTGAGACAGCCCGGGTGTGAATTCAGCCCTTCTGTGTCGCCCTGGGCAAGTTACTTACCCTCTCCTTCTCAGGTCTGAAGTGGGAGTATTTTTTATGAGGATTAAATAGGATACTAGAGTATTCAAAACAGTGCCTGCCCAAATGAGGATGAGTACCTTAAATAAAATAAACAAATGCAAAAGGCTTCAGAGAGTTATCGGCAAATGGGAGAAATAGCCCAACAAAATATTAATATTTGAGGGAAAGGGTTGTACTACAGTGAATCCAAGTACTTTGGGAGGAAAGGGAAGGAGTGTTGGACCTAGGGCAAAGGTCTTGATGATGTAAAATCACTGCTGCCTACATCACAGCAAATCACGGGGCACTAGTCCCGTTAGTGGGCCCACAGAGGCTTTGCTCTGGCTCACCATGCGGGTCCTGTCTTCATCATCCTTATTGTAGGCATCCACACAAACCACTCATTCTTTGGAGACTTTTTCCCTCAGTTAGTAGGTAGGCAGAGACAACATCAAAGGCATATATCTTCCCTATCCCAACAATGGAGCCCTGGTGGTGCAGTGGTTAAGAGCTTGGTTGCCAACCAAAAAAAGGTTGGTAGTTTGAATCCACCAAGCTGCTCCTTGGAAACCCTATGGGGCAGTTCTACTTGACTCAATGGCAACAGGTTTTTTTATCCCAATGACAGTGATAAATACATGAATAAATATTCATAAGTATAAATTCACTGGCTCTGTCCTCACGCACTTACGGAGAATCTGTATATGCTGGGCATTTCAGGGAACTTATTCTACGGAGTTCACAGCTTAGCAAGGAGAGAAATGGAATAAACAAGCAAGTGTTATTGTTGTTGTTAGTTGCTGTTGAGTCAGCTCTGACTCATGGCAGCCTAATGTAAAACAAAATGAAATGTTGCTCGGTCCTGTGCCATCTTCATGATCTTTGATACATTTGAGCCCATTGTTGAAGCCCCTGTGTCAATCTGTCTATTGAGGGTTTTCTTCATTTTCCATGACCCACTAACTTTACCAAACATGACATCCTTTTCTAGTGATTGGTCTTTCCTGATGACGTGCCCAAAGTAAGCAACATGAAATGTTACCATCATCGCTTCCAAGAAGCATTCTGGTTGTATTACTTTTAAGGCAGACTTGTTCCTTCTTTTGGAAGTCCGTGGTATATTCAATATTCTTTGCCAGAACCACAGTTCAAACGCGTCAATTCCTCTTCTGCCTTCTTTTTTCATTGTCCAGCTTTTGTATACATAAAAGGTGATTGAAAAGACCATGGTTTGGGTCAGGTGCACCTTAGACGTCAAAGTGACATCTTTGCTTTTTAGAACTTTAAAGAGGTCTTTTGAAGAGATTTGCTCAATGCAATATATTGTTTGACTTTTTGACTGCTGTTTCCATGGGCATTGATTGTTGATCCAAGTAGAATGAAATCTTTGACAAGTTCAATTTATTCTCCATTTATCATGATGTTGTTTATTGGTCCAGTTATGAGGATTTTTGTTTTCTTTACATGCAGGTATAATCCATACAGAAGGATAAGTGCCATATAATATTACAGGTATTATAATAGGGACATAAATAAACGTGTTATGGAAGCAAGAGAAATAAAAAAATAACAGTAGCCCCCCGCCCCCCAACACAGAGGTGCTAATATTTTAGGCTGTCAGTTGCAGGAAGAACAGTTTTTCCGGGCAGGCAAGAGAGTCAATGGAAATTCTAGGAAGAGAAAGTATAAAGGGCAAATGGCCCAGGGGGCAGGAGAGATCCCAATATGTTTGGGGAAGTAGTATGTAGAATCTTGCTGCTGAATAGGTTGTTAGGGTTTGAATTGTGTCCCCCCAAAATATGTGTTGTAAATCCTAAACCCCTATACATGTGGATATAATTCCATCCGGGAATAGGGTTCTTAGTCATGTTAATGAAGGTTTATCAGTGGAGGTTATGTTTTAAGCCAATCACTTGTGAGATAGAAAAGGAACACATTAGGCACAGAAGCAAGGACAAACTGGGCAAGATTGATGTTATATGGCGTTCTCCAAGGAAACAAGGAACATAAGCTGAAAAAAGACAAGGACGTCCCCACCAGAGCTGACAGAGAGAAAGGCTTCCCCTAGAGCTGGGGCCCTAAATTCAAACTTCTAGCCTCCTAAAGCATGAGAAAATAAATTTCTGTTCATGAAAGCCACCCACGTGTGGTATTTCTGTTATAGCAGCACTAAGACACTAAGACATGGGTGGTGGGGGTGAAGTGCTCAAATGGCTCATGGCCTGCTACTCCATCTGCTGGTGGGTTTCTCTCAGACACAAATGCCACCCCACAGAAGCAGGAGAGTGCAGTGGCAGTAAACTGGCATTTGGAAAAGCAATAGATAGCAGAATGCTTGTCCCAGCAGTCAGTGCTGGGGTGAATGAATAATAGGGAACGGGTACTCACAAAGGTCACTGCAGCTGTTTTTACGAATCCACATGCCAGGCGAGGCCTGGGAGATGGAAGGGAGACTGCATTCGTGGCCTGTGCTCCATAGCTGTTCATACAGTGGAGGCGGTCGTTTGTTATTTATTTTTCATACACTAGGAAATGTATTAGCTCACAGAGCAAGAAGCCCAGAGGCAGGCAGGGGTCCAGCATTAAGGCTGTGGTTCCACATTTCTGGAATTCTCCTGTTCCTTCCATTCCTTGTGTGCTGGCTTCATCCTTGGGCTTGTTGCACAATGCTTACAGCAACTCAAGGCATCATATCCAGATACGACAACGTCCAGGGGAGGAAGGATTACCTTCTTCTTGTGATGCTTTCTTAGAAGCAAGAAAACCTTTCCCAGCATCTCCGACCAGGAGCACCCTCATGTCCCATTGGCCAGAAGTGGGTCACATGACCCATCCTAAGTCAATTCAGGTTAAGCGGAATGGGTTTACCACAGCTGGTTTAGAATCATCATAATCCCACCTGGGGTGCAGCTGTGGATCCCTTTCCCCAAAGCCTGGAAGGTGGTGGATACCTGAAGAGAATTGGAGTTCTATTAGAAAGGAAGAGGGAGAGAATATGGATGTTGGGTAGATATCCAGCGACACTCGTTACGGGTGCATTGGAGGTTCAGTTGTAGAATTCATATCTTTCACGTGGGAGACCTGGGTTCGATTCCAGGCCAATGCACCTCAAGGGCAGCCACCACCTGTCTGTCAGTAGAGGCTTGCGTGTTGCTCTGATGCTGAACAGCTTTCAACGGAGCTTCCAGACTAAGATGGACTAGGAAGAAAGGCCTGGCAATTTACTTCTGAAAAATCAGCCCATGAAAAACCCTATGGATCACAACTGATCACATTACACATGGAGTCACCATGAGTCTGGGTCAACTTGACAGCAGCTAACAATATCAACACCCGCTACACACCATGAAGGCGTTTGTCAGGCCTGGAGCTGTTCTCAGCTTCTGTGCTCTCATAGGTAGGGCTACCTGACTTACCTGCAGGCTTGGTCATCCATCTCCCTGTCTCCCTACCCTCAGCCCACAAGCTTTAGGACCAGTGGCAGGAACTTTTTAATCTGGATCCTGTTTAATGTCTTTCTAACCCTGAGTTGGGTTTATTTTAGTCTGTAAAAGGGCTACTCTGTGCTCAGAGGGTTCCCTTGTCCTGGCAAAGATGCTTCCCCAGGATAGCCTCAGGCACATGCTGTTCTAGACTCACAAAGATGATCACAGAGGAGTCAGGGCTGTCCTGTGGACTGGGAGAGGTGGGCAAACCCACTCTTGACAAAGAAGAGAAGCCTTCAGCGTTGGAGATTCTGGCCCTCACTTCACAGCCATGGGAAACAGGGCCAATTCAGGATGCTGCTGACTGACTGGCCACCCACGAAACCAACCTCATGGGCTTGTGCTTTCTGCCCAGGTAACTCTCAGTGATTCAAACCCATGCTTTTTTAAAATAAAGACATCAACTCTGAAAGGATGAATGATAGGAATCCTCCCAACACGAGCCCCCACACCCTTCATCAATCCAAGACCAACCTCTTAGCCAAAGGAATGCAGGTGGGCTGTGATTCCCCACCCCTCCAGGTGTGAACAAAGCTGGAGGGAGGGACTGCATGGGAGCTATCCCAGGTCTCCCTCTGCAAGGCGTGGAACGAGTGACTTCCTCTACCCCCACAGCTCTGTACAGGGAGTACGGGCAGCACTACTTGCTGATCAGCCCAGAGAGGGTCAGGGGGGCAGCCCTGTGGCCCTTCCTCCAAAACAAAAGAGGGCAGAGTAGGGGCAGGGGGACAGCAAGCTTAACCTAGGATGGCTGAGCCTCAGGAGCTGGTCTAGCAAGGAAGGGCCCTGTGTGACGGACAAGAGTGTTTTCCCGAGGGACTCTGTGGCGAAAAGCAACCAGCAGTTTAAATGAAGGGAGAACCAAAAAACTAAACCAAACCTGTTGCTGTTGAGTTGATTCTGACTCACAGAGACCCTACAGGACAGAGCGGAACTGCCTCATAGGGTTTCCAAGGAGCAGCTGGCAGATTCAAACTACTGACCTTTTGGTTAGCAGCTGAGCTCTTAACCACTGCGCCACCAGGGCTCCAGTGAAGGGAGGGAGGTGTGAAAGCTGACCTCTACTGTGGACATAGGTGCCTTGCTCTACCCCCAGCTCCAAGGACTCCTTTTAATGGTGCTAACCAGTTACTGTTGAGTCAGTTCCAATCATGGTGACCCCATGTTTGTCAGAGTAGAACTGTGCTCCACAGTGGCTGTGACCTTTAGGAAGTAGATCACCAGGCCTTTCTTCTGAGGTGCCTGTGGATGGGTTCAAACAGTTAACCTTTAGGTTAGTAGGTGAGTGCTTAACCTTTTGCATCGCACAGGGAGTCCTTTCTAATGGTTCTAGGAAGAAATGACGAATTCACCCATCTTATCCTATGAAGCAGAAGAAGGGGAAGCTGGGAAAGCAGGAATTTTACTTCAATCAATAGGAAAGGTGTTTGGCAGGAGTCTCGGAATGCATACTGATGCTCTGCCCACACGCTTTGTGGAGTTCTCAGGGCTCTTTATTTACCAGAGGAAAATGAGGTTTCTTGCCTGTGGGTACTAGAGAGGCAAATTCACAACGCAAATTAATACGCCACCACTAGCAGAAATTGAAGCCAGAGCCGCACATAGAATTCTCCTAAGCCTTCATTTTAGGGCAGCGAATGGAGCGCTGAAACTGATTGATAATCCGCTAAGTTACATCAGCTTATCTCTGCAGGAACTTCCACAATGACCCTTCTTGGAGGCATTACACTTTTAGAGGACGCAAGCAAATCTGGCTGCCTGTATCATGGAAAGTAAGTAAAAGAGGGGTAGGGCCAGTCTGCACTGGGAGGAAGTTCTCTTCACCAAAATGACACTAACTTTGAAGCAGCTGATGGTGAACAAAGGATCCGGAGGTACATTAAGTTTTCCTTTTCATGTTTATTTCTCCAAATTATTTTTAGCATTGCAGACAGTTCCCAGTCAACAAATGGGTTGGGTTCTGAAAGTTCATTTGTAATTTGGCTGTTTAGATTTTGGAACAAACTTTCCCTATAAAAAAAGAATGTTATAAATGGTGATGAGATTCCCAGGCTAGTTCTCTAAAGCCTATTTAACCCATAACGTAGCTAAAATACTATCCTTTCGCAATGAAAAAAAAAATCGTTAATTGCAACGTGAGTAATTAAATGAAACAGGGAAGACCATTAAACCTGAATAAGAAATAGATTTATGTTTATTCTGAGTGATGCTGTTTGCAGAAAACCTAATTTAATTTAAGAAGGAGCCTTCCCAAGGGCTTTTAGGATGTGCATGGGATTTGTCTGATTAGGGAGAGGGTGGCATCGGGCTGTCCCAGTCTGTGGCTACTGAACATCTGCATCACACTGTGGTTCTCTGCCTGATTCCAGGCCCGTCAGGAAGCCTTTCAATCAGAGCTTGTCCTCCTCCCATGTGGATTTCTCACAGGGAGAAATTCACTGGTCAAACTCCATGGAGGTGGTCTTCTTGGGGTAATCGTTTTTAATCTAAATCAGTAGGTTAGCATTCTAATGACCTTGGGAATATACTCAGGAACAACAGTGACCCATCCCACCAACTCTGGGGCACTGACAGAGTCTAGTGTTGGAGCTTTCAAGACTGAGGGTCAAATCCTAGCTCATGGTAGATTCTCCAAGGTAAATGCACCTTGGAAGTTTCCCTGGGGGCCAGCCAGACGGCCTTTACCCTAGTGACACAATCCTTGCTGGGTGCCTTCTTTCAAATTGCATTCACCAAGTCTTTGAGTAGATGGGATACGTGTAACACAGGTTGTGTGTACGTGTGTGTATAAGTCAATGAGTGTTATTAATTTTATTAATTTCCTATATTAATTTCCTATACCAGGCCATGGAGAGGACAGAAACTGATGGATCCTATCCCTTCTTTTTGAGGCACGAAGTCTTGTCCAGAAGCTAGAGTGTGAATAATTGTGTCTAATCAAATGTGCTGGAAACACTGGGGAATGTACTACAAAAGCAGTCCCTGGGTTGCACAGTTAAGCTTGGTTACTAACCAAAAGGTTGGCAGTTTGAACACACCACAGGCACCTCAGAAGAAAGGCCTGGTGATTTGCTTCCCAAAGGCCACAGCCATAAAAACTCTATGGAGCGCAGTTCTACTCTACAACACATGGGGTCGCCATGAGTCGGAATCAACTCGCAGCAATTGATTACTGGTTATATTGCCAAAATGACCACACATTCTTCCCATCCTTATGCCCTGCCTCTTTGCAATGTGGTGCTGCAGCTCTTCCCATCAAGGGGTGGAGTCTTCTTGCCCACCCTTTGAATCTGGGTTGGCCATGTGACTTGCTTTGGCCAATAGGACTTCAGCACATGTGCCTCAAGCAGAAGTTTGCAAAGCTCTTGCACAGCGAGCCTTGCTCTTGGGACCCTGAGATCACATGTGAATCAGCCTGAGCTAGCCTGATGGTGGGTGACAGGCCACGTGAAGGAGAACTGAGGTGCCTTGGCCAACAGTCTGTCTACCAGAAAAGTGTGAGTGAGGCCATCCTAGAACATACAGCCACTAGCCAACCCCCCAGCTGACCACAGACAAATGGGAGAGCCCAGCAGAGATGAGCTGAACCAGGCTGGACCGGAACTGACCAGAAACCCACAGAATTGTAGTTGTTGCTGTAAGCCACTAAGTTTTGGGGTGACTGTTATACAGCAAAAGCTAATTTATATGCACATCTGGCTCCAGTCAACAATGTCTTCTGACCTCTTTGCTTTGGAATCCATAGCTGCCTTTTGTCCAGACTATGGCTCATCCCTTACAAATGTGGGGAAATACATAATTTTCTCCCCTCTCTTTTGTTCCTTTAATCAGGAATTTAAGATCAAGTCACTTAGGTCTGCACCCCAAAAAAACGTAGGCTTTGAAATGGTGCTTTGGAAATAATGACATTTTTCAGCTTCGTATACATTTCGTGCCCGTACTGCAACTTAAAGTATAGGCAAACCCATTAGCTCAGTTCTAACATGCACGAGTCGTCTCACAATGTGTTATCAGGGCCTGATAATTCATCACAAGGGAAATCACAAATTTCTATTTATGGAGCAAGAAAAAAATCTTCCAGATAAAGTCACTTGCAGTTTGGAAATTCACTATGAAAGGGGCTTGGGTGATTCTCCCACCTGATCCCACTCAGTGCCTTTGTTCTTCAATGTGAATACAAGAGAGACAGAAGGGGGGCTGGCTTCTCGTTCTGGAAGTGCACACGAGCGTCCTTCATCTATTCTTGGACCCCCAGAACCACATGGGAGGAGCACTCACCACATGGGCCTCACGGTCATTCACATAATTCTACATGGGAATCCCAAATCATCTTCCCCAAGAGAAGCACTTCCCAGAGAAGGTAGGGGGCACGAGGAAGACTTCCACTGCAAGCTTTTCTCTATGATTACAAATTTACAACCTGCAAGTCCCACACGCTCAGGTTGCTGTTGCTATTGTTGTTGGCTGCCAGCAAGTTGGCCCCTGACTTACAGAGACCCCATGTATTACAGAGCAGAACTGCCCCACAGGGCTCTCTTAGCTATAATCTTTACAAAAGCAGATTGCCAGGAACCACACCACCTTTAGGTTACCAGACGATTGCAAATCACCTGGGCTCCTTCACATGCCTGTAAGTGCCCACAAATCTGGGAGTTTGGTGCTCTGATGGAGTCTGCGGATTTCACGGCCCCTTCCGGGCCTCCAGCACAGACTACGTCTCTGCTTCCCCGGTCTAGGTTTCCTGTCCGGTGCTCAGCTCGGAGGAGCGATGGGAGCCACCCTGCCTGTTTCAGCACGAGTGCGCCTGACCAAAAGGAGAAAAAGCCCCCAGTACATTTCACAGACATCAGCGAGGATTCTGCAGAGTCCATTCTTTCAAGAACAAAATTGCATTTTATGAAGCTGTCCCTTTTCTGTTTCATCTGTCAAGCAGGTTTGCTGAGAATAATTTAAATTTCATGCAGCAGCAACTGCGGGGCATTGGTGCTTCCTTTTTTCCCACAAACAGGCTTGGCTGTGGAGTCGCGTTGTTTCTGCTTCTCAGCAGCAGCCTTTCCCTGGGGGCTTGCCTGCCTCTGGGGGCAGGCAGGAATGGGGTGCTGTCTCACACCATCCCACTCCTCAGCTTCATTTCATGCCGTATTAGCCAGGTGAGGGGGACGGTTCAATGGGCCTTCCTTTGGTCTACCTAGCACCTGCCCACCAGGGGACTGGTTTTCCCCCAAATGCATGGTTTGACCCAATCTGCGGTTTAACTTTTTAAACTTAACTTTTTATTGCATGCTTACCATGTAGCAGGTACTATTCTTAGCTTTTCTACATGCGTTAATTGATCGAATCCCCACAACAACCCAATGAGGAAAATACTATGACTATTATCACTTTATAGACAAAAAAAATCAGAGGTTCAGAGAGACACTCAGTTTGTAAGTGGCCCAGCTAGGGTTCAAACTCACTTCTGTCTAACTCAAGAGCTTGAGTTCTTATCGGCTGTGCAATTTTTCTGTTGACATGATCTTTAGTTTAAATTTTCCAACCTATAAGACAAGAGGTAAATGTGCCCACTTTCTTCCTTAAAATTTGTTTTTTGCTGTCAAATTTCAGTGGCTGAGAGGATGGGAAAAGTTACCGTAATGATGCTACAATGATGGTTGCCATGGTGAAAGCATCACGCCAGGCAGGCAGCGTGGGGTGGGGAAGCAGCTGGTGCTGGCTCGTTCTGTTTCTAGCTCACTAGGTGATCTCTGGCAAGCCACTTTCTTTCCCTGGACCTCCTCACTATTCTAACCTACCAAATGAGGAGACTGGACAGCATGGTCCCCCTTCTCCTCTGGGCTCTGGGGACTTGTGTCCTGGGGGTTCGCAAGCTGATCCAGGCCCCAGGGAAGCAGTACATCGGTCTGAGCAGTGTGTGTGTGTGTGTGTGTGTGTGTGTGTGTGTGTGCACGCATGCATGCACACGTGTGTGTGTGCAGGCATGGGCATGCGTGCGTGCATGTGTGTGTGTGTGTATGCGTGTGTGTTGGAGGGCAGCCCCCTAAGGTTGAGTGGCCCAGGAGTCTGTGTTTGTCCAACTGGCCTTTCATAAAAACATGCATGAACTCTTCGGGCCACAGACAAATGTGAGAACAAAAAATCAACTCAGGCCTGAAGGCATCAGTGACAGAAAGAATTGTCGTCACCTTAGTAAACCAGCCACTGGGAGCAAACCTCCCTCACCGTGGGCGGGGGCTGGGACTATCCCCACATGGCTTGGCAGAAGGCAGGCCCCAGCACTGGGGAGGAGCTGGCCACTAGCTCAGGTTGCTGCGAGGACAGGCGTCTCTGTGGTTGGGGCATGGGACGCAGTGCCCCAAGAGCCCCGGGGAGGCCCAGCCCCCGGAGCCTGTGCTGTTTGCCCCGCTCCCTGCCTCGCCAAGGGGAAATCCTAAGGTCTGACACTTGTCCCCGGAGAGACACCTTCCTTGGGGGGACATCCCCTGAATCCTCAGGGTGGCTCTGGTCTAGAACGGTGCTAGACCCTTCACTGAGGAAGCCAGGCCAATATACTCAAGCAGCCTTGACCGCACTCAGGCGCAGCAGGAACAACCATGGAGAGGAACACGCAAGCTCTGCTCCTGGCTTCTCTGTGGCTCCCTCCCTCCCTCACCTTCACCCAGGGTGGAATCTTGGTTCTCTTTACATTGGGCTTTCCTTGAGGATAGGGCTCCCCAGCTGTAGAACGTTTTAAAAATCCCTTCACTTGATCATCTGGCTTCCAAGATAGTGCTGACTCCTTTTCAGCTTGGGGCCCATCAGATGCCCTCCTCCCTCCCAGCTCTGGCCTGCTCCATGTGGCAGCCAACCTTTAGCCCCAACCACCCAGAAACACAATTTCTTGTCCCTGCTACTTGAGGCCTAGCTCCTGTTTCTCATCTGAAGACTTCCTCTCAGTGAGATTAGCAATGGACACCTTTCCGTATGGGCCATGGCCTTACCCTAGAGGCCTTACCAGGATGGCAGTGACAACCACAGTGGTGGTGACAACAGCCTCTATGTACGACTCGGTGTGTGCCAGGCTCTGTTCTGTTTTGAGCACTCTACCCCGGTTAACTCAGGCAGTCCCCGTATCAACTCTAGCAGGCAGGTACTACCATCTGTTCCCATTTCACAGAAGGGAGGTCCAGAGAGGTGAGGTCCAGGCTTGCTCAACTAGCAAGTATTAGTGTGGAATTCAATCCAGGCAGTCTGGCTCCAAAGTCTTGCTTTATTTCATCCACTTCACTATGCCGCCTTTGCCAATAACTCCACTAGGAGAGACATTCTTGGGTCATTGGGTCACACATCTGGCCACAGATTCATTATACAGTGGCTGTGAACTCCCTGAGGGCAAGAGCCAGACCTCACTCATTGGTAAATACTTTGTTTTTTTGACCAGAGAAACCACAGACACCTCAGTTTGGGCCTGTCCATCAACTGATGTGGTATTGGCATAGGATTACGCAAGTAGGCAGGGGGCAGGCATCCGGGTGGGCAGTAGCTAGGCCAGAATGGCAGAAAGGCACTGCTGCCCAAATTTAATAACCTACCTTGATGGAACGCAAATGGTTAATGCACTTGGCGCCAACCAAAAGGTTGGAGGTTTGAGTTCACTCAGAGGTGCCTTGGAATAAAAGCCTGGCAATCTACTTCTGAAAGATCATGGCCACCGAAAACCCTATGGAGCATAGTTCTACCCGAAACACACAGGGCTGCCATAAGGCAGAGCTGGCTGGATGCCAACTGGTGGTGGTGGTAGAATCTTGAAGGACACTGCTGGCGGCTGCTGTCCTCCCTTTGCCTGCACACCCAGGTCCTCGGAGTGTCCTGAGGTAACTAGGGTGTAAGCAGGCACAAACAAGCCCCTGAAGGCAAGAAACCGGGCAGGGGACGGTTACGAGGGCGAATGGAATTCAGCCCCGCTGCTGTTACATGCCAAAGAGCTGACTGTCCTCACAGGCATGAACTTTTGCCCCAGTCCCCTCCTTGCCACCCAGTTCAGTCCTTGTCCCAGCTGTTGTTTTCTATCTGAGGCTGGGTTCCTTCCCTCCCCTGTGGCTGTGGTTTGGGGCCCGTCCAGTCAGGGACGGTGAGTACCCAGCTGCTTTGGGGCAGAGCAGGAGCTCTGGGGGCAGGGCTCCACCACAGGAGGGGCCGTCAGTGCTGAGTGCCCCCACCCAACGTGCTTTGCAGAGCTGAAGTCCCCACCCCGGGGAGCAGCCGGTGCTGTTGCTAACCAGGATCCATCCTTGAGAGGAAAGAAACCATCAAGTGAGCCTCCAGGTCCAACTTCTCCCTCCCACCTTGAGTCCCTGCAGTCAGCTCGAGAAGCTGCCATTCTCCATATGGCCGACAGCTGGCCTTGCTGAGGGCGGCCAGATGTGGGTGGCAGGGCCAGCCGGCTGGCTGCACTGGGCAGAGGTCATGAATCTGGAGCTGTCTTGGGGGCTGGCACCTGGTAGAGGGATGTGTTTGGCTGGTCTGGGGGCAGCGTGCCCACTTAATTCCCAAAGTCCTCTCCCCCATCCAACATTCCTTCCCTCCCTGCCTCAGTGGGGTGGTGTTTTCATAACAGGAAAATAAAATCAATAAGGCATTGCAGCAAGATGTCGGCGCGCTCCAAGCCAGCCTCAAATAGCTCCATTGTTTCGGGCATCCATGGGGCCCTGCTGCCAGCAGCACTCACGGTTATTAATGGGAAGCGGGGTTGAAAGGGAGTTTTGAAAACCACAGGGATAAAGGCAGCAGCACACCTGGAGTGCAGCTTTCCAACACCACAGACACTTCACAATGCCTGGGGCTGGGGCTCCCCTGCCTTCAACTTCTCCGACAACTTTTATGAAACCAGCAAAGAAAAGACAAGCCGTGGGGGCACACACCGGCCCTGAGAGAGCTCCTGGGGGCAGCTCTGAATGGCTGGCAGAGGCAGAGGAGGGCTGCGGAGGGAGTATGGGGACGGGTGCCCCTCTGCATGCTGGCCTGGTCCCCTTGCCTTGGGGCTCAGGCTGCCCTGGGGGAGGGCCAGGCTCTGCCCAGAGCCAGGCAAGAGCCTGGGCACATTGATTTCCACAACAGGCCCTTTCTGATGTTGGCGCCTCAGCGGCCAGGAGAGACAGGATGGCCTGGGGCTAAAGCCACTGAGGCAGACCGCTGCCTTGAGGATCCAGGTGGGAGGGCCCTGCCAGCTGGGGCCGGTGAACATGAACTCCAGGTGACCTGAGCGCTAGCCTCGCCGGTTGTTGTGAGCATAGGGGGAGGCAGTGGAGGTGAGAATACTCAGCACAGTGCTTAATGAGCGGTAGGTGCTGTGTGACTCTTCCTGGGACCCTTCTGCTTGTCAGTGTCTTCTTGCAAACCAAGTCACTGTTGACACCAGGGGACTTGAATGGTCTGAATTCACCTATTTGGGAAACCTGTATTGCCAACTCGGTGTTTTGCTGTGATTTCACTCATTAAATAGCATTTAATCAACATGGCATAAGGCAATGGGTAGCCTCGGCATCTGCCTGTCCTCCAACAAGGCAGTCATAGTGAGAGACTTGATGTAAAATAAAACCCATGCTAACGCTCAGACACAGCTGCCAGGCCCAGCTCCAGGGAAGCCAGTATCCTGGGGAACGTGGAGCCTGGTGAACAGGCTGACCCTACAGAGCCTGAGAGGCTGGAGGGAGCATGAAGGGAAGTCACGGAGGACACCAGCTCTTACCTTGGTGGTGACGGCTGAGGCAGAGCTGGCCACGAGGCTGGTGATGGCCTCGCTGCTGCCAGTGGTGCAGGGAGCGGGGGCTGTGGCGGGCGTGGGCAGCCGGGAGGGCACCACAGGCAATGCCAGGAGGCCGGGCCGGGCACTGAGGCTGCTGGCTGTGCTGCCACCGGCCCCAGCGGTGGCGCTGCAGATGCTGGTGGTCCCATGCGTGCCGTTGGCACTCCACTCGCGGCGGTCCCAGCCCACCCGATAATCTCGTTCGAAGCGGCTGTGGTGCCGGGACATCTCGGTGGACGGCAGCTGCTTCTCACAGGGAAACAGAGCTCGGACCTGCTGGCACAGAGCGGAGAGAGGGTTGTTTAGGGAACCAGCAGCTCCACTGGGACACAAGGAGGGCGCCACCACAGCCAGCATCCATTAAGCACTGTCTCTGTGCTTTATAAAGGGCTTTAGAACGTTAGTTCATTCAATATACACAAGCCCACAAAGCATGTACTATCAGCCCCACCTCACAGATGAGGAAGACATGATTTGCTTGAGATGGCATGATGTTGTGGACAGGATGTCAACTAAGTCATAGTTACACTGAAGTCATGCATTTTGTTCTGCAATATCACACTGCCCAGAATGACACAGAGGGACACAATTCAATTACGGGTTGGAACTTTACACCCCTGTCCCCTGCTGTGAGAAAAAGACCCTGGGGACCCCTCTGGCCACCTTTTCCTCAAGCATATGATAGGGTAGTGCCACCCAGGCCTACAGACTCTCTTTATAGGCGGCAAAGCCCTTTACATAAGTCTCATTAGTTCCTGACAGTAGTAGCACTGTGAGTTGGCAGTTGGCCTGAATGATCCCCATTTTACGGACCAGGCAACTCATTAGAATGAATGATCCCCCTGAGGTCAGAGAACTAGAAAGTGGCCTAAATCTCTGGCCTTCAGACCCTAGCTCAGCTCCTCATCACCGGCACAGAGACCCATGCACCTGGCCCCTGTTAACCAGGACTATCCCCCAAGTGGCTCTCCTGAGTATCTGAACATAAGGCCCTTCAGTGTTGTCATGGAGACCTAGACAACCATGATGTTCTGAAGGGCCTTCTGAATCATCGAGGATCACATTTTGCTCAGTATGCCCATGACTTGTCTGGCTCCCTGCCCAGCTGGGCCTGATGTGATCCTGTCAGGAGGGATGTAAAGATACAGGAGAGGCTACCTCAGTCAGACAGGCCACAGCGAGTCAGGCACAAAGGGGTTTTAGGTGGGGGTCTGCCCTCCACATCGTGTCCACAGCCCTGGCCATGGCTCAATCATGGCTCAGTTTTCTTTGACCCTTTTTTGTCTTCCAATCACTCTGTGTCTGGAGTGTGAGTTCCTGGAGGTCAGGGATGGTTCCTGGCTCCTTTTCCTACCCACCAGTCCAGCTCAGCCCTTGTCGGGTCCCTGTACAAGGCAGGTGCTCTGGGATATCTGGCTAGTGGGTTAACAGGCAGCTTTGTTTTTCATTTTTAAATGTCTATAATGCCTGCTCCTGCTCTGGACTTTGCACATCCAGAACTAGTTGCAAACGCCTGGTGACATGGAGTCAGAGGCTGTGACCACATGAAGCAACCTGTCCCCCATGTTCTACTTGTGTGGTTGGCCGTGACCTAGTAGCCACCGTCCCCTCTGCCAGGAACATGGAACAGACCTGAGCCCAACCTGTAACCTGCAGGCCCCCTGAAGCAGAGTTGACCACAACCTCTTAGGCTGGATGGTGGGTTCATGGTTTAGTTCATTTTTATGCCTCATGAGTCATAATGTCACAATAAGTTTTTTTTACTTATCGGATATTACATGGTAAAAAATAAGAACAAATTACCTCCTTGATCACCCCTCACAAACGTTTTCTACCAAGGTTCTTGAGAGAATTGCTTAAACTCAGCTGTTTTTACTCTTTAACCTGCTCTGATGTGACTTCCACCCCTGATGCTCTCACCAAGAGTGGATGACCTTTTTGTTCAATCTGACGTGACATGGATGCTCTTGTCTTTGACTTCTCTTGCATTTGACATGGTTGGTCTCTCTCCCCTTTCTGGAAACCTCTTCTCCATGGTTTCTGTGACATGACGCTCTCCCAGTTCTTCTCCACCTCCCTGCTGCTCCTTTTCAGTGTCCTCTGCGGGCTGCTTTTTCTTGGCTCACCCTTTAAGAGCCAGGGTTCCCTGGGGTTCCATACTTACTCCTCTTCTTTTCTCACTCTACATACTCTCCCCGGATGGGCTCATTCAACTATCACCTCTTTCCTGATGACGCCAAGTCTATATTTCTAGCTCTCCTCTCTCTCCTAAGCCCCACACCCAGCCACCTACTGCCTGCAGCACACCTTTACCTGGTGTCCACAGGTGCCCAAACACAAGATGTCCTTAAATTAATGAACCATTCTTTTGCCTCAACGCTCATTCTCAGGAATTCCTTCTCTCAGAGAAAGCCACCTCCCTCTCCCCCACCTCCATCCCCATATTCGACAGCTGGGTCTTTAATTTCATTGCCTCAGTTGTTCTCAGATCTGCCCCCTCTCTCCATGTGCACAGCTACTGCCCTAATTCAGGCAGCCACACTGTCTCCCACGTGGATTGTTTCAACCAGCCTCCTTGCCCCAATCTTGCCCCTTCTGGATCCATTCTCCACCCAACTGCCCATATGTTTTTTATAAAAGGCAGATCTGATGACGATACCTTACTCTCCTGCTTTAAATCCTATCCTGCAGAAGAAGGTACCAAGAAGACATTTGAGGATCTGGGCTGGGCCACTTTTCTAGCAGCAGCTCCCGCTGTTTCCACCCCAGAGGTGATGCCTGGTCATTCTAAACACCTTCCCCTTTCTGAAGGCTTTGTGCTTTCTCAGCTCAGGGCCCAGGCCCATACTGCTCCTCTGCCAGGAATGGTGTCCACCCTTCCCCTGGCTAAGTCCTGCATACCTTTTATGACTCAGCTCAGTTACCAACTCTCCTGGCAGGCTGCACTGACCCTGTCCCATCCTGGTTGGGTGAGACACCTCTCGCCCCCACAGCACCCTGTGTGCGCTACATCCCAACTTGGATGTATTTATTACCCAAGGACAGGGTCTGGGTCCTTATTATCTTTGTAATCCCAGCACTTAGCACAGTGTATGGTGTAGAAAGGTGTTCAGCACTTGTTTGCTGAATGAATAAACAAATGTTTACTTTTTCTTAATTGCTGGACAATTCCAGGAAGGACAAATGCATTTGTGTGAAGGAGAACCCTGGACACAGAAGCCTTGAGTCTTCTGACTTATAAATTCCATGTAGGCACCAGAGCAAGGGCATGTCCTGCCTTCCTAGTTAACCAGACCTTGAGCCGCCAAGGATGACTCTGCAAGGGGACTCATTGCAGGCTGAGGGCTGGCCGGACCTCACAGCTTAGACTCTTGTCTCCCAAGACTCACCTTCCAGGACAGAGCCCTTGCTAATTATCACTGCCTGAAGGGACACAGTTACAGCTCGACTACTGACCAAAAGGTTGGTTGTTCAAACCCACCCAGAGGTGCCTCAGAAGAAAGGCCTGGCAATCTGCTTCCAAAAAAATCAGCCACTGAAAACCCTATGGGGCACAATTCTATTCTGATATACATGGGGTTGCCATGAGTTGGAGTTCACTCAATGGCAGCTGGTGTGTGTGTTTTTTTGGTTTGAGGGGACACTGCTTCCCTAGGTTGGATCCTAGTGTGGCAGAGATGGCGCTGTGTGTTCACCACATCTTGTCCTCTTTCTGGGCACCAGGTAGGCCTTCCCAGCCTCCTTTGCAGTCAGGTTGGGATCATGTGACTGGGCTCTGGCAGATAGAATGGGTGTGGAAGTGATGAAGACCACTTCCAGACATGGCGCTCTACAAACACCTGTGTGACCCCCCCCAGCTGTCTTCGCCAGCTGTGGCGACCTTGGAGGTTACACCTTCCAGATGGTGCAACTGTCCAATGGAAGAGGGTTGTCCCACGTGATTTTGCATGACTGGGAAACAAATCTTTATTGTTAAGGCATTGAGATTGGCGGTTTATTTGTTATCAAACTATAGCCTAGACTTGCCTGACTAATAAATACACTATATCAGCCCCTGCATCCCTATAATACAACATAACCTCACATACTGCCAAGAGAATGATCTCCTTCCAGCTGGAAAGGATGGAGGTAGGGAAGGGAGGCATACAGGTGGCCCTGCCTCCCTGAGACATGCCCAGGGTGTGCCTGGGGAACAGGGCAAAGGGGTCTTCTCAGCCCCAACCAGCCCTGATGCCAATAAAACCTCTTAGGGGCCACCTGCTGGACCATACAGGGCCTCCATCTTACTTAGCTTCAGTGCTTGAAAGACAGTCCAGTTTCCTGCAGTCTGCACCTCTCACCACCCCTACCCTACTGCTCACCTCTTCAAGTCCCTTCAAATGCCAGAGAGGAGATGGAGACTCAGGCAGCTGGAGGCCATACAATCTAGTTTCAGTCTCATTAAACGTATTCAAAACAAAGGTCAACTCTTTGTACGCCAGCGTTTGGGTTAGTCTTCCATTCCTCAATTTAATTTCCCCCTTCAAACAGAATGAAAGAACGTGTTGCACAGTTTACCCTGAGTGAGATGACGAAGTGCCAGCTCCAAAGGTGGCAACTTAAGAATTTCCTGATGGGCATGGAGCCAGTGTGTCAGAAAGGGCCCATGTGGAGACCTGTGTGGGTACACGTGCACCACAGTGGTTGCAGGGAGCAGCAGGAAGTGCTTGGGGGGGCGGACAGACGCCAAGAATAGATGAGGAGCCTCAGACGAGACTGGTCAAGCAACGATAGAAAAAACACACCGCCACGCTTCCTTGTCAAGGTGGGCACCTTTTCCTTGCAGGTGGCCTGTGTACCGGTGGAGCCTGGCATAGGGCCCACCAACAAAAGAGGGGGGAAACAGGGAGGGACGTCTGCAGCAGCAGCCCAGTCACTGCTCCGAGTGAAGACTCATAACCCGATGCTGTCCAAGTTGACTCCAAGTCGCAGCAACCCTGTAAGAGAGAATAAAACTGCCCATGGTAGTCTGCTTCTGTAAAGATTTACAGCCTTGGAAACCCTCTGGGGCAGTTCTACTCTGTCCTATAGGGTTGCTATGAGTTGGAATCGACTTGACAGCAGTGGGTTTGGTTTTTTTGCTTTAATGGTTAGAGAAACAACCTTGCCATGTCTTTCTCAGGCAGAGTGGCTTGTGGGTCCGAACTGCTGACCTTTTGGTTAGCAGCTGAGCACTTAACCATTGCACTACCAGGGCTCCTTCTGAGGGCAGAGGGGACTGTCTGTAAAGAAACCAGGGAATGCACCTAGTGGCATCACTAGGGTTGATGTCACCTATGTCACCTGGTGTGGTAACTCATGGTGTCACCCCCTGTGCTAATTACCACAATATTGTAGCTAAAACACCAGAAAATTTGACAAAATCAGTAAAAACACCAGCAGTAACGAAAATGACAGTGCATGATTGTAGTGAGTACAGACAAAACCATGTGATTTGAAGTGTCATTGTAACTGGGTAATAATGACAGCTTGGACGGCATTAGACGGTCCAAAAAGTAAATTAGCATGGAGTTTTAAGCCTCGTAGGTTTATTGATACATATAAGCTAGGAAGAAGGACTGGGTGGTCTACTTCTGAAAAAACTGGCCAATGAAAACCTTATGAATAGCAGCAGAACATTGTCTGATATAGTGCTGGAAGATGAGCTCCTCAGGTTGGAAGGCACTCGAAGTAAGACTGGAGAAGAGCTGCCTCCTCAAAGTAGAGTCAACCTTAATGACGTGGATGAAGTCAAGCTTTTGGGACCTTCATTTGCTCACATGGCATGACTCAAAATGAGAAGCAGCAGCTGCAAACGTCCATTAATAAGTGGAACTTAGAATGTACGAAGTATGAATCTAGGAAAATTGGAAGTCATCAAAAATGAAATGGAATACATAAAGATCAATATCCTAGACATTAGTGCACTGAAATGGACTGGTAGTGGCCATTTTGAATCCGACAATCATATGGTCTACTATGCCAGGAATGACTAATTGAAGAGGAATGGTGTTGCATTCATCTTCAAAAAGAACATTTCAAGATTTATCCTGAAGTACAATGCTGTCAGTGATAGGATAATATCATATAATACACCTAGAAGGAAGATCTTATAATATGACTATTATTTAAATTTATGTGCCAACCACTAAGGCCAAAGATGAAGAAATTGATCCAAAACTAATCGAACATGAAGTCAAGGTGCACTGAAAATTACTGATGATTGGAATGTGAAAGTTGGAAACAAAGAAGGATCAGTAGTTGGAAAATATGGGCTTGGTGACAGAAACGACACAGGAGATTGCTTGATAGAATTTTGCAAAACCAACGACTTATCCACTGCAAATACCTTTTTCAACAACATAAATGGTGATATACACATGGACCTCACCACATGGAATACACAGAGATCGAACTGACTGCATCTGTGGAAAGAGATGATGGAGAACCTCAATATCATCAGTCAGAACAAGGCCAGGGCCTGACTGTGGAACAGACCATCAATTGCTCATATGCAAGTTCAAGCTGAAGCTGAAAAAATTAAAACAAGTCCATGAGAGCCAAAGTACAACCTTGACTATATCCCACGTGAATTTAGAGACCACCTCAAGAATAGATTTGACACATTGAACACTAATGACCGAAGATCAGATGAGTTGTGGAATGACATGAAGGACATCATACATGAAGAAAGCCAGAGGTTATTAAGAAGACAGGAAAGAAAAAAAAAAAAAGACCAAAATGGATGTCAGAAGAGACTCTGAAACTTGTTCTTGAACACAGAGTAGCTAAAGTGAATGGAAGAAATGATGGAATGAAAAAGAGCTGAACAAAAGATTTCAAAGTGCGGCTCAAGAAGACAAAGTAAAGTATTATAACGAAATGTGCAAAGACCTGGAGTTAGAAAGCCAAAAGGGAAGAGCACGCTTGACATTTCTCAAGCTGAAAGAACTCAAGACAAAGTTCAAGTCTCGAGTTGCAATATTGAAGGATTCTGTGGGCAAAATGTTGAATGATGCAGAAAGCATCACGAGAAGATAGAAGGAATATACAGTCACTGTACCAAAAAGAATTGGTTGACGTTCAACCATTTCAGGAGGTAGCACATGATCAAGAACTGATGATACTGAAAGAAGTCCAGGCTGCATTGAAGGCATTGGTGAAAAACAAGGCTCCAGGAACTGAGAGAATATCAGCTGAGATGTTTCAACAAACAGCTGCAATTCTAGAAGTGCTCATTGTCTATGCCAAAAAATTTGGAAGACAGCTACCTGGTCAACTGACTGGAAGAGATCCATATTTGTGCCCATTCCAAAGAAAGGTGACCCAACAGAATGTGGAAATTATCAAACAACACCATTAATATCACACGCAAATAAAATTTTGCCGAAGATAATTCAGAAGCAGTTGTAGCAGTACTTCGACAGGGAACTATCAGAGATTCAGGCTCGATTCAGAAGAGAACATGGAATGAGGGATATCACCGCTCATGTCAGATGGATCATGGATGAATGCAGAGAATACCAGAAAGATGACTACCTGTGTTTTATTGATTAGGCATTTGACTGTGTGGAGCATAACAAATCAGGGATAACACTGCAGAACACTTAATCGTGCTCATGAGGAACCTGTACATAGACCAGGAGGTAGTCGTTTAAACAGAACAAGGAGATACTGAGTGGTTTAAACTCAGGAAACGTGTGCATCAGGGTTATATCCTTTCACCACACTTATTCAATCTGTATGCTGAGCAAATAATCGGAGAAGCTGGACTATATGAAGAAAAACACAGCATCAGGATTAGAGGAAGACTCATTAACAACCTGTGATATGCAGATGACACAGTCTTGCTTGCTGAAAGGGAAGAGGGCTTGAAGCATTTACTGATGAAGATCAAAGACCACAGCCTTCAGTATGGATTACGCTTCAACATAAAGAAAACAAAAATCGTCACAACTGGACTAGTAAGCAACATCATGATAAATGGAGAAAAGATTGAATTTATCAAGGATTTCATTTTACTTGGATCCATAATCAACACCCATGGAAGCAGCAATCAAGAAATCAAATGACTTATTGCATTGGGCAAATCTGCTGCAAAAGACCTGTTTAAAATGTTAAAAAGCAAAGATGTCACTTTGAGGACTAAGGTGTGCCTGACCCAAACCAAAAACCAAAACCAAACCCATTGTTGTCGATTCGATTCTGACCCATGTGACCCTATAGGACAGAGAAGAACTGCCCCATAGAGTTTCCAAGGAGAACCTGGTGGATTCAAACTGCCGATCTTTTTGTTAGCAGCCATAGCACTTAACCACAACACCACCGACACAAGCCAGCCATGGTATTTTCAATCGCCTCATACACATGCGAAAGCTGGACAATGAATAAGACCAAAGAAGAACTGATGCCTTTGAATTACGGTGTTGGTGAAGAATATCGAACATACCATGGACTGCCAGAAGAATGGACAAATCCGTCTTGGAAGAAGTACAGCCAGAATGCCCCTCAGAAGTGAGGCTGGTGAGATATTATCTCATGTACTTTGGCCATGTTAACAGGAAGGAACAGGTCCTGGAGAAGGATAGCGTACTTGGTAAAGGAGAGGATCAGTGAAAAAGAGGAAGACCCTCAAGGAGACAGACTGACACAGTGGCTGCAACAATGGGCTCAAACCTTACAATGATTGTGACGATGGTGCAGGACCGGGCATTGTTTTGTTCTGTTGTACACAGGGTCGCTATGAGTAGGAACTGACTCGATGGCACCTAACGACAGCAAGCTGGGCTTACAAAAGATTTTTCTGTTGTCATAACTAACTTCAGGGATATTTTTATGAAAAATAATACATTTCTGCTGAAACACTGCACAAAAATTTTATATACAGCCATCTCGGCATCATCCCTCTGACAGTGTCACCTGGTGTGGTCTGCACCCTCTGTACCACCTTAGTGATGCCACTGAACACACCTGGATCGGCTCAGTGGGTTGCCAGCACCTGTTTAAGTTACATGCACACGTGTGAAGAAAAAGATGTAGTGTCTACAAAGTCTTGTGTACTTGGGTGGGAACAGGTCACGCTGGCACCTTGGGTAGAGAAGTTTTGGTGCACGTCCTGGGTTAAACGTGAAAAGGCCTCCCTGAGACAAGCATTTTACATGCAAAGCTTTGCTCTTTCCTCTGGGATCAGAGTGTGAAAAATTGCTTCTCCATTCCAAGTGCCGTCCTAGAGATGAGCAGGCTCCTATGGTGGCAGCCCCCAGGATGCTGGCCTAGGAGAGAGGAGGGAAGCACGCTGGACACTTCCCCAGGGGAGGGGTGAGTCACATTTCTCGTTGACTGGGCTCACACACGCACAGCTCATACAGAGCGTGCAGCTCTGTGATCTCACGTGGTCCTCCTCACAACAGCCCCACATGCGGCATGCAGGCCCCCACTTTTCAGAGACAGACATGGATGCCGACAGGTTGAGCCAGAGCCCAGCACACAGCTCCCAAGGTGGGCTCAGGCCTTCCGATTCCCAGTCTGATTCCCAGTTCCCTTCTCTTTGTATGGAGCCCTGGTGGCACAGTGGTTAACAGCTTGGATGCTGACCAAAAGGTCAGCAGTTTGAATCCATCAGCCTCACCTTGGAAACCCCATGGGGCAGTTCAACTCTGTCCTATAGGGTCACTATGAGTTGGAGTTGACTTGATGGCAATGGGGTTGGTTTTTTGCTTTTCTCTTTGTACACATCCCCCTTCCAGGGAGCAGTGAGGGGAACAGCAGATGAACTTCTTATAAGATCAGGCAAATATGAAGAATGGGGCTGAACAAGTTGCTGTGATATGGCCTTCTGCTAACGGCCACCCCTTGATCTTGCCCGAGGTTCAGAGATACACATGCCACAGTATCAACACCCAAACCTCAGGACCAAGCCCCCCAGTATCCTGGGAACGCACAGCACCACACTGACCAGCTCTGGGAAAATCACAGCTGTTAAGCCCAACCACCTCATGGTTTACATAATCCCTCAGCAGTGTGATAGAGGCCCCCTGCTTGGGTGTGCTCATGAGTATCCCTGTGCCCAAGTGAGAAGGGTCTTCCTTCTTTTCCACTGTTCATCTCTAGGAGAGAGTGAAGGACCTGCTTCCGCTGCTGCCCCCACTGCTAAAGGGGGAGGTGCAGGCTTCTGTGGTGGCTCCCCTGCTCACCACTGGGAGGGGCCTGTCCTGGGCCCTCCACAGACGAACTGCACTTGGGCTCCCCCCTCAGCAGGAGAGGGCCAGGTCCTCGCTTTGGCAAGCATCAATTCAGCACATGGGGCATGCAGGCATGAACAAAGGCCACCCCTGCCCACAGAAGCTCTCTCAGTTCCCAGGGAGGACACAGCTAGGCTGCAGACTACGATAAAAAACAAAAAGACAAAGCAGCCTCAGCCCCTGACTTGGAACTCTTATTCCCACCCTTCACCTGCTGCCTGCCCCTTGAAGCTTCATCGCCCCATCTCTCTTTTTTCCCTCCGTTCCTGATCCCAGATACAAAACATGCTCTCGGCTTCCACTCTGTGCCTCAACCTCCCCTTTCTCAGTTTTGCTGCAGCCTTTGAAAGCAGCAACATCCTGCTTAGGGGAACGCGTCTGGAATTCAATCCAAAGTTGTAGGTGTTATTTATTTTTTCCTATTTTTCCATTTTCTATAGTGTGGTCAGGTTACCTCTACAATGACAGAAGAAGTTACTATGAAACAAAAATATTTTTTGTCTCCACTTTGGAGTCATGTAAGATCAAGTCTGGTACTATTGAGCCTATCCTACGTGATGCCCTTCCCCTCCAGGAAAGATGGCCTTCGTTCAGGCTCTGGAATCTCCATGCTTCAGTGAGAGACTGAAGCCTGGGCACTCCCCTGGTATGCAGCAGCTCCGTGGCCTGCAGCTCAGGCTGGGCCTTGAGTGGGTTACCTTCGGGGCCTCTCTGCAAAGGGACCTGCCCTCCAGGTTCTGTTTGGTTGGAGTTGCACCTAACTGGCTCCAGCGTCTGAGTGCTGGGACTGTCCCTCTGCTCTTCAAGCTCAGAGCCCTCATGACTGCTCAGGGACTCAGCCTGGGCCCAGGAGAAGACACTGTAGGCAATGGAAGAAAAGCCAGGCTGGCAGACTGTGTTTGAACCCCAGTGCCACCCCTTACTAGCTCTGTGAACTCAGGGATGCCTAGTCAAACGTACTGGAGCCTCAGGCTTCATCTGGAAAACAAGGATGAATAACCACCCCTGCCCCAGGACAGCTGGGAGGATCAAATACCTGGTCCTGTGAGCTCTCCGCATCATCACAGGTAATGTTATAGGGCAGAAAGGGATGGCCTGCAACTCCAAGGCCACCAGGAGCCCGGCAGGGCTCAAGGAGCAGACAAAGAGGGCTGCCAACTGGTGAAGCTGTGTGTGCTGTCTGGGGTCTAGAAACACATGGCTGCTGACTCCCCTATGGCTGGAAGACAGGCAGGAAGGAGACCTGCTGTGCTAGGTGCCTGGGGGCCTTGTAGGGTGCTCTCTCACCCAGGGCCACGGGGAGATGGGGTATGGGGGGAAGGTCATCACCAGCTAAACATTCTCAACCGAGGGGATCTCAGCATCACAAACCACAGGGCCTGCCTTAACAGCATGGTCTTCTCCGGGCAGCTTGTGTGTCCCATGATGGAGCCCAGGCCCAGGCTTATGAAGGTCTGGACACCCCTGGACCTGAGGCTGGCCTGCAGGAGGGGAGTCGACTGACACCCAGGTGGAGCCCCGGTGCCCCGGACGCGTGTCTGTAATTTCTCAGTGGTTCGCAGTGGGGCTCTGGCCCCTGGCCCCTTGCTGGATAACAGATCAGCAATCCTGCCACATGGATTTGTCTGGAAAACTCTCAACATGAATAATTCATGGAGTAGATAATTAAGAGTTGCTGCATGCCACAATGCGTTTGTGTTGAACATGCAGCACTGGATCCCAGGGGGCGGTGTTCAGGACCCATGCCACTGGCGGTCAGAGGGACAGCCATGTGGGTACGCACTGTACACGTGGGGCAGGATGCTGGTGGTTCTGTGTCCAGTGACCCGCTCAGTGTGTTCTGGATGCTGGTCATGGTCCACACACATTAGCATGCGCCGTGTGCACACAATGTACACAGGACCACAGGTGGCTAATGACCCCTTCCTCATTCTTATCATTAAGGAACACCAGAGGACTGGGCAGCCAGCTGTGAGGGCCCCGAAGGCATGATTAATCCACAGGAAGGTAAGGGGAGCCCGCACTGCCTACAGACCACAGAGCTGAGGTGGCTGGCTGAGGAACGAGCCACAGCCCGTCGGGGCCCTGATAGGCAAATGTATGATTGCCTCATCTGGGGGAGGCATGCTGCCAAGTAGATTGGAACAGGTCATGCCCATCTTTATTATTTTCATTTCCCTCCCTGCATCTTTCAGCCTTTCTTCTGGAGCAAAAAAATAAACAGCAGGCAGAACACCATCTTGGCAAACGCAACACAAAGGAGCTCTCAGAGAGCTTCCGGAGGAGCAGGCTTGGCCAGGATCTAGCAGAGGCCGCAGGAGCTGGGGATACCCCTCAGAAATTCCTCCGTGCTTCTTGGGGCTGGTCCATCCCCGAATGACTCCCATGCCCACTGAGCCCCCGTTAACTCAGAAGCCTAGCTCTGGCTGAGGCTGGGGCAGGCCCTGCTCCAGCCCCTCCTGCAGGAGAGGGGGCCTTCTCCGACCAGCTCCCAGGGCCTGGCTTGGAGGACTGTGAGCCCAGCAGGGACTGGCTGCCCCATCCCCATCCCCATGTGGGTTCTGATCCTGCCAGGCTGCGCACTCCTAAGGGACAGGGAGGCCCTCTCTCCCTCCATCTCCTCCACTGTAGCTGAGGAGCACAGGCCTGGGCCCCCGGGGGTGGGGCCTGGGAAATACCAGATTGAAGTAACAAGCCATTTCCAGCATGGAGCATGTGCCACTGTAGAGCTGGCCAGAACAAGGGTGAGGCGAGTGAGGTGCCTTCTTGAAATTTAAGGAGGTACCTACTCTCAGGGTCAGCCCTGTGGTTGCACAACCCGGAGAGTTGAGTGTCTCCTTAAATTTCGTGCCCTAGGTGCCTCACTCACTCACTAGTCCTGCACAGCTGGACTAAGGGCTTGTATTCTTTAGGGTGGGTGAAGTTAAGCGTCTCAAGCAGACACAAAAAGTCTGGGTGTTAAGAGGCTACGTGTAGGTGCCAGCCTGGGCCCAAGGCTTTGGTTAGTGTTCAAATCCTTTAGAGCAGCCCAGAAACAAAGGGAGCTCTGGGCGTCCAGGGGCTAACACCAATCTCCCCCTCCCCTTTGTAGGATGAGCAGCCTAAGGTATGTTTTTGTTTTTAGTTCCTCCTGAAAATATCAAGGCCCCAGTTGAACTGAACACGATCTTGGTTGTCTCATTTCATCTCTGCTCTGAAGGCACTCTTCCCTATCGCCTTGCCTTGCTCAGCCATGAGGGATCTCAGTCCCATGCAACCACTAGACCCCAGCCACCAGTGGCCCATTTGCTATTAGGCCCTGCCCTCGCTGCAGCTCCAGCCCCACTCAGCAAGGGCCAGTGTGGAGACCACACAGCTGGGAGCCAGGCTGGAGCGGTCATCCCAGCCCTGCTGCTTAGCAGCCAGGATGCTCCAAGACCTCCAGGTGGCTCCAGGGTCTGGACTCTGCCAAATGGCTTCCATAGGCCCCTCAGGCTGGAGGGAGAGGGGTCAGGGATGGGACAAATCCACGTTAGAAACCAGAGGAGCGACCTCTGATCTCTGTAGCTACTCCTCGGGCCCCAGGTGATATGGATCTCTGTAACGGAGGGCTACAGGGTATTACCTTTACTTTCTCTTTACAGACCCTGCTTTCTCCAATGCCAGCTAAACCTGTATGTATTGCTAGGCTCAGCTCATGCAACTCTTTGTGGGAAACAAAGCCCAGCTGACCTCAGACTTCAATGAACAGCAGTGGAGTGTGACTGGCCTCAGGTGAGGGCAGGAAGGGAGTCCCTGAATTAAAGGTCAAACAGGGTCATTACAACAACGGACACGGTGGTGGTTCAGTGGCAGAATACTCGGTTTCCATGTGGGAGACCTGATTTCAAATCCCGGCCACTGCACTTCATAAGCTGCCGCCCCCTGTCAGTGGAGGCTTGTGTGTTGCTAAGATGCTGAACAGGTTTCAGCGGAGCTTCCAGACTAAGACAGACTAGGAAGAAAGGCCTGGTGATCTACTCCCCAAAACGGGGCTGACTCGATGGCAGCTAACAGCAACAATGGTCTTCCAGGGTCACAGTTCTCACCCTTCACAATGTTCTTTTAAAGCCACCACCTCATTTGCTTCTCACTCATCCCAGTGGGGTAGGCAGGGAAGCGCTGGTATTTGCATTTTGTAAATGAGGACAACCATGAAGACCGAGGCCTGGGCATGAGGTAGTCGTCTAAGTCCTCCCTACTCAAAGTGTGGTCCAGGGACCAGTAGCACGGGCATCACCTGAGTGCTTGCTGGAAACGAAGACTCTCAGGCCCCACCCCAGCACTATAGAGTCAGAATTTGCATTTTAACAAGATCCCCAGGAGATTCAGATGCGGGTTAAAGTTTGAGACACACTAGCCTAAGACCCAGCCCAGTCAGTAGGGTCGGCCCTAGGACCCAGGCATCCCGACTCTCTGGCCGTGACCTCTGCTGCACCATGGTCCTCGGAGGCCCCTGTGGGGCAGAGGTATTTTTGGGAAAAGCTATATTCCATAATTACATGACCTAAAAAGACAAATGTTTCAAAATGCTCTTCTGATGATAGGTTTCAGCAAAAATGCCACTGATTGCTTTTCTGGGCACAATTTCTTTCGCAGAAAGCAATCTTCCTGCCTTGGGAAGGCAGTATCTAGTGCCCGTTTCAGATGCACCATATTAGAAGAACAAGCCTCCCATTTTCCTCCCTTCCTGTGTGTACCTTTGCCTTGAGAAATTCTGGCTGTGGGCTTTGATGCAGTGATTTTTTTCAAAAAAGCACACGATTCAGATACTTTTCTCACGGGACTAATTGACTAGGCATTTGTGCTATTGCTCCTGGTGTAAATCATTATAATGGTGATAATGAAAAATAAAAAAGATATTGGCAATGACAGTTGGTAACATAATATCAGCATAAACGGAGGGAAGAGGGGAGGCGTGTATAAATTAGGGGCTCATAAACCTTAGGATCAATGCAGCAGCGATGGCAGGTACCATTTGATCGCTTAGAGGAGGATTAGCCATAGTTATCATTACAATAGCCATCTTCGCTCCTTCTGACTCCTTGTTCTTGGTGGCGTCACAGAGAATGGAAGCACTTAAATTGCGAGCTCTGCGTCCCCTCAGTCCTGCAAAATACATGGATCATATCCTTGGCAGCTGAATTTTGCAATCACCATTCCATCCGCCCCAGCCAGCCAGGCCCCTCCAAGGGGGCCTTCGCTTCTCTTGCAGCCCGCCTTCAGTTCTGCCTGATGATTCTGAATCTTGCACAATTCACTAATTCAACTCGATCTCTCTTCACAGGAAATGGTGTTCATCAGTGACCCGTGCTGATGAACTAATTCTACTCGGTGCCTGTAGCCAGACCCAGAGGCAAAGAGTTGCTAAGAAGAAAGACCAATGCGTTCTCTCTATTTGGCTGCCAAAAATGCTCTTGCAATTTGCTTTCTTTTAGACAAGAGTCTATTCAAAAGTCTATTTGGAAACATTAGGGAACGGCCGTCACATGGCCGGCAGATCATACTGCCTGTGACAGGATATTGTCTTCCTTGGGAGAAACTCGACTGCTCTTTTATTTTACGAAGTAACTAGCGTCTGGGCTGATGGCTGCAGAATTGCTCCGAGAGCTGGGGACATTAAAATCCCTGTCCAGAGTGAAAACGGAGCCGATAGCTGCTTCAGCACGCAGGATTTGCGGAACCTTCACCAGTGGCGGCGAAAACGCACCACTTGCTCATTTCCATCTGGGACGGGCCTGGGTGGGCAGGGGCCTCCTGCCTATGCAGAATCCCTCCATGGGAAACCAGACAGGAGCCCACTTCCTCTTCTGGGGCTCCACTTCCATGAGATAGGACTTTGTGCCCCTTCTGCCTCCGAGGCAAATCCTTAGGTGTGCCCTTGGGTTAAAACATGCTCTGCCCTTTTCTCCTTATATCACGTCAAATTCACTGGCTACCTCTTCCTCCATTATGCCCAGCTCAGTGCAAAAGCCCGAGGGGTAAACAAGAACAGGGCATGGTTCCTGCCTTCTGCACACAGTCAGAAAAAAGAAAAACGTGAGGAAATCAGTGCTTAGAGGAGGGAGCGGCCAACATGGGCTGGAGCAGGCAGGGTAGGTCAGCTTCCTGGGCTCTATTCGCTCTTAGAGAAAAGTCTGCATTTTAGGAAGGGCTGGGTGGCCATTTGGTCCTGCCAGCACAGAGTGAGGGCAGGCACGTGGGAGACCAGAGGATGGAAATCACAGCTTTGCCCTCTGCCCATCTGGCCTTCTGAGCACTTCCCCTGCAACATATCTCCTCAACAGAGGGAGGCACCAAAGAGACTTCAACAGCAGCTTTGAGAGCTGAAGGCCCATAATGCTCTAGGGCTTCCTCTGGGATCAGCAGAGAGTCCCGGGGAGCGGAGGGAGCGTTTTGGGCTACCTGGGGAGACTTTTGTCCCCTGGTCCTGGCCACTGACCCCTTGTTTCTCCTTGCTCTCCTGCTGGCCTCTCAGTAATGAGGGCAGGCTTGTCTCAGACCAGAGAGCCTTCTTTCACCTTTGCTTAGGGAACTGCTACCCTATCTTCACATCATTGCTTCCAATTTTCATTGTCTTTATTCTATATCCGTGCTTTAATTTAATTTAATTTAACTAAAACAAACAAACAAACCCAGACCAGAGGGCAGCCTGTTGCGAAGTTGTGTGTTTTATCACCACCCAAGCATGCAAACAAGGTAGCCTCTGTTGACAAGTTCACATCTCCAGTGCTGAGCTGGCTGTTTGAACAGCTTGTGTGCAGTAATTGAAACATAGATTTTTGTTGCCTTTCTGTTTATTTTTAGATTAACCAAGCAGGGATACTTGGCTTCCATGCTGCCACTTCCACCCCGCTGGGCAGCCTGGGACACTGGGCCCATGCACATCTGTAGCAGAGTCCCATGTTCTCTCTGAGGTCCTCCCCTCTGGATTTGTCCTATGCCTGACTCTGGACTGGGCTGATCTTCACCATGACCCTAGGGCCCACCACGTCAAGGAAGATGATGAAGGCAGGATGTCGGTAGCCCAGTCCCTAACTCGGAGGTCTGTGGAGCACTTCCCCTTCCCCTGCCTTTCTGGACCCTCCAAGCAGCTCTGTGAGGCAGGTGGGGCAGGGATTAGCTCTCCTGCTACAGACGAGTGTAACTGAGGCACAGTGTTAGAGCAGAGGTGGACGTGGAATCTAGATCTTCCGTTTCCAAGGCAAGGGGTCTCCAACAAAGGGCCATGTGGCTCAGAAAAAATTCTCTCCAGGTCAGGTTTCTGTTTTGGCCACAAAAGTGCCATTTTTAGTATAGTGGCATCAGTCCAGATTAGACAGGCTATCTCAGAGGCTTAAATGACAATAGATGTTCCTCACCCATGCTACATGTCCCTGGTGGATCCCCCTGGGGTGTTCTGCTCCATGCCATCTTCTCTGCAGGACCTACAATGACCTGGGGCACTGCTGGCCACTGTGGCAAAGGAAAGTGGGTTTGGGGAACCATATGCTAGCTCTTAAAGTTTTCACTTGGAAGGGACGCCTGTCTTTTCTGCTCTCATGCCATTGGCCAAAGTAAGCCATGTGGTCTCATCTAAGTTTAACAGTATGTAGAAGTACAACCCTGCCATGTGCCCAGAAAAACTGGTTTGGGGGGAAGACATGGAGGGAATGGTATCTGCGTGTGCATATGTACACACTTGTGTGTTTTTACAAAGCCCCTCAGGGCTGGTCTCGGTTCCCCTCCTCTGGAGCCTGCAGCAGCCCTGAGCTCTTCCATCTCAGCATTAACCACATTCGCCTGCCATTCAGTAATCCTTGTCTTTCTATCCCTGGCAGCTCCTTGAAGGCAGAGCCTGGCCCCTCCTCATTTCACTGTTCCCAGGGCCCGCCCCAGGCTTGGCATATTGCAGGTGCTCCACTGATGTTCACTGAGCGGGAGTGTCCCGAGTGAGAAGGCGTGATGAGCGCGTGTGGGTGCATACAGGCCTTCAGACCACTTCGTTCCCCAATGGGGTATTTCCACCTGTGTGTCACTTTGAAGCCTTACTCCAGTCCCACCTTTTCCTGGAAGCCTTCCCTGACCACCCGGGCTGCAAAGACAGCCGCTTCGGCCTCACTTAGCACCCAGCACTGCTCTCTTCTCGTTGTAGAGCCTATGAAGTGATGATCATGTACCGGTTTATGAAACAAGCTGAACTCAGTGGGATATCAGCAGCAAACAGATTTCTTTTTCTACTTCCCATCAAAGGAGCCCTGGTGGTGCAGTGGTTAAGCACATGGCTGCTAACCGAAAGGTCACTGGTTGAAACTCACCAGCCACTCCCCAGGAGAAAGATGTGGCAGTCTGCTTCTGTAAAGATTACAGCCTTGGAAATCCTAGGGGACAGCTCTACTCTGTCCTATAGGGTCGCTATGAGTCAGAATCGACTTGACGGCAGCGGGTTTGGTTTAGTGTTTTACTTCCCTTCAAACCCACTGTCAGACCCAAACAGCTTTTTCTGGTCACTTTTGGCTACAACTTCTATTTTACTGCTGCTGCTGCTGTGCCTACAATGACTGCTCCCCCTTCTATTACTGAAAGCTACTGCTTACTGACCCCTTACTATGCAAAAAGGTCCCTGGGTGGCACAGACGGTTTTCACTTGACTACTAGTGCTCAGCCACTAGCTGAAAGGCTGGTGGTTCTAACCCACCCAGAAGCTCCTTGGAAGACAGGGCTGGTGATCTGCTTTCAAAAGGTCACAGCCTCGAAAACCCTATAGAGCGGTCCTACTCTGCACACATGGGGTTGCCATGAGTCAGAATCGACTTGACGGCAACTAGCAACAATAACAACTAACATAAAGTTTGGCAGTTCAAACCCACCCAAGTGGTACCATGAAAGAAAGACCTAGTGATCTGCTTCTGTAAAGATTACAGCCAAGAAAATCCTATGGAGTAGTTCTCCTCTGTAACACATGGGGTTGCCATGAGTCGGAGTTGACTCAACAACAATGGGTTTGGTTTTGGGTTTACTTTGTGCCAGGCACTGTGCTAAGGGTTTTACATGCATCAGCTCATTTAATCCTCATATCAAACCTATGGGGAGGGCACTTTTATTAAACTGAGGCACGGAGAGATTTAAGAAACTTGCCTATGGCCACATCCACATAGCTAGCAAATCGGCAAGGTCAATTCTAAAGATGATCTCATTCTACGTGATTCCAAAGCCCAGTTGTTATAAATTGAATCATATCCCCCCAAAATACATGCTGTAAATCCTAACCTCCATGCCTGTGGTTATAATCTCATTTGGGAATGGTTGTCTTTGTTATGTTAACGAGGCAGGATTAGTGTAGGCTATATCTTGAGCCACTCTCTTTTGAGATATAAAAGAGATTAACCAAGGGAGCAGAGAGAGAGAGATGGGCTAAAATAGATGTCAAGACACATGGAGATCTCCAAGGAACTAGGAAGCAGAAGCTGAAGAGACAAGGACATTCCTCCAGAGCCAACAGACAGAGAAAGCCTTCCCCTTGAGTTGGCACTCTGAATTCGGACTTCTAGCCTCCTAAACTGTGAGAAAATAAATTTGTTTGTTAAAGCCACCCACTTGTGGTATTTCTGTTATAGCAGCACTAGATAAGTAAGACACCAGTCCAATCTTTTATGGGAACTTTTATCTTCATTCAATTCAAAGCTTCTCCTCTCACCCCCAGCCCCTGCCTGACCCAGCCGCAGAATCCTGTAATGGGGAGGGGAGCGTGTGGTCCGTGGACACGCTCCTCATTTGCTCCTTCCTCACTCACTAAATGATGCTTCTGGCTTTCTCAGGGACAGGGGCTGAGAGGAAAAGGGCAAGGGGTGACTTTAGCATTGTAAACCGGCTGAGGTGCCCTCTACATGTCAGAGACCCAAATGCTGGCTCTTCTTCCTGTGGGGGTCCCTGTGTGGGTTCACTGGAGACATTCCCACGGTGGTCTGTGCTGATGACCACTCTCTGGCTGACCTCTTTGACACTCCCTCAGCTTCTCCTCTGACCATGGACACCACACAGCTTCTGCCCTCTGGGTCATCTTGCCCTGCAGGTGTCCTCTTGGGTGATGTCTTTCAAGATGGCCCAACTCTGGCTCCCTTCCTCAATGTCCACGAAAGCATTACCATGACCTCAGCACAGTTCTTGCTCTTCACTGCCCAGTCCTGGGCAGCTCCAGGGAGCCTTCTGCCTTTGGGCACTTCCCAGTAAGGGTCAGGCACAGTCTCTGTGCTCCTCAAGCTCCAGGGAACACAGGTCGAGTCCTCCACGTCCTCCTGTCTCAGGGCAACATCAGGTCTCACAGAAGACAGGCTGAGGTGAGGGTGGGAGGGGAGGAAAAGCCTCAGCACTGCCTCCTAGGACAAGTTTTGTTTTCAGAACTGTCATTCTCTTTGGTCAGTCACAACCTTTTCTAACGTACGGGCTGGAGGAGTCTGGGAGAGTGGGGGCTGTCTTAGGGCTGTCTAGCTCCTCTGGGCACCTTTCATGCTCAGTCCTGGGGCCTCATTTGAGACTCCAATATAACAGGAACAGTCTCATTTAACTCCTCCTACTTCAACCCTTCTCCAGCTCAGTTCTCCTGTCCTCCATGAAGCTTTCTCGGTGATTCCAGGTTACTCTGCTGCCTGATCCTTGGCTCCAGTTCCTTCTAGCCCTTTTTCTGCAGGGTCCTATGTGCCTGATCACATATAAGCTCTGATAACACAGAGCACTGGCCACCCACCCCCACCAGTTTCCTGGGTGGAAGCCTTTCTTACATCCGCCAGTAACATCATCGCCTATTTGTGCAGGACCTGGCTGCCCAGAGCTCAGCTCCAGGGTCTCCTGAGCACAAATGGGGATGCCCGGGTCAGGGCCACCGAATGGGTGCTGGAGAGCTGTGAGCAGCCAGAGCTCAGCTGCAGCAGCCGGAGACAGGGAGCAAGACGACCATCTGCTAGCCTAGCCCAGCATGCAGGCACAGGAAGCCCATTTACCAGGTCCGGCAGTGCAGCGGGCACAGAGCAGGGCTGCACACTACTATCTGGAGCCCAACAAAGGATGCTGCAGAGGCCTGGGATGGGTGGGGAGGGGTGAAGGGGGTCTCCAATAAAGCTGTGTTCCCTGCCTGAGGCTGGGGGGACTCAGTGTCAGTTGCCAGCCTGGTACCACCGGGATGGACTTCTAGGGTAGAGTGAAAGGAGCTCAGTATTCCTCACACAGAGAGGATGACTGGCCTTGCCCCTGTTCCCTGCCTCCCCAGGAAGTGACCCGACCCCAGGAACAGTGTGCTGGGGCATGCTCACCCCTCTGCCTCCAGAGCCTCCCGCCCTTGAACGAGGCTGCTTGCATCTCACTATGACATCAGAGACATGGGCATGAGGTGGTGCCGCATCACTCTCCACACCCCTCAGCCTTTGGTGTGTCGACCTCCTGGCCTGGGCCCCCTCTCTGCTGGGCTGAGCCTGCCTGACCAACTGCCAAATGGGGGCGAGGAGCAGCAAGGAGCATTTATTGAGCACCTACAGTGTGTCGGTCACTCTGCAAGTCACTTCAACTGTGTGAGGCCTCATTTTACAGAGGCGGAAGCTGAGGCTTGGAGAGTAGGTTGCTTGCTCAGGACCACAAAGATGGGAAGTGGTGGAGCTTGGATGAAAGCTCTTGGACTTGGCTTCAAAGCCAGTCCTCTTTCTACCCCTTCTCCGTGCCTCACATCCAGGTGTCAACTTTAAACTGCAGCCTGGCCCACAAACAAGGTCCTGGACCTGCAGATCCTTTGCCTCAAACTCACAATCCTTCTTACAGGCTGGACCCTCTTGAATGACAATTTTGAGTTGCCTCCTGACTCCAACCACTTCTCATCATCTCCTCCATGGCCTCTAGTCTGAGTCACTGCCATCTCTCACCTTGGTTTCTGCAGACGTCCCCTAACTAATCTGCCTCCTTCCTCCCTTGCCCCACTCAGTGTATTCTCCACACATCAGTCAGACTGATGCTGTTAAAACTCAAGCCAGGTCATTTCACTCCTCTACTCAAACCCTGCAATGGCTCCCATCTCACCCAGAGAAAAGGTCAACTCCCTTACAAGGTCTATGAAGCCCAGATGCCCAGTTTCCTCTCTTGCTTCACTGTCCCCTCACCAACTCGCCTTTAGCGTACTGGCCTCCCTGTAGTTCCTCCAGGGCCTTAGGCACTCTCCTACCTCAGGACCTTTGCACATTCTACTCCTGCTGTCCGGTCCACCCTTCTCCAGCTATTCACATGGCCAGTGACCTCATTTCCTTCAGGTCTCTTCTTAGATGCCACCTTGTCACTAGGGCCTTCTCTGATCATCCTGTTTTAAAATGGCAATCCCTTTCCTTTCTTTATCTTTTGAAAGCTCTGACCCCCTTCCATTAGACTATATAATTTACTTAGATTTCTCTGTCTTCTTCATACTGGAATGTAAGTTTTATAAAGGTAAAAAACAAAACAAAACAAAACAAAACCAGTTGCCGTCAAGTTGACTTCAACTCATGGTGACCTCCTGTGCGTCAGAGTAGAACTGTGCTCCGTAGGGTTTTCAATGGATGATTTTTCAGAAGCAGATCACCAGGCTTTTCTTCCAAGGTGCCTCCAGGTGGACTCGAACTTCCGACCTTTTGGTTAGCAGACAAGTGCATTAAGCATTTGTATCACCCAGGGACTCCTCTGTAAGGGTAGTGCTTTATAAATACACCCACTCCTCACCAACATGGTTAGGTTCCAAAGACCAGGTTGTTATGCAAAAATGGAGGACTTTTTTTCTGTTTTCAGATCATCCATTTGTCTGATTTTTTTTTAAATTAGAAAATATGATCATAGAAATAATAACAGCTAAGATTTACTGATGTGCTCATCACTGTGACAAGTCCAGTTATGGATTATTCCCCTGTGGAGAAGGAAGTTTGGAGGGGACAAAGCTGGATAAAGCCAGGCTGTGTGGCTGGAAGGTCCACGGCTTAACCACTTCACCTTCTGCTTGTGCTGGGTCAGAGCTTCCCTCATGGAGCCACCTCCGGAGCTCCACTCCCACCCCTGCAAGCCCTGAGATCACCATCCTGGAGCTTGCTCTGCCCTCTGGGCCTGGAGAGTCTCTGAGGGCACTGGCAGCCTGGCTGCATACCTCGCCCCACCAAGGCAGAGGCTTCAGGCCTGGTTCGGCTCACTCTGGAATGTCATTAAACTTGCACCCATTTCTTCTAAACACCCTCTCCGATGCCTTTCTTCCCTTGCTTCCCAACCCACAGCAACTTTGAGCTGCAGGGCCTCAGGCTCGAAACCCAGAACAGGTGCCTAATGGTTCTGTGCTGCCTGTGCGTCCGCCCTGAGGCCGTGACCACAGAGGCCAGCTTAGACGGGGGTGGGTGGCGCCCTGGAGACCCTCCTTGAGGGAGGGAATATTTTGCAGCTGTTGCCACCATGCCTGGGGCTTCGTTAACAGGCAAAATAGTCAGTAGATTTTTTTGCTATTGTTGTAAATGTGAAATGTCAGATAACGAGATAGTCGATAAGTGAGGAGTAGATGTATTGACTCATTTAATTCACATAACAACTGTATGAGGCAACTATTACGATGGTTATCTCCATTTTCCAGGTGAGTAAACTGAGGGTCAGAAAGGTTAGGTAACCAAATCAAATTCACCCAGGTAAAAAAGTGGCAGGATTCAAACCCTGAAGTGTGGCTCTTGGGTCCATGCTCTCACTGAGTCTATGCTGCTTCTCCAACTGCCACATCTGCTCACTGCTGCATCTTGGCTCAGATGAATGAACGGATGGTGCAATCCCACATCACTGTGGTTCCTGTGTCCTTCTTCTCTCCCCACAGACAGAGATCCTGGATATAGGTCTTCTATTTTCCCCTCCTGCCCCGCCTCACTCACCAGGCTGCCCATATCTGATGGGGGTAGATGTCAGCCAACGCATGTTAAGTAAATAGATTTTCCTCAGAGTCTTAAAGTGGTTCCTTTTGCCCATGGCCACTGGGGAGGGGCAGTTCAGGCAGATTGGGCAAAACATCTCCCTTAGAACTATCGTTTCCGATCCTGTTTCCTGTTCAGTGCTCTCCACAGAGACCTGGGGAGTCTGTCGTTGGGTCTCGCAGATAATGTCAGAGCACGGGGTGGGTAGACTAGATGGGCTCTGGCGGCCCCAGGCATCTTATTCATAATGCGCCAGCACCGGCCGCACTCGGAGGGAACAGCCAGCTCTCCCCCAGAAGCGTACACATCCGAGATGCAATTCCTTCGAGGAAAATTACTCACGCAGCTATTTATTAAAACACGACTACTCCCGAGGAGGCCTTTCAGCAGTGGAAATACCAAATAGCCTCGAATCTCCACCCGTCCCAGAAACCAACGAAGCAGGCTTCTAGGCACTATCTGATTTTTAATGTGCTTGCTCCTTCCCCATCTGGAAGGGCTAATGAAATGTTACACTGTGAGGAAGCAAGGAAATAAGTGGCTTCAGAGGTGAGGGACACAGATTTAATTTCTTGCCTTGGTCTGCTATTTGCATAAACCCCAAGGGAACAATGGGTAGGGGAAAGAGAAGAAAAGTAACAATATCTACGTGTCTACTGGGGGCCAGACACTCAGCCTGAAGACTGACTAAATTTTAAATGTAACCCTCACAAGCAGCCTGGTGAGGGAGGTTTTACTGTTGTCACTGTGGCAGAGGCTGCTCATGCACCTGACACCCGTGCCCTCTTCTCTCCCGGCGGACCACTGCTGGGGACTCTTCCCAGTTCCCTCTTCCATCTAGCTGGGGCGGAGTGATTTGTTCTCGCCAATGTGTGGGGAATGTGAGTAGGAACGATTTGGGGCCCTCTAGGTCTGTCTAGGAGTCCTGGTGGCGCAGTGGTTAGGAGCTCAGCTGCTAACCAAAAGGTTGGCAGTTCAAATCTACCAGCTGCTCCTTGGATAAACTATGCGGCAGTTCTACTCTGTCCTACAGGGTTGCTATGAGTTGGAATCAACTTGACGGCAGTGGGTTTAGGTTTGTATGCTATAGGGTTGCTGTGAGTGGAAATCTACTTGATGGCAATGGGTTTGGTAGGTCTGTATGAAAGGAGCCCTGGCAGTGCAGTGGTTAAGCGCTCGGCTGCTAACCGAAAGGTTGGAGATTCAAATCCATCAGCTGTCTGCTCCGCAGGAGAAAGATGTGGCAGTCTGCTCCCGTAAGGACTTACAGCCTTGGAAACCCTATGGGGCAGTTCTACTCCATCCTACAGGGTTGCTGTAGTCAGCACTGACTCAGTGGCAATGGGTTTGGTTTTGTTTTTTAGGTCTGTATGCGGATGCGGATGCCTTCTGTTATGGATTGAATTGTGTCCCCCCAAAAGATATGCTGAAGTCTTCACCCTTCTACCTTGTACCTGTGAATGTGACTCTGTTTGGAAATAGGGTCTTTGAAGATGTTATCAGTTAGGTCATACTGGAGTAGAGTGGGTCCTAATCCTATATGACTTGTGTCCTTATAAAAGGAGAAACAGACAGGCAGAGCTAGACAGGAAAAACCACCATGTGACAATGTAGGCAGATGTAACTACGAGCCAAGGAATGCCGAGGCCTGCCGGAGAGAGGCACGCACCAGACTCTCAGAGCCTCAGCAGGAGTCAACAGGCTTGATACTTGATTTGGACCTCTAGCCTCCATCCACATTGTGAGACAACAAATTTCTGCTGTTTAAAGCCACCCACGTTGTGGTAGTTTGTTATGGCAGCTCTAGGAAACTAACAGACTTTCTCCACCCTTTCTCTTTTCCTGTTTGCTGTAGAGGAGAATGAGGCCCTTGGAGATGGCAGAGCCACACCACGAAGGAGCCTTGGTTCCCACTGAGCTCATGGAGCAGAGCTCCCTCCCGCTGACCCAGCCTGGACTGTGACCTGAGAAATAAATATTATATATAATATACCTATTATATTAAGCCACTATAACTTGGAAGTTGTTTTAGCAGTAAGCTTGCTCTGACTAACAGTCTTAATTTTACAGATGAGGAAACCGAGGCTCAGAGAGTTGAAAGTGACTTGCCCAAAGTCACTAGGAGCCTGGACCAAACCCAGCAGGAGCTGTCTGAGTGTTGGCTAGACCTGGCTATTCCCCTCCAGTGTGCCAGGAGAAAGGCACAGGCAGACTGTTCTGAGCCCATCTTCCAGATTCAACTCCCTGGGGCTAAGCAATTGTAGTTGGTCCAGGCAAGGCTCCCTGAGGCTCAGGCAGAAGACTGTCCCTGCAGGAGTGGGCCCTCCATTTCCTCAACCCTGGGGAGAGAATGCAGCAAGGACAGAAGCTGGACTTTGGCTCTGGGGACAGTCTTCGTCCAAATGCCCAACAAGCCCTGAGCACTGTATACCCTTTACGGAAAAGGTTAACTCCAGAAAGCAAGAGACTCAACAATTCCCCAAACAGCCGAAGCCTGAAAGCGGGCCGCCCCCATCGGGGAGCACACACCATATGGAAACAGCGGGAGAGAACCAGAGACACCAAGACAGGAAAGCCTGCCCCGACAGGCCTGGTTTAGCAAATGGGATAATCCCAGGTCAGGCCTCACCCTCTCGTCTGCAGGAGTATCCCTGGATGTCCAAACTTCCAGACAGACAAATCTTTTGAGACTGAAATAGCTCCTTTGAATGCCTAGCTAACGTTTCTTCCTCAATAAACACACACACAGCAAGGGAGGTGATGGAAGAAAGGATGAGAAAAGGACTAAACGACCAGGGTTAGAAATGTGATTGCCAAATTGCAAAAGGCTGTTTTAAACAAGAGATTAAAGGGATGGAAATGAAAACAAAACAAAACACCAGCAGCACAGCAGCTGCCTGCCTGAGCCCTTTAAACTTGTTAATGCTGCTTCCCAAGGCCACCAGGATGACGACAGTGACAATAGCAACGCACAGCCCACACCGCGACCACTCCCAGGAGTGCTAATTACTTCCCAGGATTAATTCTTCAGTTTACTAGACAGTTCCAGCAGCCGCGCCACCACAGCCACTGCCAGAAACAAGAGCTTTTGGATGGAAGAGACACCTACTGTTTTCCGTGATCCGGACTTTGGGCCAAAATCCACAAATCCTCTTGCACAAGAAGGCACCAGCCCTGCTGCTGTCTGCCGAGAGCACCAATTATGCGTTCTTTTTTGGCTTGTACTTTTTAAAAAAAAAAAACATGTTTTCAATTGTGAGGGGCTTGAGTAAGAATGCTGAACATACTGTGTATGAATGAGACTGGGAATCCAGGGAGAGTTGCTGCCTAAGACATCCAGAGTCACCCTGCATTGGCTGGACAGCTCCTGTCCTACTGTCCCTCTAAGACAAAGAGATACTCAGAGCTGATGCCAAGCTCTCAGGGCCCATCAAGCAGCCCTGGCTGAGCACGTAGCACTGTGCCATGGGCTGCGAGGAGTGGCTGAGATGAGCTTGGCCAAGCGCTGCCCCCAAAGACTCCACTGTCTAGCAGGGCTGGACCAATCCCCGAGGAGATCTTAGACCATAAGACAGTAGGTGGTGCATTTGCTGAGCATAAGTGTGAGCCCTTGAGTTTCATTGAGTTCTGGGTCCTGGTTCTCTCCTCTTGCCTTCCCCATAGCACCACACAGCACAGCGTTGACTAAGCATATACCTACCCATCCTTCCATTCATCTATCCATTCATCCCTTTACTCATGCACCCATCCATGCACTCATCCACTTGTCATTCCATCATGTATCAAATATTTATTGAGCATCTATCCAGGCATCCAGAAGATTACTGTCAAATGAAGAAGGGGAGAATGGTTCAGACTAGAAGTCTGCAGTGGAATCTGTGTAATTGCTGTTGTTGTTGTCGTTAGGTGCCATCGAGTTGGTTCCAACTCATAGCAACTCCATGTACAACAGAACAAAACAATACCCAGTCCTGCACCATCCTCACAATCGTTGTTGTGGTTGAGCCCATTGTTGCAGCCACTGTGTCAGTCCATCTCATTGAAGGTCTTCCTCTTTTTCCCTGACCCTCTACTTTACCAAGCATGATATCCTTCTCCAGGAACTAGTCCCTCCTGATAACATGTCCAAAGCATATGAGACGAAGTCTTACTATCCTTGCTTCCAAGGAGCATTCTGGCTGTACTTCTTCCAAGATAGACTTATTTGTTCTTCTGGTAGTCCATGCTATATTCAATATTCTTCACCAACACCATGGTTCAAAGGCATCAATTCTTTGGTCTTCTTTATTCATTGTCCAGCTTCTGCATGCATATGAGGCGATCAAAAACACCATGGCTTGCATCAGGTGCACCTTAGCCCTCAAGGTGACATCTTTGTTTTTTAATTCTTTAAAGATATCTTTTGCAGCGAGTTTGTTCAATGCAATATGTTGTTTGATTTCTTGACTGCTGTTTCCATGGGTGTTGACTGTGGATCCAAGTAAAATGAAATCCTTGACAACTTCAATATTTTCTCCATTTATCATGATGTTGCTTACTGGTCCAGTTATGAGAATTTTTGTTTTCTTTATGTTAACGTCCAATCCATACAGAAGGCTGTAGTCTTTGATCTTCATCTGTAAGTGCTTCAAGCCCTCTTCACTTTCATCAAGCAAGGTTGTCTCATCTGCATATTGCAGGTTGTTAATGAGCCTTCAATCCTGATGCCATGTTCTTCTTCATATAGCCCACCTGCTTGGATTATTTGTTCAGCATACAGATTGAAAAAGTATGGTGAAAGGATACAACCCTGACACACACCTTTCCTTAGTTTAAACCGTGCAGTATCCCCTTGTTCTGTTCGAATGACTGCCTCTTGGTCTAGCTACAGGTTTCACATGAGCACAATTAAGTGTTCTGGAATTCCCATTCTTTGCAATGCTATCCATAAGTTGTTATGATCCACACAGTAGAATGCCTTTGCACGGTCAATAAAACACAGGTAAACATCTTTTTGGTATTCTCTTCTTTCAGCCAGGATCCATCTGACATGAGCAGTGATATCCCTCGTTCCATGTTCTCTTCTGAATCCAGCCTGAATCTCTGATAGTTCCCTGTCGAAGTACTGCTACTACGGCTTCTGAATTATCTTCAGCAAAATTTTATTTGCGTGTGATATTAATAGTATTGTTTGATGATTTTCGCATTCCATTGGATCAGCTTTCTTTGGAATAGATGTGTATATGGATCTCTTCAAGTCAGTTGGCCAGGTAGCTGTCTTCCAAATTTCTTGGCATAAATGAGTGAGTGCTTCTAGCATTGCATCCATTTGCTGAAACATCTCAATTGGTATTCCATCAATTCCTGGAGACTTATTTTTCACCAGTGCCTTCAGTGCAGCTTGGATTTCTTCTTCCGGTACCATTGGTTCTTGATCATATGCTATTTCCTGAAATGGCTGAATGTCAACCAATTCTTTCAGGTACAGTGACTCTGGTAACAGAAACTTTCTTTCTCAAGTGGAGTCCACTAGACATGGTTTGGGTGCTGTGACTCACCACGGGGTGAGCATGGGACCCAGACCAGGAAAATTAGAGTGCTCTATCCCCTTGGCCATAATTACTGATTCAGGGTTCATGACCCAAACAGCTCTGAGTCCCTGAGATCCAACATATGAATTCAGACAACAAGGGTCTCTCTTCCTTTGGGATCATGAACAGTAAGGATGGTGTTAGCTGAAACTGCTCCTGGCCATTTTCCTGATCATGAGGAGGAGGCAGTCTGCAGGGAGGAGAATGAAGCCAGCCACAGAGAGAAGCAGAGATGAGAGACTGACAAGAATTCTGATGATAGTACATGAACTCCTGGATCTACGTATGGCTAAAGCTACTGTGGAACTTTTCAGTTATAAAAGCTAATGCATATTCTTTTTTCTTAAGTAAGTTTGAGTTGGGTTCCTGTCCATCGTGCAACCAAAAAAGTTCTAATATACTCTCAGATAGCTACTAAATTCTGGGCTGTTTAAGATGAGGATTGGGATATAAGGAAAATTCTTTGTGACTCTTTGGGAAAAAGGTTTCAGAGAGGAGAGGGAAAGAAAGATACTCAAGGTGAAAGAATAGTGTACTACAGCACTGTCTGATAGAACTTTCTGTAATGATAGAAATGTTCCATCACACTATCTAATATGGTAGCCAGTCACTATGAGTTGTAATTGATTCAATGGCAATGGATTTGTTTTTTTTTGGTTTAGCCACATGTGGCTACTGAGCCATTGAAAATTGGCTAGTACAACTGAGGAACTGAAAATTTTAGTGCAGTCCAGCTTATTTATTTTTCTTTACGTTTAGTGATTTTTTTGTTCTGTTTAGAAAAACTTTTTTTTTTTAATAGTGGTAAATATATATGTAAAGAAACATTTGCCATTTCATCATTCTTCATATGTACAGTTCAGTGACATTAACTTTAGTTCATCATAATTTTTTTATCACTGATATTTCTGAAGTTTTCATTTTATTTAACCTTAATTAGTTTAAATAGCACACATCGCTGTATTGAGCAGTGCAGGTGTGGACAAAGGCTCCCTGGGGAGAAAGCGTGAGGAAGAGGAAACACTTCCAAGGGCCTGGGGGCAGATGTGAGAGAGATGGATTGGAGGATGGAGAACTGGAACTAGGGAGACCATCTGGGACGTTGATGCAATAGTCCAGGTGCGGACTGATGTGTGTGTCAGCCATGGCAGAGGAGACAAGGAGGAGCCTGAGATGAGAAGTTACGAAGGGGTAAGACACCAGTGCCAACTCTCAGCACTGGGGTGTGGTGCCACCATTCACTGAAATGGGGAATGCAGAAGAGGGTGCAGGTTTGCAAAGAACAGGGAAGATGTTGGTTTTGGATGCGTGGAATTTGAGGTGTGGGAGGTTATCAGGATGAAGTTCATTTAGCAGGAAAGTGGAAGCTGGAAACACATGATTTTGAAATCATGAGGGTTTAGCGGACAAGTGGTCAGACTGCAGAAAAAGGAAAGTATAGCAAGGTCAGAAGTAGGAAGAACACTACTATTAAGAGGCTGGAAAAAGGGAAAATGAGAAACAGATGTATGAAGTAGTCACAAGGAGGCAGAACAAAGAGTACCGCATCAACAAAGTTGTCTAGGATTATTAGTGAAACTCTTTGACATTTTTCTGACATACAGATGTATTTTTGAGATAATTGAAATTTATTCCTTTAAATGTCCAATCTTAAACAAGATCAAAACATTTTAGACATTTAAAGCCAAAATATTTTGAAATATGCTACGTACTTCCCAATATGACAAATAGAGTTTAATACAATAGAGGTCATTTAAAAAAAAAAAAGCCAAACCCATTGCTGTCGAGTTGATACTGACTCAGTCATCCTGTAGGACAGAGAAGAACTGCCCCATAGGGTTTTCAAGACTGTAATCTTCACAGAAGCAGACTGCCACATCTTCCTCCTGTGGGGGGTTCGAACTGCTGATCTTCTGGTTAGCAGCTGAGTGCTTCACTACTGCATCACCAGGGTTCCTCAGTATAGGTCATAGGGCTGTTCAGCAACATTGTCCTCAGGATCCAAGGAGGCCTGTAGGATGCAGCATCCCTGCAGTAATTGGCCCCAGGCTGCTGTGCCATCTAAGTTTGCATGCTGAATTTTAGAGGTTTGCAGTTGCTTCACCTCAGATTCCCATTTGTCATCAAACTGATTCCAACTCATGGCGACCCTGTGTGTATCAGAGTAGAACTGAGCTCCATGGGGTTTTCAATGGCTGATTTTCAGAAGTAGATGGCCAGGTCTTTCTTCTGAGGTGCCTCTGGTTAGCAACCTAGCATGTTAACCATCTGTACCACTCAGGGGCTCTCACCCCAGATTAGCCTCTAGCAAAAGGTTCTTTCTGCTGTTATCTTTTCCAACCCCTCTCCTCACCCTTCCTAGATCAGGAATTTGCTAAATTTGCTTTGAACTCAGAATCCAGGTAATGATCAATCTGACAGTCAATTTGTATTAAAAAAAAAAAAAAAAGAAAAAAGAAAGAAAGAAATTCTGTATTAAAGTCCATAGGACTGATGATAAAGAAAGAACAACAGTTTGGGTGCACGCTCTTGGTGATCATTATATGTACTGTCGGCCACTCAGAGGTACTTTCTGTTCTTTCCTCAATCTAGGCCCTGGATAGGAGAGGTTTATAGATAAGTGTGACTTGGTGGAGAAAGCGGAGGCCCTGACAGTCTTGCAACTGAGGATCTCTTATTCTGAAAGATATCAGTGGCATAACCGTCCTGTCTTCACAAAATGTAGAGGACAGACACTATACACTAGCATTAGTTAAGCTGCAGCCCAGACAACAGTGTGATATGTTCCACACAGTATCCCTCTGCACAAACAAGGCATTCCTCATGGTCATCCCACAAGGCCATAGGCACACTCCTCAGTGCCTGGAGTGCGTGTTTTAGTCATGATCCGCTTCCTGCAGGCCAGAGGGAGTCTGGGATCTAGGTAGCAAGGAGCTGAGAAAGGGTGACAGGGAACCTCCTTGTTGGGTGTCCAGGCCTAAAGCTTGCAGACATCCTGGTAAAAATAACACAGAACAAGACTGGAGCCAAGCAGATATAATGGAGAACTAGGAATTCCAGTTTTGAAGCGAAACCATCTGGCCTCCGTGCAAGCAAAGTTGACTTCACACATCTGTGTTTCTCTAAGTGTGGTGTGTGGACCAGCAGCTTTGGCATCCCTGGGGAGCTTGTTAGAAATGCAGGATCTCAGGCCCCACCCCAGCCCACTGAATCAGAATCTGTATTCTACAAATCCTCAGGTGACTCACGTGCACATTAAAGTTTGGGAAGTACTGCCTTCCGCAGACCATAATTCTGTCGACGTGGTCAAAGAGCTCCTGTACTGGGAGTCAGCATATATCTGGGGTCCAGTCCTAGTTCGACCACTTATTGGTGGTGTGATTTTGGACAAGTTCTTTCTCCTTTTCTGGCCTCTGTTTTCCCAGATACCAATTGCGGAGTTGCACCACCTGTCAGTATGTCATATTATGGTGGCTTGTGTATTGTTATGATGCTGGAAGCTCTGCCATAAATAACTCAAATACCAGCAGGGTCACCCATGGTGGAAAGTGTCAGCAGAGCTTCCAGGCTAAGACAGACTAGGAAGAAAGGCCTGGCAATCTACTTCCAAAAATTAGCCAATGAAAGCCCTATACAGCACAACAGAACACTGTCCTATATGGTGTTGGAAGATGAGCCAAACATGCCAGTGACTATGAAGATGGCATGGGATCGGTCAACATTTTGTTCTGTTGTACATTGTGTTGTCATAGGCTGAAGCTGACTTGACAGCAACTAACAACAGCAATTGTGGGGTTTGCCTCCATGGGCTCTATGATTCTACCACCTTCCAGGCCTCTGCATGATGTCTGTGGCTATACCCAGTGCTTGCACAACAACTTTCCCTCAAAGTCTTGAGCTTCCTTCTCCTCATGGATAGGTCAATATAGGATTCTGGAAATGTTTCCTGCTGTCACAAAGCTATTGCATGAATGCTGACAGCCCTGGGCACATTCCCAGACCTCGAGCAGCCCAAAATATCAAGCCAAGTATCAAATGAGCTTCATCAGAACTCAGCCCTTCCCTCTCTCGTTAGATGTGGAGCTGCTGGGCTATGCCCAGACCTGTGTCCCCAGCTTCTCCCTCAACGTGCAGCTTTTTGGAGGAAGCCAAGCTCCAAATGCCCAGAATCTCAGCAAAGAGTTGATAGGCCATCCCTTCCCCAAAACCACAAACAGGGCTCCTCCTTCCTTTACTCCTGTAGTTCTGTGCTCCAAATTCTGCCAACAGATGAAGCCTGGTATATTTCACAGTTAAAACAACTCTGCATTCCAAGTACTAATGCAGCTGACATAATACTGGGCATGAAGTGGTTAAACAGGATGCCCTCCTCTTGACCCTCTGGGGATGTGTGTGTGTGGCTAATTGTGTTACATAGAAAGTGTTGCAGAGCTCAAGTTTCTGTCCAGTGGGAAATCTATAGCTCAAACCCAGTCGAGAAGTTTCTCTTCCTTCCTAAAGCACTTTAGAGGCCCTTCCCTGATAGCGCAGTGGTTAGGAGCTACAGCTGCTAACCAAAAGGTTGGCAGTTCGAATCCATCAGTTGCTCCTTGGAAACCCTACAAGGCAGTTTTACTCTGACCTATAGGGTTGTAATCAACTCGATAGCAAGGTTTTTTTGGTTTTTTTTTTGGTCCCTTCACAGTAGCACAATGCAGAGTCCCCTTCCCCCACCCACAGAGAGCCCAGAGAGGAGCGAGGAGAGGTCAGGGCCGCAGGGCTGCCCATGGCGAGGCGTCAGGCGGCAGCACCTGCTGATCGAATGCGAGGGGCACAGACGGCACTGAGAGGGGACTCAGAACAAATGCAAAAGTGGAGACTGGAAGCCAGATGCAAGAAAGTGATATGGAGAGGTGGGCTGGTGGGGGTGAGGCCGGTGTCCACACACTGAGACTGCAGAGAACGGGAACACGCAGACAAAGGGGACACCAGATCGGTGCAAACAGTCCTTTCCATCAGACCTAGAGAAGGGTGGCTGTGTGGGGCGGTGGTGGCTGTTGTGTGTACACGTTTTGCCTTTTACCTTTTCATTATGTATGAAAAGAAACTAGAAGTTTGTCTTGGAATGTCATTGTCCTTCCTTTACAATGCATGCTGTGTATTCACTTGCACCAAGCGTAGGGTAAACTGTATACAGTTTCTTCCCATAGAATGGAGTCAGGCATTTTCAACAGGTCCTCTCCTTGTCCTCCTAAATCTGTTGCCTTTGAGTTGACTCCAACTCATGGTGACCTCACGTGTGTCAGAGTAGAGCTGTGCTCCACAGGGTTTTCAATGGCTGGTTTTTCAGAAGTAGATCACTAGGTCTTTCTTCCAAGGCACCTCTGGGTGGACTTGAACCTCCAACCTTCTGGAGCAGCGGAGTGCATTAACCTTTTGTATCACCCAGGGACTCCTGTCCTCATACAAGACCTTAACATAACAAACCATAACAGAGAGATATCAGGACTCAACATTCTAGTTCTGTTTTGCAAACGTAAAGGTCAGCAGCCCCCTTACAGAATGCTGCTTTCCAAACCATCTCTTCTTGAAGTGCGCGTGGTGTTACCTGTGAGTTTGAGGCAGTGACAGGTGCAACATTAAGCCATTCAAGGCACAATCAAATACAGCCCTGAGGCAAAGGTATATAGCTGACTCCTTTCAAGCCCTCCACAATGTGCCTGCACCAGTGGGGCTGCCTGTTGTGACAAGTGACCGGGTGTCACTCCCCATTACAGGCCAAGAGCCAATCCACCCTGACACCAGGCCGCTTTCCACAGAGCGTGCTCCACTTTCTGCAGCTAGAAGCCCCTGGGGTCTCAGGAGGGAGTCACCCCAATTATTATGCTGAGAGTTTCTTGAGCTATAATGTAAACTTCACCCCTCGGTTGTCAGGTTGAGGTGGCTGATGCCCGAGAGAGTCAACACAAGAAAATCTAGTTAAACCAGTGGTGTGACTGTGCTCGCCACCTCTGGGTTGATGGAAGGGCCTTGCTCTCAAGAGGGACACTCATGTCTCTGGAAGGACCTGCACTCTGATTCAAAAAAGGGATAGGCAGTCAGAGATGACCTCTGTTTTCCTCATCTTTGTTTTCAGAACCAGAAATCAATTCCTCAGTCAAGCCCCAAAACAAAAACCAAACCCATTGCCATCGAGTTGATTCCAACTCATAGTGACCCTATAGGATGGAGAAGAACTGCCCCACAGGGTTTCCAAGGAGCAGCTGGTGGATTCGAACTGCTGACCTTTTGTTTATCAGCTGAGCTCTTAACTGCTACACCACCAGGGCGCCCCTCAGCCAAGCAGTGCCTCTGAAATATGAGACGTTGAAATATAAGGGGTTCGGAAGGCAGGCTCAGGCCTTGGATTTTACATTAACCTTAACCCTCTCCCCTCTAGTGAAGGAGTCCCTGGGTGGTGCAAACGGTTAACACGCTTGCTGCTAACTGAAAGGCTGGAGGTTGGAGTCCACCCAGAGGTACCTTGGAAGAATGGCCTGGCGACCTACTTCTGAAAAATCAGCCATTGAAAACCCTACGGAGCATGGTTCTACTCTGACACACGTGGGGACGCCATGAGTCGGAATTAACTCAAAGGCAACTTTTTTTTCAATCTCTAGTGAGAGGTAGACCCCATTCCTAAGAACCTCATCACCAGCAATGTGAACGAGCTGGACACTTCAGAGGCAGCTAGACTGGGGTCTCCGAGCTCATGCATTTTAGGGAGAGGGTTGGGAGCACCTGTGCACAGAAGCCTAGCTCAGGATTTAAAGGATTACAATTCCGCAGATGCAGAGGCTGCTCTGTTCTTTTTCCTTCCAGGACAATCCTGTGACATGCTAGCTTTAGCCCCACTTCTCAGTGCCACCTCACCCACAGTGGAGAGAGGACAGGAAGACCAGAACAGGCCCCTCCTCCCAGCCTGCCTGGTCAGGCTGCATTTTTTTTTTTTTTTTTTTTAAATAGTGACTAATTTATGGAGATATACTTTTCATAAAGTAAATGCTCAGATCTCAAGTACAGCGTGACAAGTTTTGACAATGTATACACATGCGTAACCACCACCTCAATCAAGATATAGGCCATTTCCATCAGCCCAGAAAGTTCCTTCATGCCAGACTGCATTTTAGCAGCTTCTTTTAGAGCCAGTCGATATTGCTGCAGCATCAACAGGATTAAGCGACTTAAAAAGACTGTTGGGGTCCTAGGCTGTGAAGTCCAAGATGCCCTCAGCTCTGAGTCACCACAAAAGGCACTTCCCCTCCCCCTTTCCAATTCTGCAGTTGATCAGCCATCAGTAGTCTGGCAAGGGAAGTGTTGAACCACTGGAGCCCAAAAGAGATTTGTGGGACCTCAGCTTCATGCAACAATTCAAACCCATTCACTCTATAAACTTGTGTCTGACGCCCACTCTGTGCCAGGCATGGTGCTGAGAGGTGCTAAGGCAGGTATGGGGCAAAGGATGCAAGAAGCTCAGTGTAGCTGGGAAGGCAGAGGCTTAGTCCACTGAACTGGATAGAAGGAGGAATGATATCTAGGCTGGAACACAAGTTAGCAACTTATGACACTACCAAGGAATAAACCATTCTGACTAAGGCCAACAAGGAGGGCTTCCTGTAGGGAGGGGCATTCAAGCCAGGCCTCTAAAAGATGCACAGATTTTAACAGAAGGCAAGAAAGAGAAGAAAATTCCAGGCTGGGAGGACACTGTATGCCAACAAAGGCATTGAGACATAACAAGAACTATCATTCATTGAATGCCTGTTATGTAACGGGGAGCCCGGGTGCTGCTAATGGAAAAATTGGTGGTTTGAACCCACCCAGTAGCTGTGCAGCGGAAACACCTGGCTATCTGCTCCTGTAAAGATTACAACCTAGAAAACCCTATGGGGCAGTTCTACTCTGCACATGGGGTTGCTATGAGTCAAAAATTGACTCGACTGCACCTAACAACATTATACAACATGCATCAGGCTAAGTGCTTCACATACATGATTTTATTCAATAAAAATAAAATAATAATATGATCATGAGTACCCTACAAGGTAAGTCCTTTCAGGTTCAGTGTGGCTAAGTGACCTGTGCAGGTACACAAAGCCTTGTACCTGTAATCAACCCCAGGTCTGCGTGATTCCAAAGCCCACATTGTTCTGGTGTTCCCTGTGCTGTGGGTACGTAGGACGAAACACACTGCAGCTGAAGCATTGGACTGCCGCACAGAGGGTGAAGTAGGAGAGAGACTAACGGCCACCCGAATGGCATTCTGAAGACTGGGGACTTTCAACCATTGGTGCTTCCTCACTCGGTGCGAATTTAAATTAAAGCGGCAGGAGCAGTATTACACACACAATAAGAGTTGTCTAAACTCTACGTTATGCACATATATATTTTTTTTCCTTTTTAATACCATAGGAAAATCTCATTTATTTAGAATAATGGAGATTAATTAGTAAAATTATTTTTTTCTAAAAGCAGTTGTATTTATACAAAATAGCTCCAACTAGGTTCACAAAGGTTGAAAGAATAGTTGGCTTGTAATTAGCATTTCAACTGTCTGCAAAAGGATCTTGTATTGAGTGTGCTAGAACAAGGAATTTCTGGTCTCTTCATTACTGTAAATGGCCCCAATTCTTGTTTACACAGTTAATCAGCATTTCTATGAAGAGGAGGGGGTCCTCAAACTATGAAAAAGTCATCCCCCTTTGCTTTGCCCCACCCAGCCCAAACGCCCCACCCCACTCCACCCCACAGAGAGCTACCAGCGAAAGGGCTTCTCTGGGGAGCCCCAGGTCTACCTGGCCTTGACCTGCTGGGCCAGCCAGTGCTAAGGCCCCTGAGAGGTTATACAGAAGCCACTTCTGCTACCTGGAGCTCCCTGGGTTGCATCAGCTGCTTAACTCCTGGGAGAGGCTCCTTCATTCTCTGCCACCAAATGCCATGAATCCTGCTGGGCCAGAAGCTTCCAAGCTCCTCAGCACTCCAGCCCAGGCCGTCCTGGCCTCCACCCCAAAGGGAAAAGACAGCCAGGCCTAGAGGGGGAGGTCTCAGGCCCTGTAAGCAAGCCTTTATTTCCCTACTGCCTTGAAGAGAGCTCTCAGAAAGACAGACAGCCCTGGATTCAACAGTCCCCATTAAACCCACACCCCCAGGAATGGTCAACGGGCAGCCACACCAAAAGGTACGGCCTGCTTTTACACACACAGATATGCATGCACGCACTCGCACACACACGTGCACACACCACACTCTCCTACACACACCCTGCACACACACTCAGCTTCTCTGCTGCCTATGGACATCCGGAGCCCGCCGTACATGTACACCCCCCCTTTCTTCCCCAAATATCCCTAAACTGCTTTCTGCGCAGGGCAGGGCTGTGAGCTGCCTCTCAAATGGAGAAGCCACTGCTAGGCAGAAAATCTCTTGCACGCCCCAAAGACCAGGCCACGCAGCACCTCACACTCCTCACCTTGGGGTCTCTGGGTTGCAGAGACATGGAGGGGACTCTCGCCTGCGCCCCCTGAGTCCTGGCCCCCTGAGATCATCCCCAGGACTTCTCACTGCCGGCTGAACTCCTCCCCCTGCCCATGTGCACACACAGCTGCAGGCTGTCATTTTTTCTCAACAAAAGTTCATCTCTCGCCAGTTGGTAGTCTGGAGCCAGGCCAACGCTTCCCTTCCTCCCAGCCCTCCTAGCTCTGCAGCGGCCTGCAGCCCACCACTTCCTCTCCCCGACCCTCCTCACAGTGTGGAGGGCAAAGTAGGTGACACTGTGACACATGTCCTCCTGCCTGACACCCACATGCTGACCCACAACCACAGGCCCCTAGCGTCAATGAGCTTCCCACACACAGAACTCAGCCCCAGATTAAGTCAAAACAATCTTCTAATCTTGTCACTAGCAATGGTCCAGCCTTGAAAGAAGTGATCTGGCCTCAAAAGAAAGCGGAATTTAGATTCGAACATATGAGTGAGACCAAGACTGACACTGTTGGGCCCCAGGCGGGACCCCACAAACTCCCCTCCCAGCTCCTGCCCCGTCTCTGTCCTGCTGCAAGCCAAGCACATTGCAAACAAAAGTGGTTTTTCTCCTTACCAGTGAGCTGTTGCTGTCTATGTACTCCAGGAGGAGGCCATTACAGTGAGTTAATAGAGTTTTAAATTTGTTTTTAAATTTTATAATGCAATTCATCAAATTCAGTATCTGAGCACAGCATTCATGTTCAGACCAGGCAGCATATGTCGAACTGGCCCCAGCCTCTCCCACCCCCCATCCAATAACGAAATGTTAACTCTTTAGGGTAACTGCTAGGCATGGCTCCAAGTGGGGTGGAAAGACAGGGGTTGGGTGGGTTCTGGTCTGCAGCCGACATCTGTGGGCAAGGCTGGTCACTTACCTGAGATGCTCTGTGCACCCTCCCTGGAAAAGGGCCATCGAGGCTGCCATGAGGCTTGGTCACTTTGTGGAAGTCCCTCACTGAGGTGGCTGCGGGCCACCTAGGGGTCACCACCACCACCACGGTTCTTTCGGGAACATGTCTATTCCAGACCCAGGCGTGAACGAGAATGAGAAAATACCCAGGGCAGAGATGTGGAAAGTGGTGCAGTCTGTTGATCAGGGACAGATGTGAGCACATTTCTGCTGTTCTTCACCCAGGAGGAGTTCCTTGGAGGACGTGTTCGGCTGAACTTGGGATCATTATTGTAACTTGGGATCAGTTGCTGCTGAATTGGAAATAAGTGAGATTTACGGAACCACGGTTTTTGTGAAGAACGTCTTGGGTACCAGGACTTGCAGCAGATCTTCTGTATCACTAACTGCAGTCAATCGTGCCTTTTATTAAGCTTTAATAAGTGACTTCGGTTTCTAGAGAAAGTTCCTGAATAGATGTTGCTGCAATGAAATCTTGTTGGCCAGAGCAGACTGCAATAAAACAGCTCCCTCCTGGTGGCCCTGACAGCTCACTAAGGCCACAAAGTCCCCAAGAGGGAGGGAAGGGTCCCCTAGCCCAGCCTGATGGGGGTGCATAGCTAATCATCAGAGCACAGTTACCAGCTCTTCCCCCTTGTGTGAGGGTGCCACTGACCCTCAGCACTGAGACAGGCCTGATTTGGGCCTTGGTCTGTGTTACAGATTGAATTGTGTCCCCCCCAAAATATGTGTTTGAATCCTAACCCATATACATGTGGATGTAATCTCATTTGGGAATAGGGTTTTCTTTGTTATGTTAATAAGGCCATATGGGTGTAGGGTGTGTCTTAAACCTAAGAGGCTTTTTAGATATAAAAAGAGCAGAAGAGACACAGAGAGAAGCAAGCGCGAATGGGGGAAAGATAGATGCCACGTGGAGTTCTCCAAGGGACTGAAAAACGCTGGGGCCAGAGAAGCTGAGACAAGGATCTTCCTCCAGAGCCGACAGAGAGAGAGCCTTCCCCTAGAGCCCGGTGCCCCAAATTCGAACTTTTAGCCTCCTGAACCATGAGAAAATAAATTTCTGTTCTTTAAAACCACCCAGTTGTGCAGTTGTGACATTTCTGTTATAGCAGCACTAGAAAACTAAGGCTGCTTCTGAAACACCCACGAGAGCCCGGCGAGCCTGCTTACAGCGAGCGGACCCCGCAGAACCCCACCTCCTGGGCAGGGGCTGCACTTGGGCCCCCGCTGGCTTGGCACAGGTCAGGGAGTGGCCACCAGGTGGCAATGACTTCCAGTCACTACTGATTCGTGGCCTTATCTATGCTGGTGACAAGGTCAGGAGGGAGGCTTCCCAGCCAGGCTTCTACTGAGCCCCAGAAACACCCTGTTCCTCCTCTACCTTGTGAGCATCCAGTGCCAACCTGAGCTTTGCACTTCTTAAAACAAAAGGGCTGCAAATAGAAAATCAGCCCTTCTATGAAGCCACACATTCAACTAAACACCCTGTACTACTACTCCCACTCTGGGGTGACTTTTGCCCAAGGTGGCAGTCTCGTGCCCTGCCAGACGGAACACTGTGCTATAATTCTACATGGCTTCAGACTTCCTGCTTCTAGGTTTATGCAAATAGAAAAGCTGAGGTGGGATGGGCAAGACCCTCTGTGGCCTCAGCTCTCCTGAGCAGATTCAGAAACAGCTGCTGAGAAGGGGGCACAGGTGGGCTCCAGGAGCTGGGGTGGAGCCGGACTTGGCAGCTGGGCCAGAGCAGAGAGAGGGCTAAGACGGAGGGAAGAGTATCCTGAGGTGATGGGAGTCTTTTTGCATTCAAGGGCTTGCCGGCTTCCAACTTGTTACTTACCGCATTGAAAAATATTCCACACGATTGAAGAACTATTTTCCAAAACAAAATGCTGGTATTCATCAGGAGGCGCGGGTTGTGCAGTGTGAACAATTCACTTTCGTTAAGTACCATATGGCCGCTGGTAGGAAAACGCTAACATGTTTCAATAGTACAGCTGGGGTAGGGCTCCTTTATTCACCGTGCAGATGGCTCTAATTGACATCTCTCCTAAAACAGGTCTCTAGCATTTCTGCAGGATCATTAGAGTAATTAGTTATTAAATACCATTACCACTTTTAGAGAGGGGGTCTGATCCTTGGCAACATTCCACTGCAATGGGACTGACAGGTCCCAGCAGAGGACACACAGTGAAGGGCCAAGGGAAGGGCGTGCTGTCTCCTTCTCTTCAACGGTCAGGCCAGAAACGGACTAAGACTTTACTAGCTCCAGAACAGCCCCCTGGAGAGACCTCTGACAACCAAAGAGCTCTGGACCAGGGTTCCACATCTGGTCCTGCCTCTCCTTTAGCTGTGTGACTTTATGCAAGTCCCTTAATTGCTCAGTTTGTTCATCCATTAAATGGGGGTTATGTGTTTGGTTACATAGATATATAAGTTTGTATAAATTTATACCAAACCAAAACCACACCCATTGCCATCAAGTTGATTCCGTCTCATAGCGACCCTATAGGACAGAATAGAACTGCCTCATAGGGTTTCCAAGGAGTGGCTGATGGATTCGAACTGCTGACCTTTTGGTTAATAGCTGAGTTCTTAACCACTGTGCCACCAGGGCTCCATAAATATGTATAGGAAGGCGTATATGAATAACTGGAGGCATATGTACATAAACGTATATTTTAAAGTATAAAATAAAGCACTTGGGGTGCACAGTTATGGATACTTCCTAGACACAACCAAACACTCATGGGATTGGTCTACTGGGTCTGAGGGCTTAGATCCATTGTCTCATGGGGCAGCTCAGTCAATTGGAATAGTATAGTCCATAAAGATAATATTCTACATCCTAGTTTGGTGAATAGTGTCTGGGGTCTTAAAGCTTGCAAATGGCCATCTAAGATACAACAATTGGTCTCTACTCGTTCAGAGCTAAAGAGAAAGAAGAAAACCAAAGACTCAAAGAAGAAACTAGTCTACAGAACCAATAGTCAACACAAAAAACAACATCACCTACCTTGAGGCCAGAACTAGATGGTGCCTGGCTACCACTGCCGACTGTTCTGACCAGGGACTCAATAGATGGTCCCAGATAGAACGGGAGAAAAATGTAGAACAAAATTCAAATTCCACTCCCCCACCCCCAAAAAGGCCAAACTTACTGGACCAGTAGAGACTAGATGAACCCCTGAGACTATTGCCCTAAGATACTCTTTAAACTTGGAGCTCAAACCACTCCCAGAGGTCATCTTTCAGCCAAATGACAGCTTGGCCCCCAGATAGAAAGGGAGAAAAATGTAGAACAAAATTCAAATTCCACTCCCCCACCCCCCAAAAAGGCCAAACTTAGTGGACCAGTAGAGACTAGATGAACCCCTGAGACTATTGCCCTAAGATACTCTTTAAACTTGGAGCTCAAACCACTCCCAGACGTCATCTTTCAGCCAAATGACAGATTGGCCCATACAATAAATAATATCCCCCATGAGTACTGTGCACATCAAAATAATCATCTAGATGAAACCGAATGGTCAACATTTACCCTAGACCATGAGAAGGCAATGGGGTCAGGGACGCTAGATTAATGGACACGGAAGAACCAAAATGGAAATAATGAGAAAGCTGATACATTGTGAAGAATGTAACCAATGTCACTGAAAAATATGTATAGAAATTGTTAAATGAGAATGTAATTTCCTGTGTAAACTTTTACCAAAAACACAATAAAATATATATATATATATTTTTAAAAAGGTGGGGTTATAACAACTGTCATATCTGCTCTGCAGGGCTGAGGTTATAGAGTGAAGAGCAAATGGAAAGAGCTGGAAAGACTGAAGTGCTGTGGTTGAATTGACTTGATGCCTATGTTTGAGGCCCAGTTTGACCTATGCTCTTCCACTTTGGTGAGTGACAAGCCATGGTGTCCCAGGATTTGGCCACACCTGAGACATGGTCCCTGATACAGTGTTCTGCTCCCATGGACAAGTGAACGTTTGCCATATTGTGACCAGAGCCCAGTCTGAAAATGCTGGCCATCCAGGTTGCCTTGGGAGGCCGTCGTGACTGATAGGCCAGGACAGGTCACAGGGGTGGGAGGCTCAGCCCATCCACCGTATTTGCAGGAAAGAAAGGAAGGCCAGGGATATGTGCACTCCTAGGATTTCTTTAAAAAAGTAAATACATGTATCCAAAGGGTAATATGGATTTAGGAAATAGCCTTCACTTTGAGCTCATTCCCCATGAACCTCCAGAGCCAGGCACATAGGTGGAGACTGGTCCCAGCTAGACACCTAGTTTCTAGACTCTCATCCTATTCCCCAAATGGGCCCTTGAAAGCGATTGAGACATGCCAGAAAACTGCTCCAATGCTTCCCCTCACTCTCACCTATGCTCATCATTCCCAATCAGCCAGTCTACCCGAGCCTATGCTTAGGGAGGAGGCGTGGAGGGGTGAGGGGAGGGCAGGAGGAGAACGAGAAGGACCGTGACCACTGTTCTTGTGAAGTTGAAGTGCAACAAAGGGCTTAGCAAACCCTAATGGCGGTGTGCATGGTGACGGTTTGAACCCAACATCCATACGAACTTTTACAAAGGAGCTCTCCAGCCAGTCCAGATCCGGCTTGGGAGTCACCTTTCATTAATCCTAAGAGACAGGTTCCTGGTAACAGGGGGCAGCTAAGAGTGGGCAGGGGCCCACAGGGATCACATATGCAACACAAGCTCCAAGGGGCCTCCCTACCCCAGCCCACCTGCAGACTGGGCTCCCCATCTATCTTGGCCTCATACATCCACATACATGCACCACTGACAGGTGGCTGCAGAGATAGCATTGAGAATCCCACCGTGTTTGCAGGAAAGAAAGGAAGGCCAGGGATGTGTGCACTCCTAGGATTTCTTTAAAAAAGTAAATACATGTATCCAAAGGGTAATATGGATTTAGAAAATAGCCTTCACTTTGAGCTCATTTCCCACTGATCCATGGTTAATAGCATGACATTATTAGTTTAATTTCACAGTCTAATCAGTTTCCTGCTTTATTGATCAAAGCACTTGGAGCAACTGCAATTTTGTGAGGTTGAAACATAAAACTCAGGGCTAAGGGAATAAAACCAGACGACTCTCTGGGTCCTGAGGCTGTGCCAGGGACAGCTTGCCTAACATGGCCCATGTGACCATGGGCAAACTGTCCAGTCACATCCTTTTCCTCCCATTGGTGAGCCAGTGGAGGGTGCAGCATGTCCACACCCCATAGGGTCTACTACCCAGCATCAGAAATGGAGACCAGTCTCAGAAAGAAACCCTTCACCCAACGACCAAAATCCAAAACCAAACCCGTTGCCATCGAGTTGATTCTGACTCATGGCGACCCCATGTGTTACAGAGTAGAACTACTGCATAGGGTTTTCTTGGCTGTAATCTTTATGGAAGCAGATCGCCTAGCCTTTCTTCTGCGGCACCGCTGGGTGGGTTCATACCAACCATTAGGTTAATCATTGAGTGCAAACTGTCTGTGTTACCCAGGGACCTCCCACCCAATGACACCCAACCCCAAATCCACCTTGAATGCCACTCTGAGCCCCAATCCACTGAGGCCTCATTATTAAACCCCGTCCGTCAGCAAGGTCCCATCTGTGCGATGGGATTTTTTTTTGTCACTTTTTCAAATCAGAATAGAAACAATTTTAGTCTATAATTATCATTTCTTTTCTCAACAGACAAATGTTTCCTTTTAAATTGTAGGGCGGAAAAAGCAAAGAACAACATTTTAAACCAAAAAGAAAGACTAAAATTAATTTCCTCTTTACAGAAGAATAAAATACAACAGCTCTGAGAAGCCAGGTTTTTCTTTTCCCAAAAGAGCAACAAATGCACCAGTGTATCCATTGCCACCATGAATGCCCATTTTTAAGGAGTAAGTCCTTGAGGGATGGTAGTGATGGGGTTTGCAGACCATTCTCTGGAGTCTGGGATGGGCAGCAGTCAAGGGGTGCTTCACCCCAATCTCTTGGTAGAGCCGGGGCTGCTCCTGATGTTGGAGCTCACCTGGGATAAAGGACCCGAAGCCCTCCGTGCAGGAAGATGGCTCAGGATGTAGGTTCCAGGAGTCAGGGGAAAGGCTTGGCATCCATCAGTAGTTCCTATGGAGCCTTGGGCTCCCAGCTCACCACCTGGGCCCTCAGTTTCCTCATCTTTCAAATGGGAGCACTACTGGAGTCCCCGGGTAGTGCAAATGGTTAATGTGCTTGGCTGCTAACCAAAAGGTTGGAGGTTCAGGTCCATCTAAAGGTGCCTTGGAAGAAAGGCCTGGCAATCTACTTCAAAAACCAGCCATCAAAAACCCAATGGAGCATAATTCTACTCTGCCACATATGAGTTGGAGTCTGTTGTGGTTGCTGTGTGCCTTCGAGTTGATTCTAACTTACAGTGACCCTATAGGACAGAGTATAACTGCCCCATAGGGTTTCCTAGGCTGAAATCTTTATGGGAGCAGATCTCCAGGTCTTCTCTCCCACAGAGCAGTTAGTGGGTTCAAATTGCCAACCTTTTGGTTAGTAGTTGAGTGCTTAACCACTGCATCACCAGGGAGTCTACTTGACAGCAACTGGTTTGCTGGTACTTATCTAATAAGGTTGTAGTGAGGATTCTGAGGCTAAGGGCTTTGTAACTGTAAAGCACTGAAGAAATCCTACTGTTTTCACCACACAGTCAAGGCTATCCAGAATCACCACTAAAGACGCCCGCTCCATGCTCGAAGGCCCAACAGCCCCTGAAATCCTGCTCTGATGCTGTCTACCTGGTAACCTCTCCACCTACCCTCTCAGCTTGCCCGCTCTATTAGCACGTCGTAGGAGAACTACAGACAGGCACACATATACTGAGCGCACGTGAGTGCCAGGCACATTACCCCGGAGTTCCAGTGCCTGGCCAGACAGACACAGTCCCTGCCCTCAGGCACATACCACGGTGTGGTGGGCTGAGTGCTGTGGCCCCAGGGGGTGAGCTGGGGAGGACTTCAGAGGGAAGGGCCAGCACATGCCAAGCTGGGGAGTGAGGAAAGGCAGGTTGCACTTAAGGACCCAGAACAGTTGAGTATGGCTGGAGCAGGTGATGAAGCTGGAAAGGTAGGAAGGGCATGTTATCTACATGTGAAGAGTGCGAAAGGTCACATGATCCATGTTGGTAGAGCTTGGTTTCAGAACATACCAAGAAATGGCGAAGCTGCCACCTCTCCTGGCCGAGGCTCCTGTCCCCACTCCCACCCTCCAGTCTCCTCAATAGGGAAGGGGGTCGCTGCTAATCCGACTGTTGTCCTTCAGCACAAAACTCCACAGGGGCACCCCATCACCCAGTGCTGGGCTCCCTGTCACCCAGTGCCACGCTCCCCGTCACCCAGTGCTAGGCTCCCTGTCACCCAGTGCCACGCTCCCCATCACCCAGTGCTGTGCTCCCTGTCACCCAATGCTGGGCTGGTAAATGTTTAACAGCCGGCTGGTGGGTGACAAAAGCAAATAAACAAAAAACTACCAGACCTTGATTTGCAGGGATTGCTAGTCTTTGCAGCATAAACTCTCTCACTGTGGCCATTTCAAGCTTCCAACGTGACAGTACCTAGTGGGTAGCTGGGAAGAGATGTCGACAGCCACCTCTTGGGAGCCAGCGTGAGGCAGTCCCAGCACACACACTCACAGGACTTGTGAAGGGATGTGGAGAGTTTGGGCCACATGGCAGACACTGCTCTATGACCAGGAAGAACCCACTGTTACTGTGGGCAGTGAGCAAAGCAGGCAACAGTCCCACACTCCTCTGTCTCTCTCTGCTTGAACCCTCAGGGACTTTTCACCACCACGGCCTTTCACCCCGGCATTCAAGGCTTTTCAAACCTGGTGCCACCCTGAGTTCTCTCTACTCTCTTCTCTCGCTCTCCCTACAGAGTCCTCTGTCCCAGACTCGTGGGTCTCCTTCCTAGCCGTACCTCCGGCTTTCCCCTCCCAGGCTGCTGCTTGGCTGACCCCTTGCCTCCAATACTTCCCCTTCTGCATTCCCCGATCAAACCTTGCCTCTCCTTCAGGCTGAGCTCAGGCACCACCTCCTCCAGAAGCTTCCTCGGAACGCCCACAAGTCCCTGTGTCTGCTGCAAGGAATTCCGTGGGTACATGCCCCTGGGTGACTGCACACTTGGCACGGCTCTGTACACCCTCCTGGTAGAATAGAGGCTTCAGAGCCTTCTGTTCAATGAATTAACACTCTTCCTAGTAGACTTCCAACTCAAGATTCTTCCTGACCTGACGTCACCTACTTACCTGTGCAAAGTCCTTCTCGGGGAAGCAGAGGAGAGCAATCATTAGCATCCAACATCAATGCTTAAAAGGACGAAGTGACTGTGGATCTGAGATCTCAGGGATGTCACTTGTCATGGCCAGAGAGGGCACAGGTGGCACCAGGCAAGGCCAGAAAGGTGTCTGGGTTACACCAGGCGCTAGTTCAGTGGCTGGCCCGAGGCTGCACTAAGCCTTTTGTGGCAGACCAGACAGGGCCTGTGGCAGAGATACAAGATCTCTATAATGAGTCCAAACAGGTGGAAAAAGGCAACTGAGTGTCCCGCACACCTGATAGCTTTCTAAAAATAGCCGGTGGGCCCTGGCTCTGCAGGCTCCCTCCTGGGTAGGGGATCATGGCTATTGGATCATACGTCTCAGAGGAGCAAAGCAAGCACAACAGGCTCTGTATCTAACCCTCCATGGACAAGGCTGAAGCAGAGCCTCGGCAAGACACGTAAGCTACAGACCTGGGTGGGAAGCCTGGCCCCACATCACCTCCTGCTGAGCCCTGTCCTGGCCTGGCCTGAAGACTCTGTTCCTTGTCTGCTGGTCCTATGGGAAAGGGGGGAGACAGGGCATGAACAGATGACAGTGGGCTCCTGGGCACCATTTCTTCTTGGCCAGGGGAACTGGGACACAGATATCCTCCTCGAACCAAGGCACCGACAGCATCGCACAGAAATGTCATGATGTGAAGCCACATGGTAGAGGAGGAAGTAAGAAAAGAAAGGAATTCTCCAGGCCAAGCCCCAGAAGTCTCCTCTGCCTCCTGGCCCCGCAGGCTCAGGGACAAGCAGCGGGCAGCGGAACAAAGGGAGGGTTCTTCTCCGATCCTCCGCTCCCTGCTCTGGTTTTCTCCTCCCTCCTACATGTCTAGACGGGAAGACTGAGTTCCCAGCACCCGGAAGTCATGAGCCTGGCCTCCCTTCCCCAGCATAAGCATGATGGCCGCACCTGGGGGCCCAGCTGGCTCAGGGAAACCTTTTAAAAACAAGTCACACTCATTACCAGTAACAGTGTGCATTCTTACAGGCAAGAATGTCAGCAAATTCTGGCGATCACTAAGTCATCCAGCTGAGAACCAAACTCTGAGAGAGTTTGGAAAAAAAAAAGAAAGACGACAGGGAGCAAAATTATTTTCAAATAAAACCCCAGTAAATCTAAATTTCCTCCCTCCCCACTTGGAAAAGGCCTTCCCATTCCTGTGCTGAGAGGTAAGGAGATGGGGAAACTTTTGTTTTCCTTCGATGTTTTTCACACCAAATGTGCTACTGTTACTGTGAAGTCCTTCGGCAACTTTGGTTCTTATACTCATTTTCTTATTGGAGGCTTGGGAGGGACACACAGCATGGCTTGTTCTGAGAGATCTGGCAAGGCCAGCCAAGAGACGAGCAGACAGAACCAGAGAGCTGCCCCTCCACCAGCCCCTTGCCCCCACCCCGAGGCGAAGACCACAGGCATGCGGCCGGCCGGCACTTTTCTTTTCACTTGTGCTGGGCCAAGATCATGTTGCTGAAACGTGATGCCCGGTGCACTGGCCTGCCAGCAGTGCGGCCACCCTGGCATGAGAGCACACGTGAGTCACCCACCCAGTAGCTGCCAACATCTATCACCGTGACTCGGCAGCCGCGGGCCGGCTTCTCCCCATGGCACCTCCTTGGAGTCCAGGCTGGTGCAGCATCCCCCCCGCCCTCAGCTCTGCTGAGCCCTGTCCTCTGGCCTGAGCCACTGCAGTATGTCCTGGCCGGCTGGCCGCCTCTGGGTTTGGTGTAGTGGAAAGAGATGCAGGTGAGGAGCTGGGCCCTCGGGTTTGGTCGGGCTCGGCCACTCCCTCGCACACCACTAAGCACGCCCTCTTACCTCTCTGCTATCGGCTTCCTTTTCTGATAAATGGGAATACCGGCATCTCCTCCACCTACCTCACTGAGTTGTCATGGTGAGAAGAAGAAATCCTAGACGGGGAAGGGCTTTGGAAGAGTTCAACGGGCTAATAAAGAAATCATTGCCGTTACAAAGCAAGGCTGAAGGTATCTAGGCAAGCTTTCCAAAGAGTCGGCAGGCACACAGCTTCCTTCGTGAATCTTCTCGTTAGAAGTACTTACTTCAAGGTCCCTGTTTCCTCTTTGGTAAAAGAAACTGTAGACGCGTGCCCAATTCAAGTGGTACAAACAGCAAATAATCACTTGGAAGAGAAGCTTGTTGAAACGAGTCTTTGCTCTGGACAAGGTTGCCTGGCAGGCTTTTTGGCCTATAAATCACTGCTCTCTGCTCAGCTCATGGGCTCTTGCAAAGATGAACTCAGCTGGACACTGGTGTGTCCTAGCTCCCACTACTGTACCTGCACACAGTAGGGGTTGAGTCAGTGTTTGCTGAACGGAATAACTGCAGGGGCGGCTGAAAGTGTGTGGTGGGGAAGCTCTGCCAACTTAAAGTGGAGATTCACAACATAAAGGCAAGGCGAGGGAGCTGATTCAAATCAGGCCTGACTTCAGTCTGCAGCAGGAGCGGCCGTTCATTCCTGCCAACCTCAGCTGGAAGAGGCTTCAGGGGTGGGGGCGCAGGGAGGGAGTGGGAATTAACATGCTTACTGTATTATGTTGCAGTGGTGATAAGACGTAAATTTTAGGATTTTCTTAATGAGACTCCCCCATTCACTGGCTTTCCTTATCAGTGCTGGCAGGAACCAGTTTTAGCATGCACGTCCTTCGCCTTAGAACAGAGGAAGGATCGTAAGAGGGATTGGAAAACTCACTCTGGAAAATACTCGAGCGCCCCTCTTTGCTCTCCCCTGGAATGTGGGCCCTATGCTGTCCCTGACTGGCAGCTGGGCGGCGAGCTTTCCAAGCTTGGAGTTTCCTCAAACAAAACGCAAAGCAGGGCTTGTCGAGGAAGAAGTGAAGTTAGAGTGCCCGGCAGCTTAGAACACCTCTGCCCCCTTACCCATGTTCTGGCATCCGGCTCCCCTCCCTGTCGGCAGCCCGGACAGGCAGGCGCACAGGTTCTAACACAGCTCTGCAGAGTCAGGCCTGCCAATGGGGCCAGCTGCTCAGGGACTGCACTCAGGGCATCTACAACGTCAAGGCCACACAACAAGTCCTCATGTCCACACAGCACCTGTGGCCTCTGCAGAGGGTGTTTACTCCCTGCGTGGCGCAAACAGTTAAGTGCTTGACTAATAGCCGAAGGGTTGGAGGTTTGAACCCACCCAGAGGCACCTTCGAGGACAGGCCTGGCCGTCTGTTTCTGAAAGGTCACAGCCTTGGAAACCCTATGGAGCAGTTCTACTCTGAACATGTAGGGTCTCCACGAGTTGGAATCAAGTTGACGGCAACGAACAATAACCACCTCTGTGGGGGTGGGGAATGGGGAAAGCACCACGTGCCCACTTTACAGATGTGCAGCCTGGGCCCTAGATGTGGTAGGTGACTGTACACCATCCCGAGAGTGTTGACAGTGTAGTCAGGATGAAAATCTGGGGCTCCAAGCTCAGGGCTTGAGTTGGAGGAGACAACACCCCCCACCAGGGCTGGGCCTCAGGTTTCTCCTCCTGCCATCCTGGACCGTGAGTCCCTTTGGGCTACTGGCTTCCTCTGCGGGAGGAGAATCCGAAAGGCCTGCCCCACCTTCCTACCCACTTGAAAGACAATCTGGCCTTGCCAAAGGCATTTTTCTGACCAGATTTCAAAAAGGTAGAAGGTCTCCAATCTGTCCATGAATAAGGAATAGCCAACAACCAGAATGCGCCTTAGAAATGAGGATGGCATTGGCTAGCTTGCTTTGGACATCAGGAAAGATCAATTGCTAGAAAAGGACATCACGTCTGGTAACGCAGAGAGTCAGCTAAAACAAGGGCAACCTCCATGAGACGGATGGACACAATAGCAGCAACAATGGACTCCAGCCAATGGTTATGAAGACAGCACAGGACTGGGCAATGTTTCATTCTGTTATATACAGACTCCTGGTGAGAGTGCACTTTGTAAGGTGCTGGACATAGAAACAAAATGAAAACCCATTGCTGTCAAGTCGCTTCCGACTCTTGGCGACCCCATGTGTTGCAGAGTAGAACTGTTCCACAGGGCCCTCTTCGGCTGTAATCTTTAAGGAAGCAGATCACTAGGCCTTTCTTCCAAGGTGCTTCTGGGTGAGTTTAACCTACCAACCTTTCAGTTAGTAGCCAAGCACTTAACCATTTGCACCAGGCAGGGACACGCCAAGATGCTGGGCATACTTTATCTAATTTCATCCTCCCAACGTGGTTGTGGAGTCTCTGGGTGGTGTAAATGGTTAATGTGCTCGGCTGCTAACTGAAAGGTTGAAGGTTCGCATCTACCCAGAGGTGCCTCAGAAGAAAGGCCTGGTGATCTTCGTCTGAAAAATCAGTCACTGAAAACCATATGGAGCCCAGTTCTACTCTGACACACAGGGAGTCGCCATGAGTCAGAGTCGTCTTGACAGCGACAGATTTGGTAGTTAGTACAAAGCTCCGTTTACAATGGAGGACCTCACACTCATAGGAGAGAAGACACATTCTCAAGGCTACACAGCTCCTAAGTGGGACTCACATATAGATTTATCTGACGCCAAAGCCACTTCCTTAACTTCTACAACACCTATGGAGGAAGTGAGAGAGGGGGCTTCACAGAAAGTCCATGGGGATAAATTCACAGATGCCAGGGAGGAGAAAGGAGAGGAGCAGCCACTGGGCCGAGTAGGTCTGAGGTCCTCCCCACTGCCCAGCTGGCCCCAATGCCAGTAACTAGCCAGTTAATTTGACTCACGCTAACCCCATGTGTTTCAGAGTAGAGCTGCGCTCCACAGGGTTTTCAGTGGCTGTGATTTTTGGGAAGTAGACTGTCAGGCGTTCCTTCCGAGGTGCCTCTGAGTAGATTTGAATCACCAACCTTTTGGTTAGTAGCCAAGCACTTACCATTTGCACCACCCAGTACACGGGCCTAAAGGGCTGGCTGCACCTGCGGCTTCATTGTATCAAGGTGAAGCCCTTGACCCTGAAGCCTCCTGTGAAGTCAGAGTATCGGTCCTGCCAGCTGGTTTGTGACATGGTTGAGGGGGAAGAAACTGCCAGTACGTGACCCTTACCTCCAAGTGTGTGGTGTAGGAGCCCCTTCCCTTCCTCCTGTGGGCAGGGCCCAGCCAGGAGGGCTCGGGCTCAGAGCTGTCTCAAGGCCTCCTTCTCAAGTGCCGAAAGGAGAGTCCCCTGGGGAGTCTGCTGCATCAGCCACTCCCCCATTAACCCCTACACACATCCCCGCCCCAGGCTCCACACCCCAGATGCAGGCAGCTGGGAGAGACAGGAAGGGCCTAGCTACATTCCATAGTAAACTCTCCTAATTCTAAGCATCTGGGTTGTGTACGGAGCCTGCAGCAGGCAGAGAAAAATACCTACGAAGATGCAAACACTGGAGTGAGAGAGAGGAGTCTTTGTAAAATGTGGCAGTAATCAGAATTTGTATTCAGAGAAAAATGGCAATTGTTGAAACCCTATATGCAGCCTGAATGCTGGCCTATGTAATGTAACATTTCCAGTAGTAATATTTGGGAAGGGAATAGAGCTGAAAACGAACTGAACTTTATTCTAGGATCTCATTACAACGAGTATGGTTCCTTTTGCTAAAATACAGGAATATCTGTAATGAGGATTTGTGTTGTACTAAGAAGAAATGTATGAAAAAAGTTACTCAAAACCTGGGGAAACGTATACGCTAGAATACAAAAGTTTGTTTCCCCTGAAGTGTTGAGGTACATAAATAGTCCACTGAAAGAAATGACTCGTGTGGTCACTGGCATCTACCCTCTCAATGGGCTCTGGTGGCCCGTGGTCTCAGGACCCAGGGCAGTGGCCTGGCCTTGGACTCCAGCAAGGGGAGGGACGTCCAGTGGGTTTACTCCTTGGATTGCAGCACACGCAGACAGGGCGGGCTTTGTTCTCCCCATCCCCCAGCACACAGCTCCTAAGCCTTTGTCTTTGTTTCAAGTAGTCACTGAATTACTGAAGGCCAGGCTGAAAGGCCTCTTCAGGCCCCTCTCCCTCCAGCCCTCCCGTTGCACAGATTAGGAAACTGAGGTTGCAAGGGGTACAGACACTTGCTCTGGATCACACAAAACAGCTGAGGCCAAGTACAACAAAACTAACACCATGCAGCCCCACCCACCTACCCGTTCCATTTCCAAGGAGATATGGCCCTGCTGTTTGCCCTTGACTACTAACCAGAAGGCTGGTGGTTCGAACCCACCCAGCGGCACTGTGGAATAAAGGCCTGTCGATCTGCTTCTGTAAAGATTACAGCCAAGAATACCCTATGGGACAGTTCTACTCTGTAATAAATGGGGTCACTATGGGTTGAAGTTGATCAATGGGAACGAGTGTGGTGTGCACTTCACTCTACTCCACTCAATGCTTTACTCTCCCAATGAGATCAGATGCTCCCCCTCCCGTCTGTCCTGTGCTTCTAACCTGCTCTCCCTGCCACAAGGCAAGGCTGTGCCGGAGCCTGTGTCTCTCCGGTGAGCTATACTCACAGGGGGTGTGTGCTGACATCCCTCTGCTGATATCTGCCAGGTGAGGTGACCCCCCCAGTCCTGGGCCTATGCCACAGCCTGCTGGGAGGCTGGCCAGGGTGGGCGGCAGCTGTTCAGAGGCCAGTGCCCTGGTCAACAGGGAGTTATCAGACGCCACACAGATGGGGTGTGTTCTGGGGCTGAGATGGCAGGTGAGAGTGCCCAGGAAGGGGGCAGGGGTCCTGGGGGCCCTGGAAGGCTGAGGGGGAGCTGGAGCTGGCTGGAAAAGGTATCCTGGATGGAGGGCCGAGGGTGGACAGGTGCAGGCCTGACAGCAGGGGAGGAGCATGGTGCAGTATTCGTGTCCAGGGGGCCCATCCCTGCTTGGTGACTGCGGCTCCTGCTGGGGCCTCAGGACAGTCCTGGGCCTGGAAAGTGCATTCCGGGCATGGTCTCTGCAGAACTCCCGGAGACGAGCTCCTCCTTCACACGCTGCCCATCAGCAGTGGCCCTGGCAGGCTCCCAGGCGCAGGCTCTGTCCCCCAGCTTCAGTAGCACCCAGGGGGAGTTACTAATGAAAAGCCAGTGTGGCTCCCAGAGCTTCCAGGAGATCAAGCACCTGATGCCTGGTCAGGAAGCTTCAGTTCCACACATCACCCAGAGGCACTCTCTTGGAGATGGTCACCTGGTTCATGGCAAAGGGACAGGAGAAGGAAGAGAAACACCTATGGGGTGGGTCAGAGAGGGTCCAGGCCCCAGGACATGTACTGGGTGGGCAGCTCTGGCCTGGGCCCCATGGGGCGTGAGAGCTGAGCAGAGATAGTACCTAATTGGGGGCTATGCAGTGTGCCAGCCCCCAGTATAAGCCAGAGTGTGCCAGGGTGTAGAATATGGTACACCAGGAGGGACTTGCTGGGGTTTCGGCCAGGGGAGCCCACACCAGGGTAAGGGAGCCACGTGCGGCTTCCTGGAGATGACATCTGCCAGAGTCCTTGGCCAGATTTCTGGGGTTGGCATTCCAGGCCAAGGGAAGAGCAGAACCACAGGCACTGAGTCAGGAAAGCAGGGCGCACGCAGACAGGAGGCAAAGGCCTGAGAGGCCACAGGAGCATCTGCTGGAGGGAGGGCAGGGCCTCCAGATCCCAGGAGCCCTGTACTCACCCCTCCTGGAGGACTGCCTCTGCCTCTCACAAGTCCACTGGCGGGCTCAGTGCTTTTCTCTGTACTTCTCAACAGGAAAAATAAAAACAGACCACAGCAAAAACCACAGGACCATGAGAATTTTATGCAATTCTTAAAGGGTGAGGGTGATGTGAAGAAAAAAGTCACAGTCCGCCTCTCATGTCCTCCATTCTAGGACTTGAGGGCGTGGAGCTTCTGCCTAAAGTGGGACCTGCACTAGGATCAAACGCCCAAGGCTCCTGAGTGCTGTAGCTGTGCCAGGAAGTAAGCCCCAGGCTCACCGACCCTCTCGGCTTCCTAATAATGACAGTAATACTAATAACGTAATAGTAGTAATGGTAGTATTTACTGTAATTATAGTTCTACCATACCCTTTCTAATAATACTGATAATATAATAATAGTAGTATTTACTATAATTATAGTTCTACCATACCCTTTCTAATAATACTGTTGATAATAATAATATAATAGTAGTAGCATTCATTATAATGATAGTTCTACCATGCCCTTTCTAATAATAACGATGATAATAATATAATAATAGCAGTAGTATTTACTATAATTATAGTCCTACCATACCCATTCTAATATAACAATAATAATTTAATAGTAGTACTATGATAGTTCTACCACGCCCTTTCTAATAATAAGAATGATAATAATAGTAATATGATAACAGTAGTAGTATTTACTGTAGGTACAGTTCTACCACACCCTTTATTGAGCATTTTCCTTTGAACCACACATGAACTCATTTGATCCTCACAATAACCACTGGAGACAGGTATTCTTATCATCCCCATTCTATGGATGAGAAAACTGAGACACAGAGATGAAAAATGACTTGTCCACTTAGTATCAGATGGAATCAAGATTTGAATCTAGACAGCGTGAGAAACAAGAACATCCACTTCACTTTTCCACAGCATTAGCCTCCCAAAGCTCAAAGAATGGAGAGCCAGGGCGGATCTGAGGCAAGAAGATGTTGCACTAATGTGCTTTTCTGATGATGGAAACTGGGCCCAGGCAGGCTTCCACCTAGGGAGCTGGTGAGCAAACTCAGCCCTAGCAGTGGGGACCCTCGAGTAGCCATCCAGCCAGTGGGTGTGGACTCTTGTCACATGGACACACTCACAGATGTGAACTCACATGAGCAGAAAAGCAGAAAACAGAAGACAGAACTGTATCCACTCTCCAGTTCACCTCTGTGTCCGCGAGTGGAAAAGATAGGAAAAGGTTTTGGAAAGGCCAGCAATTCCAAATTTTATATTCATTAGGTTCTTTTTTATTTCTCTCAACCTGCTTATGTTTCTAAGCGTAAAGAAACAAAGGAGTCAGCAGTGGCAGGCTCTGGGGCTACAAGAGAGCAGAGAGAGCAGCTCAGGAAGGCACTGGGCTTGCAATAGAGAGTCTGACACTGGGCCCTAGAAGCACACCATTTTCTGCTCGCATCCTCCCTCGACTTTGTCGCCTCAGCACCATGAAGCAGCTGACAAAGGGGCCAGCGCTGCACTTTCTCTGTGACAGGCAGGCCTTTGCAGCCAGGCACCTGCCTTCCGGGCACGTCAGTCACAAGCTCACCCCGAGTCCACCCCACCTCTTCCCCCCTAGTGCCTGCTATCCACCGTCCTCACAGCAGTCAACGTGGACACCACATGGGAGGCCCGGTGCTCTGACCAGTGCTGACCAGATAGGAGTCTCCACACTCCTGCCCCATCTCACCAGGCTGCGAGGGCTTTACAGGCAGTGGTTATACGGCTAGATTCACTAATTCCTCCTTGGCCTCTCCGGTGCCCAGACTGGCACACACGAGGGTCCTGAGGACTGTCTGATTGGCCAACTGAGCAGGCCCTTGCTTATGAGCAGCTTGAATTCCAAAAAGTCTGTCAGGGAGTCAGCTGTTTGGAAGTTAGAATGCACTTTCCGGTACAGACAAAGGCACCCATGGTCATGGGATTTCCAGGCTAGACCATGGAGGTCAACTGACTCATAACTCAGCTCGCTGAGCTGGGGCCCAAGAGCCTACATCATGGACATTGTCCCCAGAGGGGCTGCAGTGTGGGGAAGAGGGAGAGGAGTGTCTACTTAGTCTCTTGGTGCTGGCAGTGGTGAGCTTGACGAGTTTAGTGCTTATGTGTGTGGGCGTGTGCGTGTGTGTCTGTGTGTGTGTGTGTGAATTAAGAGGAAGCTTGTTAAACTAAATGAATCCGGAAATTGTGACATTTCACCTTGGGAAGTGCAACTGCTTGGGTGGTATGACACGGTACAGTCTGACCAGCCACTGCCTCTGGGCAGTCCCTCCCAGACCTGGCCCAGCAGGGGCCCATGGCTTCAGAAGTGAGGATATTCCAGAATTGGAAGCCTGCCTTCACTTCTCTCCCCACTCCTTTAACTGCTCAGATGGCCAGGCTGGGCAGGGCAGGAGGGATCTGTATGTTACACTGATACACTGAAGCTTAGGTCCGGGAGCCTCAGAGAACCTTTTAAGCACTAAGGGGCTCAGGGGGCCCCGCTGTCCAGCTCAGCGTCTAATTAACACCCAGCTTGGGCAATCAGACCAGAACTCTTAGCTTTAGAATCCCAACTGACTCATTTATCTCTTTAATAAAGCAGGCTTGACTAGCCCATCCTCTGTGGGTGATAAATATCAATCAGCACGTCAGGCCAGGCTTCTTCTGTGTCCACGGGCTTGCTCACTCACGGAACCGCAGTGAGGAACGGCTCCTCTCTGCTGACACCGCTGGGGCAGGGAGACCTCAGTGTGAGTGCTGGAATGAGCGCTAAGACCTTCAGGGGCCACAGGGCGGCCTTGCATCTGACCAGCAGGCCGTGAAAAGACATTGTTCCCGACTAGGCAGAGTTACGGTTTCGCTGGGGAGCCATCTATGGACTTGCTTTAAGCCAAGACGCAACTGGGCACGATTTGGTGTTTAATTGAACTATTTGCCCTCGATGTGCTGTTTGCACACCAGCACAAGTTTGGTTTAGCTCCCCATTTACGGAACACCTACTAGGTGCCAGGTGTTGTACCGGGCACGGTAGATGTTGACAGTGATAGTATACTGTTGCTGACTGCAAGGGGAGGTGCTTGTAGTTTAGTATAATTGTATGAGTTATTATAGGAAAAACACAGGGAGTGGTGGGAGCAGAGAGGTGGCCCCAAGGAACACAGGTGTAGCTGGAGAAGGTTTCCCAGAGGAGGTGGTCCTTTAGCTGGGTCTCCACAGATGAGTAGAAGAGGGGAGGACGTTCAAGGTAGAGAAAACATACTCAGTAATAAAAACAGAGGCAGGAAACTGCTTATATAGTGTGTTCAGGAACTTGAGTGATTTGGAGTAAATGGAACAAAATGGGCAACGGTGGAGGTGGGGGGGATGAGGCTGGAGAGGGGGGCAGAGGCGAAGACATGGCCCCAAACACCAGGTCCCAGGGTCCCAGAGGATATGGCAGGAGGACAGTGATGGGCCATTCGGCAGTGGTCCTGGTGAGAACTGGTGAGGGCCCACCTAGGGCAGCGATGGTGAGGCTGGGGAAGAGGGACAATCTGGAGAAACATCCAGGAGGCAATTTGTTAAGACTTGGTGGCAGACTGGATATTGATTAATTCATTCATTCAATCACTGGTCACCAGGTGCCATCTGTGTGTTGAGCCAGCACTGGGGTTGAGGGAGAGAGAGGTGCCTTGGTTGAACTCGAGTTTTTAGGCTTGAAAGACTGGGAGGATGGTGGTGAAGTTCTACTGGGATTGGGAATATTGGAAGAGGAACAAGTTCAGGGAAGATATAAATCGAGGTAGGTGGAGGAAGTGAAGGGTGGGAAGGTTTTACACAGGTGAAGTGGACAGGAAAGAGCAAAAAGCAGTGAGGACAGACTGAATGGGGTCTATTCCAGGCAAAAATAAACTAGACTGTATTCTTAAGAGTCCAGGTGTTTGCGACATGAGAATGCCAGGATACTGTGTCCCAGACCCTGCCCCTCTTTCCAATAGTGCCTCAAAGACATACTAACAGACAGGTGGCTTCACACCTGCATGTCTGCATCCAGGCCCCGTGGTCAAGGAGCTTTGCCTTCGATTCTGCAGACAAAGGTGCCCGCCAGAAACTCTGCCATTAAGTGTTCTTGGACCCCTGCTGTCTGCCCTTGCCGACAAAGCCGAGTGGGCACTTGTCAAGATTGGCAAGAAGGAAGGAAGAAGCTGGCAGGGGCGTTTCAGGCAATTTCCAGGAAAAACCATCTGCCCAGCTTCCTGTGGGGCTGCCAGCTGTCGGCCCACCCGGGTCTCCGCTCCCTGCGACCACGTAAGGGCTCTCTGATTTGGGGCACTGTGGCTCTGCGGCCCCCTCCTGCTTGTCCTCCTTCTGCCCAGGTCTCTGAAGGAGCCTGGAGGGTTCCAAGAACTGAAAAAGTAGGAAGTCTGATGCACAGCTCCTCAGATGAAAAACAGGCAATTGCATTTCATGCTCCTCCAAGGTTCCCCAACCCCACGCCTTGGCAGCGTAATTACAGATGCTTCCCTCCTTACAAACCCTGCCTACACGCTGCATAAAGGAATACAATTTCTGGCTGTCCAAATTACAAGAGACCATAATGCACAAAAGCAATAAGCACAGGTTCTAACAGCAATCAGACACCACTTATGGTAAACAATGGTTTTTGTGATTTATTGCGTTTGAAGCAGGTTCAGCATTACTCCTTAGAAGAGTTGGTTATTCTTGTTTTCAAGCAGAGTTGCCGGCAGCCAGCTGACGTCAGACAAAATTGCTCAAGTGCAGCAGATTTTAAAAATAGGGCGAATGTGGTGTTAATAATAATGGAAAAATTTGCGTGGCTGTAAGGGGGTGTAAAGTCCAAAGACGGAGCCGTTTGGGGTTTGGAGGCTCCCCTGCCAGAATCATCCTTGCGAGGTGAATCCTTCCCCCAGCTCACCCTCACTTCCGAATGCCCAGCACTTCTGATCCCTCCCACAGTCCTCCTGTCCCCTGCAGTGATGTGGGAGGGAGGAGGAGACTAGTAACCAGAGTGGGCCAGGTGACAGTCTGGATTAACACATCAAGCTGTTCAATTTACCCATTCAGTCCTCAATTAGCTCTGGTAGTCAGACACGGGGAGAGTACAGACAAGTCCAAACAGCACACGTTAGCCAAAAGGTCTGCAGTGATCACCCAAAACAGAACCTGCCCAGTCCTGGCAGGACCTGTCCCTTCTCTCCTGGACCCTGTCCATCCCACAGGGAGGCACCGTGGACACTGCAGGACAGAAGTCTGGCAGCAGGGGCGGGCCTTAGAAAGCAAGGAGGAGTCCCAGATCAGAGCAGGAGTGTTCAAACTGGGTTTGGAGAAATCCTAGGATTCCATGTGCGTCTTTGGGGGCTTCCAAAGAGGGAGCACCCCTGATTCAACCAGGACGTTCTGCTTTTATTAACTGTCTTTAGTGGGTTTCTATAAGATTGTTCATTTAAAAAAAAAAAAAAAGGATTAGAGAATTAATCCCCAAGTAGAGTCCCTGGGTGGTGCAAACAGTTAACATGCTCAGCTGCTAACTGAAAGGTTGGTTGGAGGTTCGAGTCCACCCAGAGGCACCCTGGAAAAAAGGCCTGGTGATCTTCTGAAAAACCAGCCATTGAAAACCCTATGGAGCACAGTTCTGCTCTGACACACATGGGGTCACCGTGAGTCGGAATCGACTCGATGGCAACAGGTCCTGGTAAGAAGTCAGTGAGTTCTCTCTCTGAGACCTTCTTCCCTTCTCCTTGAGTTCCACATTTCACCATGACTTTAAAAGAACTCGCTCCAAGAGAGTAATATGGTGAGAACATTTGGGAAGAATTGTGCACTCAGGAGGACAGGCATCAGGGAGAGGGGTGTTCCCTCTTCTCTCATGGGGGCCAGCACACTTCTCCATCACAGTGAAGCCTGCCAAGGGTCACTGATGGGGGGCTGCACCAAGCCACCTTGGCCATAGCCCACGGCCTGTGGCCCATCTACCTCCAGGGACTCAGTTCTTAGGGAAATAGCATAGAGCAGATGACGTGTGTGAGGGATGCCTGTTCACATGAAGCAGGGCCCCCCTGCATGGACAGCGAACCCAAGGACACGCTGTCACCCGAGCAGCTGGTAGTTCAGCAATCTCTGGAGCTGGAGAGACACCACCATGCAGCTCCCCCCGCCCCGCCCCTGATTGAAAAGAGCACACACAGGGACCTGCCCCTTGCAGGGAGGTGACGGCCCTGCTCTGGAAGATGCTTCATTTCAGTGTGGGAGGTGAGGCTCCCTCTGTGCTTAGCTTAGAGCAAAGAACAGAAAAATCACTGAGCTATACAGATTATGATAAGGAAAATGGATTTGTTAGTCACTACCCAGTCCTTAGAGAGTAGCCATGATATCTTGTTTGAAGTAAATTCTCAGAACATCACTCACTCAGGTTTAAAAAAAAAAAAAGCTAATAATAGCTAACATTTATTGCAGACTTATATTCCAGGCACTATTCTAAACTATTTTGTAATTAACTTATTTAATCCTTACCACAACATCATATGGTAGGTGTTATTATCCCTTTCTGATAGACGAGGAAACTGTGGCACAGAGAAGCTGGGTGAACCAGTGCCAAGGTCACCCAGCTAGTGAGTGTAAAGAGTTCCAAAGTCAACAGGACTCACTGTGGTTTCTGCTACTTCCATGCACCCTCTTTTTCACAGAGAGACTTGACATATTTCTTTCCGTGTGGTCTCTTGTCGAGGCTTTGTTGGCTGGGATCAATAAATACATAGGAAGATAGGCGGGATGAGGATCTCTTAAAACAACAACAGCATCAATGCTCAACTGCTGGAGTCAGGAATCGCCAGCAGCTCTCAAGCCCTCCACAACTGTAGTTTACTCGCTGGGTCTCCCCCACTGCAGGCCCCCAGCCACACACCTCCCTCGGGAGAGATAAAGTCCACAGCCACAAACCAACACAGCACATCCGAAACTCTTAAGTCAGCAAACCTTTGTTGAGTGTTGATGTGCCAGCCACCAATATCACATCCTAAGAGAGCAAACAGGAATTTCAGGAAAAAAAATTTGTGTTTTGATAAAGACAAAAGTGATACCTGCTCAAAGACACTCTTAACACTAAGATAAGTTTTTATACAGATTCTCACATCTTCCAGAATCCCTGTCCTTACATATTTCTAATCCTCAGCCTTGAATCGTTTCTGTGCAGAGGAAGATGGGAGAAACAGCGCTGTCCAGGGACTGCATCTTCAACACATCACAATTCACGGGTAACCTCCTTCCTTCTCCCAGCTACCAAGGCACTTTTGGTCTGTTCTGTTCAATTTGTCACTTGATTATATACTGCATTATATTTTTTTCTAACTGTCTCAGATAGGTCTTGTTTCGTTAGCTAGGGAACTCCTTGAAGGCAGGGCGTGTATCATCCCTACTGCACCCCCTAACACACACATGCATGCATATTCACATGCACTCACACACATGCATACACTCCATGCATGCATGCACACACACATATACACATGCACACATGCATGCACACCTATATCACACACACGAATGCACACTATACTACAACACACACTCACACATTCATGCACATATATGCACACACACATACACGCAGAGCAGAATTTCAGGGTGGGTACCAGCATCCCCTGGGGAGCGTATTTTGTTGTTGTTGTTGTTAGGTGCCGTGGAGTTGGTTCTGACTCATAGCGACCCTACAGGACAGAGTAGAACTACCTCATAGGGTTTCCAAGGAGTGGCTGGTGGATTCGAACTGCCGACCTTTTGGTTAGCAGCCATAGCTTTTAAACACTATGCCACCTTTAGCAGGTATAAATCCTGGGCCACACCCCTAGAGATCTGGATTCAGTGGATCTGGATCAGTGGGGCTCAGGAACTCACACTTTCCTTACGTGCCCTAGGTGCACAGAATGTCAGCAGACCAACCCTTGGGGAAACCCTGCTCACTTGCCTCCCCAGGACAGGATCCATAGCAGATATTTTGCAAATGCTTTTTGGGGTCAGAAATCATCTTTGCCAAACTTTTAAACTGCCCTGAATTCTTTGCTAGAGTAGTCCTCCCCCAGGGCAGTGACCTGCCACTCCCCTGGCTCTCTGCCAGCCCCAGCTCAGCAGCCTGGCATTGGGGCAGAAGATGGCTTGAGAAGGCATCTCTCCCCAGCCTCACACCTGCCCAGCCTTGGGATCCAGCCACCGCACTTCCCCAACAGGCAGGATCCACCCTCCCCCCTGGAGCTCCAACCTCTCATCACTGTCACCTGTCACTTACTAAGCTCTGTTCCCTGGAACCAGATGCCACCCAGCTCACGCCACCTCCGAGAGGGTGCGATGGCCCTGCCTGCCTTCCAGATAAGCCAAGCATTATCAGCAGTAAGGCCAGGCTGGTGGTGAACAGAGGGCCCTATTGGCAGACCCTGAGTAAGGTGGGGCCTCCGCGTGTGCCGTCCCCTGTTTGGAAGACGGGCAGACCCACAGCAAAGCCTGCTGGAGCTCTGACTCACAGTGACAGCCCACTGTCACCTGTCAGCATGACTGGGGTGGCCCACACACAGGCCATATAATGCCCAGGGGGCTCCGGCTGGTGCAGAGCTAAGGAAGGGGCTCCCTACAAACTCTGTGGCAAACTCTGGGTACCAAACGTGGATGTGGGTCAACACCAACCCTTAGCAGCCGCAGTGGCTACTGGTCTTACTTCCCAGTAAGGACTCTTCCACCTTCTGGACATTTCTCGTTGATCCTCAGTTTGTCCCCTAACACAGCGACTGTGGAAATACGCCTTTCTGAAGGTGAGATTTAAATAAGCTCTCCTGTCAGTGAGCACATGGCTCAGCTCCACCTTCTTCCCATTTCTTCCTCTCCCTGATGCTGTTTTCTCCCGGGGGTGTGGGTGACTGTGCAGCCAGTGTGATTAGCTCAGCTGGGACTATAATCTCAGGAAGGAATGGAATGGAAATCATTTTTGGAATATATATCAAATAGTATTTCAGTTGAAGTTATTTAAAAGAAATTAATTGACTTGTACTCGCCACAATATACTGATAAGAGTTCATTGCCAGGTTCATCAGGAGTAATGAAAAAACAGTTAATAAAATTCAGCTATCAAAAGCTGTGTGAAGCAGTTCTCCAGAGAAATCCCACAGCCCCCAGGTCACTGGGGGCCAGGCATGCTGGCTTTTGGTCGCCAAGCCCAGGCTTTCCTGCATTTTTCTCTGGTGTGGGATTACTCCACTTTTAATACTGTAAGATTCTTAGGGCTGAGACTTTCCCAAGCTGCTTTGTATTTCTGTATAGCACCATGCACATATTAAATCACAACAGAAGGAAGGATGCTGGCTAGATAAGAACATTTTTGCATTCAGTAGTTCATTTCTTTTTCATATGAAAGGCCTTCTAAAAGGTATTTCTCCTCCCCCTTATTGGCAGTTAATAACCTTAAGGAGGAGAGAGTAGCAATATTTAATTAAAGGCATCTTCAGCTCCTCTCCCCTACTCTCCCCAAACCCATGGCTAAGAATAAGTTATGAAGTTAAAAAAAAAAAAAAAGCAAAAACGATGAGAGAAGGGTCCAATCTCTACACTGCAACCTAATGGAAGCCCCTAGACTTGGCAGGCAGCCATCACCCCACAGGCACACTTCCCAAGCCCACGTGGGCACAATTTGCCATTTTCATAAAAGATATGAGTCCTTGCAATGCAGAGGAAGACATTACCCCGTACCCCTACGGCTCCTATGGGGCCTGCACCAGCACAGTCCTCCCAGACACCCGGAGCAGTCACTTCCTGCCTGGGCCCTTCTCTTGAGTGACAGGCTTGGGTGTGCTCCACTATCACGTGTCCCAGGATTGAAGGGAGCTGACAGGCCCTCATTTTATTTTTACTGTTGTTGTTGTCAGTTTCTATTAAGTTGGCTCTGACTCATGGCGACCTCAGGTACAACAGAACGAAACATTGCCCAGTCCTGCACCATCCTCACAATCGTTGGTATGCTTGAGTCCCGTGTTGTGGCCATTTGTGTATTTTGAAAGCCTTCCAATCTAGGAGGCTCATCTTCCAGCACTGTACTGGACAATATTCTGCTGTGTTCCATAAGGTTTTCTTTGGCTAAACTTCAGAAACAGATCACCAGGCCTTTCTGCTAGTCTTAGTCTGGAAGCTCAGCTGAAACGTGCTCACCACCAGTATTTGAAACATGTGGCATAGCTTCCAGCATCATAGCAACATGCAAGCCACCACAATATGACAAACTGACAGACTGGTTTATATAGCATTTACTATATGTCAAGCATCATTCTGGTATACTCCAAACACTAGCTCATCTGATCCTCATGGCCACCCCATAAGGAGGTACTGTTTATAGCATCCCTATAACAGTGAGGCACAGACAGTGAGTGACTTGTCCAAGGTCACACAGTAAGTGGCAGAGCCAGGCTGGAACCAGCCATCCAGCTCCAGAGCATGTGCTTTTCCTGCTACGGTGAAGTTGCCTTTCACTGGGCTAGGCTGTGCTTTATGCTAAAGGTCCCAGAAAAAAGTGATCAGCCCTGGGAACTGGTCATGAATTGCTTGCATTAAGTCAATGAGTCATGGTAACCCAGGGTGCAAATTCCAAATGTGGTCAGGCCTGAGGAGTCGGTACAGAACAAATTTACAGAGACACCTGGTTAAGGTTTTGCATTTTAATCTGCAGGATGAGGCAACCTCAGCTGAGATGCTGTGGCAGACTGTATTTTCATGCTCTTCTAGAACCTCACTGCTCCCCTATCAAGTGGCAGAGTCTAATTCCCCTCTTGAACCTGGGTGGGCTTGTGATTGCTTGTAACCAACAGAGTGGAACAGAAGGGGCAATGTATACCTTCTGAGGTCAAACCACCAAAGCCAATGCAGCTGCTGCCTGTTAGCTAGGGCTTCCCTACAGTATGGCTGCCGAGTGAAGCGAGGACACATGTTGGTAGGTATTCTAGTGGTCCTACCTGAGAGCCAGCATCAACGCCAGCCATGTGAGAGATGTCTCTGGAGGATTCCAGCCACTGCAGTTGAATCACCCAGAGTCCTATCTAGGGGGCGGGGGGCAGGTAGACGGTCTATCCTGGGCGCCACTTGAGGTGGGACGCCAATGAGCAGTTTCTATTAACCATCACCGTTTCCACTGTGCTATTTTCTGTAGATCAAACCAAAAACCAAACCCACTGCTGCTGAGTTGATCCTGACTTACAGCGACCTTATAGGACAGAGTAGAACTGTCCCATAAGGTTTCCAAGGCTGTAAATCTTTACAGAAGCAGACTACCCTATCTTTCCCCCTGCAGAGCAGCTGAGTTCGAACCACCGACTTTTTGGTTACCAACCCAGCACTTAATCACTGCACCACCAGGGCTCATTTCCAGAGACAGGTCCCTGGAATCACCCACAACCTTTGAGTGCTCCTATCTGAGGCCTAGACACTATAGAGACAAGCCATCACGCTGGGCCCTGTCTACTTTCTTGACCCCCAGACTCTGTAAGCACAATAAAATGGTTGTTTACACAACTAGGTTTTGGGGTGGTTTGTTATACAACAGCAGTAACTGGAACAGCAGCCAAGCCACATGTCCCCATGGTGCCTGCATCTGCCACTCCCACCCACCCTCAGCACCAGACCCCCACTGGGAGGCGGAGTGGGGGGCCTGACGTACTGCAGGAACAAATGCTGCTGTGGGTGACGTTCCTGAGGCCTGGGCGAGGGAGGCGCCCTCTGACTCCCACAGATATGCACACCCTGGGCCTCAGGCCAGGCCTCTTGAATGAAGCCAAGGATGAAGCCATGTGTTAGAGCCAGTTTTAACCCCCTCTCCCACCAAAAAAACAACAAAAAAAAAACAAACCTAATCCATTGCCACTGAGTTGATTCTGACTCATAGTAACCCTGTAGGATAGAGTAGAACTGCCCCATAGGGTTGCCAAGGCTGTAAATCTTTACGGAAGCAGACTGCCACATCTTTCTCCCATGGAGTGGCGAGTGGGTTTTAACTGCCCACATTTTGGTTAGCAGTGGAGCACTTAACCACTGCACCACCAGGATTCCTCCAGTTTTAAACACTTAGTCTTAAAAATGTAGCCTCTTCCTAGAGGCTCCACAAAGTCAGGAAGCTGTGACACTGGTGACGTTAGGTCCTAAATGTGAGTTTGTGCTGTTGCCATTGTGAATGTGGTTAAGGATGTGGGGCAGGACAGGGAAGTACACGAGCCAGTCCGAGGTGGAAATAAGAAATGTGTAATCCTATTGCCCAGTGGGTCAGCCCAGACAGCCAGGCCTCTGAGTTGGGCACTTCTCCCTCCCAGATGATTTCTCTCTCACCCAACTCCTCCAGAAACCCTGGTGGCATAGTGGTTAAGAGCTGTGGCTACTAACCAAAAGGTTGGCAGTTCAAATCCACCAGGCACTCCCTGGAAACTACATGGGGCAGTCCTACTCTGTCCTATAGCGTCACTATGAGTCGGAATAGACTTGAAAGCAGTGGGTATTTTGTTTTTGTTTTTAAACCGCTCTGCATGTTTTTGCTATTTTCCTGCCCCTGACACTACAGGATCCCGTGCTCATTGTACTCACATGTGTATCCCTAAACGTAGGACGCTGGGATTGCTTGCATAGGAGCTTGAGAATGCACACAGATTACATGCATGGGAGTGTGGCAATGCACACGGTCCGCATGCATGGGAGCCTGGGAATGTACACAGATTGCACGTCTGCGGGAATGAGAATGCACACGGATTGCAGGGAAGCCGGGTGCAGCCTGCATGGCCAGACTGTGGGATGTGACAGCCTGCCTGACTCCGCTCAGAACCCTGAGCGGCATCATTCTGGCTTGGTCCCAGCTTTTCTGGGTTCTGCAGAAAGAATCTAATGGATTTGAGTGTAGCAGGTTCTCTGGTGGAAGCTCAGCACCCTCCCTTCCCCAAATCCTGTTCTGGAAGCACTATGCAGCTGTTGAAGACAGACTTCTGCCCCACCTGCAGGTACCCCAGAGGACGCTGCATGGCAGGGCTGGGATGCAGCGGGTAGCCCTCCAGGGAACTCTCTCTCCCTTTCTCGCCTGCTTTTGTGGGTCTTTTGAGGAGTCAAGCTGTTCATGTTGGAGGTCCTGGGGGCTAGGATGGCGTCCACCACGTGGCTGGAACTAGGAAAGGGAGGAGTTGGTGATTTCTGAAGGAGAGGCAATTGCTTGTCACCAGAAGTCTCAGCTGTGTAAGATGCGGTGCCTCCATTTCCCTGCTGCGCTCCCACAGCCATTAGTAAAGCCCATCAAAGGTTCCAGTGTGGTCTCAGCGACCACAGAGAAGGAAATGGTCCCAAATGCCCATTCGGAAGACAGGGTGGTAAAAAAGAGAGTAGCAAGAGTCCCGCTCCTTGACAACAGACTGAACAAGAGATCCCTAAAGGAGAGATGACTCTGTGGGACAGGGTCGGGGTTGAAAGATCCCATTGTCCCTTCCCATGCAGAGACTCTCTTTTCAGTGCCAAGCTGGAAGGCCTGGGGTTTATTTTACTCAGGCAGGCAGCAGCTTCATGACAAAGGCACTTTGTGGAGATGTTTTACAGCTGCCGGGTTTATACGAAACATGTGGTGGAAGGGTTAGAACTTATGCCTTCACATTCCTTCAGCTTCATGAAGACAAGCAGCTCCGTCTTCCAACAAATGACCTGTTCACAAAGACAGCCCCCCAGAGCAGGCTGTTGTTAGCTGCTGTGGAGTCAATTCCGACTCATGGCCAGGGGCCTATCTATGGAGAATAGCACCTATGGCAATTAGTTTTAGATTGCTGAATGATCTCTCACAGCTGGCTATGGAAACTGCAATGGTCAATAGATGCTACCCATTAGCGCCCCCTCCTTCAAGCGGCACCCAGGGCACGCGCCCTACCCGCCATACTTTAGTTACGCCTCTGCTGGGCATGGTGACCCCACGTGTGCAGAGTAGAACTGCTCCATAGGGTTCTCAAGGCTGTGATTTTTCAGAAGTAGATCACCAGGCCTGTTTTCTGAGGCACCTCTGGGGGGTGTTCAAACCGCTAACCTTTTGGTAGTTGTTGAGTGTTTAACTGTTTGTGTCACCCAGAAACTCTACCATGGAATCAAGTGGCAGGAGGGGACTCAGAATCATGCCCACATGGAATAGGTCTGGACACTGTCCACCACTCCCAGGAAAGTTTCCTGGTTTTCTCATCATTTTCTTAAAAGAGAAGATGGAAGGGTTCCAGGGATCTTCAGCACCCAGTGGGCCTGCTGGCGGCAGTGCGGCTGCGTGGAGCTGAGTGATGAAGCCACTTCTCACACCTGAGTGCAGCCCTTGTGGTGGGTGCGCTGTGTGAGGAGGGGAGCGGACCTAATTAGCTCAGCCAGGAGCTGTAGTGACAGATGCAACATCCTCTTCAGACACCTCTAGGGCTGGGAGGCTGCTCCCAAACAGGGTCAGGTGTCCTCTGAAGCCCACTCTCCAGGGATCACTGGGAAGGTGTTTATGATGCAAACTCACAGCCCATATGAGCCCAAATCCCAGGTCACTCTCTGGCCTCTCTCCCAAGAAACAGTGCACCGACTCACACGTCTGTGGCTAGGAGAAGGTTAAAACACTCCTTCTGATCAACGCTGTTTCAGTGGGAGCTTCATCTGTTCTCTGGAGCTGTCTGTAGGGGATTTTGGATCCTGGGCAATGGGGGTCTGGGTAACAGACCCAGACTGGGGTTTTGAGAGGCTGTTCTGGGTGCAGGGATGGGCAGGGCCAATCCACAAGCAAGGAAGCGCCAAAGCCAGTGTGTCAGCAGCATCAACAGCCAGGCAGACAATCCACCTGGAGCATCCGTCTAAAGGGCAGAGAGATGAAGCTAGATGTTTAACTGTGGACACAGGATGGGCAGAGTAGGTGGGTCCTGAGTGGAGGGAGAAGCAGCGTGACCGGGCTGTGGCCTCCCCATGGGTGGAAGGAGCTGTAAGATGTCCTGTCATGGCTGAGGCAGCATTTTACATGTAGGTGTCCACCCTGGGTCCCAGAGCCTCATCCCCCACAGGAGAGACCCTCCCAAGCACACGTCTTGGGAGGGGATTCCAAATGGACGTGGGGGAAGCAGTCGCTGGGGCCCTGGTGGACGCTCATAGGCTGACTTGCCAGAAAGGCTAGTGTCTCCCGACACCACCAATCATGGAACTTTCACCTCGACTCTCTCGCAGTGCTTGGGGCCTCAGTGCACCCATTTGCAAGGAAAGAATGGGGCCAGAGAAGGCATCTGGCCCAGGCAGTGAGCGACAGAGGTGAACGACACTTAAGCTTCAAAGGATGAGGCATACTCACACACAGTGTATACAAGGCCAACATGAAAGAAGACAGAGCATTGCAGCAGAAGGAGGAGAGGATTTAAGGGTGTTTGTTCCTTGTGGGAAGATGAAAGGCAGAAGCATCTTTTGAAAATGACTGTTGACTGTGTGGCAGCAGGTCAGCAGCTCAGAGCCACCGGGTGCCCGCCCTGTGGAGGTTTAAATTAGCTGGCTCCAGGGGAGAGAAGGTCACTGTGGTCATCAGCGAGGCTGGGGTAGGAGGGGCCAAGAGGCACCCACTGCCCAGGGCTGCAGACCAGAGGCGGAAGCAGGCCACGCAGTCAGCACACTGCACAGCTCCTCGCCACGGCTCCAGCCTAGTGCCTGCACACGTCACCCCAAGAGCAGCCCCTCCTCGGGCTTTGCTGTCCTCAACCCTCACGCTAGAACCAGATGAAATCCTGACCCCAGCCCTTACCTTCCCCTGGAGTTCTGGCTGCAAACAGGAGCCATGCCCTTTCTCAGGAAGTCCTGAGCCAGGCTCAGGGAAGCCTGGGCCTCTGCCTCAGGCCTCTCCTACCCCGGCCCCTTGATATACCCTGACTACCACCATCAAAACCCTCAGGATCGCCCCCGAGGCTCCAGCGGGACTGGCTCCACAGGCTGGGCTTTGCTGCTCAGTGGAGCACACAGAGGTGAGTCCTGGTTTGCCGGCAGCCAGAGGCCCCTTACCACTGGGGCTGGGACGGGGTTGAAACAAGGACCTCTCCCAGGGAGCAGTGGGTGCAGACATCCACACGCCTCTGCTTCATTCACTGCCGCGCCCGTCAGTGCCCCTGCGGCCTGCTCAGGAACGCTCAGGCAGAGGGGTGTCACGCGCTCCACCCTCTGCATAAACTATTTCCAAATAAATGACTTTACCAGCTCCATGACATTTGTTACTTTAAGCACCAAAATATCAATTTTTTAAAAAAGATCTTTTTTGAAAAAAATGAAAAATATTTCTCAAATGTATTATATGGAACATAACCTTCTCTTTCCTGGATGGCTTGGGACTGTCCTGAAGAACACCCATCCCTGGCCTGGCAGCCCGGCAGCGAGGCCCCCAGGATCTCCTGAGGCCAGGCCCTGACTGGGCTGGTGCAGGGCATGATTTTCTGTGATGTGCCCAGCTCAGTGGATTCATGTGGGTGGGAACAAGGGGCCCCCTGTGGAGGGGAAGGATTGGGCACGGCAGAAGCATTTTATAATTCATACAGCCTTGAGGGCAGATCCTCCTTTGTGTAAGCCGAGAAAGCAACATAGGCAGGATGGTGTGCTTGGACGAAAGGACTGGGTCTCTACAGCTTTTTCCTCTCCTTTGCTGGCGGCTGCTGCCTTCGAAGGCTGGGGTCCTCACCATTTCTCACTGCGGCCTTATTTTAGTCACACAGGCGGGATGGGAGCAGCTCCTACAAAACAAAGTGAAGGCGCCTCACGGCCATGGGGGCTCAGTACCCCTTTTTGTTGCCTCCATTCTGGCTAACAGGGCTGTGGCAGTCCGAGCTTGGCTAGCAGTGCTCTTGGACATTGGTGGCGACTCGTGAGGAGTCTGCATAAACGATAAGCCGCAAGAGGAAAGTGCTGATGCAATGGTTAAGCACTCAGCTGCTAACCAGAAGGTTGGCGGTTCGAACCCACCGAAAGACTCCGTGGGAGAAAGACCTGGAGATCTGCTCCCATAAAGATTATAGTCTTGGAAAACCTATGGGGCAGTTCTTCTCTGTCACAGCGGGTCACCATGAGTCAAAATAACTCAATGGCACCTAACAACAACAACTTCTATATTCTTTTGTGTATTTTCAGTCTGAGTCTCTAAAACCTAATAAACTTTCATCAGTCCAATTGGCTATGATCATGGCAGACACGTTAAGTAACCAACGATATCAAACGGGATTATGGAACCACACAGGGTCGGTGCTGGGAGTGACTCTTGTGACCTTTTAGTCCAAGCCCTTTACTCTTCAGATGGGGAGACTGAGCCTCAGGTAAAGGAGTGAGTGAACTAGCAAAGGTCAGAGTGACAATAGAGGCGGAGTGGGGACAAGGCCCTGAGCCTACTGCATCCGGGCCCAGGGCTAAGCCCTTGCGTCACGGAGCAGTACCCTCCGATTCCGATATGCCTTTGCCTGCTGCAGTCTCATGCGTTTCAATTCCTCACATCTTTTATTTTCAAGCCTTGGGTTATTTCACAAAGGGCACATCTGCAATATTCAAAAAACATACACGCATTCTAATGTTATTTTTCCTGAAAATACAACTGCAGGTAAGACGAATCAGAGAAAGGAAATCATTTTGCCAAGTTGGTCACCCAAAACAGAGCTGAGTCCTAGTGGGGTTTCAGGAGACCAAAGCAATGGAGTCAACTGCAGAGGGCCACAAGGAGAGAGACCAGGACCTGGATGGGGCATGGGCCACAACGCAGCCTGGCTATGAACTCACTTGTGTCTTACAAGTCAGAAAGCTTGCTGCCTCTGTTTGGAAGTGTTCATAGGTGTCGATAGAAGGAAGCCTGAAGAACTGAAACATTTGAATTGTGATGCTGGCAAAGAATATTAAATATAGCATGGACTGCCAGAAGAACGAATATATCAGTCTTAAAGGAAGTACAGCCAGAATGTTCCTTAGAAGGAAGGATGGTGAGACTTTGTCTCGCTTACTTTGGACATGTCGTCAGGAAGGAACAGTTGCTAAAGAAGGACATCATGCTTGGAAAGTAGAGGGTCAGTGGAAAAGAGAAAGACCCTTGATGAGATGGACTAACACAGTGGCTGTAACAGTGGGCTCAAACATAGCAAGGATTGTGCAGATGGCACAGGACTGGGTAGTGTTTTGTTCTGTTACAAGGTCACTATGAGTCAGAGCCAACTTCACAGCACCCAGCAACAGCCATAGGTGCCTAGTATCGTGCTGCTGATGACTCACTTGGAAAGAGACAGATCAGGGGGTGCAATTGGGAACCTGACCCAGCCCCAGTCAGAGGGTGGCGTGGCCATCAGCATCTTGGGAGTAAGGTGCATCCAAAGGGTCAAGCAAAGAGGCCAAAAGCAGGATGCCCCTGACCATCCGAGGCTAGTGACCCTTACTGTAAAGGTCAAACACAGGTGGGTACCAAGTGATCAGATGGGTGCACTTGCCAGAATTTTGTTTTGTGGGGTCAGAGAGATAAAGGGGCATCAAAGCCAGCGCCATCCCTGCCCTCTGCCAGACTCCACAAGAGTGATCCCCTCCCCAGGAGCCCGGAAGTCTGGGGCACAAGAAGGGGTGGTGGCAAAAGAAGGGGGGGAGCTGCTGAAAAATCCAATTGCCTCTCAGGAGAACCGCCCACCAGCGAGCTCTGAGGCGCACAGCCGCTTCTTAGGAACACACTGTTCTCTTTGAAATATGTTCGGTGCTGATTATGCAGGCCTATGAGTAGGCCTCTCTCTCTTTCTCTCCCTCTAATCTGGAGTCATCCAGCTCTGCAGGCACAATTTTATGCAAGCGATCCTGGAGTAAGCACACAATGAATTTTCTTGCCATCCATTGTTCTGGAGGTATTGCAAATGTCTGGAATTCCAGGTGTAGCTAACTAGACTTCACACAATCTCTGAGCCTGATGCGGGACTGGGTAGGGGGGTAGGGGGTGGGGGAGTTCAGCCATCTACAAAGGATGTCCACTTGGTCCTGGCTGCAACAGCAGGGAGTGTGCTCAGAGGTCAATGACACACACCTTTCTGGGAGGAAGGAATCCTTTTCAATTTCAAAATGCAGGAAAGACCAAACCAGTTGCTGTTGAGTCGACTCCAACTCATGGCGACCCCACATGTGTCAGAGTAGAACTATGTTCCATAGGTTTTCAATGGCTGATTTTTTTCAGAAGTAGATCACCAGGCCTTTCTTCCAAGAGGCCTCTGGCTAGACTCAAACCTCCAAAGTTTTGCTTAGTGACCGAGCACATTAACCATCTGCACCACTCAGAGACTCCAATGTTTTCAAAGATCTCACAAAATTAAAGCGCATTTTGAAAATGAACCATTCAGTGGTTGCTTCTCGGGTGGGTAGACTGTCAGGGAAGGAGTAGAGGGAAGTTTCTGGGGTGATGGAAACGTCCTGCTTGATAGGGATGTTGGCTACATGGATGTATGCACTTCTTGATGCATAAGCCAACTGAACTGCATGTGTAAGATCTATGCATTTCATTGTATATAAGTTACACGTTAAAAGCATTATTAATAGAGGTGCTTCAGAGTGGTGATGGCAAGGAATTCTGGATAAACAAGTTTTCCAGATAAAAACAGCTTAACGGTTTAAAAATTAAAAAAAGAAAAAGAAAAACAAGTTTAATTTTATCATTTGGAAAGAAAACTGAAACACTGCAATGTTCTGAAGCTTAGTAAACAAAGAAGAGCACGTTATTTAAACTTTTTTGCTGACATAAGCTCTTCAACATGAGCTCCCCTGATGGGCTGAGTGATAATGGAATTATGTTTTGACCAGATCCCTGCTCTCAACGCCACAGGCTGTGGTGCTATGTCCACTGTGGCCTTATGGCTGCCTCCACGCCCACCCTCGGTGGACACGCCTGTGCCTTTCTCTGTAACCAGCAGTCATTACAGTGCATCTCAATTAGGCTCAATTCAACTTGAATCAGCCCCACTCCTTCCCTGGATGGCATCCTGGGTGGTGCAAAGGTTAAAGACTACTACACACTACAAAGGTTGGTGGTTCAAACCCACCCATAGGTGCCTTGGAAGAAAGGCCTGGAGACTGATCTGCTTCCAAAAGGTGATAGCCATTGAAAACCCTATGGATCGCAGTTCCACTCTGAAACACTTGGGGTCACCTTGAGTCAGAATTACTTCGACAGCTGCTGGTTTGATTTTATTTTTATAAAATTTATTTTTATTGCTAGAGCAGGGAATAGACTCTGAGGTCCCAACCTGGGCCAGAGGGAAGCTGGCTCGCATGTCCTTGCTGGGAAGAGTGTTGGGATCATTTCTGACTTGAGTCTGACCTCAGGCACTCCAAGTCTCAGAGCCAGTTTTGCATCCAGATCCCTGAGAGGACCCAGTTCATTACAGGACTGACGCCCCAAACTACCGCAGAAAGCAATTTAAGCTAATCAAGACGCTCATCAGCTCCCCAGACTGGGCCACCACTTCTCCAGACAGCACACACAGGCCGGGAGACGCACGGTGGCAGACAAGCAGATGCTATTTCCACTTTTGTTCTCATTGAACAGTAGCATAATCATGATTTAGAAAAATATTCAAATCCAGAAAAACACGTCAAAGTGCGAGCTCGTGAACCAAAAACTTGAAAAAGCTACTCACTCAATCCACATGATTGGAAAATCCTGCTTTTTTTTTTTTTTTTTAAAATAGCCTGAAGGAGATGTGGAGTTAGGGAAAGAAATCAGGATTTAAAACTCTTTTCTTAGAAATAGTAAATTATGTTTCCAAACACAAAATAGCCCAGTTTGTTATAAACCTAGAAATCAATTTCCAAAGCTTCAGACAGGTTTTTAAATCAGAGAAACTACGTTCAAAGTGGCTTCAGAGTCACAGTTGGTTGACCACCACATAAATACCATATTGCCTCTCTCACAAGCTTGTCTGTGTCTCTGCCTTCCCGGTCCCAGAGCGAGGCCAAGGTAGGGGAGGGTGGGTGATGGCAAGAGGAGTCTCTGGGTACCCAGGGCAGATTTTTTTTAAGGTTAGTCCTGATTGATAGAACCACACACAACCCAGGAACTAATAAAATGATAACAGGTAAGCTGCAAATTCATAGGGTTTAAGCATAGCAAGTACATATCAAAATAACTGCAAACTATAATAATAAAAAAATCTCTCTCATGGCTTCCAGTCACTTGTTTCTTTTTTCCACCTCTTCATCTTTGCTCAGCCTATTGAAGGGCCGTTTGCACCCCTTCTAGACATCTGAAGTCCGCTACTCATCCCAAGGCCCAGGTCAAGTTTCCCCCTCTTCCCTGAAGCCCTCCTGGATGCCCCTGCCCTCCACACAACAACACTCATTTGACACGACCACACTACCCTAAAATACTGAAATGTTCTAAAGCTTAGTAAAGCACTGTTTGAATACCTTGCTCCCTCTCCCCGCAGGACACTAGCTCCTTTAGGGCTGACAATCTCATTCACCATGATCTTGCTGGTAGACAGTACAGGGCCTGCCACACAGCTGGCACCAGGAAGTTTTTGTGGGTTTAAGGAGAGTCCCATATAAGTCAGTTACTCCCACAATGCTAACACCAAGGCAGATGCACTTTCAAGAAGCCAATAAGCCTTCTACTCTAGGAAAAGCAAACACCCTCTACTCCTTTGTCCCCACCCATCTCGGCCAGTGTTTCTAGAGAACTGAGCCTCAAGGATGAAGGTTACAGAATCCCTAGCAGTCCACAAAGAAAGATGTATTAGAAACACCACGAGACTGCTGACTATTCCCGTGTCCCTCCCTTGTATCCTAAGAAACACCCAGGGGTCTGGGAGCTTCCAGATCTCCAAGTCCTGTCCCCTCGCACAGGATTTGCTTCCTCAGGGGGTGGGGAACAGGGGAAGGGGGATGGGGACAGACCAGGAGCTACCTTCAAGCTCGCAGGAGACTGAAGACCTTTTCTCCCCTTGCCAGCCCTGACCTGCTCGAGCCATCCCATTCCTCCTTCCATCCTTGCCAAACTCCGAGAAGTGAGATCGCTGAAATCAGGCTGTGATTCTGAACCCCCATCAGTCACCCCGGAGCCAGGACTTTTCACCAAACCACTGAAAATCCAGACACTGCTTGGGCCTGACCGTTCTGGAGCAAGAAAACAAATATCTACCCAGGCTTTCCTCACGTACACCCAGAGAAGCCAGGCCTTTCCAGTGGAATACCTATCAAATCGCCCCACTCTGCCCATTTCCTGTAAGTGGTAGCAAAACCAGAAAAATCAAACCCACTGCCGTTAGGTTGATTCCGACTCATAGCGACCCTGCAGGACAGAGTAGAATTGTCCCATAGGGTTTCCAAGGCTGTAAATCTTTACAGATGCAGACTGCCACATCTTTCTGCTGTGGAGCGGCTGGTCGGTTCAAACCTGCCAACCTTCTGGTTAGCAGGCAAGCACTTTAACCCCTGTGCCACCAGGGTTCCTTATGTGGTGGCAGCCGGCCCTCAAATCCTTCTCCAATCATCCCAAACAAGTAAGAGGTGGGGACAACTCTAATTCATGCCACTGTCTGGCCTACAGTGATCCTGTCATTGCCCGATACAGAAAGGACAGGGGTCCACCTGTCCTCAGGCGTGAGCCCTGAGCAGCCAGAACTTCCAATGGAAAGTAGGCACCCATTTTCAGTGAATATGCCAAAAAACCCAAAATACGAAAACCTTGCAAAACCATTTCCTTAGGCTGCAGCAAGAGGGAAAAGGGCTTTTTAGGGAAAACCTGGTAGGATCTTCTCCTGTGCCTAATACAATTCTTAGAAGCACTAAAGGGAACACGCTCTGTTGTAGGACCCATTTGGCCCTATTTTCAGGATACAAAGAAAAAGAGCAAAATCTATCCAGCCCAGTATTTGAGTTTGAGAGCACACAGGGTTGCGCTCACTGCCACTGTGTAAGATCCTAGATTCTGGCCTGAAATCTTCAGCCAGCCCTTCCTGCAGTCCCGGACCCGTCTTCTCCGTCCTGAACTCAGTGCTCATGTAACGCAGGTTGTTTTTAGAGGGATATCCATATGGCTATCTTCCCTTTACTTTAGTGCTGAAGACACACGGCCAGGCCCCCCCCCCCCCCCCCCAACCAAAGCCATGGCCCAGGTCAGCATCCTCCTCACAGTCACAGGCACACACCTCCTTGTTCCAGCTTCTTCTCTGCCCACTCAGAAGTTTTCCTCTTCTCTGTGGACCTAAAGGTTCCATTCCTTTAGGATCCAGATGAAGCGACTCTAGGGCTTACAAACCTTCCCTGCTCCTCCAACCCTTTGTGCCCTTCTCTCCTCAGAAATCCCGATCTATTTTATGCTCAGCACAGGGGCGTCATCAGCTCATCCCAGCTGGGTGAATATACAGCCTTTCACATATACCTTATCTTACCAGGACTGGTTGCCGTCGAGTCGACTCCTACCCACAGCAACCCATGTGTGTCAGAGTAGAACTGTGCTCCATAGAGTTTTCAATGGCTAATTTTTTTGGAAGATCGCCAGGCCTTTCTTCCAAGGCACCTCTGAGTGGACTAGAATCTCCAACCTTTAGATTAGCAGCTGAGCAGTAAAGTGAGTTAACCATTTACACCACCCAAGGACTCCATCCACAATTACCCATTGCCTTCAAGTCGATTCCGACTCACAGCGACCCTATAGGACAAAGTAGAACTGCCCCACAGGGGTTCCAAGGCTATAATCTTCACAGGAGCCCACTGCCACATCTTTCTCCAGAGGGGTAACTGGTAGGTTTGAACCACTGACCTTTCGATCAGCAGCCGAGTGCTTTAACCACCGCTTCACCAGGGCTCCTTTCACCCGCAACAGGCCTATGTAACTAAAATGTTTTGGGGGGTCAGGGTACAGAAACAGGGCATACCACTGCCTGTGGTGCTGAACACCGCTCTACTCCAGGAAACTGTCGGTTCCCGTGGCCCCCAGGTTCAGGAACTCTGAAGCAAGTGAGGGGAGAAGTAATGGAAGGAAAAGAGGAAGGAGAGAGAACCAAATGGACAGCAGCTGCTAGAGAGGCAAAGCCGAGGACAGATTGCCAGGGAGGAAAAAAAGAGACTCATTTTAATCCTGCTTTCAAGCAATTACAATTGCCAAGAAACCAACCTAGCCCAAATATTCAAAGACTGAAGGGACGAAGAAATTTTGTACTAAGGAAACCACAGGGCTGAGTAGAGATGGCTGTGATTGAACATCAAGTCATTTTAAAGGGCTCATAGTTGTTCCTGCCCCATGAGAAACTCATGATTCTTACACAATTGCAGAACGAATACAGCCGTGACTTATGTTTCACAATTACAGAGCTGATTTCATGTACTTTTGACAGGAATATGGTATTCTTGACGATCACAATTCTCCTTGATGCTGGAGTGTTTGGAGGGCAAATGTCCCATATACCACACTCCCTGATTTGTTTTCACGGCCTTCCAGGTATATGAGAAAGTCTCATAGAAATGCAAACTGCTGGCATCTAAGGATAGAGAAGCCTGAGCCCTGGTCTGCATTCTGTAAATAACCTTCTCCCAAGAACTGCCATGGAAGTCACGGCAAGAAGGGGAGCTGCCAGAGAAATCCAAAAGCAAAGCGAGCTCCCACCTTTTCAAACCCACCCTGGACTCCCTAGAGGCTCCACCCCTCCTGGTCTGGAATTCCACTGAGGCCTGGCTTCTTGCCCAGCTCCTGCTGACTGTGGGGGTGCTACTGCTGAAAACACATTGGGAGGGCCACTGTGTGGGGGGTTGCTGGTTATTGCTCTCTAGGTGGGGACAAAGTGAAAGGCAGGGGGTGGGGTGTGCCAAGGCCAGCACTCTCCTTGAAGACCTCTTTTCAAATTTAAGAGGTGTTAGAAAGAGTCGAGCAGGAAAACAGGTAGTTTCAATTGTTCTGATAATGTTCTAGTTCTTAGGCTCAGTGGTGGGGTCCTAGGCGTTCATTTTATTGTTATGTTATAAAACTACCTCCACCACCCAACTGTCAGCTTGTCATACTGTGGTGGCTTGCTTGTTGGTATGATGCTGGAAGCTATGCCACCAATATTTCAAATACCAGCAGGGCCACCCATGATGGACAGGTTCCAGCGGAGCTTCCAGACTCAAACAGAGTAGGAAGAAAGACCTAGAGATTTACTTTCAAAATTTAGTCAATGAAAACCTTATGGATAGTGCTGGAAGATGAGCCCTCTAGGTTGGAAGGCACTGAAAATAAACAATGCCCACAACAAGGGACTCAAACATACCAGTGCTCGTGAAGATGGCACAGGACTGGGCAACATTTTGTTCTGTTGTACATGGGCTCTTCCCAAGTCAGAGCCGACTCAATGGCAACTAACAACAACATACAGATTATTGAAATGGGTCTAATGGATCACATGAACCACAGCCTCCACCAGCCTGAGCCCAGAAGAGCCAAATGGTGTCAGGCTACCACCACTGACTACTCTGAGAGGGATCACAATAGAGGGTCCCAGACACAGTGGGAGAAAAATGTACAACAAAATTTAAATACACACACACACACAAGACCAGACTTACTGGTCTGACAGAGACTGGAGGAACGCCAGAAACTATGGCCCCCCAACACCCTGCTGAGAACTGAAGCCACTCCCACAGTCCACCTTTCAGCCAAAGATTAGCCAGGCCTATAAAACAAACAATAACACACATGAGGGACGTGCTTCTTACTTTAATCAACTTTACAAGACCAAATGGGCAACACCTGCCCGAAAGCAAAGACGACAAGGCAGGAAGGGACAGGAAAACTGGGAGAATGGACACAGGAAACCTGGGATGGATGGAAAGGGAATGGGCGAGAGTGCTGACACAATGCAGGGATTGCAACCAATGTCACCAAAAAAATGTGTATAAATTTTTGAATGAGAAACTAATCTGTTCTGCAAACTTTCACCTAAAGAACAATAAAAAAAAAAAAAAAAGTTTATCAAAATGTTGCATGTATTCTCTTGAATATATTTTAATTACATATTTTTTTTACATGGTATGTGTAGAGATACACAATCAAATTTCCAAGATCACGCTGGCTCTGGGAACTACTGAATTCACACCATCTTCAGCAAACTGGGGAGCCGAAGCCTTCTTTGGAATTGAGTGTGCCCCTCACCAGCCCTCTGAGATTGGTGGTGCCGGTCAGGGACCATGAAGGACACGGCAGCTGGGAAGAAATGTAACTCACCTGCAGTCACGCTGTCGGTGACTGGCTGCAGTCTAGGACTGAGGGAGGACTGGGCCAGCCACGTCAGCAGCAGCTCCAGGATTTGGTTTATAAGTAAAAACAAGCAGTGGGGGAAGAACAGCTGGTGTTGAGTCTGGTGCTAGGATTAGTCTGCAACGCTAATCACAAGAAGTGGAAAAAATTAGGAGGTCCTGCTTGCCAAGGAGTTTTCAAACACATGCATATGCTGCAGGCACAGCGGGATTAGACTCTCCAGCCTCAACCAGGTAGGCGGCTCCAGTCAGGAGCCAGAGCCAGTCCAGGTCATCACAGTCGGCAGTGACTCAGGCTCTGACATAACATGAGAAGGGCCGTCACCCCCCCTGGAGCTGCTGGCTCAGAGAAGATGGTGTGTTGCGCAGGCTGACTTCAACAGCTCCTCTGCAGTGCCCTGGGAAGAAGCTGGGATCCATGGGGAGTGGAGAGAGAATGTCCTCGGTCGCAGTGGACACAGCAGAGTTGAAAGTTAGACTCGATGCCATCCAGGGCAGAAGATGATGAGCATTCTACAGGTTTGAGTGAAATGCTATTCAGGACTCCAAAACAAGAGGAGAGTGCAGACAGGCATGGAAAGACACAGCCTCCAGACACCTCTGCAGCAATGTTAGCACGTGCTCCAGGGCTGGTGGGCAATCATTGAGACCCAACCCACCCACAAGCATGGTACGGAAGCCCCCCCACCTGGCCTGGAGGGCGCCCTAATGCCTCCTAGCAACCCCTCACATCTTGGTACAGGTTTCTTTAAAAATGGGGTTTCCTTTCAGCAGAGCAGTGAGTGGGAAGGAGAGACCAGTCCGGGAGATAAAACGAGGACTTCAAAACTAATGTCATCAAAACCAAGATAAAGCAAGACCACAGTCAGGTACAGGACAGACACCCTGATGTAACGCGATGTGGAAAGAAGACAGATGTGGTCATTCTAAGCTGCTGTTGAGTTGGCCCCTGACTCATGGCAACCTCACATGCAACGAACAAAACACTGCCTGGTACTGTGCCATCCCCGTGATCAGTTGTGGACCAGATCGCTGTGATCCATAGTGTTTTAATTGACTGATTTTTAGCTATAGATCACCAGGCCTTTCTTCCTCTTCCACGTTAGTCTGAAAGATCTCCTGATGTGCTCAGCATCATACCGAAAACTAAACCAGTTGTCATGGAGTGGATCCTGACTCATGACGACTCCAAGTGTGTCACAGTAGAATAGTGTTCCACAGGTTTTTCAATGGCTGATTTTTGGAAGTAGATTGCCAGGCCTTTCTTTCTAGTCCATCTTAGCCTGGAAGCTCTGTTGAAACCTGTTCAGCATCATAGCAACACACAGGCCCCTACTGACAGATGGGTGTGGCTGTGCATGAGGTGCACTGGCCAGGAATCGAACCCTGGTCTCTTGCATGGAAGGCAAGTATTCTATCACTGAACCACTGCTGCCTCAAAGAAGACAGAGGGACCATAGAAAGAAAGCAGAGGATCAAAGAGTGGAAGAGAAAAGTACATCACCAGAATCCACTGGGGCAGGATGGGAGCTGAGGGAGTCTTCAGTGGCCCTCAACTCTGGAGTCAGATGGTGAGGGTCAATCAGTCCAGTGCCAGACCCTCAAGACTCTCTGGGGAGGCCCCTCCCATTGTGTATCTGGGAAATATGCCTCGTGGATATTCATGACAAAGCATGTATTTTTACAGCGGCCTGGAGTGGTTTGGCATCAGTGTGGACTGCACAGAGCTGGAAAAGACGTCTGGGCCTGTGGCATCCTGTTCCCAAGAAGCTTTTCATTAAGGTCGCATAAAAGCATTTCTGTGAAGGGGTTCCTGGCGTAGATGCTCTCAAATGTCCTTCGCCGCCTGCTCCAGCTCCCCCAAAACCCTCATTTCGATGTTGCTATTTGCTGCCACAGAATGTGGAGCTTTTCAAAAGGCATTCAATTTCCTTTGTTGCTATTCAGTTGCCATAGTCAATTAAAATCTATCAATGCCCCTGAATAAATTCGTGCTAGGTGAAGAAAGAGGCTCGGTGCAATCTCTCGACATGATCTCTATTACCTTATGTTACTTTAATAGCTAGAGTAATAGTTTGTTATTAATGGAATTAAGCAATTTAGTTCAAGCTTCCCAGAGGTCTTATAAGACAACTATTATAATTTGTATTCTCAGATTTTCCATTGAGTAGATGCCATGTGTTTTACATTACTTGCTAATGTTTCAAGAGATAACAGTAGTATATTTAATATCTGGCTTTGTTTAATGATTCTAAGCCTCTTTCAATGTAGGTAAGTGCTGCTGGAATTTTGAGCAGTTTAAAAGTCTACATTGCACAAATAATTATCTCAAGTATTAAACAGCCCAATTTCAATTTGTACTTTCGCTTCGCCATCCATCCATCCTAAAAATTTGACCCAAAATGTGTTTTCCATTTTTCTCACTAGAAGACAGTTGCCTGCCCCTGTAGAGAAGACCAGAAAACAATGTAGAGGCTTCAAGTGCCCACACAAATACACAGTCACAGAGCCACACAGACACACACACACACGCACACCACTAACTACAACTTAGCATATTTGCACAGAGTCATATTTAATCAAAGATTTAAAAAAGAATTCGATGGTTGCAAAACCTGTTTTTAGAAGAAATAAATGTATTCACTGCATTATGAAACAGCTTGAGAAAACAAGATCTTACAATGTACACCATCTCTGTATTTAAATAGTTTCATTTCTATTCATGAGCTCCCTGATTAGACACATGGAAAATATCATCAGTAAAATATGAATAATTCTGACAAATTAATAGCAGGTTTTTTTTTTAAAGAATGAAAATATGTGTAAGCATTTCATCCTCATTAGATAAAGCTGCTGTCGGGGGTACTTGAAAATCATGGCCCGCCCAGCCATGGCATGAAGCTCTTACACAACAAGCAACAAGACGAAAGCCTCTGGCAAAGGGACCTCCAGTAAGCTCTGTGGCCATCTCAGCCACTGTGAAAGGGTAGCGCTATGTCCAAGGACAGGTCAGGGCACAGACGCATTGGCTAAGTGTGCAGGTGTTCTAATTTATGTCATTCCAGTGGGGTAGGTGGGCAAAGATGACAGAGCTGTGAGATCTGAGAGCAGGAAAGGATCTCAGGAAGCATCTCATCCCACTGCCCATAACATTTTAGACTATTTCCATGGTTATGGATTAGGGAGAGATTAAAGTGATTCGCCTGAGGCACATGACTAATAATGGACAGAGGCAGGACTTGAATTCCGGTTTCTGGACTCTCAATCCAGTGTTTTTTCCCAAAGGTTGTTTTCTAAATTAAATCATGGTCATTGGATATTTGAGTCCCTGGGTGTAGAAATAGTTAATGTGCTTGGCTCTTAACTGAAAGATTGGAGGTTCAAGTCCACTCAGAGGTGCCTTGGAAGAAAAGGCCCGGTAATTTACTTCTGAAAAATCAGTCACTGAAAACCCTATGGAGCACAGTTCTCCTCTGACACATGTGGGGTGGCCATGAGTCAGAGCTGACTTGATGGCAGCTGGTCCTGGTATCTTACATATTTCAGTACCTGCTCATGCCAGTGCCTGTGCTGGGCAATGGGGACACAGAGACAAACAGTACATAGTCTCTTCATTCGAGTCCAGAGTCTAATGCATGAGGGAACACAGCTGTTATGGATTGAATGGTGTTCCCCAAAAAGATATGTTGAAGTACCTGTGAACGTGACATTGTTTGGGAAAATAGCATTTTTCTTTGCAGATATTATCAGTTAACAATGTCATACCACAGTAGAGTGGGTCCTAATCCCTTCTGAGTGGTGTCTTATAAAAAGGGAGACACACGGGCGGGATGACAGATGCTATGTGACACCGGAGGCAGATGCATCTATAAGCAGCAAAGGAACACCAACGGTTGCCAGCAGCCACCAGAAACTAGCAGAGAGGCATAGAACAGCTCCTCTCTCAGAGCCCTCAGAAGGAATCAACATGGCTGATACCCTGATCTGGACTTCTAGCCTCCAGAACCATGAGAAAATAAATTTCTGTTCTTTAAAGCCACCCACTTTGTGGTGTTTTGGAGCCCTGGTGGTGTAGTGGTTAAGAGCTTGGCTGCTAACCAAAAGGTCGGCAGTTCAAAGCCACCAACTGCTCCTGGGAAACCCTATGGAGCAGTTCTACTCTATCATAGAGGGCTGCTGTGGGTTGCAATTGACTGGATGACAACAGGTTTGGTTTTGGTTTTTGTGGTATTTTGGACAGCAGCCCTTGGAGACTAAGACAGCAGCCTACTGCAACAATGTAGGAGGAGGTATGTGCTGAGGAAGGGGTAGTCGCTTTAAAGTAAGAAAGACTGGTCTGCAACTTGGCTCTGCCACCTCCTACCCCTGTGATCTTGGGCATGTTACTTAATATTTTTGAACCTCAGTTTACTCATCCATAAGAATGGGAATAATAGTTCCTACTTGGCAGGAATACTATAGGATACTCAAAAATAGTTATCTAGTTAGGGTTTTTTGTTGTTGTTGTTGTTTGTTTGTTTCACTAAGAAGAACCCATCCAAACCAGCTCACGTTAAAAGGGATGGATATGTTTAAGGCTAAGGTAAGGTCTTAAAGGAACCTGACAGACATTAAGGAGCAAGAAGAGCTTCAGAGACCATCCACAATTAGCTCTGTCTCTCTTGCTCAAGGTTCTTCTTCTCTTGGGGCACCATCTCCCTCCCAATCAGCTACCTTTGAGACTCAACCTTGCCATGCACGGTGCCCCATAATAATGGCTCTTGTCTTGCGTCTGCACTCTTAGTTATGTCTGTTCTCTTACTTCTCATTCCAAAGAAGAGAAATCTAATTGGTCCAGATAAATTTTTATAGTTAAGACCAAAAACCTACATGTTGCTTGCCAAATGTTTCTCTGAAAGTCAGGTGTGCACCTCTAGTCCAATAAATAAGCCGAGACTGGAGGGGTGGAGTCATGTGACCTGTTGTCCAACAGTAGGGGTTATGGGTGGGTGCAGATGTTAATGGAAGGTGGCATGGACAAGGCAAGCAACCTAAGACATATCTAATACTGAAGTCACTCAAAGATGCATTTCCTTTCCTGCACTAAAAGTATGTCATGGGAGCACAAAAGAGGGAAAAATTAATTCTGCACCTGGAGGAGGCCTAGGTGGGTAAGTCCAGAGAGGGGGATAAGAATGGCATCCCAGGCAGAGAAAATAGCATGAAAAAGGCTGAAGGGCATAAAAGCACAGAGCGTGACTGTGGTGGGTGCTTTCAGTACAGGGGATGAGCTTCAAAGACAGATGCTTGGACTTCATCCTATTGGAACTGGGAGACTAAGAGTGCGGACTGCGTTTTAGAGAGCTTACTCTGGAGGCTAGTGTGGAGGAGGAACTGGTAGGGAGAGCAGCAAGGCAGGGAGACCACTGTGGCCATTCAGGTTGGAATTGGCGAGGGTCTTGAGGACTAAGGCAAGAGCAGAGAGGATGGAGGGACACAGACAGACTGGAGAGATGGACAGGAGGCAGAATTTCCCAGTAACAGAGGAAAGGGCTGGAGGAATGCACAGGTTTCTGAGTTGGGGACTGGGTAGATGATGTTCAGTCTCTTAAATGGGAAACAGATGAAAAAGAATGAGCTTGAGGAAAGATGATCAGTTCTGTGAGGGCTTATAGTACCCGAGGGCCAGCCAGGAGGCAGGTGGACCCCAGGAATAGATCTGGGCATCACCAGTTCATAGTGGAGGGGACGGGAATAGCACCTAGAGGGCTGGAAGAGAGTGAGAAGGGTTTCAAGCTGCTTGGCCCGGGGGATGAAAGAGGCCACTGAGCAGTGGCAGACTTGAGCATGAGTGGAAGCTATCAGCACCGAGATGTGACAGACATCCCCTCCCCCATCACTTTCAATCACCACGTCTTCCAAAGGAGTATCTGAGGCCACTTACAGCCCTGCCACCACTGTCCTGGAGGAGCAGGGCCTCAACTCTGCCTTTTCCCAAGCAGGAGTAAATGGTCACTGGAAAAACTCCTCCCGAAAACACATGTGGGAAATCCCCAGCCCATGTGTCCCTGGACTAAAGGTTAGCCCATCTGAGCTGACGGCCATAAGGACAGCAGGGCTTGGAGGCCGGCATCAGGCTTGTCAGCCCACCTACCTGCAGAGGTGCTTGGAGTGGGTCCATAGAAGTGGGGAGACTCTTAAGGGGTTCAGGCAGAAGAGAGACTTTCTGGACCATCAGGCTCCTCTGTCCTTTAGAGGCCATGGCCTCCAAAGAGCAGGAGGTAAAAGCTGCTGGCCTGCACAGGGGCTGAAATACCTCAGCCCTTGGACAAAAAGGACAGCAAACATGCCCAGCTCAGGAGGTCTTCAGGATCTGATCAAGAAGGAAGGACTGGGTAGGGCGCAGCACAGTGTCTGGACTGGTCACTGGACTGGCCCAGGCTCCCTCCCACAGTCCAGAGGCCCCCATGATGCGGACTGGGAGCCTGTTCATTTAAACAGGTCTGAGGAGGGAGGGTGCATCAACCAGCATTAATATTGAACGACTGCCACTCTGTTTACTTTTACAGGCCCCAATTTCCCATAAATCCAAGTCAGAATCAATCATCTTTTATGGAAGATATTAATGGCAATTCCATTATTTAAATCCAATCAGTGCAGGCTTTTGTGTGTGTGTGTGTGTGTTTGTTGATCTCTTTGTATGGAAGCCAAGTAGTTTGGAGGGTTTTCTGAACAAGGAATGGAAAAAAAAAGTCAAATGACCTTACTCCCATCCCAACGCAGCCATTAGATAACTGCTCAGGAAAAGGGATCTGGTTTCCCTCCATTTACCCTTCAGAGCGGGGAGGTTTCTGTTCCACTGGCCTAGAAAAAATCAAAATTCTTCTCCTGCATCCACTGTGCCTTGTCTGAAAGCCATCAGGGACACGCACTGTCACTGCGTTTTGAACTCGAATATCAGTGGGTTGAGCCTTGGTAGCACAGTGGTTAAGAGCTCGGCTACTAACCAAAAGGTCAGCAGTTCAAATCCACCAGCCACCCCTTGGAAACCCTATGGGGCAGTTCTACTCTGTCCTGTAGGGTCACTATGAGTCGGGATCGACTTGACAGCAATGGATTTATCCGTGAGCTTAGCTGCAATCTATTGCTTTCCAATCAGATTTTTTTTTTTTTTTACCACGAACCCAACAATTTCAGGAACTGGCTTCAACAGCCTACAAAATAATGTTTAGCAGAAACAAGTGGGGGCTAATTTGTTCCCAGAAGTAAAAAGGCACATAAACAAGACAGAAACCCACTGGTCTAAGAGATCAAAAAGGCCAATGGGAATCTTCAGAGAATATATGCCTAAAGCAGTGCCTTGCCTGTGGGCTCCCCAAAATACATGCCTGATAAATAAGTGAATGAACGTGTGAGGATGCTGCAGTCCTGATTCCCTATCAGCTGAAGCAGGTTGGAAAAAACCAATTAAACACTAGAGGAAAGGGGAGCATAAAGGTCCCTCCCTGGGTGGCGCAAGTGGTTTGCACTCGTCTACTAACCAAAAGGTTGGTGGTTCAAACCTAACCACCAGTACCACAGAAGAAAGGCCTGGTGATCTGCTCACATAAAGATGACAGCCATGAAAACCTTATGAGACAGTTCTCCCTGTAACACAGGGGGTTGCCAAGAGATGGAATCAACTCAATGGCAACGGGTTTGGTGGTTTTTATTTATTTATTTTGGCTTAAGGGGGAGCATAACGAACTTGTTGTGTGATGGCAAGTTGATTCCAACTCTAATGACCCCATGTGACTGAGTAAAACTTCCCCAACGGGTTTCATAGAGTATAATCTTTACGGGAGCAGATGATCTCCAGGTCTCTTCTCCCTCAGAGCTGCTGGTGGGTTAGAACTGCCGACCTTTCAGTTAGCAGCTGAGCGCTTAACCATGCATCAATAGGGCTACTCCCATGTAGTAAAGAGTACTCTTTTCTCAAACCCAGACATGGACTTGGAGTGGGAGTAGATGGGAATCTTCCTGGTACCTGCCTGAAAGGCCCTCCTTTTTTTCCCTGGCTGACTCCCTCCCTCCTTTAGGACACAGTCAGGGCACCACCTCCTGCAGGAAGCTCTCCCGTGCCCTGGCCAAGCCTCCATTGCTGCACTTTTCTCTGTTCGGTGCTGACCCGGTCACATGTCCATCTCCCCCTCTCCCAGGCCAAGCTGGTCCACGCCGGCCTCCCCAGTGGCCAGCTCAGCGTTGTGCCTGCAGGAGGTGCTCCGCCACCAACACACCCTGAATGGAGCCTTGCCTCACACGTTACCGTGATAGCTACTCTCTCGGAAGGCTTTCTCCGGGAGGTATTGAGTTCAGGCCGACTTCTGAGAATGCTTTAGTGTGGTGGGAGGCACGGAGGACTTCCGACTCATTCTGTTTTAGGAGACTGCTGGGGACTAGCTGTTCTCCATTTCCACTCAAAACAAAACAAGGGAAAATGCGCTTAAATTGCAGCAAGGGAGATTTAGGTCAGATAGAAGAAAAGCCTGCAGGAGCCACTGGAAAGGGGATCTGGGAGCTGATGGAATTTCCTTCCCTGGAGATCTTTGGGAATAGGCTTTGGTGTCGGGGGCGACTCATCCCCAGGGCTCATTGTCGGAAGAGGAGAAGGACGGAGTGGGCCTCGCAGGCCGCCCCAGCACTTGGCCGGGGCCGGAGCTGCCCCACAGCACAGGACTGAGCAGTCCCATGGCACCTTCTCACTGGAACAGGAGGACAAATTACACGTGAACACACGCATAACCGAGCATTGTTTCTTGCGGGCTGTAGGAAGGTTATACTTTCTATATGTTATAGCCCATGGAAATGCCATGCTCGCTGCCTTGTGACAAAAGCTGATTTCTCTCCCTCCTTTGATTGCTGGGCTGAAGAGTATCCACCACCATCACCCCCACCACTACCCCCACCCCCGCAAATAATAGCTTTGCTTTCTGCCAATCTATACCCAGCCAGGCATGGAAAGTCACCACCTGTCCTGACGGGCTGGAGGAACCTGCCTGGAAGTGAGAGCTTGCCGACCTCCAGGGGCTGGCAAAGATGGCTCTGAGGCCACAGCTGCCAGAGTGGGAGGAAGGGGAAGGGAGTTCCCACCATGGAAGCAGTCCCTGAACACAGATTTGGGGATGCACCCTTCCTCTCTAGGGTAAGCAAGAGGCAGACTGGAACCCCCAGACGGTTCCAATGGGCAGCCAAGGTCAGAAGCACAATCATGGAGGGAAATGGGTGACCTGCCTGTAGCAAATGTCTAACATTTTATGCATGTGGTTTGTTTCACATCGGCAGCATTCCCTGCTCCATTTCCTGTCCCTACACTTGTTTCTCTTCTCTCTCCTGCTCTGATTTACATTGTCTCACATGGATCCTTTTAAGTCACCTTCAGTCCTTCCTGGAAATCGGTGAGGTAAAAACAAATAGAATAGAAAGGCTCATGCTTTCCTCTGCCTGGACCTAGGAACAGCTCCCCCCAGCAGCCAAGCCCCCAACCACAGGAGCCAGACTCAGCACTCTTGGTTCTGATAATCCCACCAGGGAGCTGCAGCCAGCGTTGCCAAGAGCTCTCTAAAAAACCAGTTGCTGTCGAGTTGATTCTGACTCATGCGACCCTATGTGGGTCAGAGTAGAACTATGCTCCATAAGGTTTTCAATGGCTGATTTTCTGGAAGTAGATCTCTAAGCCTTTCTTCCGAGGTGCCTTTGGGTGGACTTGAACCTCCAATCTTTCGGTTAGCAGTCGAGTGTGTTAACTGTTTGCACCACCTAGAGACTGCAACTCTGTTGTTGCTAGCTGCTGTTGAGTCGGCCCCTGACTCATGATGACCCCGTGCACAAATGGATTGGACTGTTGGGATCTGTAGGGTTTTCACTGGTTGATTTTTGAAAGCAGATCACTAGGCTTTTCTTCCAAGAGCTCTTGAAGGCCGCATAAAGGAATCTTGGTTAGTTCACAGCCTCTGTCTGCTGGGACAGAAATGGGGTGAAGCTGGGACTGACAGGGATGGGCTTGCCAGAGCTTCCTTCTGCCCAGGACAGTGGCTGTGGGCACCTCCTCTGCCCTCCTGGGTCAGCCTGATTCAGCCCCAAACGGAACTCCAGGCCGAGATCCACAGTGCTGACGTAAACAAGGCAATAAACAGGAGATGCCCCAGTAGTGGAATCTTCCTCCAAGGCTGGTTCAGGGATGGCACGCAGATGGGGCACTCCCACAAAGCCATGATGGGTGGGGCGGAAGGCCACCCAGAACCTCACTCTCACTGTAGAACCTCGTTTGGCACCTGGGCTAGAAATAGCTTATCTGTAAACCTCAGAGTTTATTTTTATGGCAAAGTGTGAATTTCCAAGAGGCCTATTTCCTTCCTCACCTTGCACCTGCCTGAGTGGGACGTGGCTGAGCCCGCCTGGAAGCCTTGCTGTGTGCCCTGGGGTAGGCCGGGTGCTTGGGAGAGGGGTCTTTTTCTGATGTGCACAAAAGCACTGAAGAGGCTAGTAGTGGCACTGCCAGGCTCCTGTTCAGTGGGAAGCACCAGGTGCACAATTGTTGACTTAGTGCGTGAGGATGCTCCTAAATTTGCAGACTTCTGTTCCTTGCTGGGGATCTCATTACTCATGCTCGGAAGTCTTTCAGAAGAACTTTTAAGCTTTTGGCTTCTAATCATAAATTAATCTCTATCTACCTCTCTGTTTCTCTCAAAAGAGCAACATGACAGATAATGCCAGGAGCACTTGGGGGCTGTAGGATGAATACCCAGCACATGGAGAAACGAAAGGGCTTTTTCAACACTCATTCATTCAAGTCTTTATTGGCACCCACAGTGTATACTGTTCCAAGTCTGGGATCCAAAGAGACAGACCAGAGTCCACAGAAGCTTGCAGTCCGCTGTGGAGACCAGCAAGTGAATACATGCTTATAATCTGATGGGGCAAATGCAGCATTCAGAATTTATACCAAGTGCTCATTCACTCAACAAACATTTCTTGAGCACCAACTATATGCCAGGCATTATGGTTCCCGGCACTGGGGACACAACGGAGACCCTAAGAGACCAAAATCCCTGACCCAGAGCTTACACTGGAGTGGACGAGAGTACTTAGCAACTACCTTAGTTTGGTCCAAAGCACAGGCTTCAAAGCAGAGGTGACTTAAAGCTGGAAACTGAAGTCTATGTACATGTACGTGTGTGCGGGGAGCGTCCCAGGTGGTGGCAACAGCTGGTGCAAACGCCTGGATGTATAAAAGGATTAGAAATCTCAGAGCAACGTGCTCAGGAAGACCTGAGGCTGGAGATGCAGCTGGAAAGGCTAGCACCTCTCTGGAGAAGTCACCCTCTCAGATAATGAGGCTATAGCTCAAGGTCCCCAGAGCAATGGCCAGAGACCATTCTCGCAGCCAAGCTCCCTCTGCACTCCCTGACCCCAGAACAGAGACTCCTTGGCAGCCTTGTGCTCTGGACAGGCAATGACCCACCCCCAATTTCTGTTAGGACATCCAAGGCTCAAGTCCCTGACTTATAAATGTTACCTCCTCACAGCCTCGTACTTTTAGTTCGCAAAGTGTTTTCACACCATTCCCTCTTCTGAGTCATGAGGGGACCCTTAGAGGGAAACAGAAGGGGATTACTGTTGCCATTTGTGATAGTGAGGAGCAAACTGAGGCTGAGAGACGGCCATTGTCTTGCCCAAGGTCACACAGCAAATTAAGACAGAGCAGGAGTCCATGTCTCCTGGTTCCAAATCTGGAGCCCCCTCCCACCTGATGTGAAGCTGCCACTCCTTATACTGAACCCCAAAAATCTCGGAGCAAGCATCAATCCGCTGCCTTCCTGCCTACCACAAATGTTAGTTGAGCACCTACTATGTGTCAGGCCCAGCGGTGAGTGGCCACTGGCCGGGCCTAACCCAGGACCAACCCCCACCCAGGAAGAAAACAGAAGGCCACATCTGGGTTGTCCTTCCTCCCTCTTGCTGTGACCCAAAAGGCCTAACGATCATGGGCCAGGCAGACGCAGGCTATTACCCGCTTGAAGCAAGTTGAATGGGGGACAGAATTAGCATCACTTCACTCCGTTCATCCTGGGCCACTCGGAGGCTCATTAATTACAGCCGCCAATCCACATTTTGATTCTTACTTTTAAGTGAGCTGGGTGCTAAGAGAATGGGGGAGATTTAAGCCTCATTCACAGTGGTGGAGCTCACCCCTGTGAGACAGAGGCAGCCTAGCAACCCTCATGGGCCCTGCCTTTGATTTGTAGCAACTCATTTAGATAAAAGCATCGGGTTTGTAAGGTAGCAACAACAACAAATCACTAAAAGCATAGTTTTGCTTTTACAAAGCACCCTAGTAACAGTGCAAGAGGTAACAATTAACCTTCCCCCCCTTCTCCAGGTACACAGGCAGGTGTTTAAAGTGGGAAAGGAAAGTCAGCAAACAGAGTGAGAGGTTCTTTGCAGGGTCCCTTCTCAGATCAGCAAGGATGCGGCCCCCCAGTCAGCCAGAGCCTCGCCCTCTCATCAGCGCAGAGGATGCATCCTGCCTCTCCATCCCAGAATAAACAGCGCAATTATTTATTTAGCACTAGTTCAAGGCTCTTTAAAATGCATCCAAAGTGTTCTGCCAAGTTGCAAGGTACTGCAGCTACTGACTTTGTGAATCGGGTAAAGCACATCCGACCCTGCACCACCTAAACAAACTGAACTGCTGTGAGTCTGCTGTGGCCACCCCCACGGGCCTCCCCCCAGGCCCACACGGTCTATGCTCCCATCCAGACAGACCCTGTGCTCCTAACTTATCCCACGTTTGTATCCCCTACCCCCAGGCCCTTGTCCTGCTAAGCCTGAGTCTCCCAGAAGGTCCTCTCCCCATCCTTATCCATCACCTGGCAAAGTACTCCTAAACCACCCACCGACCGAAATTCTCTCTTCTCCAATGTCCTGATGGTATTACTCTCCCTGGCACCCATTTAGAACTCAGTTCTACTTGGAGCCCCTGGGTGGTGCAAACAGTTAATGCACTTGGCTGCTAACTGAAGGACTGGAGGTTCGAGCCCACCCAGAGGTGCCTCGGAAGAAAGGCCTGGTGATCTACTTACAAAAAAATTGAGTGAAAACCCTACAGTGCACTGTTCTACTCTGACACACATGGGGTCACCATGAGTCAGAGTGGACTGGATGGCAACTAGTTTTTCTACTTGGTCCAAGTGCAGTTCTTCCACTATCCACAGTGTTCAGGGCTCATGCCCCACTCACTGTGAGCTCTCTGGGGGCAGAGAACAGCACTGCAGAGCTGAGCACAAAATAAATGCTGAAGTAAGCTCTCAAGTGTCTATGGAGTGAATAAACAATGTGTATGCTTCATGCAGAAGCATCTCATTTAACTCTGTCTTACCTCGTGTGCTCAGGTGGGAGAGGAGCTGGAACAGCTCACACAGCCGCCCATCTGAGGGCAGTGAGGGTGCGCGCTGCTCCTGGGGACCTGCTAACTCTGGCCAGAGCCCTCCTGTCAGCTGTTCCCAGCATAGCACGTGCTCCAGGAAGAAGGCGAGCCTCCCAGACCCCTGTCAGGCCCCAGGGTCACAATATGCTCAACCTCACATCTGAACCATGTTTAGAATGGCACTTTTCATACTCAAAGGGATTTCACATCATTCCTTCATTCATTCATTTGGGGAACATTTTTATAGTGAGGCAGCTTAGGATAATGGTCAAGAGCACAGATGCTGGAGTCAGACTGCCTGGGTCCTAATGCCAGCCCTGACACTTACCAGCTATGTGACTTTGGGCATGTAATTTAACCTCACTGTGCCTCAGTTTCTTCATCTGCAAAACAGGGGTTCTAATAATACCTGCCTCATCTGGTTGATGTGAGGACTAAATAAGTTAATACAATAAAGCGCTTAGAATAGCATGTAGCACATATTCCCACAGAAGGGTTGGCTGTAATTATTACTGTAAGGGGCTTGGATCACAGCGGAGTCGTGGACTTGATGCATACTCCCTTCAGGACCAAATGTGCCTTCAAGGAATGTGTTGGTGTGCCCTCCACCTGAGGCCTTGGCTTGCTGAGTGCATCTAGTCAGTGGGAATATCTGCTCCCAGAGGAGATGGTGCCCTCCTTGGCTCACAGGGGTCCCATACAGCCACTGGGCTGCATCCTGCTCCAATTCCCCATGGGTATGGGGGGAGATCCTGAGGCCCCTCCCACTCACTTCCAGTGGGGAATCCCCAAGCTCCCACCACAGCCCGTATCATTTACTGTTCACCCCAGCCCCAGCCATCTGAAGAGGACCTGAATCCCTCCTCGGTACACAGCATGGTCCAGCAGCCTAAACCCAGACAGTAGACAAATGGCCATCAGAGATGCCAGGGCCTGTCCTACCCAGGGCTGCCACTGACTGGCTTTGGGACCTGGAGGCATGTCCCTGCCCCTCTCTGGTCTCAGTTTTTTTATCTGTAGCACAGGGGAGCTGGATTCACGATTGATCCTCATGGGTCAGTCAGGATCTGTCCCTTGGAGTGGCCCTCTGGATGTGGGCACATGGGGGCTGCTGGGGCTCCACCACAATTAGCACTGTGGCTTCAGAAGGTATGTCAGCATGTCCTTGGGGCATCTGTCATTAGCCATTATGAAGGCATTATCTGGTAAATAATTCATAACCCAAGAGATGGGATAAGCCACCAATAAACAACAATCCATTTAGAATGCACCCTAGCAAGGATTAGGGCAGCCGGGGTGGTGCAGCTCTGTCCTGAAGGGCAGCTCCCTCCTCACCTCTGGCGTCTGCACAGCTCTCCTTGACAGCCAACTTGGGCCTGGCCTCCTCTCTGAAGCCCTCCCTCACCACCCCTGACCAAAGGGACGGCCCCTCCTCTGAGCTGAAGTAGGATTTATTCTCTGTTAATAGCAACATTTACTAAGTGCTTACTAAGTACCAAGAACTACGCTAAGCAATTTACATGCCCTTTCTCAGTTAATCCTCCCAACAACCCTATGAAGGGAGGTGCTGCTATTATCCCTTTTTATAGATAAGTAAACTGAGGTTTAGAGGGTTAAAATAACTTACCCAAGGCCATTTAATCAGAAGCACTGGGTCTGGGATTTGAACCCAGCTCTGTATTATGAGAGTTTACACTGAACCAGTGTGTCCCTTTTGCTGTAAGCTTTAGCCTGTCATCACTTGTCTGGCCTTTGTTTCTGTGTGACCTCCATCTGCCTAGCTAGACTGAGTCCCGGGAGCTATATTTCCACTCTAGCCTCCCTCACAAAGGGTGGGTCCCAGAAGGTATTGTATAAAGGCTGTAGACCACAGTCTTCCTAGCTGCCTGGTTTGTTAGTGGCATTTGGAGGCCAAACCAAGGGCACTAGAGATTGGATGGGGAAGGGACATCTTCCAGACACTGTACCTCAACTTGCCATCTTCTAATAGACCTGCATTTCTCCTTATCAGGGGAGACACTGCAGCCTTCAGGCTGTGCTCCCTCTAAGAACTCCTGGTGAAGGAGCTCTCAGCATGAACCCTGGCTCTGAACCTCTCTAAAGGACAGGTTAGCTTTACCAAGAGCCCCTCCTCTCCTTCCCATGCAATCACCCTGCCTGCAAAGCCAACAGCCTGTCCTGTTTCTGCAGGACTATTTCACAGGTCTGCCCAGAGGGCCCCACTGCCAAGATGCTCCACTTCTGGTTTCTCCTGGGAAGGGGCCCAGTAGACATCATCAGTACCATACAGCCAGCCTCCCAGAAGCCTGGAGTCATGACAGATATGGTCACAATTCTCAGGCCACCCAAACTGCTTTGAGTCGGGAGTTCTAAGGAGCAGGGTGGAGTCGCTGGATGCTGGGCCCTGTAATTGTCACACATCTGGAATGTTACAACAAACCTCTGCGGCCAGGTTGTGTGGTGTGTGAAAGCCGCAGTGGTTCCACAGACACTCATTTTTCAATAACTTGTGATAACCAGCCCAAGTGGGGGCCCTTTTAGCCTTTTAACCTCTCCTACTGTGGACAGCAGGGCAGACAGGACTGGCAGGCACAAAGGGCAGGAGGACAGGCCACCTTGCTGCTTTCTAGAACAGCTTGAAACAGCCAGAAGCCTCCCATTTCCTTTGAACAGAATTGCCTCACAGGAGGAGCTGGTCCTGTCCTATTTGCCAGGCTCCTGCACTGACACACATCCTCTGTCCCCTTCCTGAACTCTCTGCTTCCAGGAATAGTGAAAGATTCTACCCGGGGGCGTCTCTGCTTTTTGCCCATGATCTCAGCTTGGAGTTGAGCTTGGGGTTGAGTCAGGCCTATCCAGGAGGGCAGAGAGGGGTGAGCAAAGCCACTGTCCTGGGCAGAGTTTGACTCTGGCAAGCCCGTCCCTGGCAGTCTCAGCTTCACCCCACTCCTGTCCCAGCAGACAGACGCTGTGAACTAACCAAACCTTTTTTATGGGGCCCTGGAGAGCCCTTGGCTGAATGGGCTACAACTCCCCACTGAGGGATTATCAGAACCCAGGGTGCTGACCGTGGCTTCTATGGTTGGGGACAGGGGTCTCCAGCCTAGGCCCCTGGAGGGAGGCCTGGCTGGGGCGGGGAGCTGTGCCCAGGTCCCAGGCAGGGGAAAGCATGAGGCTTTCTATTCTGTCTGTTTTCACCTCACCAGGTTCCAGGAAGGACAGAAGGGGACTTAAAAGGATCTGTGTAAGACAATGTAAATCAGAAGTAGGAAAGAGAGGAGAAAGAAAAACAGATGCAGGGTCAGGAAATGGAGCAGGGAATGCTGCTGATGTGAAACAAAGCACACACACCAAAACCAAACCGTGTAGAGTTGACTGCGACTCATGGCATGCCCGTGTGGGACAGAGTAGAACTGAGCTCCACAGTACACATCCATGGACAGGTGGGGCATGCATGGGCCTCTCAGCCTGGCAGTGCTTCTGGCCTTGGCTGCCCATTGGAACGCCTGGGGAGCTTTACAAAAATACTAACCCCTGGAGATTTTCACTTAACTGATCTAGTAGGTAGCCTGGATATCAGGATTTTAAGAAATTTCTGTCGGTGATTTAATATGCAGCTAGGGATGAGAACCACTGCTTAGAGAGTCTGGGAGATGCAGATGAGAAGCTGATCTGTTAGACATGATTCATGGGGTCTATAAGATACTCTGACAGTGGCTTGGGAGAAGAATGTGTCTGAGCTGAAATCAGAGACATTTCTCCCAAGGGTGCGAGCACAGGTGACACTGGTGACATAATAAACAGTAACCCAAAATCCACTGCCATCAAGTCAATCCCGACTCATAGTGACCCTATAGCACAGAGTAGAACTGCCCCATAGGGTTTCCAAGGCTGTAAATCTTTTTCCCGCAGAGCAGCTGGTGGGTTTGAGCCACCAACCTTTTGGTTAGTAGCTGAGCACTTCACCACTGCACCATCAGGGCTCCTTTGATAAACATGAGTTACCACGAAAATCCTAAATATGAGTGCATGGATATGATTTGTAGGGCTGCAGATATTCTAACAGCCTGTAGAGCTCATGTAAAAGCATTTTGCAGGAGGGTGAGACAAACAGGCTTGACAATATGAGATAGCCCAGGTACCCAGCTTTTGGATGGCCTGTCCAGGCGGTCGACTTTAGAATATCTGAAAGAATGGATGCACTACATACCATCCAGGAATACTGTTTCACAAAATCTTCATAACTTCCACCTCAAGGCTCAGAATCTAGGAAGCTGGTAACACCTTTGAGTTGAGAGTAGTGGTTAAGCTTTAAAAAAACACTGGTGCCTACCCTCGCAAGAACAATTAAATTGGAATCTTTGCGAGAAGGACCCAGGCATCTGCAGTTTTTTTAAAGCTCTTCCTGTGACTCTAAATGTGCATCCAGGGCTGAGAACTGAGCATCCTCCCTCTCTCCCAACCTCTCAATCTTGTTCTGTGACATAGGAAAAATTCCCGTTGTAATGCTGAGAAGACTGAGGCTCAGCAGTTTTATGGGGCTTGCCCAGAGTTAGTGGCAGATTAGGGACTAGAACCCAGGGGCCTGCCTGCAGTCCACGGTTGCCTCCATCTCACTGCCTCAGAGGACACTCTGCACTGTGAGCTCTGAGATGAACAATATCATCTTGTCTCATGATGTTTGCATGTGCCTGGCTGTGCGTTGAGCCTGTAGTGATAAGAGGGAGGCTCCTATCTTGAAGAAGCTCATGGTCCAGGAAGGGAGACGAGAAGCCCAAGGCAAAGAAGATACAGATTCACAGCCCAGAGGGGAAGTTGAGGCATAGGGATCACAAAAGGCCTCATGGGAGACACCCATCAAGCTGGGGTTGCTGCAGACAGGCTGAGTCTGAGATGTAAGTCAGACAAGTAGGTAACTGGCATTGAGGAATCAGCTGGAGAAGTGGTCTGGGCCTTAGAACAGAGGTGACATCTGGGATGAAGCTGGGGCACAGTTGAAACAGAGGGAAGCTTGGGAAAGCCAAAGAAAACCTTGTACCACAACCAACCTCATATGCAGATGGGAGGAGAGAGTGGAGATGCAGTGGCCAGAAAGACAGCGAAGGACACAGCCCATGGCAGGCCAGAGGAGAAAGACTCAATTTCCCCATGAAAGTAGGAGGGAAGGTCATTTGCTAAGAGTCAGCAGGCAGGGCAGGTTGGGGGTCTTGAGGACGATGGGACAGGTTTGGAATAGCTGCAGGGAACTGGGCAGGGAATGGACAGGGAGGTACTGATGATTTCCTGGGCAGGGCTAAGGGTTTGGTCAAGGTCCTGCTGAGGAGATCTGTGCCTGGGCATGTTGGCATGGTTACACAACTTCTCAGGGGTCTGAGCACCCAGATGACCAAGGAAGAAAGCAGCTGTGGAGGTCCCCAAGGCAGTGGTGGTCCGATGACAGGGGGCTACGTAGTTGTTGTCTGTTGGCGAGAACATCACTGAGAAGGCTGCCCACAAGGGCCATTCTTAGAGTGGAAGCCGTGGAAGTCAAAAGGGGATGGACAAGGAAGAAAAGGAGGGAAGGAAGGTTGGGAGAGCTTAATGAAGCAAGGCTGTGAGAGAAGGCAAAGGACAGGAGAGTGTGGTCAGAGAGGGCGCCTTCAGGATTGATTTGTGGGAGGTGGCGCTGTAGTGAATGAGGAAGTCCAGGGCATTGCACTGTCATTCTTAACTGAACAGTCCACGTCCTGCAGCTCTGGAGACATTTCCAGTGTCCTGCGAGGATGTGGGACATTAAGTTTGCTGAGAATGGGGGGACAAATGGCCTGGATGGGCAGTACTGCGACAGCCCCAGTGATGGAGCTGGGGGTGCTATACAGGTGAGCTCGCACTGTGGATGAGGACCAGCACTGCCCTGCATCACCTCCAAAGTCTGGGAGTCTGCTAATGGCATTGTTGGCTCAGCCTTTGGTTCTGCACAAACCAGATTCACCTCAGCTTCAACTCCCCACCCTAGCCATGCCTATCCCTACCATGGCCACACACTGCAGGACAGGCCTCAGATTTCAGCCCTGCTAGCTGGCTCTGGGTTTGTGCTCAACTACTAACCCAAAGGTTGTCAGTCTGAACCCACCCAGTGGCTCTGCAGAAGAAAGGCCTAGTGATCTGCTTCCGTAAAGATTACAGCCAAGAAAACCCTATGGGGCAGTTCTACTCTGTAATGCATGGGGTTACCATGAGTCAGAATTGACTCCATGGCAATTGGTTTTTTTGGTTTGCTTTTTAAGTTGGTTCTGGTCCCATGTTTGGGGACTTGGGTGATTTTCATTAAACCATTGAAAAGCAGAGAGCAGTCCCCCATGCTTTGCTCCTGAGCAGGCCCTGTTTTGTAGCAGGACACACAGAGTCCAGTGAGGTGGCCCAGTTTCCACAGAAAACTGATAGCTTCTCCTACTGATCACCATGGGCCCCAGAGAGGCTGTGGAACCCTCCTATCTTCATGGGAATCAATGAAAGTCTGCACGTGAGGGAAAAGCACCACCAGCACTAGGGCTCATGTGCTACTGATGCTCCCAGGAACGGCTGTGGCTGTGTCTTCAGTGATGTATTTATTGAAAGCCCTAGTAGGTGCTGGCTGAAATTGGTGGAGGGGGGAGAATACAGACATGAATCAGACACAATGCCCATCCTCCAGGAACTGACCAAGTGGTAGGGAATACAGATACGAGTTCACAGTGGAGATACCAGTTAGGTGGGAGCAAAGATCTGAAACCCACAGGGGGTGCACCCTAGCAGGAATGTCTAGTGAGATCACCTCTAGGATCCCTCCTCCTAAAATACATGGCTCTTGAAGGCTGGGATAGACAAGAGCCATGTGCTGGCAGGGAACAACAGATCCAAAATAAGGGCCATCATTTCAGGAACCAAAACACATTGCACCAGGCTGCTCTATCCCCTCCTCCCCCTATCCCTCGCACAGCGTCTGAAACTTGAAGGCATATTCTTGGAGAGTTGACTTATGTGAAGAACATCTCCTGGATCTTTTCTCAGACGCTTTATTCCCTCTAGGAGCTGGCAATGCTATGGTCACTAATTCCAGGCTTAATTTTCTTGTTTTCTAACTCCCCTTCTCTGATCCCACCAGCAGACACAGCCATGAACCATTCCGTAGGGCCTGGGATAGCTAAGGGCGAGATGTCATGAGGTATGTGCCAGCGGCAGGTCAGGAGCCCCCCGGTCCTGCTCTAGCTGCCTCCCTGGGTGCACAGTGGATGCTTCTTCCATTCCAGCAGCTGATCTAGACTCAGCCTGGAGCCTCCTCCCACTTCCTGCTGGCAACCTTGGCCACCAGGATCCCAGAGCTACATCTTCTTCTCTGTGTGCAAGGGCTTGGGAAGTGTAGGGCCACCCCCACCCCACTGTCTCTGAGTCCAAAGAGCAAGCTCTTTGTTCCTGCATTATTTTCTTGAATTCTTCCATTTTTTGTCTGTATTTTCCATGAATTTGTCTATTTTTTCCTCAATTTGTCTGCTTTTTGCTTAAAGTCTTGGATAATTCTGAATATTAGAGATTTGAATTCCCTATCAGGTAGTTCTAGTGCCTTTTCTTCTACTGGAAAGTCATCTGGTATTTATTTTGGACACCCACTGGAACCATCCTGTCCTGTTTTTGTATATGTGTTGATATTATCTGCTGTCTTCAGGGCATTCAGTAGTTATTTTCCTAATTTATTGATTGTAGATTTGTTTGTTTCATTCGCTTTTTTGTTTTATTTGGTTATGTCTGAGAAGGTAGGCTGTGCGTTCTTCGTTGTTTGCTTGTCTGTGGGCATGATACTTTTCACCTCTTTCTCCAATGGGCAGAGTCAGTCACTTAGGTATGGTACAGCAGGGCAGGTCCAGCTGAAGGGGAGTTGCTGGGATGGGTTGTTTGTGGCACGTACTAGGGCCGACAGGACAGGCTCAGAATCAGTGCAGGGTAGGTTCCAGTAGGCCGTGCCTGTGCTGCTTGGAGGTGTGATGTTTACCGCACAGTGCAGGTAGGCAGGAAGGAGGAGGGAGATTGTGATGTGTGGAGCTAAGATGGGTATGGGAAAGAGGAGAGAGAGGAGACAGGAACAGGAGCCAAAAACATACACACAAACAGAAAAGAGTGCTAAGGGAGCCTGCTATTGGAGTGGAGAGATGAGAGACTGAGAAATGGAGAAATACAAAAATGAAAAAAAAAGAAAAAGGGTAAAAGAAGAAAATGAATAAATTCAGAAACTGGAAATGAAGAAAGACAAAAAGGGAAAAAGAGAGAGAAGAAAACAAAACAAAGAAACAAAACAAAAACAAAAAAACACAAAACCAAAAGAAAAAAAATACAAGAAAGAAGAAATGCTCCCAGGGATGTCACTACGCGTCTGCGCAGAATAAGGGAGTATCTCCCAAGCAGCACTGCCCAGCCAGAAGGGGCCCCCAAACCGAGAAAATAAAAAGAAAACAATCAAACAAACAAATCACAACAGAACAAATCAGAACAAACAAACAAAAAAAGCCCCGGAGGTCCCACCAGCACCGTGGCACGGACCGGGAAGCAGTTCCACAGTTGAGCAGTGCCTTGCAGCCCCCCAGGAAGAAGCAAAGATGGCCACGGAGCCAGGTATTTGAGAGAAAGGAGGAGGAGGTGGTGAGAGGTAAGGAAGAAATCTAATGAAGCCGAAAAAAGCAACACCAGCAGCCAACAAATGGCATTCAGGGAGCTGGCCAGTGCAGGTGGGTGGAATCCAAGCAATAGCAGGGTGAAGCCGGTGCTTCCTGGCCAAGACACTGTGGCTGCAGGAAGCAGATGAGGCCGAGTGGGGGTGAAGAAGGGTGGGGGATGGGAAAGCGTATATCACTGGTTACTGGTTGTTCTGTCTTCTGCTGGAAGCTCTGTGAAGCTGCTTTCTTGTTCCCCCTGTTCGCTGATCTCTGATAGGAGTCCAAGATGGCGGATCCGTGCTGTGGTAGCTGATAGGGGACCTCTGCATGTATCTCTCCTCGCTCTCTGTTCTCGGTCAGTTTCTTATTCCATTTTGTGCTTGGCTGAGTTCTTTATCTCTTCATTTGATGCTTAGGGTTTCAGGACTGACATGTGACTCTGTTTGACTTAGTTTTTCAGACCTTTGCTATGGAGGGACGGCGTGGTACTTCTGACTACAACACCATTTTGCCTGGAAGTCCCAAGAGCAAGCTCTCTGACAAGGCAGGAAACGTGTTGGCCTGATGGTCTGGCCCTTGCTGGAGTTCAGGCCACAGCTGGCTGCAGGCAGATACCAGGAGGCTCTGGGTCAGAGGGAAGCAGGGTATGGTGCTTCCATGAACGGCCACAGCAGCTGTTATGGGGCCCCATGTGTTTCTGCAGATGTAGCTTGGGTCCAGGGACTTCTAAAGGCTCAAGTGCCACAAGGACATGCTAGGCTGGGCCCACTCAGCACTCTCCAACCTGCTTCATTGCAGGTCCAGCATCTGCCCCTTTAGCAGCAAGAAGTGGGGTGAGCGTTGATGACTCCAGCCTCCTGGGCTCCCCTGCTTCTGCAGGCAAAGTCCTGGCCCCACTTGGAGGGTAGAAAACAGTCTTTCAGAATATTTTCATAAGGTGGGCTGTATTTGCCCCCAACTCTTCTGACTGCCTGGTCTTCGGAATCTAGGTTTGAGAATCCTGAATCAAAATTTTAGGCCAGACTTCTATAAACTTAGACCAAGGAAATAATCAAACTACTGTGCCACGAAACGTACGCAAAAATGTTTGTTGTGGAATTATTTGTAATGATGAAATATTCAAAATATGCTAAATGTCCATCATTAAGGAACAGATTAGGTAAATTATGTCATATCCATGTACTAGAAAGTCTTTAAAAATGATGGCATAGATTTATATTTACTGACACTGGAAGGTACCTGTGACATATTGTTAAGTCAAAATAACACATTAGCAGGCATTAGATAGAGAATGACCCCATTCGTGTGCTGCATGCTTGCACATGCACACTTTATGTATACGCGTAGGAAAAGAGACATTACAATGGTTCTCTACAGAATATGATTATAAGTGATTTATATAATTTTAAGTACCATCTTTTAAAATCCTTTTCAATGGACAAATAATATTTAATGATATTTAATAATATTATTTTAATAACAAAAAGTTAAATTAAAAAAAAAGAATTACAGTTTTTGAGGAGGTTAAAGGTCACCCATCTGCTAGTCACCCCCAGATCCAACCTCCCAAGGAAACCCAGGACAGGTGGGAGAAGAAGTGTCAATGCGATTTTCTTAGGTTGATTCCAGGAAGACTGGGGCCAAGGTAGCTTAGCTAAGCCTTAGATACTAGTTAGCCACAGGCTTGTGGAAAGATCTCACAGAACAAAAGGGTGAGAGGACCAGCTACATCTTTCTCATTTCCCCCAGAAACTTAGTGCTAGAGAACTGAGCTGGCCGTGCTGAGGTCTGAGGCCTTCTCTACTTGCAGACCAGGTGAGATGAGCAGAGACCTACCTTGTACCGTCTGTCTCTGGTAAGCTCTGGATTCGTCCCCAGGATGCAAAACCCTCGATGGCCACCAACACTCAGAGCTGCATGAGAAGCACCGGGAGGCCACACAGTCTAGAAAACAAGATGGGAAAAAAAGGTGGGGGTGGGGAAAAGATATCATCTTTTGCAAAAAGATCTATTTTTAATTCCAGGATCTTAGATGACCTCCACCCTAAGTGGATGTTTGTCTGTGCCTTTGATTTCCCAGACAATGCTGCCGTCACGTGCAGAGGGTCTCACACAGGGCATGTCCTGACCCTGCCACAGCACACCGAGGTAATGGGGGACACGTGGCAGCAGAGTGCCCAGCACGGTAGACACTTACTGCTTAACCCTCTCTCATCCCCTAAACACTAAAACCAAAAAACCCAAACCACTTGCTGTCTATCTGTTCTGGCTCATGGTGACGCCATGTGTGCAGAGTACAACTGTTCCACAGGGTTTTCAAGGCTGTGACCTTTTGGAAGCAGATCACCAGGTCTTTCTCCAAGGCACCTCTGGGTGGGTTCCAACTGCCAACTTTTTGGTTAGCCTAGTGCCTAACCATTTGCGCCACCAAGGGACTCCCCTCCCAAATACACAGAGCCCTAATCCCCGTGGTTGAGCCATTAACACTGAATAAGAGAGAGAACAAAGGCATTGTCTTCCTTCTAATCCAACTCAAGAACTCCAGAGGTGGGGGAAAATAAGAAATTTAAGTGTTTAATTTGAAAGAAAAGAAAGCAGGAGACAAACTCTTGAATTACAAAAACAAATCATTACTTCTTTTAGACAATGGCCAAGAAGACCTTAAGGAGGCAAAGGATGGTTCCCTGGAGAGAATTTTTCTTTTTTTTTTAAAATATAGATTTAATACTAGTAGAAAGAAGCTATCCACTATGGGGAGGCAGGGATCTACCTAGTTCCCTCTTTCAAATGTAACAGATGGGAAAGCAATCTTCATGACAGGAAGTGGCATCCTCCACTGCAAAAAACGCATGACTGCCATTACCTGGGAATCAATATATTTTTTAAACTGAATGTATCATTATCAATTGATTTTCCTTTTTCTTCTTAGCACTCCAGAGTCCTGGGTAGCAGGGGAAAGCTTTAATGTGATACGAAGGATTGAACGGGTAAATAAGTTATTGTAAACTAATTCCACCTTATGGCAGAGCTTCTCTCTGACAACGTGACAAGCTTTTCTCAGATCCTCTCAACCTAAGCTTTTTCAGTGCATTCTGACAGAGATACACGTGTGTCATATCAAATAGCCATTTTAAAGCTGGAAGTGGCAAAAATATTATTTTTCCCAAGGATAGAGTTTTCCTTTTACTATTAAAAAATAATCTCTGTGGGAAGTGTAGTGCGATGGATCGCTTTTATGTGGCCTTTTTCTCCATGGTCTTGCAACTCCTACCAAGTGACTGGATGGAACTATGCAAATATGGGGATTGGACAGCTTGCCAATAATGCAAATAAGGTGTATGGCACCCTTGTGATGGTGGGATCATGCAAATAAGGTGTATGGAACCCCAATGAGGGGATTGGGCAGTTTTGCCATCCACTAGGCTTAAATGAGCTATCCCAGAGGTGGAAAGGCGGGACCTCACTACCACCAAGAAGAAGAGACAGGAGCAGAGCATGTCCTTTGGACCCAGGGCCTCTGCACTGAGAACCTGGCTAGACCCAGGAGACAGAGAGAGAGAGAGCTGTAACACTGGAGATGGTGCAAGATGGAGAGAAGTGGCAGCAGAAAAATGGCAGCAGCAGAATCAGGAGACTGGTGCAAGATGGCACAGTGGGCTTTCCAAGGAGCAAGGTGGTTAAAGTGGGTGTGCTGATCCATGAAGCAAGAAAGCTGAGAGCCTTCAGGCAGGGTGTTTCCTAGCAGAGTGGGGTGCCCCCAGGCACTTATTGGCAGAGATAAAGAGTTTTGAAACACTTACCAGAGCAGGACAGAGTCCAGGACGAGGGGCTGAAAGGCTGAGGGCCAGAGAGGCCTGCCTGCAGACATGGCTGAGAAGAGGCAGTCGTGATTGAAGAACTGTATCCTGAGTCATTTCTGATCCTGAACTGTAACCTGTTACTTCTCTAATAAACCCCATAACTGTGAGTGTGGTCTGTGAGTTCTGTGTGGCCACTGCAATGAATTACTGGACCCAGCAGAGAAGTAGAAAATGCCATGTGAGGGATGACTGGTGTCAGAATAGTAAAAAGGTTGGAGAGAGGAGGTATGTTTGCCCTCTGCTTCATAGCAATCAGCCCTGGATTGCTGATCTTGATTCTCCTTCCCCCTTGTGAAGTTAGAGGAGGTCAGATACCACCACCATGCCATTTTTACAGGAAGCAAAGTAAGCCAAGGTCAGCATTTAATTCTGACTCAGAGCCAAAGTCATGAGTACATTTCCTTTCACCCAGCCTATGTGAAGAACCGGTATAAATTGATCACTTTTGCCACAAGGTATTGATAATATGGGTAATAACCAGAAGATCACTGTTATTTCTGGGAAAGATCCTTGGCAGATATGTGTTGCTGAAGAGAAAGATCTGGGAGATGTGGTCAAACAATTTTTAGATCCTAAAGAACCTCATTCATTTGCTTAATAAATATTTGTTGAGTGCTGCTATGTGTCAGGCAGTGTTCTAGGAACTGAGGATACATCAGTGAACAAACCAGATAAAAATTCTTTTCCTCATGGGGCTCTATTCTAATGGGTGTAAACACAATAAACAATAAAATTAATAAATATGTTAAAATTATACTGCATGTTAGAAGGTACTAAGTGCAGCTTATTAGAAAAGAAATTGAGCAGGACAAGGAGGATGGGTGTTGGGGACTATGGTGGTTTGGGTTTAAATGGGGATGTCAAGGTAGGACTCACTGAGAACACAACATTTGAAGGAGATGAGAGAGTGAGCCATGTAGACATCTAGAGGAGGAGCATTCCACGCAGAGAGAACAGCCACTGCAAATGCTCTTGGTGGGGAGCATGACTGGTGCGTTCAGGGCCAGCAAAGAGGCCCCTGTGGCTGGACGAGGAAAATTCCAGTAGGAGATGAGGCCAGAGAGGTAATGAGTATCCAGATCATAAAGGGCTTTGTTGGACTTTACTAACTAAATGAGAGTCCAAAGGTCCCAGCCACCTAGCTTTAGAAGGAGTTCTCAATCTTTCGAGATAAAACTCTAGGAGGTCAATGTCAGGCTGATCTGCTTCCTTTTTCCTCAACCCAAATGGCTCAACCCTGGCCAGCTAATGCTTACATCCCAGGTAACAACTGTTGTTGTTGTTGTTGTTAGGTGGCATCGTGTTGGTTCTAACTCATAGCAACCATATGTACGACAGAACAAAATACTGCCTGGTCCTGCGCCATCCTCACGATCATCGCTATGTTTCACCCCATTGTTGCAGCCACTGTGTCAATCCATCTCATTGAGAGTCTTCCTCTTTTTCATTGACCCTCTACCTTATCAAGTGTGATGTCCTTCTCCAGGGACTGGTCCCTCCTGATAACATGTCCAAAGTATGTGAGCTGAAGCCTCGCCATCCTCGCTTCCAAGGAGCACTCTGGCTGTACTTCTTCTAAGACAGGCTTGTTCATTCTTCTGATGGTCCATGGTCTATTCAATATTCTTCACCAATGCCATAATTCAAAGGCGTCAATTCTTCGTCTTCCTTATTCATTGTCAGCTTTCACATGCATAGGACGCGACTGAAAACATCATGGCTTGGGTCAGGTGCACCTTAGTCCTCAAATTGACAACTTTGCTTTTCAGCACTTTAAAGAGGTCTTTTGCAGCAGATTTGCCCAACGCAATATGTCATTTGATTTCCTGACTGCTGCTTCCATGCGTGTTGATTGTGGATCCAAGTAAAATGAAATCTTTGACAACTTCAATATCTTCTCTTTTATCATGTCGTTGTTTATAGATCCAGTAGCGAAGATTTTTCTTTTGTGTGGAGGTGTGTCTTAGGCTGGGCTCTCTAGAGAAGCAAAACCAGTGAAGTATATAAATATCTACATGAAGAGATTTATATCAAGGAAATGGCTCATGCGGCTGTAGGGGCTGGGACATTCCAAATCCGTAGGTCAGGCTGGAGGCTTCTCCGGATTCATGTAGCCTCAGGGGCTGGTGAACCCAAGATTGACAGGTCAGACAGCAGGGCTCTTGCTCACAGGCTGCAAAGACCAACGAGTCTGAAGATCGTCAGGCAAGACCACAGTTAAGCTGCTAGCTCAAGTCCCAACAACCAGAGGTCAGACAAACAGGCGCCAGCTGTAGGATCCAGAGTGAGCAAAAGCTGGTGAGCCTTGCCAGAAAGTCCACTTATATTTGATACAAGCCACACCCACAAGGAAACTCCCTTTCAACTGACTGGCTACTCACAGCAGATTCCATCATGGAGGTGATCACATTATATCAAATCTCATCATGGAAGTGATCATATGCCAAACTACATCATAACTGCCAAACCATCGAGAATCATGGCCCAGCAAAGTTGACATACAGCCTTAACAATCACAAGGTGTAATCCATACTGAAGACTGTAGTATTTGATCTTCATCAGTAAGTCCTTTAAGTCCTCTTCACTTTCAGCAAGCAAGGTTTGCCATCTGCATATCGCAGGTTGTTAATGAGTCTTCCATCAATCCTGATGCTGCATTCTTTTTCATATTGTCCAGCTTCTCGGATCATTTGCTCAGCATACAGATTGAATAAGTATGGTGAAAGGATACCACCCTGATGCACACCTTTCCTGGTTTTAAACCACGCAGTATCCCCTTGTTCTGTTCGAACAACTGCCTCTTGGTTTATGTACAGTTTCCTTATGAACACAATTAAGGGTTCTGGAATTTCCATTCTTCGAATTGTTACCCATAATTTGTTATGATCCACACAGTGGAATGCCTTTGCATAGTCAGTAAAAAACAGGTAAACATCTTTCTGGTATTCTCTGCTTTCAGCTAAGATCCATCTGACATCAGCAACGATATTTCTTGTTCCACATCCTTTTCTGAATCCAGGTTGAATTTCTAGTATTCCCTGTGGATGTACAGCAACTGTTTTTGAATTATCTTCAGCAAAATTTTACTTGTGTGTGATATTAATGTCATTGTTTGATAATTTATGAATTCTGTTGGATCCCCTTTCATTGGAATGGGCACAAATATGAATCTCTTCCAGTCGGTTGGCCAGGTAGCTGTTTTACTAATTTGTGGGTATAGACGGGTAAGCCCCTCCAGCGCTGCATCTGTTTGTTGAAACATCTCATTTGGTATTCCGTCAATTCCTGGAGCCTTGTTTTTCACCAATGCCTTCAGTGCAGCTTGTATTTCTTTCAGTATCATTGGTTCTTGAGCATATGTTTCTTCCTGAAATGGTTGAATGTTGACCAATTCTTTTTGGTACAGTGACTCTGTGTATTATAATACTTTACTTTGGCTTCTCGAGCCACCCTTTGAAATCTTCTGTTCAGCTCTTTTACTTCATCATTTCTTCCATTCACTTTAGCTACTCTATATTTAAGAGCAAGTTTCAGAGTCTCTTCTAGTTTGGTCTTTTCTTTCTTTCCTGTCTTTTTAATGACCTCTTGCTTTCTTCACGTATGATGTCCTTGATGTCATCCCACAACTCGTCTGGTCCTCGGTCATTAGTGTTCAATGCTATTCTTGAGACGGTCTCTAAATTCAGGTGGGATATACTCAAGGTCATATTTTGGCTCTTACAGACTTGTTTTAATTTTCTTTAGCTTCAACTTGACCTTGTATATGAGCAATTGACGGTCTGTTCTGCAGTCAGCCTCTGGCCTTGTTCTGACTGATGATATTGAGCTTTTCCATTGTCTCCATGTAGTCGATTTGATTTCTGTGTTTTCCATCCAGTGACGTCCCTGTGTATATTTGCTGTTTTTGTTGTTGAGAAAAGGTATTTGCAATGAATAAGTCATTGGTCTTGCAAAATTCTATCATGTGATCTCTGGTGTCATCTCTATCACCAAGGCCAGGTTTTCCAACTATCAATCCTTCTTCTTTGTTTCCAACTTTCACATTCCAACCACCAGTGATTATCAATGTATCTTGATTGCATGCTTGATCAATTTCAGACTGCAGAAGTCGGTAAAAATCTTTAATTTGCTCATCTTTGGCATTAGTGGTTGGTGCATACATTTGAATAACAGTCATATTAATTGGTCTTCCTTATAGGTGTATGGATATTATCCCATCACTGACAGCACTGTACTTCAGGATAGATCATGAAATGTTCTTTTCGATGAATGAATACAATGCCATTCCTCTTCAATCTGTCATTCCTGGAATAGTAGACCATATGATTGTCTGATTCAAAATGGCAATATCAGTCCATTTCAGCTCACTAATGCCTAGGATATCGATCTTTATGAGTTCCATTTCATGGTAACAACTAGGCTGTGCCAAATGAACAGCATAGGCCAAACAGGAGCTTGGTGGGGGCAGTGGTGGGAAGCGAGACCCAGGGCCCTCTATAATCCGTTATAACGACAACAGTCCTATCCTTTCTACTTTGTGGCCCACTGAGTTCTCTTCTACAAGAGATAACTGGACAAAGTTCTAAACAAAAATAAATGACATACAAGGCCAAATTTTGAGGGACTTTTCCCTAATGTATTGATAAGGTCTTAGCATGAATGGACACATTAGACATTATAAGCCACTACATAGCTGTGCAGGGTAGCTTCTGTTTGGCCCTCCAGGCCTACTTTCCACCCTCTCCACCCTGCTCTGTGCCCTAGAAGCTCACCTGACCTGTATGCAGGGCACCATTCAATCATCTGGACCCTCAGACTTCTGGCGAGCTTCAGCCAATGCAGGCTCTGCAGGAGATGGGGAGGGGGGGAAATGTGGTCAGGTGTTTATTCCCCAATTCTCATTCTGGTAGTGTCTCCATGGGCTGGCTGTGTTTCTCACTGAAGGTTTTGGCTCCAGCTGGGGGCAGGGGCAAGGGAGCTGGGAGAGTGGGCAAACAGCTCTCTCTCTGGATCCCAGAGAGCTCCCTCCCCTTGTCCCCTAAGGTTTAGAGGGGATAACTACCCCCATCCCCATTATTAGCACTGAAGTATTGCACTATTGGTTGTGGTTTCTTTGTACATCTTTGTGAACACTCCTTTTATTTAACACTCTTCAAATTATATATTTGAATGTGTCCATTTCCTGTCAAGACTCTGACACATTTACATAAAAACCCGTTGACACTGAGTCGCTTTCAACTCATAGTGACCCTATGGGACACAGTAGAACTGCCGAGCTCTTAACCACTGCACCACCAGGGTACTGATACATTTACATAGAGGGTTAAAAGCAGAACTCTGGAATCAGACAGATCTGAATTAAAATCCTAACACTGCAACTTCTTAGTTTCATGACATTGGGTGTTGTCGTTGGTAGTTGCCGTTGAGTGGGCGGCTATGACTCATGGCCACTTATCTGTAACAGAACAAAATGTTGTCCGGTCCTGCACCATCTCTATGATCTTTGATATGTTTGAACCCATTGTTGAGGTTATTGTGTCAATCTATCTCATTGAGGGTTTTCCTCATTTTTGCTGACCCTCTACCAAACATGATGTCTTTTTCTAGTGACTGGTCTCTCCTGATGACATGTCCAAAGTAAGCAAGATGAAGTCTCGCCATCCACACTTGTAATGAGTATTCTGGTTGTACTTTTTTTTTTTTAAGACTGATTTGTTTATTCTTCTGTCAGTCCATGATATATTCAATATTCTTCACCAACACTTCAACTTGAATGCATTCTTCTCTCTTCCTTTTTCATTGTCCAGCTTTCTCATGCATATGAGGCGATTGAAAAGACCATGGCTTGCATCAGGCACACCTTAGTCATCAAAGTGACATCTTTGCTTTTTAGTACCTTAAAGACATTGGGTAAGTTACTTACTTCCTGTGAACCCCCATTTCCTGTCTTACAACTAGAGAACCTGGTCCATAATCAGCAGTATCATCACCTCAATAACTCTATCACCCAAAGTCTCAGGGCAAGAACCACCTCCTTCATGACATCTTTGCCCACCCCAACTAGAAACTTCTCCCTTAAAGGGTTTCTTATAGTTCTCAGCATACATCTGGCATTAATTTACGTCTCAGTGATTTTATTTATGTTTTCGCATCTTTCCTTTCTTCCTGTTCTTCCCCTACCCCAACCTCCACCTCTTGCAGGCAGATCTTGGGCATGCTGAGAACAAACATTATTCTAATATTTGAATCTGTAGTCCACAGCACCCATCACATGGCAGTGTATAACAGATCCTTGATTCATTATCTTTTATCCTTAGGAGACCTATAAGCTACATCTATGCGCCTAAACACATTCTACTCAATGAGATGCGTGATATTTAAAGTGATTTAAAAATAAATTACTAGAAAGAGAATTCTTTTAATAGTTTCGTTCCCAAGTTAGCTTTGGAAAAACTTGAGTTTCCACAAGTCATAACCTGGAAGAATGAATCTTAGGAATGAGACCAGGAAATCAGGGAGGTAGGTTTGATTTTCCATGGCCAGATGAGGTAAAGGTCCTACTTCAAGACTCAATTTTTCACACCTCTGATCAAATTGATCCTTTCAAACCTTCCACTAACTTCATCCTCAGCTTCAAGTTTTAAGAAAAACAAAATTACAAAGCCAAAGAATGAGGGACTCTTTAATTTAGTTTTAAAACTGTAGTAGGTAATAATAAGTCACCGTGTGTGAAGTGTCTTCTGACTTTCACCTTCTCAAGGTATTGGTTGTTGTTGTTAGCTGCCGTTGAGTCTACCCCCTACTCATGGCGACCCATGCATGGGGCAACACTGCCCAGTCCTGCACCATCCCCATGATCTGTTGCAGATAGGACTGTTGTGATTCATAGAGTTTCATAGGCTGGTTTTTTGGAAGTAGGTTGCCAGGTCTTTCTTCCTAATCTGTCTTAAGTCTGGAAGCTGTGCTGAAATCTGTTCAGCATCATAGCAACATGCAAGCCCCCACTGACAGATGGGTGGTGGCTGCACATGAGGTGCATTGGCCAGGAATCGAATCTGGGTCTTCTGCCTGGAAGGTGAGAATTCTACCAGTGAACCACCACTGCTTCCGTCTCAAAGTATTTAAGAGATAGATGCTAAATGAGTTTGACAAGGTATAAAGGCCAATATGAAACCAAGACACTTGAATGGCTGTTTGGGCTAAATCATTGCCTAAATGCTGGAAGATCTTCAAAATTAAACACGAAGACAATTTTGAGATGGCTTCTAAGTTAGAATTTCTAAGTCTATAAATAAAGATGGTTTCTGACATGAACCAAATTGATAGCCAAGAGAATTATAAACAAGGGTCCCAGGATTTTTACTTCTCTATAAAAGACCAATTTTTTGGAAAGAAACTGCTGTAAGAGAGGAGAAACCAATTAGGGAGGCTGCAGTTTGACGAAGGCTCAGACAGCAGTCCTAGCTGGGTCCAACCCACACTACCCAATTATGGCTCCAGCATGCGGGCAGCTCAACACCCCTCCATGATATGGGATATGGGGATTCTTTTTCACTTGGGAAAGCAAAGCAAAGGCACTGGAGGCTGTGAACTGTAGTGAGGAAACCAGTGCCCACGCCCAGCCTCCTGTCAGCACAGAGGTAGGACTCCAAGGCGTTCTTGGCACTGGGCTCCGAGGTCTGCTCAGGCTGTATCCTGCAAGGGGACTCTTGTTCATATTCTGTTTCTTTCACAAAGAGAAGAAAAAATAGACTATCCATTAATAATATCAACCATGAGTTCACCAAAGCCGACAGGCATCTTGCCAACACAAAAATAAACACTCTCAGAAGGTTTATCCATCAACTTCATGATAGTTCACGGGCTGAGGGATCCGGAAGGTACTCCATTTGAAAGGGAAGAACGAAGATGCAAAGATGGAGTAAGTCATGAGTGCCCACCTAGCACAATGCAGAAGTTTCCTGTATCCATTAAGAAGCCAGAATTGGCCACCGATGAAATCCATTACTTATTTTCAACTGCTAGCACTGCACCACTTGGCAAGCTTTTTCGTGGGCATGTGTTCCTCAAATAAAGAAAAGTATCTGCAGAAACCATGACTCCTCGTTAAGAAGGAACAATAAAAGTTTCTATAAGGCTCAGAGTTTACAAAGCCTAGCTCATTCCTATTTTCTCATTTACCGTTCCCAACAAGTTTATGAGGCAATTACTATGATTATCCCCATTTTATAGATGAGGAAACTGAGGTGCATGGAAAAATGAGAGTTGCCCAAGGTCATAGAGCAAATAAATGAAGGAGCCAGAACTGGGACTCCAGATTTTGTGCCTTCTCATCCCATGCCCTTGTTCTGAATCATCTGGCCCCCTTGCTCTTGGGGCCCCAATAAGCGAGGAGATTAGAGCTGTCTGTCTTGGCCCTGTGCGATGCAAACAATTAACATGCCTGGCTGCTAACCAAAAGGTTGGGAATTTGAGTTCATCTAGAGCCACCTTGAAAGAAAGGTCTGGAGACTTACTTCTGAAAATTCAGCTACTGAAAACCCTATGAAACACAGTTCTACTCTGATACACACGGGTCGCTGGGAGTCAGAGTCGCCAACTGGTTTGTGTTCACTCTGCAATCACTACCTGATTGAAGGTACTGAATAAAAGTACTGGTGTCGGCAGACAGCCCTCATTCCAATCAGACTTGGTGAACCCAAACCAACCTTGTGACCCAATTGGCTGCTGGCCTCCCCACCTCATCACCCACATCTCAGCAGCCCCCAGAGGCCCTGGTGGTGGTCAAGTTTCCAAATGATTCCCTCACCCTGCATGGACCTTTCCACAACAGAGAAGCTTCATACCGTTGCCCCACCTGCAACCCTCCACCTGCCACAACCCTCTGTTGACAGTAACACAACTCACTTGTGTTCTCCATTACTATTAACTCAGTGTTTCTCAACTTTTTTTTTTAAATCACTACCCCCACTCCATGAGTTGGAATTGACTTGACAGCAATGGATTTGGTTTTTGGAAGGAGAAAAATAGGTCCCTGGGTGGTGTAAACAGTTAAGCACTCAACTACTAGCTGAAAGATTGATGGTTCAAATCCACCCAGAAGCATCTCAGAAGAAAGGCTTCACGATCTGCTTTTGAAAGGTCACATCCTTGAAAACCCTATGGAGCAGTTCTACTCCGCACACATGGGGTCACCATGAGTCAGAATCAACTTGACAGCAACTAACAAGAAGGAGAAAAATAAATTAAAATTCTCCCTAATGAGAGAAATTAAATTTTAAAGAATAAGATTTTGTCAGGTAGGGTTGAGATTCAGAAGGTCACAATCCATATGTAATGCCTCAGATTCCTCCCCCACACCACAGGATCCAATTTTCAACCCCTTGGGGGTGATATCTACTTTCCTTCCAATCTGCTACTTCTAGATCTTTATCTCAGGGTATGGAACTGCCACCTGCCCAGTCATTAAAACCTCAGTTCCTCCCTCCCCATCTCATCCCTGCCACACACACAGCATTGCTAGGAACACCGACCTGATGTATCTGTGCACTCTAATCTCCACTGCCACTGCCTCAGCTGGCCTCCTCATCTCTCACCTGTGTCACAACAACAGCCTCCCAAAGGGCTCCAGCTTCCCAAGTGGCCTTGCAGATGCTAGGCGGATGGTGCTACATCCCAGAACAGGCCCTGGCTCTACCCGACCCTACAGCATCCCTGGCCAGGGGCTAGGGGGTATGCAGACAAGTCCAGACTCCTCCCAATGTGGCCGCCCCTCTGCTCCTCTCCAGCTGGGCTGATTGGGCTTCCTGCTCCCAGACACCCAAGCTCCACCGCTTCTCCTCCCTGGACCACCTTTCACCTTCCTTCACCCTTCTTCCTCTGTAAACTCCTCTTTAGAAGTTCTACTGCACTCTTTGGTGGGTAGAAACTCTTCAGAAAAATTACTGGAGAACATCAAGATAAGGGTCCACTATGGTCCAGGAGCCCTGGTGGTGCAGTGGTTAAGAGCTCAGCTGCTAACCAAAAGGTTGGCAGTTGGAATCTAACAGCTGCTCCTTGGAAACTGTATGGGGCAGTTATATTCTGTCCTATAGGATCTCTATGAGTCGGAATTGACTGGATGGCAACAGGTTTGGTTTATGTTTATAGTTCAGTGGTAGAATTCTCATCTTCCATGTGGGAGATCTGGGTTCGATTCCCAGCCAATGTACCTCATGCACAGCCACCACCCATTAGTCAGTGGAGGTCCGCATGTTGCTATGATGCTGAACACGTTTCTGCGGAGCTTCCAGACTAAGACGAACAAGGAAGAAAAGCTTGGTGATCTACTTCTGAAAATCAGTAAAGGAAAACTCTCTGGATCACAAATGTCCAATCCATGGCTGATCATGTAGATGGTACGGGACTGGGCAGCATTTCATTCTGTTGTGCATGGTGTTGCCATGAGTCGGGGGGAAACTCAATGGCAACTAACAACAATGAGTGTCACCAGAGGCGGCTGCTTGATGCCCTTGCATAGCAACAAGTGGGGGCTCCTCTCCTTGTCCCTCTCAGCTGGTTTGGGCAAGGAGAATGGGGAGAAAAGGAAAATGGGTGCCTCCAGCCTCACTGCATCCTAACTTATGCCATGATAGATTCTGCAGAAATCCAGCTGAGCATTTCAGGGGAGAAAATTTGCAGATCAACCTCCACCCACAAAAAAAAAAAAAAAAATTCTTGTTATACAACAGACCTCTCAGGAATTAAATTTACTAGGACTTACTTGGGAGTCCCTGGGTGGTGCAAATGGTTGCAAAAAGGTTGCTAACCAAAAGATTGGAGATTTGCGTCCACCCAGAAGGGCCTTAGAAGAAAGGGTTGGTGATTTGCTTCTGAAAAATCAGCCATTGAAAACCTTATTGAGCACAGATTTTACTCTGATACACATAGGGTCGCCATGAGTTGGAATCCACTCAACATCAACTGATACTGGTAGGACTCACCCAACTCACCCCACCACTAACCACCAGCACATGTGCACCCCCAGCCTCCCAGTTATACAGATATACCTCACACTGGAACCAGAACTGGAATGACCCATGCATTTTCCTAGGGTGACAAGATGAGGAGGAGGTGCCGACTGGACCTATGACAGCTTGACCCACCCGTGGTGGCATCTAAGATGGCAGCAGAGTGCTCCGCCATCCCTGGCACGTAACAGATGCTCAGGAAAAGTCTGTTGAAGGAATGAAAATGCCTTCAAGACTCAACTCATTTTCTACAATTTTGCTTCGAACATCTGGAAGTTCACACCATAGTTTCATGATTTGAATACAAACCAGTTTAAAAAAAAATCAGAGATTGCTTCCAGATTTCGCTCTTACAGACAGGATGGCATCCTCCCTTCAAACTGCAATAATTCCTTCCTAGATGTTGTTTCTACTTCAGACCATAAATTTAAGCTTTTCCTGATGATGCTTCACATTTGCTGGGTGCCTTGGGCCATGTGGAGTATCTCTGGATCCCTTCTCCCTCATCAGATGGCTTCGAGCCCTGAGAGGCAGGACAGGCACCGGCTCGCTAATTCACTGACAGACAGGCCAGCTGCTCTTTATCATGCTGGACTGGGGTGGGTATGAGTTTCCCTCTCTCTCCTGGTGTTCAGAGACACACTCTGTACCCTCTTCTCCAGCCCCATGCAGCCTCCATATGGGACACCAAGGCTTCACAGCCCAGTCTGTGGAGCTCCTCTCCCACCACCACGTTGGCCTTAGAGCACTGCCCCTTTGAAACCTGATTCCACTGTGGACAAGTCTCTTCCTGTGATTCTCCGTGACACTCTGGGGCCAGGCTATCGCATTTAAACAAGACTTGACTGGAGGCTTGGAGAACACAATAAAACAATAGTCCAGGATGTGTGTGAGAGCAGTGGAGACAGAAAGCCACATTCAGCCAGACACTTGGCTTCCAATCTGTTCTCTAGAAGGCCAGTAACCTCAGTGAGGCCCATCCCAGCTCCATCAGGTGGGCACCCTCTTAGCATCAGCCATGGGGGAATTTGCACCTAGGCAACAGCCCACCTCAAATCTGGACTCCACAGAGACCAGAGAGAAGAAGGACTTCCCTCTTCCCCTCTACCTCCCAGGTTTCTTGTCTGAAGCCTATCTCTTCCCTAGTGACTGAGCCTGGGGCTGTTTGCTCTGATCCTTCAGGGAGGCCTTTCCCCATATCCCAAGCACTACAGTAGCCAACCACATCAGTAAGCCTGCCACTGGACCAAAGCTGTACACGTCAGGGGGCTAAAGACAGGCATGGGGACAGGAGAAGCAGCCAACGCACACGCTTACTATGTCAGGCGTCTGCCCATTCGCAGGGGCACCTGGCAGGGACTGGGAACAGCCGGGTCGGGTTCAGTTCTCTAGCTGGTTGACAGCTGTGGCTGCTACTGCTCGGGGTCCCTCAACACCCCCTACCCTTTGGGCCATGGCTTCATGACAGCTTTAAAGAGAAGGCATGGGACTTCACAGGGTAAAACAAGATGGGATTTTAGACTCGATGAGCTTTGGGCCTCCTCACAGACATGCAGAGAGATCTGGAACCCCTCCTCCCAAGTCTGAATCCTGGGGCATCACTCACGGCCTGCACGGCACAATTGGATCATCATTTGGACTCACACCTTAGTCTCTGACACACCTCACCAGAGGCTGCATCAGGATGCGCAGTGGTCAAGAGCAGGGATGATGTATAATCTGAGTCCTGGGTCTAAATCTCAGCTCTGCCATTACTGGCAGACGGACCACTCTTGCCTACCCTCCACCCTTTCCCGTCCCCGCCCCCTCCTCATCTGTAAAATGATGATACTACCAAATATGCACTGTTGTTTTAACGTAAGTTGAGTGTTTTAATGTAAGAAATGCACTTAGCACAGTCTATGGCACATATAAATGGCTACTCTACCTGTTATTACTACCATGCTTGCTAACTGAGCCACAGAATAAAAACCCCAAACCTATAGCCACCGAGTCGATTCTGACACATAGTGACCCTACAGGATAAAGTAGAACTGCCCCACGACGCTTCCAAGGCTGTAATCTTTACAGAGGAGCCCTTGTGGTGCAGTGGTTAAGAGCTCTAACTGCTAAGAGCTGCTAACGAAAAAGATCAGCAGTTCAAATCCACCAGCTGCTCCTCGGAAACCCTATGGGGCAGTTCTACTCTGTCTTATAGGGTCAGTCTGAGTCAGAATTGATGCGATAGCAATGGGTTTGGGTTTGTTTTTTTTTGGAATCTTTATGGAAGAGCAGAGCGGCTGGTGGAAGCTTCTCTGCACCTGCCCCTCCAGAGATGTGAGCACTCAGGGGTTGAATGGGTGGGGAGAAGCCTTTTAGGGAGGTAGGTGAATCAATGGACTGTCCGAGGGTGCAAGAGTCCTGGGTCTATTTAACACTTCTGCTTCCTCCCACTAATCCCTGAATTTCCTTCTGGAGGACAGTTTCAGCCTTCACCAAACCCCTGTCCCTTCTGCTTTCTCCGCCAGCAACTGGTAAACCAAAATCTAGCCATGAGGGCTGATGCTGTTGTGGCTTCTAGTCTCTCAGACCACCTCTCCCCTGAACCCAAGCCCATGGGGCCAGCGTCTGAAAACCCTTCCTGACCCCAAGTGGGTCTGAGAGGCACTGCTCCGCCACCCAGTGAAAAGTGATTTTGTCTGAATAGATCCAAGACTGTTTCTGCACTCTCAAAGAAGCAAAAAATTTTTGTGAAAGAAGAGCCTTAGGAGATTACAGTACTTTTTACCCAGATATGATGAGTTATCTATTTAAAAATAAACCACAGACAGGCATTTCTCCCTACCCAGGCAGAAAGCAGTCATTACCAGGAATTTCTGTTTAAGTACCCTGCTTTTCTTGGCCAATGTAGAAACAGCCTATGAACTGAAAATAGAATTAGAAGCTAATCCTGTTTCCCTGGTCTCTACCAACGTGTGCAGGCAAGTGTCTGGATCTCACCATGGCGTTGTGTTCCATTTGAAAAAGCCAGAACGACTGCTAACCAACCTCTTGGCACCTCTGTCAATGAAACCAGCAACGGAGGGGTCAGGCCAGAGCCCGATACAAATGACCAAATCACAGAGCCACCCACTGGCATGGCCAGGAAACCCAAGACAAGAGAGGGTGAGTAACACCCTCAAGCTCACACAGCGAGTCAAGACAGCTAGGACGATAACCTTGGTTTCCCATCCTCCCAGCTGCTGTTCTTTCGCCCCATTGCCTTCTGTAATTTAACTGTAACCAAAGAGATTCCAGGAAAGTCCCCTCAGAATGGTTAGATAACATATCACGTCCCATCTTCCTTCCTGCAGAAAGTCCCCCTCTCTTCCCTTCTCCTCTCCAACTAGCATTAAATCAAATATTCCTTGCTGTATTAGTTTTCAAGCCTGATGTTTCTAAATCCAAAGACATCTATAAATAATACATACTCATTTATATGTACATTTAAAAGATTAAAAAAAAAAAAAAGACCATAGCAAAGCTACCTGTAGATTCTTATGAATACTAATGGTCTACTTAAAACACAGTGGAAGCAAATGACCAACAAACACAGGTAACCGTGGAAGGATCTCCCTCCATTCTATTCCAGGCTGTGCCCAGGAGGGGGAGTGCCTCCATTCTGAACCCACTCCATATTCACTGCTTCTCTCCCACGGTCACATCTTGCAATCTGCTTCTTTTTTTATATGTGGGACTGTGTGTTTTTCCCTCTTCAGTTTTATATGAAACATTTAGCAGTGAAGCAGCAAATAAAAATACTACATATTATCTAGGATACATATGAAATTGTGGTTGGCTTTAACACGTCTAAAGGTTGATAAAAAGAAACACAGAGATGCTTCTTGAAGGCTTATTTATATTTTATTACACATTACACACATTTCACTCCATTGAGAAAATGTAGATGTTGATGTGGTTCTCGCCGTCACAAACCCGCATGGTGAAGATTACCACGTCTAGAGAACATTTTTCCTTTGGAACGCCATGCACTTGCCTCACAATTACCCCGGCGGATGGAAATGGTGTGAATAACCCATCAGCAATGACATTAGTCTTTGGAAGGAGAGGTTTCTGTACTGTTTTTCCCTCCAAAGAGTATACTCTTGACATTGTTTAGCTATCCCATCCTCCACCCTACTCAACGTCTTGTCTTCATCCCAAACTGAGGACCCAGGAGGGAGCACCATCACCTCGCAAGACAAAAGCCCAAGTCAGCTGGTAGATGGTACTGACTTCAACGCACAACCACACGCACAACTGCTGGATGTCACAAAGCTGCAGATGGTGAAGGCACAGTTAACTCTGCTAGTGGGAGGCAAGGTGTTCCAAGGAGGGAAGGCTCCTGGGCTGGGGCAAGGGGCAGGAAGGCTTCATGTCAGGGCAGAAGCTAAGTCCTGGAGGATGACAGCGCCTGAAAGATTACCATGAGATATTCAGAAGGGCAGGTGTCTTAGGTTGGGCTCCCCCTCAAAGCAGACCTTGAAATAAGGATTTGAATGCAAGTGGTTTATTTGGTAGTCAATCCAAGGAAGCACCATGAGGGAGTAGGGATGTGAGACAGGGCAGGGAGGAAAGAAAGCCAATAAAGGATGCTTTAATGAGTGGGTAACACATGCGGTTGCCATGAGCTGGAACTGATGCGAAGGTAACAGTTTTTTTACTGCTGTGGGCACCTGGGGACCAATCCTGCTGGGGACTCTCTGACGGACTGTGCAAGGCACAACTTAGGATTGCCCTGCCAGTGGACGATGAGGAAGCTGGGGTATTTGCTCACCAACTTCTAACTCTTATTGGTTGAGGGGTGCTTTTGCAGTATTAATTCCCCCACACTTCCAGCCTGCTCTGTGGGTGGGCTGGGCACCCTCAAACAGAGAGAGACAGGAAGCAAAGGGAACTGTCAGCAGGTAACCCCCCTGCTGGGAAACAGGTGGGGTCCTGACAGCTTCTATTACAGCACGTAAGTGAGGGCTGTCATCAGCACCTGAATATTGCTGGAGACTACAGATCACCTGTTCAGATTGGTTTGCTCTCTGGGATCCTAGCCTTCTAAGTGAGGGGGAGATACACACTGCTGGCCGCAGAAGGGGACCTCACGCGCGCTCATCCCACAGTAGATGCCATGTCAAATGTGTCTGTAATGGGATCATCTGCTATCTGTCGGCCGTGCAGCAGCCATGTATGAAAAATAACACTGAAGAGCAAATTAAGTGATCTGTTTGCAAGCAGCCTGCTTAGATGAGGAAGGGCTGTTGTTGACAAATCTATTAAAATTAGACGTAAATTACCTAAGAGCACACGGATACACGTTCAGAATGAGGACACTGAGTGTGGGCACTTTAGATACAACCTGGATTAAATTATCTTGTCTCAGTTGAATGGAGTAATAATAATTAAGAGAAGCGGTGGGGGAAATAAATCATACCCATCACGTTCCTGACCCAAAAAATGTTCAGAGTTTTCATTTTTCATAACAGTGAGGCCTTACAACATTGTGGCTTCTGGGTGCTGCCAAGTGTCTCCCACACAATAGGTTACAGGACAGAAGCATCCTGAGAGGCCTGCTCCTGGGTGCTTTCAAAAAGGGGAAGGGAGAGCTGGGAGGCCAGGTGGGCTTTTCTTCTCAGACAGAACCTGGACAAGGATTCGAGGCAAGTGGTTTATTTGTAAGGTGAGCCCAGAAAGCCCACGTAGGGAAGTGAGGAAGTAAGACAGGTAGGTGAAGGACACCAACACAGATTGCCTGGACTGAGCAGGTTACCACCGCAGGCCCCTGCGGCTCAATCCCACTGGGGGCCTCTGAGAGACAAGGTGGAACAGGTCTCAGACTGGTTCTACCTGACGTGTAAGGAAGCCGGAGTATTTTCCTCCAACTCTCGTTTGTCACAGGCTGAGGGCTGCTGCCAAGGACTTAACTCCTTGACACTTCAGGCCTGCTGCAAGTGGTCAGCCAAGGCTCTGGGGGCTCTGGGCTTGGGAGGACTCTCGGGAAATGAGCCTCGAACAAGTGCAAACACACCGCGCTGGAGACTCATAACCTCTGATTACATGGATGGAATTCAATTTGCCTCTTTCAAAAGTCTAACAAAAACAGACTACCCCCCATCCCCATGTAATCACTGAATAATACTACAATCATTTTGCATGGAAATTGCATTATTTCCCTGATGGAAGCACAGGCTTTGAACCTCTCAGGGCCTCACCTGCTACATTACTTTTCAAAGTATGAAGTAGCAGGTTCCAATTACCTGGAAAAAAAAAAATCTAAAACATGAACAGAACAATACATAGTGTGATCGAGACGGAGAGAATGCACATTTTGCAGGACAGGCAGCTTGATTAGTGACTGTGATTGTTAAACACATTTCAGGTAATATAGTGATATGGACATTAATAGTAGCAATAGTGCTGAAGTGCTGGAATATAATCATTTCTGATTATATTACTATTTTCTTTTGTGCAGCACAGTGCATATTTCCAAACGACTCTGTGCGCTTTAAATGACACAAAAGCCCAGGGGCAGGTTGGCAGCAAGGTGGTGGGAAGGGGTTTGCAGTTCCTGGTGTCTGGGAAGCAGGGAAAGGAGGTGGCCAGAGTTCATGGGGGCCCAGCACAGCCAGCACCATCCTCCCCATCTCTGGCCGCATCAGAATCTCTCTAACTTGGTTCACAGATGCTGGCCTCTAAACAGAAAAGAAATGCTTATACAGGCAATATAATAGCTGAGGGTTTTAAAAGAGAGTTTGGTAAATTAAAAAAAAATTACGTACGTCCAAATACATGGCTATCTCGCCTCTCCCCAACTATCCCTTTAAAAAAAGGGTGTTGCCTATATCCAAAAAGGTCCCTGGGTGGCGTAAATGGTTTACTCTCATCTACTAATTGAAAGTTTGGCGATTTGAACCCATCCTGTAGCACCGTGGAAGAAAGGCCTGGCGATCTGCTTCTGTAACTACTACAGCCAAGAAAACACTATAGAGCACAATTCCACTCTGTGACACCCAGGGCCACCATGAGTTAGAATCAACTTGATGGCAATGGGTTCGGTTTTTTGTTCTTATATCCAAGCTTAAAAAGACTCATATTACAGCACACTCTCCCACTTAATTTAGTTAACACAGATGTAGTAACTGTTCCTGGGATTATGACTTTACAATTCTAATGTTTAGACGTTATAAACAAGGCTTTTAAAGGTCACCTTAAAAAGCAATCCAACAAAGAGTTAATTACCCCAAGAGATCATGAATATTCACCTTGAAGGCAAATGAGAAAAACCAACCAGCCTAATGCTATGAGAATCAGGACTTGTGGCCTGGGATAACATTTCCAGTGAAGGCCTAATCCATGGATTCACCAAGTGCCCTCTTTCAAAAACTTGGATGGAAGTCAGGCTCATAAGCTCTATAGAACGGTCGGAGGGCTCCAAAAGCAACTCTAGTGATAGAAAAATACACTGGAGTTGAAGCTGCACAGGATAAGTCTGAATAATAACTCTTGAAATGTAAGTGGAAAATGTAATAATTTTTAATTAGCAGTTTATTTCTGTAATTATAGATATGTGTTAATTAAAGTATTTAAGTATTATAAGTAAACTTTTTTTTTCATCTATATTCCAATATTCAGATTAGCCAAAAAAATTTTTTTTTAGAGATCCATTTTCTTTGAAAATTGGAGGTATAGCCTTATCTATGGACATAAAGGAAGGATTTTTTAGCACTGTAGGTAGGCAGGTGCCATCCTGGAAAATGCTTAACTTAATCCACAATTCAAAGCCAGTAGGGACACTAGCCTAGGAGATCTTTAGTCCCACAATACCTTCATTTGGCAGATGGGGAAACTGAGGCCCAGAGAATTCTCTGTCCTACTACAGAATCATGATAAGAAAAAGTGGAACACAGAAGAAAGCCTGGAAGTCAAAACGTGGCATCTCCCACGACTCCCCATGTGACAGCAACCTCAGCCTAGGACTCTTCATCTATCCGAAACCAGTTGCTGTTTGAGTTGACTCTGACTCACGGTGACCCCACGTGTGTCAGAGTAGAACTGTGCTCCATAGGGTTTTCAGTGGCTGATTTTTCAGTAGATTGCCTGGCCTTTCTTCTGAGGTGCCTCTGGTTGGACTCAAACCTCTAGCCTTTAAGTTAGCAGCCCCACCCAGGGATTCCCTTCATCTGTCAGGTAGGGATAATCTGGGGCTGGGAACACACTGGCAAGAAACCAGCTTCAAAGAACCCATGTGCAGCGTGTTATCATAGAACCTGGTGGACCACAATGCCTGACGTCTCTTCATGAGGGTAGCATTTCCTGTAACCTGCCAGAAACCTACCACTGCTTAAAAAAAAATTAAGAAACATTTATTTAAAAGCCTACATACATATGGAAATATACTTCTGCTCTCCTCTCCAAATGGGAGGAACACTGAGGAAATCTGCCAGGAGGGAGTGGTGCTTCTGGTCTCATCTCTGTCAGTCACTCTGGCCTCCCAGAGCAGCAGCGCTCTGAGACAAAAATTCTCCCTCTCCGGAAGACTTCCGGCAAAATGTCGCTCTAGGCAGAAGCACCACGCTGTCGCTCCACAGCAAAGATCCGAAAAACTAAGCTGAACAGAGAAAACTACAATCCTGAAACCCTAAAACATCAAATGAAGAGATAAAGAACTCAGCCAAGCACCAAATGGGGTGAGAACGGAGAGCAAGGAGAGATTCATGCAGAGGTCCCCTACCAACTAATGCAGTGTGGATCCGCCATCTTGGACTCCTATCGAAGATGAGCAAACAGGGGGTATGAGAAAGCAGCTTCACAGGAGCTTGCAGCGGGAGACAAAACAACCGGTAACTTGCGATATACGCTTTCCCACCCCCCACCCTTCTTCACCCCGACTTTGCCTCCTCTGCTTCCTGTGGCCACAGTCTCTTGTCCGGGAAACACCAGCTGCTTGGATTCCACACACCCGAGCAGGCCGGCTCTCTGAAGGCCATTTGTTGGCTGCTGGTGTTGCTTTTTTCCGCTTTTTTTGATTTCTTCCTTACCTCTCACCACATCCCCCTCCTTTTGCTCAAATACCTGGCTCTGTGTGCCATCTTTGCTTCTTCCCGAGGGGCTGTGGAACTCTGTTTGAGTATAGAGCTGCTTCCCAGCATGGGCTGCCGTGCTGGGGGGATCCCGATGCTTTTGTTTGTTTGTTTGTTTTGAATTGTTTGTTTGTTTTCTTTTCCTTTTCTTTAGTTGGGAGCACTTTCTGGCCTGGCGGTGCTGCGTGGCAAGGAGACTACCCCTCGGCTTGTACAGACATGCGGAGGGATTGCTGAAGGCATTTCTTTTCTTGTTGGTTTTTTTTTTTTTTCCTGTTTTTTTGGGGGCTTTTCTTGTTCTTTTGTTTCTTTTTAAAAAAATTTTTTTTTTGTTTTCTTTTCCCTCTTTGTCTCTTTTTGTCTTTCTTCATTACTCAGTTTCTTGTCTCTCTATATCTTCCTTCTCTTTCTGTTCCCTGAATACATGGTGTTGTATACCTCTACACCTTCTAGCCAGGCTGTACTGCAAAACCTGAGAGCGACTTCCCCAGACCTCATAGCTGCACTGGTGGGATCCCTGGGAACTTTGCGGCTCTTTAACCTTCCTGATTTTTATTTATTCATTCTTTTCTTCCTCTTCCACTTTCTGTTTTCCTCCAATTTATAGTCTCTCATCTCTCCACACCAATGGCAAACTCCCCTAGCATTCTTTTTTGTTTCTTTGTATGTTTTTGGCTCCTGCTCCTCTCTCCTCTCTCCCATATCAATCTTAGCTCCACACATAACAGTCTCCCTGCGACATCCTGCCTATCTGTACCGAGTGCTTAACATCACACCACCAGGCAGCACAGGCACGGCCTACTGGAACCTGCCCTGCACTGATTACCGACCCGCCCTGGTGGCTATAGTAAGTGCCACAAACAACCCGTCCCAGTAACTCCTCTTCAGCTAGACCTGCCCTGCTGTACCATATCTCAGTGACTGACCCTGCCTACTGGAGAAGGAGGCAAAAAGTATTGTGCCCACAGACGAGCAAACAACAAAGAACACACAGTCTGCTTGCTCATAGTCAAAATTTTTTTAAAAAAAGGGATGAAACAAACAAATCTACAGTCAGTTAATGAGAAAAATAACTACTGAATGCCCCGAAGACAGCAGACAATATCAAAACATTAACAAAAACAGGACAGGATGGTTCCAGTAGGTGTCCAAAATAAAACACCAGATGACTTTCCAGTGGAAGAAAATGCACTAGAACTACCTGACAGGGAATTCAAATCTCTAATACTCAGAATTCTCCAAGAGCTGAGGCAAAAAGCTGACAAACATGAGGAAAAAATAGACAAATTCATGGAAAATACAGACAAAAAATGGAAGAATTCAGGAAAATAATGCAGGAACATAATGCCAAAATAAATTCACAACTAGAAATTATACAAAGACAACAATGAGAAATCCAAAAGATAAACAACAAGATTTCAGAAATGGACGATGTCATAGAAGGGCTGAGAAGCAGATTTGAAATGGTGGAAGACAGGATCAGTGGAATTGAAGACAAACACTTGGATACAACACTGTTTCAGGAAAACTCAGAAAAAAGAACAAATAAAAATGAAGAGACCCTGAGAGTTATCTGGGACACAATCAAAAGCAAAAATTTGTGAGTGATTGGAATTCCAGAACAGGGGGAGAAAACAGAAAACACAGAGAGGATCATTTAAGAACTGCTGACAGAAAACTTCCCCAATATCATGAAAGATGAAAAGTTGGCCATCCAAGAAGGTCAACGTACCCTGTATAGGAGAGACCCCAAAAGAAAATCACCAAGGCATATCATAAGCACACTTGCCAAAACCAAAGACAAAGACTCCTGAGAACAGCGCACAAAAAACAAGGAGTCACATACAGAGGAGAAACAATAAGACTAAGCTCAGATTATTTGGCAGAAACCATGCAGGCAAGAAGGCAATGGAATGACATATATAAAATCTTGAAAGAAAAAAATTGCCAGCCAAGAATAATATATCCTGAAAAACTCTCGTTCAAATCTGATGGTGAAATTAGGTTATTTCCAGATAAACAGAAATTAAGGGAATATGTAAAAGTCAAACCAAACTTACAAGAATTATTAAAGGGAGTTCTTCGATCTGAGGACAAACAACTTCAGCTCACAGGCAGAACCTAGGACGTATGATTGTACCAGCCAGATACCAATCTAGGAAACGACCTCTCGAGGATATCCAAAACCAAAAGAAATACAACAGGCAATCAGAGCAGTTAATCAGTAAATGACAACAACATCAAAACAATAAAAGAGGGAATAAACGGCATAGGTATAGAACCTTCTAATGGAGAGGAAGGCAAGGCGATACCACATAAGGGTAGACTGCTTCAAACCTAGAAAGATAAGGGTAAAATTCATGGTAACCACAAAGAAAGTTAACAAACATACTCATAAAAATAAAGAGGAAAAACATAAAGTCTCAGCGAAAACAAAAGCTACAAAAACAAAAGAAATGAAAAAAAATCCACAAACAAAAGTAACTCAGCACAAGAGAGTAAAAAGAGCAAAGAAAACTTCAGCACCACAAAGAAAAGCACTACACAATGACAGCAACAAACTCACATCTATCAATAATTACACTGAATGTAAATGGACTCAATGCACCCATAAAGAGTCGGAGAGTGACAGAATGGATAAGAAAACAGGATCCATCAATACGTTGTCTACCAGAGACACACCTTAGAAACAAAGATGTGAATTTATTAAAAGTCAAAGTTGGAAAAAAATATATCAAGCTACCAACTACCAAAAAAGAGCAGGAGTAGCAATTCTAACCTCAGATAAAATAGACTTTAAAACCAAATCTACCATAAAAGACAAAGAAGGACACTATATCATGATTAAGGGGACGATCCAGCATGAAGACATAACCATAATAAACATCTACGCAACCAATGACAGGGCTCCAGAATACATAAAACAAACTCTAACAACACTGAAAAGAGAAATTGACAGTTCCACAATAATAGTAGGAGACTTCAACACACCACTCTCAGTAAAGGACAGAACAACTAAGAAGAAACTCAGCAAAGAGACAGAAGACCTAAAGGGCACAATCAGCCAACTGGACCTCATAGACATATATAGAACACTCCATCCAACCACTGCAAAGTACACATTCTTTTCCAATGCACCTGGAACGGTCTCCAGAATAGACCACATCTTAGGCCACAGAGCAATCCTCAACAAGATCCAAAATGTTGAAATAATTCAAAGTATCTTTATCTGACCACAATGCCATCAAGGTAGAAATTAACAATAGAAAGAGCAAGGAAAAAAAATCAACTACATGGAAACTGAATAATACCCTGCTTACACATCAGTGGGTAATAGAAGAAATCAGAGATGGATTCAAAAAATTCCTAGAATCAAATGAGAATAAAACATATCATACCAAAACCTTTGGGACACAGCAAAGGCAGTCCTCAGAGGACAATTTATAGCAATAGATGCACATATCAAAAAAGAAGAAAGGGACAAAATCAAAACATTAACTACAGAACTCAAAGAAATAGAAAGAGAACAGCAAAAAAAGCCCACAACCACCAGAAGAAAGGAAATAGTAAAGATCAGAGTAGAAATAAATGAAATAGCGAACAGAAAAACAATAGAAAGAATCAACAAAACCAAAAGTTGGTTCTTTGAAAGAATCAACCAAATCGACAAACCACTGGCCAGACTGACAAAAGAAAAACAGAGGAGGACACAAATTACCCAAATAAGAAATGAAATGGGGGACATTACAACAAACCCAAATGAAATAAAAAGGATCATAACAGAATATTATGAAAACCTATACTCCAACAAATTTGAAAACCTAGAGGAAATGGATAAATTTCTAGAAACAAACGGCCTCCTCAAACTACAACAAAGTGATGTTGAAAATCTGAACAGACCCATATCAAGAGAAGAGATTGACAAGGTAATAAAAAAACTCCCAACCAAAAAGAAACCCTGGCCAAGATGGCTTCACTGGAGAATTCTACAAAACATTTACAGAAGAGCCTGTACCAGCACTACTCAAGCTATTTCAGAGCATAGAAGAGGAAGCAACACTTCCAAATTCATTCTATGAAGCCAGCATAACACTGATACCAAAACCAGGCAAAATTACAAAAAAAGAAAATTACAGACCAATATCTCTCATGAATATAGATGCAAAAATTCTTAACAAAATTCTAGCCAATAGAATCCAGCATCATATCAAAAAAATAATACACCACGACCAAGTAGGATTCATACCAGGTATGCAAGGTTGGTTCAACATTAGAAAATCAATCAATGTAATCCACCACATAAATAAAAGGAAAGATAAGAATCACATGATCATCTCAATTGACACAGAAAAGGCATCTGACAAAGTCCAACACCCATTCCTGATAAAAACTCTCAATCAAATAGGTATAGAAGGGAAATTTCTCAGCATAATAAAGGGCATCTATGCAAAACCATCAGCCAACATCATTCTTAATGGAGAGAGGCTGAAAACATTCCCCTTGAAAACAGGAACAAGACAAGGATGCCCTTTAACACCACTCCTATTTAACATTGTGCTGGAAGTTCTAGCTAGAGCAATAAGGCAAGAAAAAGAAATAAAGGGCATCCAAATTGGTAATGAAGGAGTTAAACTGTCCCTGTTTGCAGATGATATGATACTATACCTAGAAAACCTTAAAGACTCTACGAGAAATCTACTGGAACTAATACAAAGATTCAGCAGAGTAGCAGGATACAAGATAAATATTCAAAAATCAGTTGGATTCCTCTACACCAATAAGGAGAACAATGAAAAGGAAATCAGGAAAACAATACCGTTTATAATAGCCCCTAAAAAGATAAAATACTTAGGAATAAATCTGAACAGGAATGTAAAAGATCTATACAAAGAAAACTACAAAACACTACTGCATGAAAACCAAAGGCATCTACATAAATGGAAAAACATACCATGCTCATGGATAGGTAGACTCAACATTGTGAAAATGACAACTCTACCCAAAGCAATTTACAAATACAGTGCAATCCCTATCCAAATACCAACAACATTCTTCAAAGAGATGGAAAAACTAATCATTCACTTTATATGGAAAGGGAAGAAGCCCCAAATAAGTAAAGCACTATTGAAGAAGAAGAATAAATTTGAAGGACTCACACTACCTGACTTGAGAACCTAGTATACAGCTACAGTAGTCAAAACAGCCTGGTACTGGTACAATGACACATACATTGACCAATGGAACCGAATTGAGAACCCAGATGTAAATCCATCCACCTACGGTCACATGATCTTTGACAAGGGCCCAAAGTCCATCAGATGGGGAAAAGACAGTCTTTTTAACAAATGGTACTGGCAAAACTGGATATCCATCTGCAAAAAAATGAAACAGGATCCATATCTCATACCGTATACAAAAAATACTTCAAAATGGATCAAAGACCTGAATATAAAGCCTAAAACTATAAAGTTCATAGAATAAAAAATAGGACCAACACTACAGGCCTCAATACACAGCATTAACAGGATACAAACCATAACCATCAACGCAGAAACCCCAATAGATAAGCTAGATAACTGGGATCTTCTAAAAATCAAACACCTATGCTCTTCAAAAGACTTCACCAAAGGAGTAAAAAGAGAACCTACAGACTGGGAAAAACTTTTTGGACAGTACAAGTCAGACAAAGGTCTAATCTCCATAATCTACAAGAAAATCCAACACCTCTACAACAAAAAGACAAATAATCCTATTAAAAAATGGGCAAAGGAAATGAACAGACACTTCGCCAAAGAAGACATTCAAGCAGCCAACAAACATATGAACAAATGATCGCGATCACTAGCCATTAGAAACATGCAAATTAAAACTACAGTGAGATACCATCTCACCCCGGCATTACTGGTACGAATCAAAAACACTGGAAAAAACAAATGTTGGAGAGTTTGTGGGGAGATGGGAACTCTTATGCACTGCTGGTGGGAATGCAAAAGGATACAACCATTTTGGAAGATGATATGGCACTTCCTCAGAAAGCTAGAAATAGACATACCATTCGATCCAGCAATCCCACTCCTAGGAATATATCCTAGACAAATAAGAGTTGTCACTCGAATAGACATATGCACACCTATGTTCATGGCAGCATTGTTCACAATAGCAAAACGATGGAAACAACCTAGATGCCCATCAACAGATGAGTGGATAAACAAACTATGGTACATACACACAATGGAGTACTATGCAACGAGAAAGAACAATGGTGAATCTGTGAAGCATCTCATAACATGGATGAAACTGGAGGACATTATGCTGAGTGAAATAAGGCAATCACATAGGGATAAATATTGTATGAGTCCTCTATTTTAAAAACCCATGAAAAAGTTCACATACAAAATGTAACAATCTTTGTTGGTTACAAGGGATGGGAGGGGTGGGGGTGGGGAAATACTAAATAGGCAATAGATAAGTGGTATCTTGGGTGAAGGGTGAGACAGTACACAATACAGGGGAATCTAGCACAACTTGTACAAGGAAAGGTCATGGAAGCCCCATAGACACATCCAAACTTCCTGAGGGACTGAATTGCTGGGCGGAGGGCTGTGGGGACCATGGGCTCGGGGAACATCTAGCTCAACTGGCATAACACAGCTTATAAAGACAATGCTCTACATTCTACCTTGTTAAGTAGTATCTGGGGTCTTAAAAGCCTGTGAGCGGCCATCTAAGATACTCCACTGGTCTCATCCTTTCGGGAACAAGGGAGAACGAAGAGAACAGGATACAAGGAAAAGATTAGTCCGAAGGACTAATGGTCCACAGCTACTAAGGCCTCCACCGGACTGAGTCCAGTACAGCTAGATGGTGCCCGGCTACCACCACTGACTGCTCTGATCAGGATCACAACAAAGAGTTCTGGACAGAGCTGGAGAAGGATGTAGAACATAAGTCTAACTCACAAAAAAAAAAAAAAAAAAGGCCAGATTTACTGGCCTAAAGGAGACTGGAGAAACCCAAGAGTATGGCCCCCAGACACCCTTTTAGCTCAGTGGTGAAGTTATCTCCGAGGTTCACCACTCAGCCTGGGAGTAGACAGCCCCGTAAAACCAAGTGGGACCAATGAGGTACAGTGGTCCAGTGACAAGGGCCAGAACGCAGAAGGGGACAAGGAAGCTGGTGATAGGGAACCCAATGTTGAGTAAGGATATTGTTGATGTGTTGTGAGATTGTTAACCATTGTCATAGGGCAACATTTGTAGTAACTGTTAAATGAGAAACTATTTTGTTCTGTAAGCCTTCGTCTAAAGTGAGAATAGCAGCACAATTGGAAGAGTGTAGTCCATGTCACTGAACTGTGCATGTAGAAATTTTTGAAACGGTGTATCTTTGGCTATGTGTATTTTCACCAAAAAAAAAAAAAAAAAAAAAAAAGGTTGAGAAGTTAGAGGGTTGACATGTTGTGGGGTTGTTAACCAATGTCATAAGACAATATGTGTAATACTGTTTCATGAGAAACTGTTTGTTCTGTAAGTCTTCACCTGAAGTACAATTAAAAAAAAAAAAAAAAAAAATTCTCCCTCTCAGGCCAGTGTCAATTCCACACTTGAGTCTCTGTCTCCTGCTCATTAAGGCCTGTCAGCCATGCTCATCCCCCCTGGGTCTGGGCAAGGGGCTATCACACCTGAGCAGGATCTGACGGGGGAGGAGTTGCTGTAATGAAAACTCTGGAAGGCAGGCTAGAGCTAGCTAAGGATGCAGTGCTGGGCCCTGAGTCTTCCTTTAAGTTTCATTAGTCATGCAAATCCACCTTTCTTTTTCTCTAGGGAAGATAAAGGGGAAAGAGTGCATATGGAGTAGGCTGGGGTGTCCTTATGGAGAAGACTGAGTGCTCTATGGGGTACAGGAGTCACATGGGGCCACTGGAGCCCAGCAACACTCAGGCAGCTGATAGCGAATTTGATTTTCCTTAAGCGCTCTTCCCTCAAGTGTTTCTCTTTTCACAGGACATTTCAGCCACAAAATGCCTAAAAAATTAACAGCTACATGACAACTTCTCATCATGAAGAATTAAATTATCTCAAACCCAAGGAGCCCTGGTGGCGCAGTGGTTAAGCACTTGGCTGCTAACTTAAAGGTCGGCAGTTTGAACCCACCAGCAGCTCCTCAGGAGGAAGACATGGCAGTCTGCTTCCATACAGATTACAGCGTTGGAAACCCTATGAGGCAGTTCTACTCCATCCTATAGCGTCACTATACATTGAAATCAACTTGATGGCAATGGGTACTTAAAGACCATACTCCTCAAGTCTGGGTACACTGCATTTTTGGAGAAGGTATAGGAAGTGCTGGAGCATATGAATTATGATTGGGGTCCTGTGGACGCTTAAATTTGGTTCCAGAGCTCACACACAAAGGGGCGGACAGAAAGATCCACAGGTTGCCTCCTGCTTGGTTATAAGCCCAACTCTGAAGCCAAGGGCTGGCCTGGCCATTTACTAGTCACCTGAAATTGAGGAAGCTACTTAACCCATCTGCCTCAGTCTCTTTAGCTGTAAAATGGGGATAACAAGCTCACTTTCTCCATAGGGCTGGTGTAAAATTAAATGAGGTAATACAATAAAGTACTCAGAAAAGCCTTACATCTAGTAAGTTCTCGATAAATGTTAAAGATTATTTGTCTTGTCTGCCACCAGAATGATCTTCCTAAGATACAAACCTGATTTTCTCTCATTTGGAATCCTTTAGTGGCTTCTCATTTGAATAGATGACAAAATTCAAAATCCCTGGCATGGCATATATGGCCCCAATCAAAAAAGCAAACTAAACCCATCGCTGTTGAGTCGATTCCGACTCATAGCGACCCTATAGGACACAGTAGAACTGCCCCGTAGGGTTTCCAGGGAGCTGCTGGTGGATTCAAACTGCCAGCCTTTTGGTTAGCAGCTGAGCTCTTAACCACTGCACCACCAGGGTTCTGTATATGGCCTCAGCCCTTACCAGCCACAGTGCCTTCACTCTGAGCAAGCTGAAGCTCTGGGGTATGCACCATGCTCCTGCACACCTCCATGGTCCACATCTGTTGTCTCTGCCTGTCTTGCCTTTCCCTCACCTTCTACTTGGCCAGCAACGCTGTGCGGGTCTAAGTGCCCATCCTCATGCCCCTGTAGCTATGTGTACATTTATCATGGCACTTTTCATGCTGTGTGGTGGACTCACCAGGGCTTCTCTACCTTGGCACTACTGATTTTTGGACTGGATAATTTGTTGTGGGGGCTGTCCTCGCATTGTAGGATGTTTAGGAGCATCCCAGGCCTCAACTCACTAGATGCCAGCAGCACCCTCCACCCGAGTCAATCAATAATCTCCTAATATTGCCAAACGTCCCCTAGGAGGGGGCAAAATCACCCTCACTGGAAAACCATGGCATTAAACTATAACCCCTTGAAAGCAGAGGATATAACATTTATTTCTGTATCTCTGAAATCTTATACAGTACTTGGCAAATAGTAAGTACTCAATAAATATTTGTTGAAAAAGAAAAGAATGAAATGAAAGAAAATTAATTTAGTGCTCATAACAGTAAATATCCCAACTAAGGATGAGATAGGCATGTTGGATCAAATAATGAATAAATAAATGCAATACAGAAAGACTGTGCTAAATGAATAAATACACAGTAGGTGTGTTGAATAAATAAGCACCTCCTGTCAGTTCGACATCTTAAACATTTCCTCCACCCCATGTCCCCTTCCACCTCCCCCTCTACCTGTCCTACTTGTCTTCTCTGCATCACAGTGAAACTTCTTACAGGGTTGCCTGGGCCTGCTGTCTACTTCCTCACCTCCCATTCACTCCTCCGCTCATCAATCCATCTAAAGGTCTCTTGCTAAGGCCACCAATGATCTCCATGTTGCTAAATCTGATGGACAATTTCCAGTCTTCCTCTTGTTTGGTCTCTCAGAAGCCTTTAGGAGTGTTGACCATTCCTTGAAACCAGAGATGACAGTAACGATATTTAACAATGGGTATAGCATGGGCAAAAGGAGCCTCTGGCTGGCACAAATGGTGAAGCACTCAACTATTAACTGAAAGGCTGGTGGTTCGAACCCACCCAGAGACACTTTGGAAGAAAGTTCTGGCAATCTACTACCAAAAGGTCACATCCATGAAAACCCTACAGAGCACAGTTCTCCTCTGCAACACATGGGGTTGCCGCAAGTCGGAACGGACTTGATGGAAACTGGTTTGGTTTGGATTTTTACGGCATGGGCACTAACCAATCACAGTGGATGCACTGGCCAGTCGATGGTCACTGGGTGTCAGTAACCAGCCCCACTGTGCCTGTCTGTATAGGATGCAGGCAAGCCGTGCGTGAAACACTTTCTTCCCTCAGCTTCCATGATGCAACAATCCCCTATTTTTATTCCTACTTCTCTGGCTGCTCTGTCTCGACTTTGCAGGATTATTCTTCCTCCTCTGCTTGGCTATTAAATAGCAGAGCTCCTCGTGGATTTAGTTTTCTCTAGGCTCTCTTCTCTTTTTCTACTGTACAGGTAGTCCCCAACTCATGACAGGGTTCTGTTCTGACTCCATCATAAAGCGAACACTTCATTTTTTTTTAAGTTTTCATTATTATTGCCTTTTACTATCAGTATCTTTATAAATCTGATCTTTGTCTTTGGGGGTTGGAAGCATTACATATAAACTTACAGATACGATGACATCAGCAAATTTGCACTACAACATTGTGTGTAGTACATCTTGTTAATAACAACATGTGCAAAAAAAACTCCAAAAAGGACAATCCTAAGTGCGGTTTGTCGTAACTCGAATACATCGTAAATCGGGGACTGTCTCTATTCTCTTCCCCTAAATAATCTAATCTATGCTCCAGCCTTCAGTTATCCTCCATAGGCTGATGACTCCCCAAATGTATTACATCTAGCGGCTACTTTTCCTCCGAGCTCCAGATCTGTAAATCTCACCTGCTTATCTGACACCTCTAATTTGATGTCTCAAAGGCAACTCAAACCTATCGTGCCCTCTCCTCTGACCCACACAAAACAAAATGAAGAAACATGAACTTTCACGGGTTTCCTATCTCAGTAGATAGCACCACTAACCACTAACCCTCTGACACCCAGCCCATTACTAAAACCAAAACCAAGCCCACTGTCGTCAATTCTGGCTCATGGTGACCCCATGTGTTACAGAGTAGAATTGTTCCATAGGGTTTTATTGGCTATAATCTTTATGTAAACAAATCACCAGGCCTTTCTTCTGCAGCTTTAGAACCTCAACCTTTAGGTTAGTAATCTCGTGCAAACTGTTTGCACCACCCAGGGATGTTCAGCCACCACTACCACCTCTGAAATGTCTTTTATCTCTGTCTACTTCTCTCCACCTCCATTGCCACCTTCCTCTTTCAATTGTCCTTTTACTTGGTGCCCCTGAATTCTCTCTTGCCCTTCCCCAATCTGTTCTTACACTGCAGCCACAGAGGTTTTTGTTCAAAATGCAAATCTGATCCTGTTTCTCCCTGGCTTTAAGCCCTGCCCATTCATCTCAGGTAAAGACTGGAGCCCCAGCACGGTCCTGAGGCCTTGCCTGGACTAGCCCCCACTTCCCTCTTCTGCTTAATCTCCCCCACTTTCCCTGTCCTCCTCTACACGCCACTCACACTTGCCTTCTTTCAGTTTCTGGACAATTCCATACTCCCGCCACAGGGCCTTTCCACAGGCTGTTCCCTCTCTCTTCACCTGGTTAATGCTGATTCAGATCTCAGCTCAAGCATTGCCTCTTCAGAGAAACCTTCCTTGACCCTGCAACTAGCTCACAACTTCCTGTTGTTTGTAGAGCTATGAGAATTTATCTTTCCTTCAAGCACCAGAGCTCATAATTATAATTTATGTGTGTGACTAAATGATTAATTTCTCTCTTCCTCACCTAGAGCATAAGCCCCATACAGGCAGAGGCTATGTCCTTTTTGGTTTACTACTGGGTCTCTAGCCTAGGGGTTGCAAACTATAGCTCAAGGGCCAAATCCAACCCAATGCCTGTTTTTGTAAATTAAGCTTTTTTAGAATACATCCATGCTCATTTATTTATGTATTATCTATGGATGCTTTTGTCCTACAAGATCAGAGGTGAGTAATTGTGGCAGAGACTACATGGCCCTCAAAGCCGAGGACATTTACTATTTCAGCCCTTTACAGAAAAAGTTTGCCAACCCCTGCTCTAGTCCATAGCACTAGGGCCTAGCAGAAAGCAGGCATGCAGTACGAATTGGTTGAACAAATAAACTGGCAAGCTGCATAAACGAGCTTCTAGCAGATGACTCAGATGGGCCTTCTCTAGGGCAATGCTAACCACCTGCAGACGTGCACTGGAGCGCGAGGGGAACTTCTCTTTCCAAGAAGTGGGGATCCTGGAATTTTCTTTGGATTCCCAGCCAACATGTCACTCCTGGCAAGGAGGGGATCTTTCATCTGACTACTGGGAACCTTGCTTGTGGTGCTTCAGAGCCTGGGAAATTCTTGTTAGCTTTCTGGCACCAGCTGGTCTCTGACACAAGGAAGAGCAGACCACCCCAACCACTGGGAACACTGGGTGATCCATGGGTCTACAGAAGTCGCACCCACACAGCAGGGGTGTGGGGCAGGGAAGGAATACAGAACTATGCCAAAGCCCCTTCAGGGACAGATCAAAGGACAGGGCTGGTGGAGATTCAGGAAGGAACTAAGAAACCCTGGCTGTTTCTCCTCCCATCCAAAGCCTCCAGGTCCCTACAGCTCAATGCCGCCACATCCCACAGGAAAAGATTTCCTTAGTCACTCCAGCCCCCAAAGACCTACCCATTCCTTGTTCAGAGTCCATTTGAGTTCAGTCGTCGGTCAAACATCATCTTACACCGGTCACTGGGTTTGCAGGATGGATTCTCTCCTCTCCTGTCGATACTCTCCAGACCCTCCATACCCGGCACTCCCTCAGGGCAGGGCCTGCTCTACCCTCCTGTCTCTGTCACCTCTCCCACTCTAACTCCTGGGTCAGGAAGGCACAGAGTTGGCCACACAAGAGGGTCTCAGCAAATACCTGGGGGAAGGTGGACCACCTCAGAATCCTCCAGATCAGTGCTGCACTGCCCCTGACACCGGAGATGCTGGTAGCAGCAGCCCAACTCCCTCCTGCCCCAGGCCTGCTGCTTCTGTGGCCTGACCTGGAGTGACCCCCACCTCCCTTCTCCTCCCTCTGCCCAGTGCTGCCTCAGCCGCCTGGTCAGCACATTTTGAACCAGCCTGGGTGCACGAGGAAATCAGTATTCACTGGCCAGCCCCTTGGAGTCCTGGACTCCACAGGGTTCTTCTGGAACCACCATCCTGGGGAAAGTTTATATACATTTTTTTTTTTTTGGTGGAGGGAGACTCCAGAATTCTAATACTCACAAGTAAGTTGTAGAAAATTCCAAAGCAGCTATAAAGCTGCATTCCAGTTGAAGTGTTAAATGTGGCAAGAACAGAAAATGCAATGCGAGCATTTACACCAGAGCACAAATAACCAGAAACCCGCAGAGTTGGCGCAGGCGGATGTTTCCGGCTCTTCACTTGTGGGTGCTAGACGCACGCATCACATGGCTTTATTAGAGAAAGAGTTTCAGATTCAGTCCTTGGATGCTTTGTTAAAATCCATGGAAAAGAGAATGAGCACTCCTGGGGCAAAGCCCAAGTCACTGCCCCAAGGATTCTAGAATGACCTCCTCCACCTGTACCCTCCAGGGTCCCTGCCTGGGTCCCTGACACAGCTCAGTGGGCGCTGTGGGGACTGCCCTGTTCCTGCCACTTTCCCAGTGTGCCAAGGGCCTGGGGCTTAGTACCTTCTCTGCCTTGGCCTTTCCATCTACAAAAACAGGGAGAATGCCAGCTGCTGCCATCACACAGGCATCTGCTGAGAACAGGGATCTTTGGGATGGCTTGGTGGCTGACAAGCAAATGGTCCAAAGAGCATGTTCTACTGTATCATGATAGAACTAAGGGAATCAGGAGATTGTCTGTGTCAACGATTCTCTTCATTACCCAATTGCAAACCGTCTTAAACAGAAAGGTGAATAGAATGCATCACCAAAAATATCTCACATTAACTAGATTCCTATTTATCTCTTGGTTTTCAAAAAAGGCTTTCACTAAAAAACAGATAAATCAACGATGATAATTAAAATAGTAATAATGAATAGTAATAATAAACCCACCAACCAAACCAAGCAAAATTACAAATCATTTTAATGTAAAGTTGGTTAAAGTTGAAAAATGCTGTTTTAGAAAGCATTAACTCTGAGTTACAGTACATACCATTTGTGAAATACATATTTAGTTAACTCTTTTGCAGAGGCTTTATAAATCAGTCATGAGAGGTCCAAATTTATGGGTGAACCAAAACATTGTTACCGATCATATGAGAGACTGAAGAAAACAACTCTACCCAAAGAGCCAGGCCAGGGAAACAGCTCATCCTGGAGGCATTAAAGAATGGTCTTATTTTATTCACACTAAGATTGTCTCTGGAGACTACCAGCTGACTGAACACAGAGTGTGGACGTGAGAAAAAACAAACATGGCCCTTGTGTCTCTGCAAGCTCTCCCACTCAGCACAAAGCCCTTAGCTCTTTTAAGTGTAAGGATGGCTACATGGACTGGGATGCCGGGTGCCATGGGACAGGGGACACGGCTGTCTGCTCTTCACTGTCTACTGGGCACCTGGCATAGTGTCTAAGGTGGCCAGTAGCACCAACAAATAAGTGTTGTTTAGAATAATAATAGGGAAAAAAACCAGAAAATGATTTCTTACAAGATTCCCCTTGGAAGAGATGCGGGCAAGGAGGAAGACTGTAGAAAAATTCAAGAATAAAAGGATGGCAAAAATCACGGAGAAACTTTGTAAGCAGAGCAGTCTAAGAGGCAGGAGAAATGGAGCAAATGAAATAAGTAAATTATTATTCAGTTTTCTGCATGATTATAAAAGGAAAGAGAAAAAACCTAAGTAACTGCTTTAAAATGTATAATTGGTATCTTTTTAAAAAATAAAACTAGGATTTTGAAAAGAATATATATCAAGGTTATACAAAATGTCAAGACTATATGTTTTATAGACAAAATGTAAATTGAGTCAGCCTAGGCTTTTAAATGGAGTCTCTCCCTGGGTGGTACGAATTGGTTAACATGCTTGGTTGCTAATCAAAAGGTTGGTGGATCGAGTCCACACAGGGGTGCCTTGCAAGAAAGGCCTGGCAATCTACTTCTTTAAAAATCCGCTATTGAAAACTGTATGGAACACAGTTCTACCTTGACATGCACGAGGCTGCCATGAGTCAGAATCTACTTGATGGCAACTGATTTTAATAAGAAAAATAAAATTCTTTTTAAAAAACAATAAATATATGAAATAAAGGATAAACATACTAGGTTACTCTTTCATAAGCTCATTCTACACTGTAATCCAACAAGCCTCCAGGAAGATGTGAATGGGATGGGAGGGGAGGAGAAGGGAGAGGCTGAGGTGAAAGGCTGCAGCCAGGCCTGGACAGAGGGTAAGGATTTGGGATTTTCTCCTCTGGTAAGGGGGCATCAATAGGGGTTTTAGAGGAGGAACTGATTCAATCAGATTTGTATTTCAAAAGATGACTCACGGGTTAAAAGCCCCTGATGAAAGCAGTTGCCATCAGCTAGAACAAATACGAGACAGTTAGGTATTGCACAGAAGCCTCAAAGCAGACATGCTCCCCTAATGCACCCCTCGCTAATGGGCATTTGACATTGAGGGGACCTTCAGTCCCACCATGTACAGAGCTCATGATCCTGGTTCCAAATGTTGCAAGTTCACAGTGACACAAAACTTCTCCTCCAATGCAGTTCCAAAACAACTTCCTTTTTAAAAGAGGAAATGCAGGTCAAGTAAAAAGTCCTGGAGTTTGCTCATTTTAAGTTACCAGTGAGCCAGAATTTTCTTCTTCTAAGAAAAAAACAAAATACCAAGTCCTTCATATTTTATGATCTTGTGTTTTCTAAATATTCATATAAGCTGAACTTGTCAAGCCATCGCCTGGAACTGAAAGCCTACTGGTAATAAACCGTGTTTCTCTGGTTTAATTGAAGCAGTGTCTTTGCCCTGAGTCAGGGGCGCTGATTTCCATCTCACAGGGCATCCGGAGAAGCAGAGCTCAGCCAGGTATCACTGGATGGCCAGGATGCAGCAGGACTCCGGCTCCAGGTGAAAGGTCAGCCCTGCCCTCCTGGCAAGGATGGGGGGTGGGGGAGGCAAGGCTCCAGTCCCGGCATTTCCCCGTCTTCAGATCCTCCAAAGTGCTTTGGGGTGGGGGGTGTGGAGGGGGTACTGCTAATAGGTGTTTATCAGGGACCACGGACACCACTGACAGCCTGGTGAAACCTGTGGACTCCTTTTCAGAATATATGTTTTCAAACACACAAAGTACATAGAATTACAAAGGAACTGATTACATTTAAGTGTAAAAACCAAACCCATTGCCATCAAGTCCACTCTGACTCATAGCGACCCTATAGGACAGAGTAGAACTGCCCCTATAGCGCTTCCAAGGAGTGGCTGGTGGATTTGAAGTGCCAACATTTTGGTTAGCAGCCAAATGCTTAACTGCTGTGCTACCAGGGCAGTTACCAAAAATTAAAAAAAAAATTAAAATGTTACTACAGTAATAAAACGTGCTTCTTTATTAATGCATTAAATAATAACATCTAGTGGCATGTCTAAAACTACCATAATTTCAAAGTAGTGATGAGTGTGATTGATATTTTGAGACATGTGCAATAAGTATGAAAATATCTGATTCCTACTGGCGACAAAGTCACAGGTACTGCCAATCCTGCTGTTGTTTGCTGTCTACATTCATAAATTGAAGGGAATGCTAACTTTCACCTGGAAAATAAAGACAATGTTTTCCCATTCATATTCGCAGACCTCCTGTGCTAAACTATGGATGGAAAACAATTGGTCTCACAAATATGCCCTACAAAGTTCTAGGATGGGGGTGCTATTTCCCAAACGTATTTAAGCACACAGCACCTCCCAGGATCACTTTTCTGGGGATACCACTGCTTGAACCCTATGGGACTGTGGTGAAGATTTAATGAGAAAATCTTGCCCTTAACGTTGGAATGTTTAAGAAAGAAGCAATAAACGCAAACAATTAGGAGCTGGAAAACTCAAGCCTTACCCTGTTTCCTTTGGGCCCATCTGACACCATCCTTCCTCACAAGAATGCTTATGAGAATCTGATGAGAAAATGGGGTTGTGTGATTTGTACACCATGAAGCACTGCTCTAAACAGAAGGCCTGCCCTTTGGAGGATGATACCATTATTCTGGGTTTACACGTGAGTTTGGTGTGGGCTGGAATCCTGGCTTCACCATTACTGGCTTTGAGATGATGTTATTTTTTCGTGCCTCAGTTTTCTTACTGGCAAATGGGCTAAATAATCATCTTTACCTCATATATTTTCGTAAGGATGAGATGAGATAATAATGCACATAGATGTTTAGAACAGGATCTGATACATAGTAAGCATTTAGTAAAAGCTAGTGTCTTAGTCTGGCTTCCCTAGATGAGCAAAGTCAGTAGCCAGTGATATATGTATATAAAGGAGGTTGATTTACTTCAAGGAAATGGCTCATGCAATTGTGGGGGCTGGCAAGTCCCAAACGCACAGGTCAGATGGTAGGCTGAAGGCCTCTACTGGCTCACGGGATTGCAGGGGCTGGTGAATCCAAAATCTGCAGGTCAGGTGGCAGGCTGGAGGCTTCTACAGGCTTACGTCCCAGAACCCAGAAGAGTACAGGGTCGAGAGAGTGAACTTTGCCAGAATATCCATTTATACTCTGGAGGCAGGCCATACCCCCAAAAAACTCCCCTTTCAACTGATTGGCTGATCATATCAGATCACATCATGGAAAGTGATTATATTATATTTTATTATGGAAGAGCAACCAGTCCAGTGTCTGTCAAACCACTGAGAATCATAGCCTAGCCAAGCTGACACGTAACATTAACCATCACAGCTAGCCGTTATTATTAATATGGTTCTGTCTCAGGCTGCACAAATGCTTCCTCTTTCTTCCTCTAGATGTCCAAAGACCTAGAATAAAGAGTGAGTTCATTTCCCAGAATCCTTACATGGTAGGGAGGAAAATGTAATATCCAATACTTCTATTTTCAATAGTATTACTGAAAAGTCTCAATTTGAGAAATGTACTCTAAGCAAAAAACATCCTGAAGCTTCAGAGAAATCCTGCCTCTTAGCCTTACGCTGGCTATTGTTGCATTTTTCTTTCACATTTACAGCACAGGTAGTTCCAGGGGCAAAAGACACAGCCAGACTGATATGCTAACTAAGCCACAGCTGGGTTATGTTAACCAGCTGAGAATGGCGGGGTGAGTGAGTATTTACCAGACAATTTTCAGAGACAATGTCTGGGCCCTCAGGTCAGTTACGAGAACACTGTAGGCACAGATAAGGACCATTTAAAAAATTTTTCTACTTTTTTTTTTTTTTTTACAAAACACACACTCCTATAAAAGAAGACAACAGAGCTCTTGTTCTTTAGAAGTTTACAGTCTCTCAGGGGAGATAAACTCAGACTGGAGAAGACATAAAAATGCACAAAGAAACCACAGTCGAGTATAAACGAGGCGGTTACACAGAGCCGCAGCGCTCCAGGGTGGGAGGAAAAAAATCTGGCTTATTGGAGTCTACCAACAGAACTCACATATTCTCGTAAAATTCTACCCTACCAGGAGATGGAAAGAAGACTGCTCCAAAAGGAATTCAGTAAGTAGGCAAGATTGAGGGATATATTTTATTTCATTCTGTGACCTTTCTCAATGTGTTTGTATCATTTGTGTAATTAAAAGTCTTAATATTAATGTGCTACTGTACACCAAGTAACAGTCCTAAAAATAAGAGCCACAGGAATCAGGATTCTTTACGAGGGCTGTGATCGGGCTTACCCTCTCTCTACTTTAGATTAAAAATATCGAGGATACAAAGGGGTGGCTGGTAGTGTGTGTGAACCAGGTAGTCAGCCTCCAGGTGACATTTCCGGAACTATTTCAGGGGTAGATGTCACTTGACTCAGCTTCCTACCCAACAGCAGGCCTGTTTTCTGGGTCTACATCAATGCCTTCTAGCCCTCTTATTGACTTAGAAAAGCCTGAAAAAAATGGATTAACATGTCAGGATCCAAAATCCCTCTGCCCTCACCTGTTGTTGCTAGTTGCTGTGGAGTCAATTCCAACTTACAGCGACCCCATGTGTGCAGAGTAGAACTGCTCCATAGGGTTTTCAAGGCTGTGACCTGTCAGGAGCAGATCACCAGGCCCATCTCCCAAGGTGCCTCTGGGTGGGTTTGAACCGGTAACCTTTCGGCTACTTGTTGAGTGCTTAACCATTTGGGCCACCCAGGGACTCCCCACCCCTACCTGACAGACACAAGAGGACACTCAACAGGGGAATAAGCTGCCACCAAGAGTAGCCTATGGGCCCGGACATAGGAACGGCTGCTTTCACTCCGAGGGCCCATGGAAAAACAAAATTTCTTACTCCCTTAAAGGCAGACCCTCAGGGCTCAGAGAGGGGCCACAAGACTGCCTGGGAAAGGGGGTGAGATGCAGCAGGTGCTAGAGACGGATGAGAACTTGCAGGGCATACACAGGGTTACCCAGTCCCTGGACACAGGTGCAGCCATATGGGGAGAGCTCTGTAAAGTGCAGTAATATTTGCTGAGGGACTAAAGAGAGAGACAGGGTCCCCAAACTCTCAGAGCTGGAAAGACAGGGAGGGAAGGCCACGACAAGGAAGAGCATAAGAACTCACCTTGACCAAGCCCTTACTGCATCCCAGGCACGCTCGAAGCTTTACATGTGTCAACCCACTAATGGGAGTGAGCACTAGAACTGTCTCCATTTTAAAATGGGTAAACTGAGGCAGGAGGAGTTTTTTTTTTTTTTTTTAAAGCCATTTGCCTAAACCAGGATTCAAACTAGTCATCTGTTTTCAGAGACTAAGCTTTGAAAAATTTACCAACCTAAAAAAATAATCTACAGAGAAGCAAGCCAGAGAATACACAACTCTGCTTTCACTGGGGGCCCAGGGAGACCACTTGCTTCACAGGGAAACAGATCCAAATGAAAAAATGGGAGGCGTGTTTGTCTGCTTCAGACTCTTCCAGTATCAGAGCTGCTAACTGAACCCTCGGGCCTGCAGTCTCAGCAGCCCCTCCTGTGCTGGAGAGAGGGGACACAGCCCAGAAGGAACCACCCGGCCAAGGCCACAAGGGACCTCAGCCTCCAGCTCTGTCCTCGCAGCTTGGCCACCGGAGAGCACTGTCAGGTTATTAAATATGGATTAAGAAAACCTAAGAGCTGCCTGCCGAAATCTAAGCTACGGAAAAACAGAACTGACCCTCCAGCTGATCCTGCAAGGCCGGGCGCGCCATCTCGGCTGGAAGGAGCGACGGCGACCAGGAAATCGTGGGAGAGTCATGTTTTCACTGGGAGTGAGATGAAAGCTCGATTACAGGCCGGTGCTTGATTCATGATTAACTCGCTTCATGTTCTCCCCACTTGTGTTCTGAATCACAAAACTGTTTTCCCTGGTATTTGTCACATTTAGGGCATGAGCCTTTTAATTGGTGAGTGAGTCGGCATGCCGCTGGAGATGTCAAAAGACTGTCTTTGTTGAAAAGTGGCCCTGTTAAGCAGAGGCCCTGCTAGCTAATGGCAGTGTCCCTGCATCAGCCGGCGAGCCCTGGCTGCAGCACAGAACGAACCAGCCAAAATAAAATACGACTTCATTTATTCACAGCCTTGCCGGATACCCCGGGTGCTGAATTGTGAGTTCATTTGACCCTGCGAGGATCTAGATGGCGTGGCCCTCCAGGCTCCATCCAGTGGGGCTTTCTATGGTGCTTGGGTGTGTGGGCTTGTTGGGTATTCATAGCATCTCTCACAGGGTGACAGGATGGTTAGTGTAGCCATCTCACAGCCAAGGACATTTCTGCTGGTTGTTGTTAGCTGCCGAAGAGTTGGCCCCTGACTCACAGCAACCCTACACATGACGGAATGAAATGCTGCCTGGTCCCGTCTATCCCCATGATCAATCGCAGATCAGACCATTGTGACATAAGGCTGATTTTCAGAAATAGATCACCAGGCGTTGTTTCCTAGTCCATCTTAAGTTTGGAAGCTCCGTTGAAACCTGTGCAGCATCATAGCAACACGCAAACCTCCACTGACTGGTGATGGCTGCGCAAGGCGAGCATTGGCCAGAATCAAAGCTGGGTCTCCCAAATGGAAAGTGAGAATTCTACCACTAAACCACCAATGACCTCATGATTTCTGCATAGAGAGGTTAAATATTGCCCCGAACTTCCCCTAGAGTGAGGGAGAATGCTTACATTAGTAGCCTCAACTAATGGCCTCCCTGTATCCACAACCTGTGTCCTGCAACTTTGTAGTACCCTTTTTACTGTGACCCTGGGCTGTGCCATGGGCTTGACCATGTGACTTGTGCTGGAAAAGTACACATGCATGTCTATATCCTCTTTTGCTTCTCAGCAATTGCTATAAGAACATGCTGGTCAGGCTTGCTGGAAGATGAGAGACCAGCCTATCCAGAGCGAGATCAGCTGGCTGACCCGAGCACGCAAGAGATCCCAGCCAGCAGAAGAGCCACCTAACTGACCCACAGTTGACCACAGGCACAGGAGCAAACCCAATGGAGACCAGAAGAACCAGTCAACCTGTAGACTTGTGAGCAACACTAGATGTTTATTGTTTTAAGACACTGAGCTTTGGGGTGGCTTGTTATGCAGCGCTGTTGTGTCAACAGGTAACTGATATACCCAGCCAGTCCATGGGAAATGGAAATACCAATCCCAGACCATGAAGGATTCAGAGCCTAGCTGCTGAGGCCTAGTTCCATACAGATACATGGACCAGACCTGCTGAAGGGAGAGAAGAACACAGAGAAGACATGTCACAGGGGGCCAGCCAGCCCCAGGCATGAGGTCATTGGATAGGAGAGGCAGTAAGTTTAAAAAGCTCAGACTCTGGAGCCAGAGAGCTTGGCTTCAAATACTGGTTCCATCACTTCCTGAGTAATTTTTGGGACATTAAATGTGTGGGACTATAGACTGGCTCACTCACCATCCATTTGACCCTCCTCCTGATGTGCCTTCCTGTATTTCAAAGGTGAGAATGCTAGAATGGCATTTTCCAGACTCCCTTGTACCTCCAGGTTCTAGATGTGTTTTAGGGTCTACCAAGCAGACACGCTTGTGTATGATCTGAAAGGCCAAGGGAGGTAACACTGCTGTAGATTCTGCTCTTCTGGCAAGCAGGGACCAGAAAGCCAGTCACCAGCTTTATGAGTGTGTTGGAAAGCAGGGTACAGATGTAGCAGAAACAATGCAACTATGAAGCCAACAGTTGTGGTGACCTCTCATGGTGTCTAGATGGCAGCTAAGGTGGATGATCCTGAAGTTGATCATTCCCATAGTGGAGTCCTGATTCCCATCCTTCCCAATGCAGAAACAGCAACCTTGGTGGTCCAGTTCTGCAGTGTTGTGTCAGGAATCATTCCTGGAGGTTAAGCCTAGATTCTACCCCTAGATTCTAATAATTTCAGAAAAACCCAGTCCTTTCTATTAATCTCGATCTGCTTAAAATAGCTAGAGAGGTTTCTGGTTTTTTTTTTTTTTGTATCAGAACTCTAATGTATACAGTCAGCCTCCATGGGCCTCAGTTTCCTCATCTGTAAAGGAATATTGATAGTATCTGCCTCAAAGGATTTTATTAGATAATCCATATTAAGCACATAGAACAGTGCCTGGCATGCAGAAAACATTTAAAATTTTATTATCCTTAGAGCTGTAAGTCCAGAAACCACTAGTGTCAGGGTACCCAGAGGTGACAGACTCTGGGAGCTGCTAGTCATCCACGAACATTCTGATTTGGGGACCTCTTTTCTAGGCTTCATGCAGATGCCATCTCCCCTGGATCCTCTAGAACTGGGGAAGCCCTTAGTATACAAATTGGGTTCGGGTATTTTCAAAGTCTTGGGCATCTATAATTTCACTTATCCTGGCAAAGTCACTTCTATGCATGAGTCATCTCATCTGTCACATGGGGTGAAATTACAGGCTGCTTGAGTCTCTGGTTTTATATAGGTCCACAATCCCATATCCCAAGTCCTTGAGACCAAGTCTGTTTTGGACTTCTGAATACAAATGCCATGTATCATGATACCCGCAGCAGGTCCTGGGACAGCACCCCAGAATCAGACATGTTAATATCTCCACCGCAAGAAGGTATGAATGTTCACATTTAATGGGATGAATAAGGACTATAAATGACATCATGTCAGCTTAGGTCAGGCTTTGCTGTCAAATGAATCACTAAAACATTTCCTGTTTTCAGAGCTTTTTCTACTTCAGAATTTTGGATGAGAAAGAGGGACCCTTGAGATAAGGAATAACGACATGACAACAGCTCAAGCACCAAGACTGAGGGGAGCATGGTCAGACATGGAGGGTCAGCTGAGTCTCAGCCAAGGTGGTTATCGGTGTTGGGAAGACATGGCAGGCTGACTTGTGAAGAAGCAATTTTAATATTTGCAGGGACACTTGATCAAATGCAACAAATGCAGAAACCTTTCCAGCAATGACTTGGCAACGCTATTTTCTTTCTTCAAAACATTTAAAGGAACAGGAGGACAAGATGTAAAAGGAAGACGTTTTCTGGCCAAGCAGGGCGCAGTTTCATCACTTTGGGAATAAAATGACCAGCATAACAGCACAGGAAGAAGCTGCATGCTTTGAACTGGCAACCTCAGTGTCTAGGAACCAGTGTAGCACAGGAGTTTCATTCTGAGGTTTATTCTATGTACCGCTCTGGATCTCCCCAAACATCAGTCTCAGGCCCATGATTCTGCACTTGCTGTGTCCCCTCCACAGAGCCTGCACCATGAGGGCTGGTGACCCAGCCATCTTTCTTGGAGCTCCTGCAGGGCGGGGACTATGTCCTACTCAGCTCTGTTTCCCACACCACAGGACACAGGACACTCACTGAGTGTTATCCTAGCTCTAGGATTCAGTGTGCATACCTGTGAGAAAAGCACCAAGGAATTTATGGAGAAGGAAAGTGTCTTAGTCATCTAGTGCTGCTATAACAGAAATACCACAAGTGGATGGCTTTAACAAAGAGAAATTTACTTTCTCACAGTCTAGTAGGCTAGAAGTCCAAACTCAGGGCATCATCTCCAGGGGAAGGCTTTCTGTCTCTGTCGGCTCTGGAGGAAGGTCCTGTCATCAGTCTTCCCTTGGTCTGGGAGCATCTCGGCACAGGAACCTCAGGTCCAAAGGATGCGCTCTGCTCCTGGCACTGCTTTCTTGGTGGTATGAGGTCACCATGTCTCTCTGCTCACTTCTCTCTTTTATATCTCAAAAGAAATTGGCTTAAGACACTATCTAATCTTGTAGACCTCACCAATATAATTGCCGCTAGTCCATCTTATTACATCATAGTGACAGCATTTACAACATATAGGGAAATCTCATCAGATGATAAAATGGTAGACAATCATACAATACTGGGAATCATGACCTAGCCAAGTTGACTGACATTTTTGGGGGACACAATTCAATTCATGACAGAAAGCAAGGTCAATTTGGTCACATTAGGTACTAGTTGGGTCCAGTGTTGGGAGACTGCTGCAAAGAGGATTTAGAGGGCATGAGGCTTCCTAGAGATGGTGTGGTCCACGACAGGATACAAGGGTGATGGACCACAGGAGAATTACCATGAGGTGAGGGAGAAACATATCACATGCAGAAACCAGTGACTGAGTGGCAGTGAATGGCAGCAGAAAGGTCTGCATTTGGTCCAATGGGCAATGCAGTGCTCACTCAAGCACAATCCACGATGGAAAAGATAAGTCAGGGTGCGCTGCATTAAACAAAGTTAAGCACAAATGCCTCAAGCTGACTTTGGTCAACTAAAACACTTGTCTGAATCTGTATCAGCTTTTAAAATCCTTCTGCATATATTCCACCTGATGTAAAATGATAAGGATTAAAGGATGAAAGTTGCTTGACCTGTAAGCAAAGGTGTTTTTTCTGCAATAGGGAAACCTGTCAAAGAGAAGTTCCTTTGAAAGGTGCAGTAAATCTAGCCTGAGATCAAGGACTATGCGTTGTTTACATATTTCAGCAGCAGAAAGCTGTCAGTCTTGTGATTCCCTTCCTCCCTTCAAGAATATATACTACTACTCCGAAACAGTTTGCAAAGATGCAGATAATTAATAATAATAATAATAATGCCGAAAATCAGGGCAAATACAGAAAAAAATAAGTTAAAACTGGGAGTGATATAGTGAATTCTTAACAACATCCTTGAGTTTCACAGGTTTGTTTCCTAGCACATCCCTTGATACAGGACCATGATCTGTCACTAAAGTGCCGTTCAGCAAAAGCTAGTCCACAGGGAGCCAAAACAGCACAGAGAGGTACATGGTAGCCTAGTAGTCTAGCACACTGCAAGAAGGGCATCTATCCCAGAGAAATAAGTGGTCTGGCTGTCCTCCAGACCACTTCTGTCAACACGAAGCTGTTGATAAGATTTGGGTGGCAGAGCATCTGATATCATGCCAATTACAGACCCAAAATTATGGACTGCAGCTACTCCACGCTGCAGATTAAATGCTCAGTCATGGGCTGATTCTGAAAACTGGAAGAACATGGCAGTGACATACTGTCCTACCTCCCAGAGGTATGCCAAGGTGATCTTCAAGAATCTCAGGTCTGACAGATCAGTAGAATAGAATAGACTGCTGGGAGTTAGAACCAAATACATGTGGAAATTTGGTATATGATAAAGGTGGCATCTCAAACCTTTGGGGGAAAAGATGGAAAGCCTTTTGGGGAAAAAGATAAAATTGAATTACCTCACACCATTCACCACAGTAAACTCCACAATGGATTAGAAATCTAAATGAACAATAAAATTATAAATGGATTAGCAGAAAATATGACTGAATTCTTTGAAAAGATGGGAATGGAAAAGCCTTTCTAGCCATGGCCCAAAATCCAGAGACCATACAAGATTGATAAATCTGTCTACATAAAAATAAAGACAATTCAAAACAATACCATTTATAATAGCCCCTAAAAAAATAAAATACTTAGGAATAAATCAGACCAGGGATGTAAAAAACCTATACAAAGAAAACTACAAAACACTACTGCAAGAAACACAAAGGGATCTACATAAATGGAAAAACATACCATGCTCATGGATAGGTAGACTCAACATTGTGAAAATAACAATTCTACCCAAAGCAATTTACAAATACAACGCAATCCCAATCCAAATACCAACAACATTCTTCAAAGAGATGGAAAAACTAATCATTCACTTTATATGGAAAGGGAAGAAGCCCCGAATAAGTAAAGCACTGCTAAAGAAGAACAAAGTTGGAGGACTCACACTACCTGACTTGAGAACCTACTATACAACTACAATAGTCAAAACAGCCTGGTACTGGTACAATGACACATACATTGACCAATGGAACCGAATTGAGAACCCAGATGTAAATCCATCCACCTACGGTCACCTGATCTTCGACAAGGCCCAAAGTCCATCAAATGGGGAAAAGACAGTCTTTTTAACAAATGGTGCTGGCAAAACTGGATATCCATCTGCAAAAAAATGAAACAGGACCCATACCTCATACCATATACAAAAAATACTTCAAAATGGATCAAAGACCTGAATATAAAGCCTAAAACTATAAAGTTCATAGAAGAAAAAATAGGACCAACACTACAGGCCTCAATATACAGCATTAACAGGATACAAACCATAACCATCAATGCAGAAACCCCAATAGATAAGCTAGATAACTGGGATCTTCTAAAAATCAAACAGCCATGCTCTTCAAAAGACTTCACCAAAAAAGTAAAAAGAGAACCTACAGACTGGGAAAAAGTTTTTGGACAGTACAAGTCAGACAAAGGTCTAATCTCCATAATCTACAAGAAAATCCAACACCTCTACAACAAAAAGACAAATAATCCTATTAAAAAATGGGCAAAGGAAATGAACAGACACTTCACCAAAGAAGACATTCAAGCAGCCAACAAACATATGAACAAATGATCGCGATCACTAGCCATTAGAAACATGCAAATTAAAACTACAATGAGATACCATCTCACCCCGGCATTACTGGTATGAATCAAAAACACTGGAAAAAACAAATGTTGGAGAGGCTGTGGGGAGATGGGAACTCTTATGCACTGCTGGTGGGAATGCAAAAGGATACAACCATTTTGGAAAATGATATGGCACTTCCTCAGAAAGCTAGAAATAGACATACCATTCGATCCAGTAATCCCACTCCTAGGAATATATCCTAGACAAATAAGAGTTGTCACTCGAATAGACATATGCACACCTATGTTCATGGCAGCATTGTTCACAATAGCAAAACGATGGAAACAACCTAGATGCCCATCAACAGATGAGTGGATAAACAAACTATGGTACATACACACAATGGAGTACTATGCAACGAGAAAGAACAATGGTGAATCTGTGAAGCATCTCATAACATGGATGAAACTGGAGGACATTATGCTGAGTGAAATAAGTCAATCACAAAAGGACAAATATTGTATGAGACCTCTATTGTAAAAACCCATGAAAAAGTTCACACACAAAATGTAACAATCTTTGTTGGTTACCAGGGATGGGAGGGGTGGGTGGGGGAAACACTAAATAGGCAATAGATAAGTGGTATCTTGGGTGAAGTGTGAGACAGTACACAATACAGGGGAAACTAGCACAACTTGTACAAGGAAAGCTCATGGAAGCCCCATAGACACATTCAAACTCCCAGAGGGACTGAATTGCTGGGTGGAGGTCTGTGGGGACCATGGTCTCGGGGAACATCCAGCTCAATTGGCATAACACAGTTTATAAAGACAATGTTCTACATTCTACCTTGGTGAGTAGTATCTGGGGTCTTAAAAGCCTGTGAGCAGCCATCTAAGATATTCTACTGGTCTCATCCTTTCGGGAACAAGGGAGAATGAAGAGAACAGGATACAAGGAAAAGATTAGTCCGAAGGACTAATGGTCCACAGCTACTAAGGCCTCCACCGGACTGAGTCCAGTACAGCTAGATGGTGCCCGGCTACCACCAATGACTGCTCTGACTGGGATCACAAGAGGGTTCTGGACAGAGATGGAGAAGGATGTAGAACAAAATTCTGACACACACACACAAAAAGACCAGATTTACTGGCCTGACAGAGACTGGAGAAACCCCAAGAGTATGCCCCCAGACACCCTTTTAGCTCAGTGGTTAAGTCATTTCCGAGGTTCACCATTCAGCCAAATGGGACTAATGAGGCACCGCAGTCCAGGGACAAGGGCCAGAAGGCAGACGGGGACAGGAAAGCTGGTGATAGGTAACCCAAGGTTGAGTAAGGATATTGTTGATGTATTGTGAGATTGTTAACCATTCCCATAAGGCAACATGTGTACTAACTGTTAAATGAGAAACTATTTTGTTCTGTAAGCCTTCATCTAAAGTGAGAATAGCAGCACAACTGGAAGAACGTAGTCGATGTCACTGAACTGTGCATGTAGACATTTTTGAAATGGTTTATCTTTGGCTACGTATATTTTCAGCAAAAAAAAAAAAAAGGTTGAGAAGTTAGAGGGTTGACATGCTGTGGGGTTGTTAACCAATGTCATAAGACAATATGTGTACTACTGTTTCATGAGAAACTATTTGTTCTGTAAGCCTTCACCTGAAATACAATTTAAAAAAAAAAAAGAGAAAAAATAAATAAATAAAGACAAGTCAATTCTGACTCATAGAGACACTATAGGACAGAGTAGAACTGCTCCATAAGGTTCCCAAAGAGCAGCTGGTGGATTTGAACTGCTGACCTTTTGGTTAGCAGCCCTAGCTCATAACCACTTCACCACCAGGGCTCCTAAATAGATAAATAAATAAAACGCATGGCAAAATACATATAAATAAAGTCAAAAGACACATGAAAAAACTGAGAGGAAAACATTTGTAACTTACATCACAAAGGGCTTATCTCCCTAACATCAAAAAAAGCTTTTAAAAATTGAAAAAAAAAAAAAAAAAACCGAAAGGTGAAAAGCATGATAAAAAATACACAAAAGATATCAACAGTCTACAGAAAGAGAAAGGTAAATGTCCCTTAGACATACTAAAGAAAAAATGCTGGCCTTACTCAAAATACCCAAAAACTCTGTTGCTGTTGAGTCAATTCCAACTCATAGGGACTCTACAGGATAGAGTAGAACTGCCCCAAAGGGTTTCCAAGGAACGGCTGGTGGACTCGAACTGCTGACCTTTTGGCTAGCAGCCAAGCTCTAAACCACTGCGCCACCAGGGATCTTACTCATAATAAGATAAGTGCAAATTAAAACTAAACTGAAATACCATTTCTCATTTACCACACTGACAAAAATCCACAAGCATGACAAACATTCTGTGGCTGAGGCTGTGGAGAAACAGGCATCTTATATATTACTGGAAGGAGTAAAAATGGTACAAACCCCAGAGAGGAGAATTTAACAATACCTAACAAAATTAAATCTGTTTTTATTTTCTGACCCATTAATCCCACTTGAAGATACACCTTCACATGTATAAAACAACATGTGCTAGAGATTACTCATTACAGCACTGTTTATAAAAGTAAAAGACTGAAAACAACTCAACAACCCATTGGCAGGGACTGGCGAATCCACTCCGGCACAGCCACACAGAGCTCTGTACTCAACGGACAAGGGGAGGCGGCCTTGATGTGCTGATGTGGAGTGAGTGCAAGGCCATACTGAGAAGTGGACAAAGCAAGGTGAAGAAAGGCACATACAGTATGACAACTGTGTCTCAGAAAAAAAGAAATGTGAATGAATGCAAAATCTGCTTGTTTTTACAGAAAGATACACTGGAAGGATAAATCAAAACCTAACATGATGGTTACTTCTGTAGGGGGGTGAGGTGGAAGAGAGAGGGAGGATTTCGACGAGGCTTCCTTTTTATATAGTTTTGACTTTTAAACCATGTAAATGTCTTACATTTTCAAAAAACAGAATTTTGTTTGGGGAGGGGGCAAACCTTATAATCTAAAACAAACAAACTAGTGAATTTAGCTGTATATCAAAATAGTAGTCACACAAAGAAAATAATTATTTCAAGTGACTTTGAACACTGTCCTCTGATACACATGAGATATTCTGATACATGTTATATATATCAAAATATATGTGATATATGTGATATATATGTGTGTGAGAGATAGCGACATATATATTATATTTCTAAGGACAAAAAAATGCAAAGAAGAACTTCACTCAGTAGTTTTATTGTTAGTAACATTGAAACTAAGTTTGAAACTGTTTTATGTACAAATAGGTAAATACATTAATATTTAGGAATCAAATGTTCAGTTTGAAAAGAGAGATATACATATAAAAAAATCTAAGGAGTCGAGAAAAAAAACCTTGAGTATTAAATGTGAATTGGAAATATCAATAGGAACACATAATCTTTTAAATAAATATACATCTTAGCTCCATCTGCTAAATGGGCCTAGAATGAGGATCCCTAGTGCCCAGACCGTGGTTTTAAATGCCATTCCTCACTGGGAACTCTATGGGGCAATTCTACTCTGTCCTACGGGGTCACTATGAGTTGAAATTGACTCGATGGAAACGGGTTTGGTTTTTTTTGTTTTTTTCCCCTCATTAAAAGAGAACCGATGCTCTGGTGGTGCAGTAGTTAAGAGCTATGGCTGCTAATTAAAAGGTCAGCAGTTCAAATCCATCAGCTGCTCTTTGGAAACCCTATAGGGTAGTTCTACTCTGTCCTATAGGGTCACTATGAGTTGGAATGGACTCGATGGCAACAGGTACGGGTCAGAAAGAACCAGGTCTCCTTGAAAAAATGACTGACTTTAGGTCTGGTGCAGGGAAAGTACAAGATTTGCCTGAGACATAATTGTTGTCTAAAAACAAGAAAGGACTCAAAGAGGGACGTGAACACTTCTTTACAAAAACCTCAGCTAATAAACGCTGAAAGAATGGCAGAATTAGAAAATCACCATTCTACAGCACCCTGCACCTCCCCCTCCCACCCAAATAACTGACTTGGTTAAGGATTATCAAGGGTAGAGCAAACAGTTAAGTGCTCAACTACTAGCTGAAAGGTTGGTGGTTGGAACCCACCCAGAGGCACCTCGGAAGGCAGGCCTGGAGATCTGCTTCTGGAAGGTCCCAGCCTTAAACACCCTATGGAGCAGTTCTGCTCTGCACACAAAGGGTCTCCATGAGCCGGAATCAACTTGATGGCAACTAACAACAGCCATGGCAAAAACCATTGGGTGATAAGAGTGTACTCATGTACATATATACGTTTGGCTGGGGATATTTTTACATACATATTTGTATGTGCAGCATGTATATTCATACATATAATAGAGCACAAAGCGGGCACAGTCATAGAAGCTTCCTAGATACAACCAAACACTTTGAGGGACCAAGTTACTGGGACTGAGGGCTGGGGACCACGGCCTCGAGGGACATCTAGGTCAATTGGCATAACATAGTTCATAAAGAAAATGCTCTACATCTTACTTTGGTGAGTAGCATCTGGGGTCTTAAAAGCTTCAGAGCAGCCATCTAAGATACATCTATTGGTCTCTTTCCGTCCATAGCAAAGGAGAATGAAGATAACCAAAAACATAAGGAAACAATCAGTCCAAAGGACTAATGGACCACATGAACCACAGCCTCCACCAGCCTGAGTGCAGAAGAACTAGATGGTGCCTGATTACCACCTCTGACCACTCTGACTGAGATCACAATAGAGGGTCCCAGACAGAGCAGGAGAAAAATGCAAAACAAAATTTAAATTAACAAAAAAGACCAGACTTACTGGTATGACAGAGACTGCAGGAACCCGCAAGACTATGGCTCCCAGACACTCTTCTAACTGAAGTCACTCCTGAAGTTCACCTTTCAGCTAAATATTAGACAGGTCTATAAAACAAACGATAACACCCACGAAGAAAGTGCTTCTTAGATCACTAAAGTATACAAGACCAAATGGACAACATCTGCCCAAAAGCAAAGATGAGAAAGCAGGAAGGGGCAGGAAAACCAGATGAATGGAAAAAGGGAACCCAGGGTGGAAAGAGGGAGAGTGTTGACACATTGTGGGGATTGCAACCAATGCCATGAAACAATTTGTGTATAAATTTTTGAATGAGAAGCTAATTTGCTCTGTAAACCTCACCTAAAGCACAATAAAATGTTAAAAAAAAAAAAAAGAATAAAAAAAAAATTAGGTGAAAGGTTATTGGGAAATAGTGTATTTGGCCAGTGCCAAAGTATCACTCCAGATTACCTGCTAATTAAGTAAGGAAAAACCTACCTTTACAATGGCAAGATCTAAAGATCACCATTTTAATACTGTGATTAAACTTAGTTTTGCCAATAGGGGACACGTGACATTATGTGCCCCTGGAATGATGCCATATGAAGGACACAGCATCACCTATCAGGTATTCTTGTCAAAAGTATGTAACTTGAATTCAATCAAGTCTTTAAACGTAACTTGCAATTTACAGGAAGTACAGGGGCTAGACAAGTTAGATGCTATTGCAAGGAAACAAGTGCACAAATCTAGGATGTGGGACATTCTACAAGAATCTTCAAAATGTCAATGTCATGAAAGGGGAATAAAAAAGAGGGAGCACTGTGCTAGAGTAAGAGACTAGACAGGCATCAACAACTAAATGGAATGCATGAATGGATTTAAAAAAAAACAGCTATAAAAATATTTTTTGAACAACTGGGGAAATTTGAATGTACACTGGATATTAGATGGTAGTGGGGAAATATTATTAATTTTCTTAGATGTGATAATAGCATGGTGGTAGAATAAGAGAATGTCTTTATATTTAGGACACATGAGATGCAGTATTAAGCGGTGAGGATCATTCATGATGCCTGCTTGATAGAAATGGATTAGCAATATAAAGATATAGACAATGACATAGAGATAGACATAGACATAGAGATAGACAGAGACACAGAGCTAGAGATAGACAAAGAGATAGAGATAGACACAGAGACAGAGATAGACATAGACAGAGACATTGTGATCATTAAGGCTGTGTGTCAACTTGGATGGGCCATGATTCTCAGTGGTTTGGCAGTTATGATGTAGTTTGGCAGTCATATAATAATGTGATCCCTCCATGATGGGAGCTACTGTAAGTAACTGATCAGTTGAAAGAGGGTTTCCTTGGGGGTGTGGCCTGCATCCAGTATAGGTGGACTTTCTGACAAGGCTTGAGGCTTTTGCTGTCTCTGGATCCTGCAGCTGGCTCCTGTTCATCTGACCTCCAGTTCTTGGGACTTGAGCTAGCAGCTCACCTGAGGTCTTACCTGCCTATCTTGGGATTCATCGGCTTCCATAGTCTGTGAGCCAGAGGCCTCCTATCTGGCCTTCTGATCTTGGATTTGCCAGCTCCTGCAGCTACATGAGTCAGGAGAAGCCTTCAGCCTGACCTACAAACTTGGGACTTTCCAGCCTCTAGAACCACATGAGCCACTTCCTTTATATAAATCTCTCTATATATATATCTATATGCTTTACTGGTTTTGCTTGTCTAGAGATCCCAGCCTAAGACATTTAGTACCAGGAGTAAGGTAATAGTGAGTGGTGCCACTCCCATTTCCACCCCTTGTTTCCTGGACCCATGAATCCTGGCTATGGGAGAAACAGCACCACATGTTGGACACTGGTTTAGAGTATATACAGTCACCTGGAGAACAACGCCCCAACCCTGCAAGGTACTGATACCCAGCTGGTGCCATAATTGTGTCTTTAGAAGGCCATTCCATCGTTCTATCAAGCCAGCTGCTTTGGGATGATGGGGAACATGGTAAAACCAGTGAATTCCATGAGCATGGGCCCACTGCTGCACTTCCTTTGCTGTGAAGTGAGTCCCTTGAATTGAGGTGATGCTGTGTGGGATACCATGACTGTGGATAAAGCATTCTGTAAGTCCACAGATGGTAGTTTTGACAGAAGCACTGAGTCCAGGGGAGGTACATCTGTATTCAGAGTAAGTGTCTATTCCAGTAAGAACAAAACACTGCCCTTTCCATGATGGAAGCAGTCCAATGTAATCAACCTGCCACCAGGTTGCTGGCTGATCACCTCAAGGAATGGTGCCATATCAGGGACTCTGTGTTGGTCTCTGCTGCTGGCAGACTGGACACTCAGCAGTGGCTGTAGCAAAGTTGGCCTTGGTGAGTGGAAGTCCATGTTGCTGACCCCATGCAGACATAGAGATATAGACAGATAGACATAGATATACACATAAATTAAGCAAACATGGCAGAAGAGTAATAATTATTGATTCTAGGTGTCAGGTATCTAAAAGTTCTTGGCACAATTCTTTCAAGTTTTCTCTACATCTGAAGTTTTTTCATAATAAATATTGAGGAAAGAAAGAAGCTTAGATTGGCTCCAACACAAAGAAAATACACACTCAAGGCCCTAAACTGCTATTACATTCAGCATGGCAGTAACAATTTTAACTCAGAGTAACTATAAAGCATAGATAACCAAATGTGCATGTTGATCAGAAAAACTATGATAAGGCACCCCAAAAATATTAAACTTTGGGTAAAACAACTTCCTAGAGAAAACCCTGATATTCTAGTTTGCAAAACATATCTGGGGCTATAGTATGTATAGGCGTGAGTGGCAGACTGTCAATTTGGTGACCTCCAATGAACCAAGGGTCCCATATTCACCCCTCTGTGTATGTCTCTTTCCACACTGACTCTGGGCTTGGCTACGTGTATTAGTTTCCTATCACTGCTATAACAATTTACCACAAACTTAGTGTCTTAAAAACAACACAAATTTATTATCTTATAGTTCTGGAAGTCAGAAGTCTGAAACAGGTGTCACTGGGCTAAAATCAAGGTGATGGAGGCTCTGGAAAAGAGTTTGCTGCCTTTTCTAGCTCCTAGAGGCTGCCTGCATTACTTGGCTCATGGCCTTCTTCCATTTTCAAAGCCAATCTCTGCATCACTCCAGTCTCTGCTTTCATCATCACATCTCTTTCTCTGACCCTTTCACTTCCCTCTTTCACTTGTAAGGACCCTTGTGCTTACATTGGGCCACCCAGATAATCCAGGATAATCTTCCCATCTCAAGATCCTTAATTAATCACATCTGCAAAGTCCCTATTGTCATGTAAGCACAGTCATAGGTCTGGGGACTAGGGTGTGAAACATTTTGGGGAGACCATTATTCTGCCTACTAATCACGTGACTGGCTTTAGCTGGTGAGATGTAAGCAAGCATGATACAAGTGGAAGCCTGATGAGTGCTTGCGTGGAGGGACTTATCCTGGAACTCTCGCTCTTAGGATACTCCCTCTTAGAACTCAACTGCCATGCTGTGAAAAACACAACCTAGCCATATGAAGAAGCCACATAGAAAGGAACTCAGGCTCTGGTCAACAGCTCCAGTTGAGCTCCCAGACAACAGCTAGCTCCAACTTGTCAGCCATTTGTGTGAACCATCTTGGAAGTACATCTTTCATTCTCATTCAAGCCACTCAGGCCAACATCATGAAGAGTAGAGATGAGCTGTGCTTGCTAAACACTGCCCAAACTGCAGAATCCTGAGCAAACAAATAACTGTTGTTCTTTTAAGGCACTAAGTTTTGGTAGATTTTTACACAGCAATATATAACTGAGACAGGTTGTTTGCTATAAGCTGGTTAAATGCTGGAGAACACATACCAAAAAATGTCAACTTTGGGCTTAGAATAATTATTCAGCAGTCCTTCTTTATGGTAATAATTAGACAGCAGAGACTGTGGCTTATTAAACCCTTCTGAATTTGTGAAACTAAAACCACATCACCCACATCAAAGACAACGCCTTTCTTCCTAGCCTCTTTAGCAAGAGGGATACATCTAACTCATCCAAAACCAAACCATTGCTGTCGAGTTGATTACAACTCATAGCAACCCTATAGGACAGAGGAGAAATGCCCCATAGAGTTTCCAGGGAGGAGCTGGTGGATTCAAACTGCCAACCTTTTGGTTAGTAGCCGAGCTCTTAACTCACCCAAAAGTGGTATTAAATCATTGTTGTTTTGTTAGCGGATTTTAAGTTGGTCCTCAACTCATGGCAACCCCAAGCACAACGGAATTGGACCACTGTGATCCATAGGGTTTACACTGGCTGATTTTTTATAAGTAGATAGTCTGGCCTTTCTTTCTAGTTTGTCTTAGTCTAGAAGTTCTGTTGAAACCTGTTCAGTCTCCAGTGACAGATGGGTGATGGCTGAGCATGAGGTGCATTGGCCAGGAATCAAACCCAGGGCTCCTGCATGGAAGGCACAAATTCTACCACTGAACCACCACTGCCCCTACTAAATCATTAGGGAACATGTTAAAGTGAAGAAAGGCCAGAATACCACAGGAAATTGCAATCATCATATATCAAGAAACCAACCAGCCTCAATCTCATGGCCCTAAATGAGGTTCTCTGCATAGGCTATGAGATAAACTGATACTCCCGGATGACCTAGATTAGGATAATTGTGGATTTCACCCAAGTCTGTTGTTTTAAGTAACTGATTTAGATGCTGGTTTGCAAAGACTTGGCCTACTTACTACACCTTCCTCACACATTTTGCTGAACTAGGAGTTTGAATCAAACCAACAGCCCAGCTAAACCATAGCGCAGGGGATTGATTTTCAGACAGCCTTGATCTTGTGATGAGCTTTTGCTAAACCCAGTGGAAACCAGTTACCTTCTGGTCTGTGGGAATTTGTGTTTGTGATTTCATTGATGTTGGAAAATATGCTTAAAATCTGTCATCCTCTATTCTCTTCCTTTTTGGTCTACAATGCTCCTAGCAACTGCAAGGGAATAAACAAACCCAACTTCTTAGTCAGAGAAACAGCACCCAAGTCTAAGACATCTTTTTAATTTATAGCTCCGGGCATGAAACCATTGACCTAGCAAGATGTGGGCTTAAATGGTGCCCCAACAGCAAACAGAAATCATTCTCATTTTCTCCTCAGCTGCAGAAACCCAGCTGCACCTCCAAAGCATTTTCAAATCTACAGGTAACTAACCTGACCCAAGACCTTCACAGTCGTCCAGGCTCCTCTCGTTGCTCCGCAGCTCTGAATGCACACCTGTGGCTTTGTGCGGCTAACAAGAGCCGCCCTGCAGATGCACACCTGTGACTCATCTGCTTCCATGTGTGCTGTGCTCGCTGCCTCGATGCACAGACAATCAGGAAAAGCAGAGAGATTCTGCTCAGGTTTCCATATAGTGTCTCAGCCAGATGCCAAACAATTAACAACGCACTGAAGGGAGAAGAACTGGCTCTTGAATATGGCTTTGTAACACTGGCTCTCAAGGGACTAAAGGTGAACTTCCTTTAAATGATGAGAAAAATACGCAAATGGCTATTACATTTCTTAAATCCATACATGTGTACTGAGTACCTGCAATGTGCTCCAGCACTGTACTAGGCATGGGGGTACAGAACAGGAATCCCTTACCAACCTCATTTAGTCAGAGCTCAGCCACATAGAATAAAGCCATGGAAGTGAAGTAACTGGAAGAAACCTATCCGTTAGCTAGGGAAACAGCCAGCACAATGCTTATACTTTATTCTGAGAACAGTTGGGGGATTTGGAAAGCTTGGGGTAGAAGATTAGAAGTAGCAGGAAGATGTTGTTGTGTGCCCTCGAGGCAATTCCAACTCATACTGACCCTACAGGACAGAGCACAACTGACCCAGAGGGTTTCCTAGGCTGTAATCTTTATGAGTGCAGATCGCCAGGTCTTTCTCCATTGGAGCCGCTGGGTGGGTTCAAACTGCTAACTCTTCAGTTAGCAGGTAAGCACTTAACTGTTTGCACCACCAGGGCTCCTTACCGGAGGATGAGGGTACTGAAAGCTGTAAAACTGAAAAATTACAACTGAAAGCAAAGAAGGAAAGAGCAGACAGAGAAGTAATCTCTTTGTTTTGTTTGCTTTTTTTTTTAAGACAAGACCCAGAACTAGCTAAGTACAATAGCCTGGGGCGTTCTGTCTGGGGCAAAGGGTCCCAAACACCTCAGGCTCTGAGGGCATCTGACAATGAGGACAGTTACAAGTATTCATAGCACTGGTCCCAACAAACCATGGTTCTATCCTGTTCCACCTCCTTTGCTTAAGAAGGTAGAGGGTAATGTTCAATGGTCACTATTTAGGAGGCTGTCCATTCAGAAAGAATTAATTTAAGTTTGGGCACTTAATAAATATACTTAGTGGAGTAGAAAATTGATTTATGTGCAACAGTAGCTCATTCCTCAAATTTTCGATTTGAGCTTGACTTCCCCCTCTGCCATGTCATTGATTCTTTGTCATGTCCACTATGACTGTCCTGTTGAGGCTTGTCATATTCACCTATGGCTCCCACTGGCCTTTAGCCTCTCTCCAGTCCAGCCTAACTTCCAGCCTCCACCTCACAGAGCCATCTTTTCAAGGCGCACATGTGATCACATCACTCATGTGCATAGAACCCTCCTACAGCTCCCTGTAGCCTGAAGGAAATATACCTCAGGACAGCCTTCAAGATCATCCAAAATCTGACCTGTCTACCTCCCCAGTCACATCTCCCAACACCCCACTGTGTTCCCTTGATGATCACCATATACTTCATTTCTCTATCTATGCCATAGAAGTCCCTGAGTAGTGCAATCAGTTAATGTACTTGGCTGCAAATGGAAAGAGTGAAGGCTTGAGTCTACCCAGAGTGCCTTGGAAGAAAGTCTTGGTGACTTCCTTCCAAAAAATCAGCCACTGAAAACCCTATGGAGTACAGCTCTACTTTGATACACTTGGGGTCACCAAGAATTGGAATCAACTCAATGGCAACTGGTATTGTTTCTGGCATTGGTCACTCGGTTCTCACTACCCAGAATGTACCTGACTCTTGCACCATAGGTGCTGACATGCCCCATTCCAAATGCCACACTCTAAGGCTGCCACTTTCAAGGTACTTCCCCCAGTGAATTAGTTACACCTCCATCATACCCAATGTATGCCTCACACTAGTCCTTAGTACGTCAAGCTGCAATCAGATGTTTCTGTCAGTCCTGTGAGTCTTGTTGATGTCAATGCCATCAGTCTCCTCAGTCTCCTCAACCGGCAGCCCCAGCACAGAGCATTCTCCTCGCTCCCCGGATCCTCCCTCAGGCAGGTGGTAAGACAGCCCGTTTCCACACACTCACGCTGTCTGCCACCCCAGGGCTTGACAGGCACAGCCTGCCTAAACCACAAGATCTCCACAGGATGTTTGTGTTCCGCTCAAAGCTGGACTGACAGCCAGTGGTCTCCAAGGAGGACAGATATTTAATCACGGTAATGGCTCAGTATAGCCAATCTTGCCCCATTATGGACAACTATTTACAGCATGTCAAAACCCAACCCCCTGCAAAGCCACTTCATGCAACCCAAATATTTGTCCTTTTGTAAAAAAACAAGTATAAAATCCCAGTAACTGGTTCACCAGGAATGGCCTGGTGGAAGGAATCTGAGACTGTTTCATTCTTCTTCCTGTCTAAGAGGCCCAAGCATGAAATCGGGAGCACGTCAGTCCGTGACGGAAGCTGTAATTTATTGACTATCTAAAGTTTTAATTAGGGTTGCATTCTGACTGGTGGCCTAAGCCTGCTGGGAGGGTTTGCACAGCACTTCCTCTCCCCACCGAGAGAACAAAACCGTGGCTCTGTGCTTTGTCAAAGCTCAAGCTCCTGGCTTTTGGACCATGACCCATGCATGGGTCTGGCTTTTTAAAGGATTCTATGCATACGTACTCATACACAACACACACACATACACACACACACACACAGAAAGAAGAAGAAAACCATGTGCTTTGTTCAACAGTCGTGTCTTTTAAAAACACACCATTACTGCTTTGTAAAATCTGATTGGGAATCTGCTCATCCATGTACCATGTCTCCCATCAGCACCGTTCTCTCTCTCAACTACTGCAGAGGACACACTGTGCTCCCAGTCCCGTACCCCACGAGGAGCCCTGGTGGTGCAATGGTTAAGCACTCAGCTGCTAACCAAAAGGTCGGTGGCTCGAATCCACCAGCTGCTCTGAGGGAGAAAAGACCTGGAAATCTGCTCCCATAAATGTTACAGTCTAGAAAATCCTATGGGGCAGTACTACTCTATCATATAGGGTCTCTGTGAGTTGGAATCAACTCGATGACATCCAACAACAACAACCTTACCCCATAAGTTCCAGGAAACCTGGACTTCACGTGAGATGAAGAATGGGGACAGAGGGTAGGCCTCTGGCCTCAGACCACTTTCCTGCCCCCTGCTCAACCTCATACTGGGGGGCAGGTAGTACAGCAAAGTCAGAACAAAAGCCGGGGCCCAGAGCTCTCTGATCAGGGCACATCCTAATAGGTCCCTGGTCACCATAATTCAGTCAAAATCAACTTGATGGCAATGGGTTTTGGCAACTCTGTGTAAAGGGATTTCATTACATGCCTTGTAGGAATTTCTTGTCATCTCTGCAGGCATTTCTGCTAGTGGAGACCCAGGTCCAGCATAGATGTCCATCCTCCAAGGCGCAAGCATATGCTAGCAGGACTGAGGGTGGTCTGTGATCCTACTGAAGGAGCCCCAGGCATGGGACAGGAGGCTTGCCTCACCTCCATCCAGACAACACAGAGCACTCACTCTGGAAACCTGCGGGGACTCAGCACCAGACTCTAAGGGACGAAACTCTTCTCCCTATCACCATGTCTTGCAGGTTCCAACTCCAAAATAAATCTCAAACCCTTTCATGTCTCTTCATTCCCCAGCCACTGCCTTATCAGACTGTTCTAGAATAAAGTCTACACAGCTGACTGCAGCCTACGAACTCCCAAGTGATCTGGCCCCCTTCAACTTCTCCAACCTCTTCTCGACCAGACACCTGCTTCCTTCCGCCTCCTTCCCACTCCTCAGACACACCAGCCCTCCTCTGCCTCAGGGCCTTGGTCCTGTTTCACCCTTGGCTTCTACCCTTACAGGTCTCAGCTCATGCATCAACTTCAAGAGGGGTTTTCCCAGCCCTGCCACCCCCAGTGACACCCCTGCCCCCAATTCCTCTATCATACCTCCCTGATTATTTCTTCATAGCACTTATCACCATCTGCAATTATTTGTTTTAATTTGCTTGTTTCTTGTTTATGAACCACACCCTCTTTCCAGAAGGGCAAGGGCAGGGGCTGCATGGTCTCGGGCACTAGTGTCTGGCACAGTGTCTGCACATAGCAGGGGCTCTGGAACTATTTGCTTGCGGCTCTGGAACTATTTGCTTGCATGGATGAATAAATAAGCTTCAGCATTTAAAAAACACCCAGTGAAATAACTGGAGGTGACTGGGCAAGAGCACAAAGATGTGTGAGTTTTTCATAGAGCAAAGTCTGAAAATAGTTTAAAGAGCCAGCCAAAAGGGCCTGTGCAAATCAATGCTTCAGCATTATTGATTATTGAATGCTATTTAGCAAGGGTGAGTTAGAGCTTTAAGCACTGACATGAAAAGGCACCCAAGATGCTCTAGGTGAAAAAACCAGGTTACACTATGCAGAAGCATGATTTCATTTATGTTAAGAAAAAAAAAAAAACCCTCTACTACTATATAGCCGGTTTATATGTGCATAAAAACCTTAAATGAGAGAGTGAGGAAGAAGAGAGAAAGGGTGATCTGGAACTGATACCCATCATTGTTAATTAACTGTGATTACCTTTGGAGTGGTGGGAATCTGGGGTATTTTTATTCATTTCCTTTTTTGCTCATATTTTCTGATTTTAAAATAATGAACATATATTGCTTTTGTAATAAAAAATAAGAATTATTTTTTGGAACTATGAATAATCTCCTCCCACCCATACTCACAGGATCTACTGGGTGAACCACTGCAGGTGGCGGGGTGGAGGGCAGGCCCCTGATCAGAGGGACTGGAGGTGGGGCTGCTGGGGATAATTATTCTCTCCCCATTTTGAGCTGCGCAGAGAAAATACATTCATTAGATAATAACAACAGAAGCCTCCAAGTATATTTCCTTCCCACAGAGCAAGACTAGCCGTGGCTTCCTTCCACATCATTCACGCCGTCATCATTCTTCACCCTGAGCTCTAAGCGCAGGGTCACACGTTCAGATCAAGGACCCATTTACAAAGTTGGGGCACCTGTAAACTCAGTTCTAGCCCCCCGAGAGTCCAAAGAGCTGATAGTGCCTTCACCCCAGTTGGTGTTGGGTGCCACTGAGTTGATTGTGACTCATAGTGACCCTATACGACAGAGTGGAACTGCCTCATAGGGTTTCCTAGGCTGTAATCTTCATGGGAGCAGATCACTAGGTCTTTCTTCTGCAAAGCACTAGGTGGGTTCGAACGGCCAACCTTTCAGTTAGCAGCCAAATGCTTAACCACTGTGCCACCAGGGCTCCTTCTTCACTGCAGAGGATACCTCACAAATGCCTGGAACAGGATCCAGGATATGTGCCTTCTCCAGCGGCTTCCCACACAGCTGCTCAAGTGGGGAAACCTGCAGTGGTGCCTCCGGGGCCATCCCCTCACTGCACAGCAGGAGGGAGACACTTGCTGTACCTGGTCTACCTCACGTCGGCATTCTTTCAGTGTGGGTGTATCTGGGAAGTCACATTAAGCAGTAAACATAAAATGTAAATAAAGCATAAGGTTAAAAGAAAATCTGTAGTAGTCATGAATTAATTCAAAATGGAGTGTATAGGGAAAGTGCTCTGTGCGGCCCTGGACAAGTATCCTCCCCACACTGGGCCTCAGTCTGCCCATCTATAAATGAGACAGCTGGACCAAATGTCTTCCAACGGCCCTGCAGGGCTGGTGTTTGTGGCTCTGTGTTCTGAGGAGCTCATACTCTAGAAGAGACAAAATTAGCCCTCAGGCTCTACATTAGGCTACTCACCATGGTAACACAGGTACCAGGCGCTCAGCAAAGAAGAGATCCCTGGCTGGTGTAGTCAGGGTGGGCTTCCTGGGGGAAGTGGAAGCTGAACTGTGCTTTGAAGAATGGGTCAGATTTAGGTAACTGGGAGTGGCATTGGGCATCCACGTAATGATCCAAGTTACCTGACACTTTGGGGCCAGCTGGAGGGCCCAGGGAGCCCGCCTCAGGGAGTTCTAACTGTGGATGATTTTCCTGGACTCTGAGCTGAAGGCAGGGTTTATAAATTCCAGGGTGTCAAACAATCAATAGATTTCTTTTAAAGAACAGGTATCACCATGTAGCCACTGAAAGTGATGTTTATGAAGCCAAGTAGCAACATACAGGAATGCTTTCAGAATCAGAAGGGAAGTCAGGACAGAGAGCCAGATGTGCACAGAGAAGACTGTGGTCCTCAAAGTGTGGTTTCCAGACCAAGTGGCATCAGCGTCACCTGGAAGCTTGTCAGAAATGCAAATCCTTAAGCCTTGCCCCAGACCTCCTGAATCAGAAAATCTGGAAGTGGGGCTCTGCACAATGTGGCTTACCAAGCCTTCCAGGTGATGTTGTTGTTAGATGCCATCAAGGCAATTTTAACTCATAGTGACCCCATGTGAAAGGACAGAACTGCCCCATAGGGTTGCCTAGGCTGTAATGTTTACAGGAGCAGATCGCCAGGTGTTTCTCCAGTGGAGACGGGTGGGTTCGAACTGCCAACCTTTAGGTTAGCAGCCGAATGCTTAACTGTTGTGCCAGCAGGGCTCCTTCCAGGTGATGCTAACATAGGGAAACCTGAGACCCACTGGTCTAGGGGAAGGGGGACAGGCTCTGGAGTTACACAGCAAGGGTTCACAGCCCTGAATATTCTCAGTAATTCAGCCTCGAGTCAGTTTTCTCATCTATAAAATGGACTCCTTAATTCCTATCCAGAAGGACTGTTGAGAGGACTCAAGCAGTTAACATCTGTAAAGTGTCGACTCCAGTGCCCAGTATGAAAAACTAGTGTAAAATATGCATTTGAAAAATCACTAGAAAGAAATGTATACAATGATAGTGGAATCTATGTCCTATCGTCTCTATTTCCTAAATCTCTGGTAAGGTAGTTGTATTACCTTCAAAGCAAAAGGGAAACATTTCTACAGTGAAGTGAGACCCTGCAACTGAAGCACTGCTCCGTCCCTCAGGGCTGGATGGCGGTTGACACAGTGAGGAGCCCACCACACTGCCATGGCAGCCTCTCCCAGGGACATATGGGCACCCAGGCCTCAATGCCAGCAACCACAGCTCCCTGGACTGCAGAGAGGGGCTCACATGGAGAGGGAAGGCCTTGGAGTGAGGCTCATCATTGAGGAAGCAGGACCTGGCTGAGCATGTGTGCACGTCTATGTGTGTGTGTAAGTGTGGGCACATGTGCATGCACGTTCACACACATATGTGTGTGCCCAAGTGCAGGCTTGTGCTGGTGGGAGGTGGATATTCACAATCACAACTCAAAGAGTTGGTCATTCGTTGTTCAGATGCGGAAGCCGAGGCCCACAGCAGGGAAAACACTTGCCCAAACAAGGCTATCTCCTCAGTTAGCAGCAGAATCAAGAAGAGAATCTAGAGTCCAGCCTAGCTCAAGCGAGGGCTGAGAGAAGGAACCCAGGAGTGATTGTCTAGAGAAGAGTCTTAAAGGGAAAGGCCAGTATATTTGGAAAGCCAAGTACCAAAGATTTGCCAGTTTCTGGCTATCTTCAACTCTTGGGGGGAGCAAAAGCCCCCAGATCATTCTGTGCATCTTGTGAAATCCTGTGAAACTTTCAGGGTATGCTGAACTACAATTAGGCCTTGAGTTTGGGCAAGAGAGTAGAGACATTACTGTTGGGCTCATTTCAGCCACTTCACTGAGCATCTATCACAATTCAGCCAACAGTAACATAACATGTGCGGGGGATAGAAAAGGTTGTCCTGCTAGCTAGCCCCCAAGGAGATTACAAGCTAGATGCACTCTGCAATGGTGCCTGCACATGTAGGTGTGGGTCATTGTGAGTCTGGGTTGGTAAGAGATGAGACATGGATTCTGATCATAACGTAAGGCAGGCTAAAGTGATCATGGAATGAAAACAAGGAGGGATGGAAGCTTGGTAAAATTAGTAAAACCTATACCAGACCCTAAACCAGTTGCTGCCAAGTTGAGCTTGACTCATGGAGACCCCATGTGTGTCAGAGTAGAACTGTGCTCCATACGGTTTTCAATGGCTGGTTTTCAGAAGTAGATCACCAAGCTGTCTTCCAAGCTGTCTCTGGGTGGACTCAAACCTCCCATCTTTTGGTTAGCAAATGAGCACACCAACCATCTTCACCACCCAGGGACTATATGCCAAACACCAAACACCTCAGAAATATTCCTAGGGGAACATGGCCCTCAAGGCCCCAAACCTCACAGGCAGAGAACAGAGAAAGACACAGCAACTTGTCCCAGAGTGACTCTACTCCCCTACACTTGTGCCCATGCAGACTCTCAGAATCCGCCCACCTTGGAGTTCCAAGGCCTCCTTCAGACACAACCCAAACGTCGCTTCCATTTGGATGGCTTCTGTCATGGGTGAGGCCGTGTGGCAGGTGCTCCATCATTAATCCATCAGTAGCAACAGCCCGCAATGCTCCACCAGGGTGTGACATATTTCAATGCCAATCAAGACCTGAGCTTGTGAGCATGCTGATGGCTAATCAAGGCTCCAGACGGAGACACACTCAACCATGCTTGTTAATGGCATTCTCTATTAAACCGGAGCCGCCCAGGTATAAAATAGCTGACCTGATAGGAATCTCCATGAGCACAGGAAGATGGGCAGACAGTGAGCACAGGAAGATGGGCAGACAGACAGCTGATGGGTTCCCAACACTGTTTTACTTAACTACAACATGCGAGAATGTTCCTCAGAGCCACTCACAGTGTTTCAAAATATGTTGCAAAACTGACTCGCTCATAAATTGACAGGGTTTTACATTTTTATCTTTAAATATTTCCCAGTAGGTGAATTACCCAAATTAGTCAACAATAGAACCAAAAATGACTATGTTTAGCCAATTGAGTGTGACAGTGAAATGCCTGACCACATGAGCCGTCTCTCCCTCAAAGCCATTTTAACGTGACTGTCCGCTGGCGCTGAAAGGTTGCAATTTTAGCTGGGATGATGGAATGCCACCACAGAAGGCTATCACTAATAAACACGTATGTGGACACACAGAACACGCCACCCCTCTGAGCCTCACAGAGAACACAAAGTTACCGTTACTACCTAGAATTTTTAAAAATGTTATTTCCACCAATATCAATTTTTCATCAGGACACATCATTCAAAGCATGACTTCCCACTGTGATAGACTTTCCTGGCAGCTCAGGTTAAAGAAGTCATTCAATAAAGAGTGATTTCTGACAGATACATTCATTTCCTGTGATAATGCCATATTGTTCCAAGTTCACCTCCAGTTTGGTGTAAATATAGAACGTTGTGAAAATATTCAGCCTAGAATGATCAGCAGGACATGCTGCTCCTCTTAGAAGAGGCTTTACAAAGTCTTCTGCTGCGCAAATAGCTGGTGCCTTGTTGTGACATTTTAGGGAATGTGGAGCTCCAATTAGGTCCTTGGGTTTGGGAAACAGAGTAAGGACACTAAAAGGTGCCTCTCGATGGTCACCTAATGCATGAAACGCCAGCTCCAGAGGCCTGGGTATCATTAAGTAAACCACTTCATGCCTCAAGTCCATAATTTTCACATCTGTGGAAGAGTGATATTACTTCTTCTGGTTGAAACAGAAAAAAGACTTGGAAAGAAATGTTCTTTCTGAACCACATACGTGGTCCTCTTCGAGGTTAAATTCCACCCACCTGCATATGCACCTCACCCCCATGACAAACTGAATCATCCCTGCTAGAATTCAGGAGCCTGGGGAAGAGCTGTTGGCTGCAACTGGGCCCAGCTGTACATTGATATCTTGGCACAAAGGGCTGGCCACTGGACCTTGCTGCCCTGGCCACCCTGCCCTTTGCTGCGCTGGCCAGTACATCAAGTACTGCCTGGGGTTCTCAGGCCACGAGCTGGGTGGTATGTTGACAAACTGCAGCCCATTTGGAGAAGTGTGACCAACACGCTAAGGTGATGTGAATAGTCTATATGCAGAGGAGGGGAAGGAGCAGTTACTGTGGTTTTGTGTTTACTGGTGGCCATGGTGGGGGCCTTGTCGTATCTGCATGTCCCTAAAAGGCCATCCTGTGGCAAGCTGGCCATGTGCTCTCAGTGACCTTGAGAGGCAGAAAGGACCAGAGCCAGAGAGGGAAAGTTAGTGGAGGAGGGCTTTCCCTCAGTCAGGGCTGCGCCTGAAGGAATTGCCAGCTGTGTGGGCAGTGCACGCCTGCCCCTGGAGGTGACCAGCAGTGGCCAGGAAGTCAGTCTGCAGGGAAGCCCGTGGGGAGCTTGTGAGTCAATGATTCTATAAATAATAGCACCTTGGATTGATATATTTGAAGATGGGCTGTGGCAGGTCAACCAAGTGGAATAGATACAAATAAATGTTCTCAAAGGATAGGTCACAAAATACCTACACAGCCCTGAGCACAGTGTAATAGTTTCTGCTGTTAAGTTAATCCTCTGCCCTGAACATATTCCCTCTTCCCCCCTCCAGAGAGCCCCTGGAGTCCTCTGCTGTCTCTCCCCTCAGCCTTTCCCGATGACCCTGAGGCCACCTCCCCATGTTCCATGGCACTTCCCAATAATCCTCTGTGATGAGTATCTTCTAAACGGCACATCCTCTTAGACTAGACACTCCCATCTGTCAGTTTTTCATACTGTGGTGGCTTGTGTGCTGCTGTCATACTGGAAACTATGCCATTGGTATTTCAAATACCAGCAGGGTCACCCATGATGGACAGGTTTCAGCAGAGCTTCCAGACTAAGACACACAGGAAGAACGGACTGGCGATCTACTTCCAAAAATGAGCCAATGAAAACATTACGGATCACAACAGAACACTGTCCGACTCATTTGCTTTGGGCATGTTATCAGGAGGCACCAATCACTAGAGGAGGACATCACGTTTGATGAAGTGGAGGGCCAACAAGGGTGAGGGAGACCTTGGTGAGATAGATTGGCACAATAGCCACAACCATGGACTTGAACATGCCAGCGATCGTGATTGTACACAGTGTCACCATGAGCTGTAGTCAACTCAATGGCAGCCATCCATCTATCTCAGACTAGACCACTCTTGAGAATTCCCTGGGAGAATGTGCACCTGGGACACTCTTAGCAGCACTTATGATGGTACCACTGTGAGGCCATGGACAAGCCTCTCACCATCTCCAGGCTGTAGTTTCTCTCCTATGAAGAAAGAGACCTGGGTTGCAGGACCAGCTCTCACAAACTGTGCAGGGGATGAAATCCTGCCTGGCTGCCAATGTCCAGCCAAGTCATGTGACAGCCAGTTCTCAGAAATGACGTCGCCTGCACCTGGGACACTCTTTCTAATCTAAGGCCAGTCGGTAAAGCAGCTTAGTTGGGGATTAGCCACGGATGCACCTTTTGGGCTGCAGTTTTGGGGGACACATACTTCATTCGTGGCTCCACATCACTCTTCTTTCTGACAACAGGGCAGGAAGCAGGAACAGGGGCTCTGTCCTGCTGCCTGCCTGAGGATGTGCTCTTTGGAGGATGCACTCTTCATTGTGACTAAGTTGGGTGTCATGGACTGAACTGTGTCCCCCAAAAATATCTGTCAACTTGACTGGGTCACGATTCCCAGTATTGTACGATTGTGTACCATTTTGTAATCTGATGTGATTTCCTTATGTGTTGTAAACTCTATCATTGTGATGTAATAAGATGGATTAGCGGCAGTTATGTTGATGAGGTCTACAAGATTAGATAGTGTCTTAAGCCAATCTCTTTTGAGACATAAAAGAGAAAAGTGAGCAGAGACACATGGGAACCTCATACCACCAAGAAAGTAGCGCCAGGAGCAAAGCGTGTCCTTTGGACCTGAGGTTCCTGCACTGAGAAGCTGCCAGACCAAGGGAAGATTGATGACACGGGCCTTCCTCCAGAGCTGACAGAGAAAGCATTCCCTTGGAGCTGATGCCCTGAGTTTGGACTTGCAGCCTACCAGACTGGGAGAGAATAAACTTCTCTTTGTTAAAGCCATCCACCTGTGGTGTTTCTGTTAGAGCAGCACTAGATGACCAAGAAATTGGGGGAAACAAGAGGTAAAGACGTCATCAAAAAGTACCTTCACTTCTGGGTAGCTTTGGGCACTAGGTGTGGATGTCAGATCTGGTGTTGTGGGTCGGGGGGGATTCATCAGAGCCCAAGGAGACAGCTGCACCCTCCCTACCACACTGGGCCAGATCCTCTCACCCTCACCACCCCAGCTCATTCCTCTTCTTTGGCCTCTGCTCTTTGCTGCCAGTTCCTGAGTTTTGTGTCCCTAGATCACCATGTCCCATCCTTTTTTGACTAATGAACCCCGTTCATAGTAATCAATAATTTCATAAACCCCCTACAATTAGAAAAAAAAATCATTTTATCATTTTTGCATGGCTTATGGTAAAAAGATTTTTAGTTAAATATTTTATATGAGTATATTATTCAGAGATTATATTAAATGAGCATTAAAAGACAATTTTTAATAGCATTCATTAGATATAAAGACACATTTCAACATTTCTCCATTTAACAAGCTATACATAACATTTCATTTCCTTTAAATTAGTTGTGCTGGGAAAGACTGATTTGTTGACAAATAAAAAATGACATTTTGGTTTTGGGACCAACATATATTTAAAATATAATTGAAATTTAATTCAGTGCATCAGTGACAAAAATAGATAAAAAACTACTTTTGTGACCCAATCCTTGGAATTCTTACATTCTGAGCTGAAAAAAAAACCGACTGCATTATTTTTGTAATGTTCATGTGCTATTTCTAAACGATAAGATAAAGGAGGATTCAGAGAGGTATTTGTCAGTTCTTTATCAAAAAAAAGCATGCTGCTGGTAACTGTTTTCATTTCCAATCAATAAGAAGGCAAGCTAGGTAAAATTTCCTCCCCCACTCTGTTCTTTCTCCTGCTCATTTGATGTACTAAAGACATTTAAATGACCTATATAAGAATTTGGATCAGAGGATCACAATGCATGGATGTGGCAAAAATGACCTTGAGGCAAATTTGCAGAATTATCGTTCTTGGGCTCCTTACTGGGATAGCTCAATATAAATGTTCTTCATGTTTCCTGTCTTTAAACAGTAGTCCACTTTGGCTATAAATAAAACTATCTATGACAAATAAGAAAACAAATTTAAAAGTCTATAGCGGTCAAAGGGAGCCAACATGATGAGCTACTTGGTGACTGAGTTATGAGCACAGTCGTCTGATTGCCATTAACCTACAATCTCACATGATATACACACACGCTCAGAGGCTCCCCAAGCTCCACTTTAGGAGAGGGAAGCTACGTAAGTAATTATTTACTGACTTTTAAAACATATATTTGAAACGGATTCATTTACCACCTTGAACAAAAATGAGCCCCAAACACTTGTTCTGGAAGTGTCGGTTCTACCCAATGTTTGTTGGAGAAAGAGTGGTGGGAGGTGTTGTTACTAGAAGAAACGCAGGAGGAGTGACACAAACTGTCCTTCAGGGAGCTGGGCGTGGGGGGGAGGGGGCATGTCAGGGCTGTGGTGGGTGTGAAGGGTGGAGGACAGGGAAGGGAGAAGAGAATGATTAGAGTGGATGCATCTGTGAGGGTGCTATGTATGGTGAGTGGGCCGAGGGAGGGGTCTGGACAGTGGTCTGGACAGTGGTCTGGATTGGGAAACTTTCAGGAGATAAGAAGTCTCCAAAGATTTGGAGGCTGCCCTTTGGGGATGTGCTATGTGGTATCCCTTTGGAAGGAATCTATACCAAAGTTCTGCATTACTCTTCAAGGTGAAGGATGTGCTGTTGTTTCAGATTCACTGCCGCTTGAGACTGGGTCATGGTGGGGAGGTAGCTATGCTTGAGTTACTTGACTAGGACACTCCCAGATGGAGAAGAGCTCAGAGGTAAGTCCCTGAGAACAAGCCAAGGCCCAGCAGGGACAGCAAGCTCCAACACACCTAGCTAGTGAAGAAATGGATGAAATCCCATGAGCCCCCACCTTCCCTTCTCTGAGGCTGGGCCTCTCCTGACTCTTCCTACCACCAGCAACAGACCCCAGAGCTGTAGGGGTATTAAAAAAACACCGGTTGCCATGGAGTCAATTCTGACTCATAAGTGTCAGAGTAGAACTGTGCTCCATAGGGTTTTCAATGGCTGATTTTTTGGAAGCAGATCACCAGGATTTTCTTCCTAGGTGCCTCTGGTGGACTCAAACTTCTAACCTTTCGGTTAGCAGCTAAGCATGTTAATCGTTTGCACACCCAGGGCTCCAGGGGAATCAAACACTCCAGAAATCACGCAGGCCATTTCCCTTTGAGGGAAACACAGGTCTGGAGTTCTTTAAGTCATCTGGGAATCTGAGAGGAAAAAGCATCGATTCAGCAGCTGCTTCAAGAGGATTTGAAGGCAAGAGCAAACAGAGCCCTGGAGAGCCCCTAGGAGGGCAGCTCTCTCAGTCAGGGCAGAAGGGGCTGCTCTGCAGAAAGACGTGCCCCGGGGCACGAGGAGCTGGCCCAGAGGAGGTCAGCTGGTGAGGCTGGCATGTAGGGGCCTCTCCCTGCTCAGCAAACGCATGGCAGCAGGCAGACACCTCCCACAGCCCCAGAGGAGGCTGCCCCACCCCAGCCTCAGCATGGCAGTTTAGGAGAATCACACAGGCTTTCTCATTCCAAGGGAACAAAGAAACAAGAAGCAGGTGGGCAAAATCACTCCCCATGACCCAAATAGCTTCTCGGGGACCATCTGTGGAACCTAGCCAAACCCACTACCATAGCTGGGGCCTGCGGCTCCAAGCCACAATGCGAACCAGCCCTGCTGAGGCCCAGCCCTCTGCACACTCCACCCACACCAGAAGGCCCCTCATGCCTTAGATAATGCTAGAAGACAGTATCAGTACCACCTCCAGAAAAGCCCCTCACCACTATCCCACTCAAACACATCTCCAAAGGCACAGTATCAGGCTGCATCCCCTTATGCTACAGTTTCTCTCTCCTCTCTCTCTCTCACACACACACACATCTTTTGATCCACCAGTAGAACTAACCTATTCTAAGGTGGATCCTTCTCTAATTCTTCCCAGATCCTCCCCCACCCCTTGGCACAGACAAGCACAGGCAAGGTAACAGGAAAAGCAACACTTGTCTCTAGGGACAGCTCGCTTCCAGATGACACCCCAGAACAACTGTTGTGGCCCCAGAAGTGAGCTCCTCTCAGGGGCAGTTCTGCTTACCCTCTGGGCTCCAGCCTGGGTCCTGGCAGAGCCTCCAGTTCTCAGAGGCCAGCCCACAAGGTTCTGGAATGCAAATCTGTAAGAACCATTCAGAGTGCGCTTTTGTTGAATGGCTTGAGTTTTTCATTTTCTAAGAATCAGGGACATAAATGGCTTGTTGGCATTTTACCCACAGAGGTGTGGGCGAGTGACTGGATCCCTCACGGGCTTGGTACTGAATGGGAAATTAGAGGCCTCCTAGAGGGAGCACAGCATCATCTGTCAGGCGCTCAAGGCACAGCCCCTGCCTGCCTACCTATCTACACACACACACACACAACTAAAACTTCCTAACATTTGGGACAAGAATAATACACTTTGCTCCAGAAATCCTTCACTTCGTTCCTCAAGAAGACAGCTGGGCAAAGAACAGGAGGAAAAGTGGACACTGCCAAGAGTCTAACCTCCATTCACCTCCATTCGACAGGTAAGCCCTGATGGTGCCCTCATCCTGACCTCCAAATGCTGACCATCTAATATGCAGAGAGGTAGACACACCTCCATCAATGGATAGACCACAGTTCCACCGCAATATAGGCCAACCCAGGAGAGACCACAAGACAGATTCCAATTGTCTAATGTATAACAGACAACAAGGGTGGTAGGAGTTCAGAAGAACTAGAATATGTTGGAAAGGACATTAGATGGGAACCGTAAGGGTGAGCTTAAGCCTTGGCTACACCACTGAGTGAGTCACCAAACCTCTCTGAGTCTCAGTTTCCCTACCTGTAAAGAGGAAGTGTAGTGACATTTATTTCCCAAAGGTTGTTTACATGGGTTGAATTAAGCGAGAAAATGTTAACAGAAGCATCTGGATCGGGCCTGGCCCAGTCTCTCTGGGGGTATCTGCTGATGGTTAAAAGAAAAAAACCAGACAGGGCATCCACGGGGTTTATGCCGGGGCTTGAAGGTTGGGTAGGATTTAGGGGGAGAAATGACAGGAGGATGAATATATATGCCACGCATGGTACCTGCTCCACCCTTCTCTTGTAAGACAGTGTCCTGGCCAGAGCCCCCTGCTGAGGGCTGTGGCCCTAGGCCATTACTGGAACAAGGGTAGACACAGGTAGGAATAGAGATGGGCCCTTGACATAAGGCAGTCAACACACAGCCCAGCAGACATTCTACAGAGATGCCCTAGCACAAGGCACTCTTCCTAGTGGGGACAGCGGGGGTTCTTTAAGTCCACTGGACTCTCTTCCTTTGGAATTTTCACAAGAAAATATACATTATCCATCAGTTGGTAACAAAAAGAAAAACACGAAGATATAAAAGGAAAGGCTGGGACTGAGAGGGTAGCAGTCCCCCTGTCGGCAGAGCACCAAGATGAAGATGACTGAAAATCTTCTGTCGGGCAAGGAGGGGGCTGACGGGACGATCTGGTCCTTGGAGCTAGCTGGTGCAGAGTTCCCTTGGGACTGTAACCACAAGGGGCTCCTCATAGTGAGGGCTCCAGGTGAAAGGTGGCTGTAACAACATCAGTTTGGAGGAGCAAGGAAGGTGAGGAAACAGTATCAAGGGGCAACCAAAATGTTGGAGAAGGTCAAACTGTGGTCAGCTTTGAATGGACCAAGGAATTGACCTTTTCTATATAGATGGCGGAGTCAAAGAGGGTCAACAAGCAAGGAGTGGACTGAAGGGGACAGAGTCAGAGCTGGGGGGGGTGTGGTGCTCTTCATGATCATCTGGCCCAAAGCTTCCCAACTGTGGGCCGAGACAATGGGCTACCATGTGCTGACATATGACCCCCTCAGGCCCTGGGGCAGCCTGAGCCCCAACGCCAGTCACCATGGGTAGCCTGTACCTCAGTGTGTAGAAAATATTTCATTCTGCACATGTAGCATGAGATGAAAAATTTGGGAAGTGCTGATCTAGCCTCTGTGACACATTATATATGAGATAGCTGAGGCTCAGAGACGAGAAGGGGGTTGTGAAAAGTCACCTAGCCAGTCAACAGGAGAACTGGGACAAGAACCTAAATCCCAGAATAACAGACTGGTCCCATGTCCCTTCCTCTCAACAAATTACCTGTGAGCCAGTAATAGAACATCCTGAATGAAAGAGAAGGTCAAAGCAGACAAACTGACCACACCCCAAAGTGCAGACTGACCAGAAACCTCTTCAGCTCTTCTGGAATATAGAGCCTCAGGCACTGAACTGAAAACTGGACCCCTTATTAAGGACACTGTTACCCTGAAGAATGATTTTGCTCAACATTTTTCAGGGGAAGGGCAATTAAAAATCTGTTCTGAAGAGAACGAAGACATATTTTTAGAATGAAATTGAGAAGACGCCCTGGAAATAACATAAAACATCCAAGTCCAGAGTGATTAAGAGGAGATAAATCAGCTGTCACTCTCTAAGGAGTCCCAGTGATGGTGCCATTCCCCAGAACTGTAGGAAGAATGGCCTCCTGGTGCTAGCCCGGGCCGCTGCCAGCCTCCTCGCTTTCATGCTCTGAGCTGGCTTCTCAGTCTCAGCCGAGCCCAGAGTGAGAGGGATAGATAAGGGGAGACACTCTGCTACACACAGTCACATTGGCTGATAGAGATCCAGACACAGGCCGGACTCCCACAGAAGAGTGAGGGCCAGGAGACCACCCAGCAGGTCAGGCTGTGTCTGTGACCCACCCCGCCAACCAAGATGCAGCCGGCTAGAGGGGTCCCAGGAAGGACCGGGAGCATTCACCAGGCCTCAGCCTCCACTGACTGCCTACATGGCATAAATGACAGGAGAGAGGGTTAAGAATAGAGAGATCAGTTTGGGGTGGTTGCGGGGTGGAGCAAGTTATCTGCAGGGTTTAAAATTCCAAGTTGCAAGACTGAAAACACTTCTTTTTGTATGAATAACACCGGCTTAGGAATTTAGACCACCACTCATTTATCAGTTTGCCATACTGCGGTGGCTTACATGTTGCTGTGATGCTATATTTCAAATACTAGCATGGTCGCTCATGGTGGACAGGTTTCCAGACTATGAAGAAAGGCCTAGGGATCTACTTCTGAAAATAAGCCAATGAAAACCTTACGGATCACAACAGAACGCTGTCTGACTTGCTTGCTTTGGGCACATCACTTGCTTTGGAGGGCTCAATCTCTGAAGGACGACATCATGGTTGGTGAAGCAGAGGGCCAGTGTGGGCAAGGGAGATCCTTGGTGAGGTGCAGTAGCACAGTAGCCACAATGATGGACTGAAACATCAGGTTATGGTGAGGATGATGCGGGACTGGGCAATGTGTCATTCTGTCGTATACTAAGTTGCCATAAGGTAGAGTTTACTCGATGGCAGCTATCTATCTATCTACCTAGGAATTTGGAAGTCTAGTTTTCTGACTCCATCCATTTGAATTTGTCAGTAGGATACTCTACTAGTATTTGTAGTGTACAACTTTGGAATCTATACAAAACGTGGACAGGGGATGTGACAAGGCAGGAGGCAAAAGCGGCAATGCATTTTAACGTTATTAGAAGAAAAGAAAAGCCCATTCATTGAATATATTTCCTTTACAATGAAAGTTATTATCAGGTACCATCTGGAACAAATGCTCCAACGAGACAGACCTAACACGGGCACTAAAAGGCAAGGACAAGGAAATAAAATGTATACATTAAGCACATACTGTGAGTCAAGCACTGTGCTTTACATACTTTCTCACTTTGAATCCTCACAACAACCCTAAAGCAGAAGGTACTGTTGTCCCTGTTTCATGGTGGAAATAACTAAGACTCAGAGGGGTTAAGTCGCTAACAAAGTTAGTGAGTGCCAGTGTAGGCATCCACGCTCACGACTTTTCTGTAGCTGCTGGAGTCCATGCTTTTCCCGCTACCCCACAGTGGTTACTGTTTAGCACAGGGCTGAAATCTAATCAACAAAGAAACTTCCTGTGTCAGCAACAGTCCGTGTAGGAGAAAGTGAACATTAACAAATGTCTGATTACTGTAAACTAGCTCAGAAATGCCAGGGCACTAAATCATGCTGAAGTCTAACATTTTGAAACAAAAGCACTTGATCTGCTGGCCTGCTGGAGCTTCCCGTGGCAGCTTTCTGCAGGCCACAGGTGGCTTGGAAGGGGCAGGAGAGGGAAGAGATCTGTCCCCAGACCCAGCTGGGGATGGCCAGCCTTGGGACATGCCCTTCCAGGGAGGGCTCCAATAGCACCTGTGCACACTCCATCCCAGACAGGGTGAACAGCAACCAAGACTAAGGATCAAACCCTGGACTCCAATGAGGGTTGTGGGGGTTGAATTGGGTGGGGAGAGGGGTCAGGCAAGACAGCAAGCTGGAAGGTCAAGGCCTCTTCCTTTGGAAAGCCCATTGCTACAGTGGACAGGACCAAACCATGGAGGGTGTGGATCATTCACTCCTTCAATAAGTGTTTCTGTTGTGTCTACTAGGCGCCCTCAGGGAACTCACAGTCTAGATGAGGGGAAAGATGAATAGACAGACCATCATAGGGTGATAAAGGTAATAAACAGCAGCAGAAGGCACTGCTGAGCAAAGAGGGTTGTGCTTAAGGGATGTTTCCTGGAAGAGCTGAGCATGGTTCCCAAGCCCCAGCCCCTCACCTACCCACCTCCGGTCATCATCCCCACCACCACACAGCAGCAGTAGAGGGTAGGGGTGGGAGAAGTAAAAGATGTTATAGGCAGAAGGAACTGCACTCTTTTTATTTTTTTTAAAAAAGGCTGGAGGAATCCACTGTGTTTGGAGACCAGCAAGCACTTCAGTGGAGCCATGGTTAAGAATCCATAAAAAGAAAATGGCAGAACAAGGCAAGGCTGGGGGCGACAATCCAGCGACAAGGAATGAAAATTCTGGAGTCAAGACTGTCTGAGTTCAAATCCTCCTTCTGGGACTGATTTGCTCTGTTAACTTGGACAAATTACTTAATTTCCCTCTTCTTCAGTTTCTTCATCTGTAAAATAGAATAACAATAGTACCTACAGCGTAGGGTTGTTACAAGGCTCAAGACAATGCATGTAAAGCATGTACTTGTTAAATGCATGTGAGTTATTATTAGAAAGGTAGCGGGGCAGGCCAAAAGGCCTAGTGTGCTAAGCCAAGGAGTCTGAATTTCCCCCACCTGAATGTTAAAGTCTGCAGGTATATTATTCATGTCTGTCTCTTCATAGCCTGCCCATGGCAGCCACACAACAAATGAATATCCTAAAATGATATCTCAAAAGCCATGGCTCTGCAGACAAAATGGATTTGCACCTTGGATGGATCTTTATGGGTGTGGGTGGAGAATGAATGGGAGGGGGCAAATTCAGAGGCAGGGAGACCAGTTAGGAGACTGTTGCCAAATCCAGTGAGAGATGATGAAATCTGAAAGACAGTAGGGTCTTCGTGGGAATGGAGAGGAGAGGACAGATGCAAGAGATCTGAAGGCTATAAGTCTGGGTAATGACTTTGTTGTTAGGTTGTTAGGTGCCATCAACTTGATTTTGACTCATAGTGACCCCGTCTGACAGAGCAGAACTGCCCAACTGGGTTTTCTAGGCTGTAATCTTTACAGGAGCAGATCACCAGGTCTTTCTCCCACAGAGCCGCTTGGTAGGATTGAACTCCCAATTTTTCGGTTAGCAGCTGGCTGCTTAACCATTGCACCACCAGGGCTCCTGATGAATACCTTGATGCTGGGGAAAGAAGAGAAGGTGTTTGGTGTTCAGAAGCCTCTCAGGTTTCTGGCTGGACCTGAGACAGGAACACAGGTAGGGGAAAAAATTTGGGGTAGGGTTGGGAAGAGAGACTGAGACCATTTTCAGATGGGATGGAAGGGGGTGCCTGTGGGATGAACAGCAGAAGCATCCCTCAGATAATTGGTTTCAACCCTGAGAAGCATTACCAGGTTTATTTTACATGTAAGAAAATGAGGGTCTTCCACTTATATAACTCACACAAGCCTTTGGCTTGTGTCTTAGTCACCTAGCACTGCTGTAACAGAAATACCACAAGTGAATGGCTTTAACAATCAGAAATTTATTCTCTCAAATCTTAGGCCAGAAGTCCAAATTCAGGGTGCTAGCTCCAGGGAAAGGCTTTCTCTCTCTGTCAGCTCTGGGGGAAGGTCTTTGTCATCAATCTTCCCTTGGTCTAGGAGCTTCTCAGCACAGGGACCCTGGGTCCAAAGGATGCACTCCACTCCTGGCCCTTTTTGCTTGGTGGTCATGTGGTCCCACTCCTCTCTGCTCAATTCTCTCTTTTATATCTCAAAAGAGATTGACTCAAGATACAACCTAATCCTATAGATTGTGTCCTGCCTCATTAACATAATTGCCTCTAATCCTGCCTAATTAACATCATAGAGGTTAGGATTTATAACACGTAGGATTATCAGATCACAAAATGGAGGACAACCACCATAATACTGGGTATCATGGCCTAGCCAAGTTGACACATATTTTTGGGAGACACAATTCAGTCCATAATGGTTTGTAAGTAGAAGCCTGGGCTTTGGATCCAGGCTGTCTGGCACCAAAGCCCATAGTCTAAACCAGTGGTTCCCAGTCTTTTGAGTTTCATGGAATACTAAACTTCCAAAATATTGGTGACAGATAATAGGCTGCTAACTTTGTATTTTGCCAAGTAACAATAAACCAATAATCTAGTACATTTACTAAAATGTAAAAAACCATTTTAGACACACATGCACATTCAAAGAGGAAGGACACATAGAAGAACTCCTGTCATTCCACTGGGCTCTCAGCACCTGAAGCTCTGCTTTACGTCTAGGAATCCCTTCCTTAGGAGACAAAGTCCACCGTCCGCTGTAGAAGCTGAAAATGGCAAACACAATTGCCTCCCTAACTCCACCAACTGGATTCATCAACCCACACTTTTAATCAGAAGTTAGTGATGCAAAGAATGAGGACTGTGCAGAATCCACTCAGGCATGGGTGGTAGCAGTAGCAGCATCCACTGTCTGGAGTCGATGGTGGTGGTGGTACCAGCTGGAAGTCTGTGCCCAGGTGGGCAGTGGTGGAGTCCTCACTTGGCCAGTTCTGGGCATGACTGGTTGCCATTCCTGGCTTTGTGGCCTCTGAACTTTGTTCACCACCCCCATGGAGACTCTGGGCTGCCCACTATCCTTTTCATAAATTCCTTTTCTGCTTCCATCAGCCAGAATTAGTTTCTGTTGCTTGCTACTAAGAATCGTGACTGATAGAACATAATCTTAGAATAAAGAACAGCAACTCAAATGGAATACATTTAGTTCTAGAAAAACTCACTACAAATGTGGAAACGGTGATGGTTGCATGATGTGATGAAAGGAATCAATGTTACCGAATCGGAGATGTAAAAAATGTTAAAATGGTAATTTTTTTGTTATATATATATCCTTACCACAATAAAAAAAAATAATTACTTATAAAAAAAGGAAAGGAAAAACTCACTACACTCTGTCTGTATTTTTCTCCTCCTGTGGCAGACCAGTCTGAGACAGGCAGTGCTCTATGCATCGGGGTTTGGGATTGCACTATTGTGCCTCCCCAAAGTCAAGAGGTTACACATCAGACTTGGGAACCCTATAGTGTGTCACTTTCTTGCTGGAACATTAGCAATGGTTCCCCCAGTCTGTGGATAGAGGTTAAAATCGACCTCTCCGGCCCCATCCACCCTCCTGCTCCCCCTCTGTGAACTCTGTACTTCCGCTGCAATGGTTTCCACCCAGTCTGCAGGATACAGTCAGCATACACACACTGCTCCCCTTTATTCTCGCTGCTATTCACAAACCCATGTGAAATTGTTCACTACAGCTCAGTAAGTAAGCATAAGTTAACCTGTGCTTACCTTGCTTACTGGGTCATCTGCCCCGTCAGGGATTGTACATTTGAGAAAAGGTTTCATTCTGTAGGAAGGTGCTATGGGGTTGGGAGAGAGACAGATGTCAGCCAAACCTAGAAGCAGAATCTTTGATGTGCTGAAAAATGTGAAATTGTTCACTACAGATGATCTGGTAAGCAAGGCAAGCACTGTGCTTACCGTTCCTGTTGGATAATCTGCCCCTGCTGCTATTCACTTCCCACATCTTGTTTCCTGCATTTAAAAATTCTGCTCATCTTCTCAACACCCTTCAGCACAGCTTCCCCAGCACTCAGGGCTCTCCCCACACCTGAGGTCTTACAGTTTCTACCATCTGTGTTAATTCCTTGCTTTTCAAATTTTTCTTTCAATAGGAGAGCCGAGGTTTCTCTTTTTCCCACAGCATACTCCTCACAAACACATCTGCCTGCACCACTCCCTACAGCCCCCCAGAACCACCTACCCTGCCTGCCCAATCTCTCCAAACCCTGCTGGGCAGGAGGCAACCCTAACGAACTGCTGCAAACTTGGCTCATTCATTTGAGACTAACTTTGTCTTTTCTCTCTCACTGAGATGGAGAACAACTCATCTCTATCGTCCACAGGAGGATCCTTCAAAGACAATTAAGTCCCTCCTCAGCCTCTTCCTTCTGAAATGAAATTATCCCTAATCCTTTATCCTGTCTTTGAGAGTCCTGTTTTCCAGTCCGTTTAATGGAGTGGACTCCTTTCAGGGGAACACCACAGATTGGAGGGCTAAGGCGGCTCAGGCATGGGGTTTGCAGGCATCTGTGTCTGTGAGAACAGCAGCCTCTTCTCAGATCATGTGCAAACGGAAATGATCTTGGATTTACCAAAGACTGCCTCAGCTTAATAATTCTTTGCCTGATGCCACCTTACCCCAGAGCAGGGCACCCAATCCTTACCCCAAACCTAGAGGAAGGAAGGGAAACAATACAGAGGGGAGGAAAAGGGGTAGCTAGGAACAAACCGAGGCCCTTGAATGTCAAGTTCAGACACTAGGTTTTGGCTGGGAGTCATGGGAGTTTAAATAGACAACTAATAAACTAACATTCTGGGTCAAGTACTATATGCCCATGAATATGTGGTGTTCCTCACTAGGCCGATGGCTTCCTTCACGGTAAAGACAGATCGTTTTTATTTCCATTTCCCCCAGTGGTGTTCACTCAGTTTTGGCACGGAGTGGGGAAGAAGGAGATGAATCTTAAAAAGTAAGTAAATAATTACATGAATTCTTAATTAGCTTCTCCCCAGTAATAGTAGTCCTGGCTCAGTGTGTGGAAAGGACAATATCGTGACAACCATGTCCTGGAATCTGGAGTGATCAGTCCTTTGCCACAGAAGAAAAAGGATCACACAGCATGTGGGGACTGTTGGGACAGAAGCAGTCAGCTTGGTACCACCCAACTGGCCCATACCACACCTGTGGGCTGGTCCCGGGATTGGCCTCTTCATGGAGATGGGCCTTGTCTGCCAACATGATGCCAGTGTGACTCCCCCAGTGAATTATCTTTACTTCCAAATGATCCCTAACACGAGGTCTCGAAGCTGCCTTGATCCTTCTAGTATCAAAAGCCTTATATCTCAGACACACCCAGTTCATCAGGTCCAATACTTTGTAGTTCAACCAGTTCATTACATGTATCCTGGGCCTCACCTTTCCCCAAACGAAACAGAGAACTGTAGACATTTTCTTGAAGGCAAACAAGAAAATTGCCCAAAGAACCAAGTAATCTTCAAATGTCAAAAACATCCAGTGCATGAATCACACTTAAGTAAGAGCACAGGAATTTGGCAAAGTGACAAGCAGTGGTTTACAACATTAAAGGTGACTCGGAAACAGTCAAACAGTCAGAAGCAGAGGGAGAAGGATGCCCAAACCAGTCATCTCCCTCGACAGGCCCAACAACTGCCATCTTCCTATTTGTGGAGAGAGCACTCGAGTCATGAGCTTCTTGAAGAGGACGTAAGTGGTCTTTGGAATATCACATGGGCCACCCGGCCAGCATCATCTGATCTACCTGTTTGCAGCATTGCCCTTGACCTCTTGAGCAGGGGAGAGCTGGGCCTGTGCCACACGAAGGATCAAGTCGGGTACCCCGCCCTCACCTTCTCCCTCTACCAAATGCAGAATGATAAGTTGTGAGAGAACCTATGAAAGTCTTGTGGTAAGGCTGAGGTGCCCAGAAGGCCTTCCCAGATGCCTCTAGCCCACAGTAATCTCCACTCCCTCTGATTCCACAGCTCTCATTAGCTCTAGGTGTCCCAGGCCCTCTTTTCTTCATGACAGGGATGCTCAGGTCCTACCACCTCACCCCAGCCTTGGAGGGTGATTCAGTCCATGCTGCATAATTTGGCCCATTTACATTCATCAACCAAGACTTGATCTTGGCAGTCCACAGGCCAGCAATGCTGACCCCCGTCTGTCTTATTGCCAACATGCTTCTACACATACCTACAACTGAGCTGGCTGCACAAAAGGCACTCAATAAAGAGCTAGTGAGGGTCAAACAGCATTTGGCTGCTAACTAAAAGGTCAGCAGTTCAAATCCACCAGCTGCTCCTTGGAAACTCTATGGGGCAATTCTACTCTGTCCTATAGGTAACCATGAGTCAGAATCAACTCGATGGCAATGGGCTTGTTTTGGTTTCTTGAGGGTCTCATCCAGGACTCATACACACCGTTTGGGACCTGAATTAGGAGTTATGGCATGGATTTATTTCTATTTCTTCTCTGAATTTCCTCAACTATTGACAAGGTCCAAGCAGATCCCAGTGAGATCTGGTCACCTGATGACCCCATGGCACCTCAGCCCCTGGATCTACTCAAAGGTACTAGAGCAAACCCAGCTGCCCTAGGTCACAGCCCCCCTGACATTTCATTAGGAGCCTGGATTAAGATGCTCCTTAGCAAACTAGTGGGAACTAAAGGTCATTTCAATGAGAATGTGAGTTGGAAAACATTCATGACTTAAAACTTTGGCTCCTCCAGCAGTTATTAGACAGGGCAAAGTGACTTAGATTAAAACTTAGCTTTGCCAAGACAGCCCAAAGTGACCCTCAGAACAAGTCATTCAACACTGCTGATGTTGGGAGCTGCCATTTTCACATCTGGGAAGTAGAGAAGACAGAACCAGCAACACCTGTTAAGATTCCAGTCCAGTCTTTCATTTCCCAAGGCAAAAAGAATAAGGATATTTTTGTCTCTGCTCATCTCCTGGCAGCAGAAATGTATGAGGCTGAGAAAACTCTTCCAGCACAAACAACAAAAGGAAATCTGGTCTGACCTCCCAATTCTCTTCACGAGGCCCTGGATGCTGCTCACTTTGGCAGCTTAGACGTCACATCCCTTCTCCCTCACCACTCTATCCCAACCACACACATACATATTTCTAACACACATACACTATATTCCAGTCATGGAAACCACTTCACATATCCCAAATACCTGCTCTTACATGTCTGTTTCTTCCACCTAGAATGCCCACACTGCCCACCCTGGCCTTTGCTAATGGCACAGGTCCATTCACCCTAGCCTTTTCCCAGCTCCCGTGAAGAAACCCCTTCCTCACCTAGCCTCATATGAGATTCTGGACATCCCCCTATTTTAGCATTTGTTATATCCACATTATAATCTCATCTCTTTCATCCTTTGTCTCCTCCCCTAGACAAGAAGTTTCTTGGGAGGGGTATTGACCACGTTGTCTTTGCCATTTTTATTCATGTTGTTGTGTCTGGCACTGAGTAGGTGTTTAATAAATATTTATTGAGTACATGACTACATAAATTATCTCAAATTGAAGCAAACTTGTTTTTCTTCTGAACATTAGTTTGTGTAAAAAATTGGCCTATGTAACAAAATGACTGGGTGCTGTATTTTAAGACTCATTATTCAGAAACGAACAAACAGAGGAGAAAGGGAAGGCTGGGAACAGAAGAGCGAGGGGGCAGAAGAGACTCCTGCTACCTTTGACTTACATCAAAGGGTGAGAACTATGAGCCTGGCAGGCAATCAAGAATTTATACAGAGGAGTGTTTAGATGTGTAGTTTCTCTCTGTTTATGCCTCTTTTATTACCTCTAGCGTTGACTCAGCCAGCATATACTGAAGGATACATATGTGAATATCCTCCTCCTTACCTGGGAAAGCACCAGGCTCTGAAAGCCAGAGTGTGGTAGGAGCAAAAATTGACAAGAGGTCCCAAGACGATTGGGTTTGGCTGCCTGGCCCAACAGCTTGCCCCTTACCACTAAGATCACTCTTCCTGAATCTAATTTGGATGATTCCTCAAAATTTTCATCTCTAGCCCTGACCTCTCCTCTGGGCAAGAACTAGACCCACACAGCCTACCTGCCACCACTGCCACGTCTCAGGAGCCCTCACACTGAGTTCTAGACAAAACTCGTATCTTCTCCAACACATCTGACTCCCTCTCCATGTTCTCAACACCATCAATAGCACTACCATCCATCCAGTTCCTCAAATCAGGGATCCAGGCATCACCTTTAAGGTATCTCTCTCCCCTGCCCTCCCTACATCCAACCCCCACCAAGGCCTGCCAACTCTGCCTTTTAAATATCTCACACCCATTGGCTTTTCCCCATCACCTTAGTGCAAGCTGCTGCCATCAACTCTCACCTGGACTTCTGCAATTATCTCCTAACTGTATTCCCTTATTCTTCCTTAGTGCTCTGCAGTTGGTTCTCCATGTGGTAGGCAGAGCCATCTTTTCTAAATGCCATTCCTTTGCTTAAAAGCTGTCAAAGTCATTCCATTGCTCTTGCCATAAAGAGTAATTTATGTGGATGACATGGTCTCTCCCTGCCTAATTCTCTGCTCTCATCCTGTGCCACTCTCCTCCTTGCTTTCTCAGCTCCAGCCATCCTGGCCTCCCCTCCTTTTCTTGAACATGACATACTTTCTCCTACCCCAGGGCCACAGTACATCCATGCCCTCTGCCTGGAATGCATCATCCATAGCACCTCTCCAACTCATCCTTTAAAGCCTAAGGATAAGAAGTCCTTTAAAGCTCAGATCAGTTATCACCTCCTCCCTGAATCCAAGATAAGGTAAGGTTCTCTTCCGTAATAACACAGTATAGCTTCTTTCTTAAATCACATTGATGTCACTTTGATGACTAAAGTACACCTGGCCCAAGCCATGGTCTTTTCAATCACCTCATATGCGTGCAAAAGCTGGACAAAGAAAAAGTAAGACAGAAGAATTGACGTATTTGAACTGTGGCACCGGCAAAGAATAATGAATATATATACACGGACATCCAGAACAATGAACAATTCAGTCTCAGGAGAAATACAACTTGAATGTTCCTTAGAAGTGAGGATGACAAAACTTTGGCTCGCTTACTTTGGACATGTCATCAGAAAAGACCTGTCACTAGGAAAGGACATCATGTTTGGTAAAATAGTGGGTTAGTGAAAATGAAGGAAGCCCTCAATGAGACAGACTTACACAACAGCTACCACAATGCACTCAAACATACCAACGATCATGTAGATGGTGCAGGACTGGGCAACATTCAGTTCTGTTGTAAACAAGGGCACCGTGAGTCAGAGCTGACTCAACGGCAACTAACAACAATAACATAGCTTATTTCATAGTATTTATTGTTGCTTGAACTATCTGATAAACATTTGTCTCCTCCACTAAACTATAAGCTTTTCAAGGGAAAGATCCAGGCGTGTTTTTACTTACTGTCAAATTCCAACCGCAAGCACAATGCCTGGCACGCAGAAGGCGCTCAAATATTTGTTGGGCCATGAATAATGGGTTTGGTTTTATCGAAGGAAGACGTATTGCCTTACAGTCTGGCTTCTTAGGAGATAGTGACAACATGGAAGAAATGCTGATGGCAACATATTCCTTCTGAGGAAGATTTTCAAGTGGGGGAAAAACAACCTTCCCAAACTGGCATAAAAAGCAAGGAGTGAAGGATGAGTTGTTCCTCCAACGGAGGAAACGCACGCCATCGGTACATTCACACGCCGTCTGTGTGGGGACGTGGGGAGATTCCGCCCCCACCCCCAGCCATATGCTAGGGAGAATCAGGGTAGGAGAAATCCTCTCCTTCTCATCACTGATATAGGGCCTTAATTGGAAGAAGATGGCAATGTAATGTGAGCTGAGTACAGCTACTGAGAGTGAAGTGGCTCGATATTACAGTCGTATTTCTGGTCGGTCTTTCTCTTCTTTTTTTCTCACTTTAAGGGGCTGTCTTTGTGCTGGAAATGGAAATCTTGAGTATCCTTCAGGGACCAACAGTGGTGCAAGCGATGTCTGGCTGTTTCTTCACACTCAGGTTCGTCTGGCTATGAGCATGCATCTGGGTGAAATTAAACCTAGCGTCGATGACAGCAGATTCTACCCAATCAGTCTGGTACATATGTCCAGAGCTAGCTCCCAAATCATTTTTATGATTAGCTCCTCCTGCTCTCTCTACAAGGCAGGGCCGTGAACCCCAAACTCTTACCCAAAAATTGGGTCCTTCAACACATCAGAACCACCATGACTGTCTACTGCTTTAGGACAGGTGTGCACACAAGCATTATCGCATGCTGAGCTTGTAGGCCATGAAGAAATGATATTACTCAGACTCTGGCTTAGAGTCTGAAACAAATTTCACCGAAAATGTACATAGGACACAATGTTGTTGTTGTTGTTGTTGCTGCGTGCCATCAAGTCGGTTCTGACGCACAGCGACCCTGTACACAACAGAGCAAAACACTGCCCGGTCCTGTGCCATCCTCACAATCATTGCTATGTTTGAACCCACTGTTGCAGCCACTGTGTCAAGCCATCTCATTGAGGGTCTTTCTCTTTTTTCGCTGACCTCTGTTTTACCAAGCATGATGTCCTTCTCCAGGACTGGTGCCTCTTGATAACATGTCCAAAGTAAGGGACACAATGAGATGCCATTTTCCTCCAAATTAACAGAGAGTCTTAAAAATTAACATACAAGTTCTCCTTGACCCTGCTGGTCATACAATCTTTTTATAAAACAATCAGCATGTTTCCAAAGCCCTGGTAAAGTTCTACCTGTAAGAAAGTTCAGAAACCTGCCAAGATACAAAATAAATACATAAAAATCAACAGCTTTCTTATTTGTCAGTAATAACTCATTAGAAAATACAATGGACAAAAAGATCTCACTCTATTACATGTAACATCTAAGAATGAAGTTGCTAAGAACAGAGCTCCTATGAAGAAGACCACAAATGTTTACAGAGAGATATGAAAGTAAACTTAAATAAACACAGAGAGAATAAATGGAATACCACATTCCCGGATGAGAAGATGCAATATTGTAGTCAGCATGTCAATTCTTTATAAATCAGTTTGCAGATATCATCTAATTCATGTACATACCATCTAACAAATCTCAACAAAATATTCCTTACCTTGGCAAAAGGATTCTAAAGTTCATACGGGCTACTAGATGAGTCAGAGATAGTAGCCGAAAATATTTTGGAAAATAATAATAATGAAGATTGGTTTGTAGTTAACCAACTGCTGCTCAAGTCAATTTCAACTCATGGAGACCCCTTGTGTTTCAGAGTAGAACTGTGCTCCACAGGGTTTTCAATGGCTGATTTTCCGGAAGTAGATCGCCAGGACTTTCTTCCGAGGTGCCTCTGGGTGGACTCAAACCTCCAAACTTTCGGCTAGCAGCTGAGTGTATTAACCATCGGCACCATGCAGGGATTCCTTGATTTGTAGTAGCAGATTCGAAAACACAATATAAAAGCCTCTGTAATTAAAATAACATGATACAGCACTAGGTCATATAGAAAAATGCAGCATACAGGCCAGTAAACACACAGTAGCCTATACAAGAATTTAGTGTATGAGAGAGGTAGCATTTCACGTGAGGGGGCAAGAAAAATCATTCAAAAAACAGAACTGGAAGAATTAGATAATTTATTAAGGAAAACAAATTAAATCCCTATCTTATAACATAAAATAATATAACTCCGAGCTGGATAAAAGGTTGAATCTATAAAATGAAATCATGAAACAAGTAGAGGAAAATATAAATGAATAGATATCTAAAGTCAGGCTGGAGGAGGATTTTCTAAGCATGAAAAGAAGAGGAAAAGTCAAAGTGAAAAAGGGTGATAAAGAGAACTACAACAAATTAAAGACTTCTACCATAACCGAATTTAAAAGACAAATGACAAACTGGGAGACATATTTCCAACAGTACACCAAAAAGGTTAATATCCTCTTATGCATGAAGAGCTCTTACAAATCAATAAGAAAAAGAGGAATATAAATCCAAAAACAGGCAGAGGGCAGGAATGTCAATAAACACAGAACAAATGCTGAAGCCTACTGGTAATCAAGGAAGTGCAAATTGAGACCACGAGATACCATTACTCGCCTATCCAACCGGCTAAGATATTTGTGAAAATGATAATAGATAAAAGTTGGTAAAATGGATGTTCACATGCTATTTATGCGGGGGAAAATAACACAGCCTTTCTGGCAGTTCAGAGCACTGTCTTCAGTATGATCCTATCTCTGACGAGTAATTCCAGTTCCAGGAATTAATTCTAAGGAAATAATCCAAAATGTCTGCATGCATTTATGCTCAATAATCCAGATTGCAATGCTATTTATAATAGCAAATAACTGAATTATATAAATACTAAGTATGAACAAATAAGAAATTAGTTAAATAATATGATACATTAATATAATGGAATATAATGAGATACAGCATTTTAAGATCATGTTTCTGAATGCATAATGACAAGGGAAAATCAATACAAGGTTAAGAGGGGGGAAAAAGCCAGAGATAAAATGATATATATAGTACAAACGAAATTCTGTTAAAAGTGACAAATAATAGATTTGAAAATGTTACTTGTTTTTATCTTTGAGTGATGAAATTATGCACAGTATTTCTGTTTCTTTTCGTTAAAATTTCCATAAAGAACATTACACTTATAATTGGAGAGTTAAATGATTTTTAAAAGACCAAACCTTAGTAATTCTATCTCTAGAACTCTGTCTAAAGCATAATCTCATTTCACTCTCACAACCACCCTGTGCAGCTGGTGCTGTTGTCTGCATTTGACATCTGAAAGGCAGAGGCACACGTGGATAAGGCAACGTGCCCAACATTAGCACCAGAACTGCTGGGTCTTGTCAGATCTGTCTGACCCCAAAATGGTGAACCAAAATGATATACCAGAATATTCACCACACTGTTATAGTAGGGGGAAAAGAAAGAGAGAGAAAAGCTGATGGAAACGGCTGAGAAAATTAGAACCCAGGCGTCGTGTGGTGATTAAAAAGCCATGTTTAAGAATAATTTCTAACGACATGGGAAAATGTTCATCACATCCTAAAATAAAAAAAATGAGGTGCAAAATTTCATATGCAATACGGTCCCAACTATGATAAAAATGAAAAAAAAAAAAGGTGGAAGAAAACATAACATTAAGAATAGTCATCTCTTGGGAATACGTTTATTAAAGATTATTATTTTCTTATTTATGCCTGCCACATTTTACACAATGGATGTTACTTTTATTACCAAAATAGGTTACACATTAACTGAAAAATGAACACACCACCCACAGTAATCTCATGATCCTTTTCCTTATGCCTACCCAAACCTATCTACCTTTATGCTCAAGACTCACCTTCCCTATGAAGCTCTCTTTGATTTGCCCACCCCATACTGCCCTGACCTCCAAAACACGTGTTCAAAGTAGTGCTTTGACTCCTAACTTCAGAAACTCTCACATGGGTCTCTAACAGCATTGTATCTCACATGCTGACCTTCCCACCAAGTCTCCTAGAACCACGAGGGTGGGAGTGTGCCACTTTCAGCTCTTATGTCCTGCACGGTATGGCTGTGCACTGGGCAGGCTTACAGAACAGGTGCCAACAGAGATTCCATCACTGTACCTTTTGTGGCTCGGTCCTCATGGTTGGAGAAAGGGTGGACAACTATTGTTGAGAGGACCTGTGGAACCGAATGCTGGCCCCTAACCAGAACCAGCCCATGATGAAGTTCTCATCGTCCATGGAAGATGAGAAAACTCGAGACAATGTAGTGAATTTTCTAAAACATTAAATTTATTCAAATATCCTACCCTCTCGGAATACATCTTTCATACTACGGTGTTAAATCATGCATTGTTTTTTGAAATGATAGGGGAAAGAGTAGATGGCAATTTTTAAATGTTATTTAACAAATTAGTAACTGGCAACCTCATGACGGTTTTCCCATTTTTATCATGTTTGATGGCCCATAAAAAACAAACAAACAAAACCCACAACTAACTCTTTTCAAGAAAAGAAGGAAGTTTAAAGGATTTATTATATTTATAATCCAATTAGCATTGGTGCTGACTGAAATTAAGATATTATCTGTCATCCTTCAGAGAAGTATCCTTAACTACGCAATCCAAAATAACCATCCTTTCCTTATCCCAGTTATTATCCCTCATGTTGTTGCTGTTGTTAGGTGCTATCAAGTCCAGGAAAGTGCTTGGCTGCTAACCGAAAGGTCAGCGGTTCAAACCCACCAAGTGGCTCCACAGGAGAAAGACCTAGTGATCTGCTTCCATAAAGATTAGAAAACCCTATGGGGCAGTTCTACTCTGTCTTGCGGGGTCACTATGAGTCGATGATTATGTCTCATAGCATTTATAATTATCTAAATTATACTCCAATATTGATTTTCTTTTTCTATTGTAAGTCTCTGTATTGAGAATGTGTATTCCATGAGGATAAGAGTCTTAGTCAGGCTCAATGCTGACACATAGTAGGTGCTAAAGAAATAGTTGTTAAATAAGGAAGGAACCTGGAGCTGTAGAAAAGGTGGAGAGGTCACCGTGCTGGTGGACTTTGGCCAGAGTCTTAAAATGTTAGAAAACCAAATTCAGTGCTGACATCACTGATGAGGTCGGCCTCACACTAAAATGTGGTCTTTTGTATCCGGAGAGAACTCCCACAAAGGATTCCTTTGGGGCCAAGTCATTCTGGAAATAAGACATTAAAACAAGAATGTGTAAACACGGAGAGCAGAACTCCTGGCCGGTAGTACCGTGCACATGCCGGCCGGGCGTATTAAGTGGAAACATACATACAACTCAATTGCAGGGGCTCTCCATCTCTGCTGCTGGTTAACACCCTCTTTTCTCCAGGCTTCCAAGCTCCTCTTTGGAAAACAAATCCTTTTCAAGGTAGTTGATGAGAAAATGCCCTCTTGTGGGCGTGACAGTGGACCACCGTGTTAGTGTCAACGATTTCGGAAAATATGGCTATTCCAGAGTATTCTTTCATTAGATTTAAAGGTCTTTTTTCCTTTTTTAAAAAATATAGCAACCCATCGTTAAAGTGAAAATACATTTTCTAAAAGGCCATTAAATAGTGTTTAGCTCACTTCTGCATGTCTAACTCTGAAATGTGAGTTCTGATTATCTTAAACAGCATCATTGCAAAGATAATTACTCTCCTTTCTAAACTTCTGTACGACTTGCTAATGACTAGGTGACTTCTTTCCTTTTTTTTTTTTTATCATCGCCCAGAATGTGCCTCCTTTCTGCTCCCAGGAAACCATCACCTGAGATTGACAGGCAGCAATTGAAAATAATAAAATTATGTAAGATGAGCTTGTAATCACCAGCATTTCACAAGAAGCAAAATGCATTTTGCTCTGGCTAAGGAACAGAAAGTTTCTTCCTCATTTTAAAACTGTATCAGAGGTAAAGCTTTCTATTAAAACACAATTCTCTGCACACTTACAGCCTCTGGCAGACTGCCAAAGGACTATCATGGAGCTATTGCTGCAGAGAACCAGGACGTCAAAGGCATTGAGGAGTGCTCCTGAGAAAGGAGGCAAAGTCTCCTGAATTCTTGGGAGGCTCTGCCAACAGCCATCTCACCCCTTGTGGCCAGGCCACTCTGCAAGTGGAAACACACACACATAACACTACACACACACACACACACACACACACACACACACACACACACACACAGAGCCTTTCACTTAATCTTTCTGGGAGGAGCACAGAGAAGGTAAACATTCAGAAAACTCTTCCCTGTCTTTGACTCCCAGCAAACAAACACACACACACACACACACACACACAATTTGGGTTTCTTCCTCCCTTATTGTTTTTGTGTGTGTGTTTATTATCATCACTATTATTAAATCATAAACTCTGTAGTACAGGACGTGGTTAAAATGCAACCTTTTTGTTGCCTATAATTTACAGGTACAAGTGACCACTTGAGGGCACAGTTATTTGAGAATGCTGGCACTGCATTTAACGACGTAGGCTTCAAAGTTTGACGCCTCCTTTAGCTACCTTAAAGAGAGCCCCAAAACCTTGGATCTTGCAGAAGCCCCAGAATGGAACAGAACCCCGAGAGAATGATTCATTTGACGTGAATCTGAGATTCAGTGTGAGAGATAATTTTATATGAGGTTCTATGAAATAATTTTGTTCTTTCTTCCACTTCAAAAACTGGTTATTTAAACTTTTCTTCTATATAATAGCCTGTCCTTTTGGTCAGTATTAGTGTGGTCATGTACACAAATATACATTGTTCACTATTCGGCGGGGTGGACAAAATCAAAATAAACATTACTATTATATTCAAATTTCCCTTAAGTTTTATTTTTCCCGTTATGAAAAATATGCTGATTATTTTAAAAAATCTAGAAAATTTAGAAGTACAATAACCACTGTTATTATTTTCAGCCTTTTTCTGTGTTCTCTTTCTTTATATCCCTGTCGTCACAGTTTACGTATAATTTTGCACCTAATCTCTTTTAACTAACCAAGCTTCCTTCTTTTTCTTTTTTTATTGTGCTTTAAGTGAAGGTTTACAGTTCAAGTTAGTCTCTCATACAAACATTTATACACATTGTTATGTGACCCTAATTGCTCTCCCTATACTGTGACAGCACACTCCTCCTTTCCACATCAGATTTCCCATGTCCATTCAACCAGCTCCTAACCCTCTCTGCCTTCCCATCTCACCTCTGGACAGGAGCTGCCCATTTAGTCTCAGGTATCTACTTGAGCTAAGAAGAACTCTCTTCATGAGTATCATTTTATGTCCCATAGTCCAGTCTAATCTTTGTCTGAAGAGTTGGCTTCCAGAATGGTTTTAGTTTTGGGCTAACAGAGTCCAAGAGCCACGTCTTTTGGGATCCCTCAGTCTCAGTCAAACCATTAAGACTGGTCTTTTTACTACAATTTGAGTTCTGCACCCCAGTTTTCTCCTGCTCCGTCAGGGATTCTCTGTTATATTCCCTGTCAGGGCACTCATTGGTGGTAGCCAGGAACCATCTAGTTCTTCTGGTCTCAGGCTGATGAAGTCTCTGGTTTATGTGGCCCTTTCTGTCCCTTGTGTCTTTGGTGTTATTCATTCTCCTTTGCTCCAGGTGGGTTGGGACCAGCTGATGCATCTTAGATGCCCACTCCCTAGCTTTTAAGATCCCAAATGCCACTCACCAAAGTAGGATGCAGAATATTTTCTTAATAAACTTTGTTATGCCAATTGACTTAGATGTCTCCTGAAACCATGGTCCCCAGACACCCGCCCCTGCTACTCTGTCCCTCGAAGTATTTGGTTGTATTCAGGAAACCTCTTAGCTTTGGTTTAGTCCAGTTGTGCTAACTTCCTCTGTAGTATGTGCTGTCCTTCCCTTCACCTAAGATAATTCTTGTCTACTATCTAGCTGGTGAATACCCCTCTCCCTCCCGCCCCACCCTCGCAACCACCAAAGAATGTTTTCTTCTGTGTTTAAACCTTGAGTTCTTATAATAATGGTCTTATACAATACTTGTCCTTTTGCGAATGACTAAATTCACTCAGCATAATGGCTTCCAGATTCCTCCATGTTATGTTTCACGGATTCATCGTTGTTCTTTATCATTGCATAGTATTCCATTGTGTGGCTATACCATAATTTGTTTATCCATTAATATGCTGATGGGCATCTAGGTTGTGTCCATCGTTTTGCTACTGTGAACAGTGCTGCAACGAACATGGGTGTGCATATATCTATTTGTGTGATGGCTCTTATATCTCTAGGATATATTCCAAGGAGCAAGATTGCTGGATCATATGGTATTTCTATTTCCAGCTTTTTAAGGAAGTGCCAAATCGATTTCCAGAGTGGTTGTACCATTTTACATTCCCACCAGCAGTGTATAAGTATTCCAGTCTCTCCACAACCTCTCCAACATTTATTATTTTGTGTTTTTTGGATTAATGCTAGCTTTGCTGGGTTGAGATGGTATCTCATTGTAGTTTTGATTAGCATTTCTCTAATGGCTCATGATCATAAGCATTTCCTCATGTATCTGTAAGCCGCCTGAATGTCTTCTTTGACGAAGTGTCTGTTCATATCTTTTGCCCATTTTTTAACTGGGTTATTTGTCTTTTTTGTTGTTGAGGTTTTGCAGTATCTTATAGACTTTACAGATTAGACACTGATCGGACTTGTTGTAGCCAAAAAAATTTTCCCAGTCTGTAGCTTGTCTTTTTAGTCTTTTGGTGAAGTCTTTTGATGAGCGTAAGGGTTTGATTTTTAGGAACTCCCAGTTATCTAGTTTCTCTTCTGGTGTTTGTGCATTGTTACTTATGGTTTGTATTCTGTTTATGCCATGTATTAGGGCTCCTAGTGTTGGCCCTATTTTTTTCTACCATGATCTTTATCATTTTTTATTTTATATTTAAGTCTTTGATTCATTCTGAGTTAATTTTTGTGCATGGTGTGAAGTATGGGTCTTGTTTCATTTTTTTTGCAGATGGATATCCAGTTATGCCAGCACCATTTGTTAAAGAGACTATCTTTTCCCCAATTAACAGACTTTGGGCCTTTGTCAAATATCAGCTGCTCATAGGTGGATGAATTTACATCTGAATTCTCAATTCTGTTCCATTGGTCTATGTATCTGTTGTTGTACCAGTACCAGACTGTTCTGACTACCGTGGTGGTATAACAGGTTCTAAAATTAGATAGTGTGAGGCCTCCTACTTAGTTGTTCTTCTTCAGTAATGCTTTACTTATCTGGGGCCTCTTCCCCTTCCATATGAAGTTGGTGATTTGCTTCTCCATCTCATTAGAAAATGCCATTGGAATTTGGATGGAGATTGCATTTTATCTGTAGATCGCTTCGGGTAGAATAGACATTCTCACAATGTTGAGTCTTCCTATCCATGAGCAAGGTATATTTTTCCACTTATGTAGGTCTCTTTTGGTTTCTTGCAGTAGTGTCTTGCAGTTTTCTTTGTATAAGTCTTTTACATCTCTGGTTAGATTTATTCCTAGGTATTTTACCTTCTTGGGGGCTACTGTAAATGGTATTGATTTTGTGATTTCCTCTTTGAAGTTCTCTTTGTTGGTGTAGAGGAATCCAACTGATTTTTGTACGTTTATCTTGTATCCTGATACTCTGCCGGAATCTATTAATTCCAGTATTTTCTTGTGGATTCTTTAGGGTTTTCTAGGTATAAGATTATATCATCTGCAAATAGAGATACCTTTACTTCTTCCTTACCAATTTGGATGCCTTTTATTTCTTTTTATAGTCTAAATTGCTCTGGCTAGAACTTCCAGCACAATGTTGAATAAGAGTGGTGATAAAGGGCATCCTTGTCTGGTTCCCGTTCTCAGGGGGAATGCTTTCAGACTCTCTCCATTTAGGATGATGTTGGCTGTTGGCTTTGTATAAATGCCCTTAATTTTGCTGAGGAATTTCCTTTCTATTCTTATTTTGCTGTGAGTTTTTATCATGAATAGGTGTTGGACTTTGTCAAGTGCCTTTTCTGTATCAATTGATAAGATCATGTGGTTCTTGCTTTTGTTTCATTTATGTGATGGATTATATTGATTGTTTTTCTAATGTTGAACCAACCCTGCATACCTGGTATGAATCCCACTTGATCATGGCGAATTATTGTTTTGATATGTTGTTGAATTGTATTGGCTAGAATTCTGTTGAGGATTTTTGTGTCTATGTTCATGAGGGACACTGGTCTGTAATTTTCTTTTTTTGCGGTGTCTTTACCCAGTTTTGGTATCAGAGTTACACTGGCTTCATAGAATGAGTTTGGGAATATTCCATCCTTTTCTATGCTCTGAAATATCTTTAGGAGTATGGTGTTAACTCTTCTCTGAAAGTTTGGTAGAATTCTCCAGTGAAACGATCAGGGCCGGGGTTTTTTGTTGTTGTTGTTGGGAGTTTTTAAATTATCTTTCCAATCTCTTCTTTTGTTACAGGTTTATTTAGTTGTTCTACCTCTGTTTGTGTTAGTTTAGGTAGGTAGTGTGTTTCTAGAAATTTGTCCATTTCCTCTATGTTTTCAAATTTGTTATAGTACAGTTTTTCATAGTATTCTGTTATGATTCTTTTAATTTCAGTTGGCTCTGTTGTGATATTGCTCATATCATTTCTTAGTTGGGTTATTTGCTTCCTCTCCTGTTTTTCTTTTGTCATTCTGGCCAATGGTTTATCAATTTTGTAGATCTTTTCAAAGAACCAGCTTTTGGTCTTGTTAACTCTTTCAACTGTTTTTCCATTTTCTGTTTCATTTAATTCTGCTCTAATTTTTATTATTGGCTTTCTTCTGGTGCCCAAGGGCTCCTTTTGCTGCTCTCTTTCTATTTGTTTGAGTTGTAGGGTTAATATTTTGATTTTTGCCCCATCTTCTTTTTGGATTCCTATAAATTGACCTCTGACCATGGCTTTTGCTGTGTCCCAAAGGTTCTGGTAGGATGAGTTTTCCTTCTCACTTGAATCTGTGAATTTCTTTATTCTGTCCTTAATTTCTTCTATAACCCAGTAGTTTTTGAGCAAGGTGTTCAGTTTCCATGTGTTTGATCTTTTTTTTTCCTTGCTTTTTCTGTTACTGATTTCTACTTTTATGGCTTTATGGTCAGATAAGATGCTTTGTAATATTTTGATGCTTTGGATTCTGTAAAGGCTTGTTTTATGGCCTAATATGTGGTCTATTCTGGAGAATGTTCCATGCGCATTGGAAAAGAAAGGATACTTAGCTGCTGTTGGGTGGAGTGTTCTGTATATGTCTATGAGATCAAGTTGGTTGATTGTGGCATTTAGATCTTCCATGTCTTTACTGAGCTTCTTTCTGGATGTTCTGTCCTTCACCAAAAATGGTGTGTTGAAGTCTCCTACTATTATTGTGGAGCTGTCTATCTCTCTTTTCAATGCTGTTAGAATTTGTTTTATGTATTTTGGAGCCTTGTTGTTGTTGGGTGCATAATTATTTATTACGGTTATGTCCTCCTGGTGTACTGACCGTTTAATCATTATATAGTGTCCTTCCTTATCCTTTGTGGTGGATTTTACTTTAAAGTCTATTTTGTCAGAGATTAATATTGCCACTCTTTCTCTTTTTTGATTGATGTTTGCTTGATATATTTTTTCCATCCTTTGAGTTTTAGACTGTGTCTTTAAGTCTAAGGTGTCCAAGCTTCCTTCTTAATTAAAAACTCTTCTCTCAACTAACCAAACTCATGATAAAGTCATTTTAGAAACTTTGTTTTCAATCCTCCCAAAAAGTGTTTTGTTCTGTATTTTTCCTTATGGCTTCCTGATCAAAAGAAAGGCAAAGAATGGTTTCCATGCCACCTTTTTGCCAACCCTGTCTCCCAAACAAGGAGCCCTGGTGGCACAGTGGTTAAAGTGATCAACTACTAACCAAAAGGTCGGCAGTTTGAAACCACCAGTGGCTCCAAGGAAGAAAGATTTGGCAATCTACTTCCGTAGAGATTTGCAGCTTCAGAAACCCTATGGGGTTGCAATGAGTTGGAATCAACTCGATGGCAGTGGGTTTGGCTTGGTTTTGGATTCCTCAAACAGGAGTCCCTGGGTGGTGCAAACAGTTAACACTCTTGGCTGCTAACTGAAAGGTCAGTGGTTCCAGTCCACCCAGGGGTGCCTCAGAAGAAAGGCCTGGCAGCCTACTTCTGAAAAATCAGCCACTGGAAACCCTACTAGCAAAGTTCTACTCTGACACACATGGGGTTGCCATGAGTCAGAACCTACTCCATGGCAACTGGTACTGGATCCTCCAAACCAAGTCTGAAGACAGGTTTTCCCCAAGACAGACCAGACTGTGTGGTTCACGCCTGGACAGAGCCAACCACAGGTAGGGCACGAGAGAGACACAACCCAACTGAGGGAAGAAGAGGGAAGGGGGAACAGGGGGAGGAGGATGGGGGGTAACAACTGGGGGCCAAATACAGGCTGGGCTTTCACCAGAGACACCCAAGGCCCAAGGACTTAAGATGAACACACGCTAAGTTATTCTCTTGGAAAGATCTGTGTGAGGCATGTGGGGGAAAATGGAGCAAGATCATATTTCCTGGCTCAGATTCAGATCCACGGTCGATTCACACCCTGGCGAAGGGATTCCTTATGAAGTCACATGTTTCAGGAAATCATCCCTACCCATTCCATGTGACAAGAACCAACATAAAGACAGAGAAAATTTCACACGGTTTTCACTTATTCAGTCCAGGCCTGCTTGAAACAGCACTGATCAGCAGGAGATTCTGCCTCATCCAGACCCACCCTCTTGCCCACCTCATACTGTTGGACGCTGTTCCCATGTTCTAGGATGCTGGGATTCCAGTCCTGGCTCAGCCTCTGTCTGGCAAGCTAAGGCATTCCCCTTCTCTGGGCCTTACTCTTCCAAACTGTAAAATGTTTCCAGCACTGGCCTAGGCCCATAGAGGAAAATCAGCCGAGAACCGAAACCAAGTCCACTGCCGTCAAGTTGTTTCTAACTCATGATGACCCCATGTGTTACAAAGTAGAACTGAGCCACATAAGGTTTCTGATGGCTGTAATCTTTACGGAAGCAGATCGTCAGGCCTTTCTTCCGTGGTACTGCTGGGTGGGTTCAAACCTTCAACCCTTAGGTTAGCAGTCAAGCACAAACCATTTGCGCCACCTACGGACCTTGGAAAATCAGCAAAGGAATATAAATAAAAGGTGAGGCAATCAATTCCCCCAGGAGCATTCGGTCAGCTGGGACTCACCTGCAGCTGTGAAGCAGTTATCTGGAGATCCTGGGTCAGGTAATCCTCACAGGCAGGGGACTTCTCCTGGAGGTTGCTGCAAAGGACAAGTGAGATCCAAACTGGGCAGAGAGATGGGCAAGACTTCTACAAAAGAAACATGGGAGAGGGGAAATGAGAGTGTTCCTGGCCAGAACAGAGGCTCATTGGAACTAGTCACAGTCCCTCTGTTCAGCAATGCACCTCCTTCTGGTCCTTCAGCCTTTTCTAGGGGTAGCTCATTGTGATGGTTAATGTGTTCACTTGGCTAGGCTATGATTCTCAGTATTATGAAATTATCCTCCATTTTGTGATCTGTTGTAAGGGGAGTTCCCTTGGGGGTGTGGCCTTCATCCAATATATATGCATGTTCTGGCAAAGCTCACTCGCTCTGGATCCTGCATCTGACGCATCATCCTCTGACTTCTGGTTCTTGGTACATGAGCCAGCAACCTGCTGCCTGACTTCCAGATTTTGGGATTCGCCAGCTCCTGCAACCCCATGAGCCAGCAGGCTTCCACTTGACTTGCTGATTTGGGGTTTATCAGCTCCTGCAACCACAAGTCAGGAAAAGCCTCCAGCCTGATGCCTGACCCATGAATTTGGGACTTGCCAGCCTCCACAACTGCATGAGCCATTTCCTTGAAATAAATCTCTCTATATATATTTGTGGAGCCCTGGCGGGGCAGTGGTTAAGAGCTCAGCTGCTAATCAAAAGCAGTCGTGTGATTGTTAAGGTTGTGTGTCAAGTTGGCTGGGCCATGATTCTCAGTGGTTTGGCAGTTATGATGTAGTTTGGCAGTCGTATAATGATGTGATCACCTTCATGATGAGATTTGACATAATGTGATCATCTTCATGATGGGATCTGCTGTGAGTTGAAAGGGAGTTTCCTTGGGGACATGGCCTATATCCAATATAGGTGGACATTCTGGCAAGGCTCGTGGGCTTTCACTCACTCTGGATCCTGCAGCTGGCTCCTGTTCATCTGACCTCTGGTTCTTGGGACTTAAGATAGCAGCTTACGTGCTGTCTTCCCTACTGATCTTGGGATTCATCAGTCTCTGCAGCCTGTGAGCCAGAGCTCTGCTGTCTGACCTGCCGATCTTGGGTTCACCAGCTCCTGTGGCTATGTGAATCAGGAGAAGCCTCCAGCATAACCCACGGACTTGGAATGTTCCAGCCTCTACAACTGTGTGAGCCATTTCCTTAATATAAATCTCTCTATATATATTTATACACATTACTGGTTTTGCTTTTCTAGAGAACTCAGCCTAAGACAGGCTGGCAGTTAGAATCTACCAGCTGCTCCTTGGAAGCCCTATGGGGCAGTTTTACTCTGTCCTATAGGGTGACTATGAGTCAGAATCAACTCCATGGCAATGGGCTATATATTTACATATACACTCTTCACTGGTTTTGTTCCTCTAGAGAATCCAGCCTAGGACACCATCTTCATGAGATCATTTCCTCTTTCTGAACTCTCCTGTGCCCATGCATGGGTGGTCAGGCAGGACTGGTTGGGCCCTGACTTGCTGAGGTGGGCTCCACACTCAGTTCCCTGTCAGTCAGATGAGCATCAACATCTCAGTCTCTGGCAAGAACACAGACCACACAGTCACTGTCGGCTGAGGTGCACCCAGCCAGGCCACTTAGATCTCTGAGAGGTGAATTCAGAACGAGTCATCCAGAAATCACAAGTGTACATCCAAGCTGGGTTTTCCAAGCTTACCTCTCACAGGTGAGGGTAGATTAGTTTGCTCTAATGACAAACCTAGTTTGTGAGCTTGTGGACTTGGGCTGAGGGCTGGGGGCGTACAGAATGAGCCTCCTGGATGGAGGCGTCTAGATAAAGGAAGGAAGGAAGAACATCATAAATATGTTTGTCCTTGGAAGGCCCTCAAATTCTTCCTGCTCCATGAGGCTTCTCCACAACCACCAAAAAAACAAAACCAGTTTGCGTCAAGTCCATTCTGACTCATGGCGTCCCCATATGTGCAGAGTAGAAATGCTCCACAGGGCTTTCAAGGTTGTGACCTTTTGGAAACAGATCACCAGGCTTTTCTTCTGAGGTGCCTCTGGATGAGTTTGAACTGCCAACCTTAGCGGTTGCATGCTTAACCGTTCATTACTGCCTACAGACTCCTCCATGACCACAGCCCACCCTAACTGGTCCCTGTAGCTCTCACTGGCTTTACTGTAGAGCAACATTTAACGTGGTCACTCACACACTCTCAGCTTGTGTTGTCTCCTTCATGAGATGAGGCATCGCCCAGGAGCGTGGGAACAGAGGAAAAACTGACCTCAGCTGAATTCAGCTGTTTCAGGCTGATGAATTTTGTCTAAGTTCCTGGTAGGTAGGAATTACCCTCCCACCCTCCTGCCCCTTATGGGCCTCTTACAGGCAATACATGCAGAAACATAGACATTATTAGTATTATGGTACAAGGTAAGTATATTCAAAGAGATTAAGCTGCTTGCCTGAGATCACAGAATTTCTAGGTGGCCCAGCTAGGATTCTGAGCCCAGATCTATGCAGTAATGAGGCCACGGCTCTTCAGCATCAAGCCTCACTACTTCATGAGATGAGACACTGCCCAGAAATGTGGAATGGGGGAAACAACTGACCTCCGAGTTATACTATGACCTCAACACAGAATGGGTCACAGCAGAGGGCAAAGTCACCGTAAAGAGAGGATGGTTCTCACACTTCAGTTCCAGACAACAGCGTTAACATGCTAAAGACAGAACATATCAATTGGCCCCCAAAGCCCCCAAACAGAAAGGAAGAGGCTGAACCCAGAACTAGCTCCTCCCACTCCTAGGCCTCTTCCCTGTAGGTATCTGGTCATGTTCGCAGGTGGCTACCTGAGCTGGAGATGGGTGCAGCAGGCTATCACAGCTCAGGGGTGCTGACCTGTAACGCCATCTCTCTCTTGCCAGTCAAGATTCACCAAAGAGCCCCCACCCAATCTCCAAGTGATTTAGCTTCTCATGTGATATGTCTTCAGGGTAGAAATCTGCTCAGGAACAACCCATGCATCTGGTCCATATGATGTCATATTTTTAGCATAAATCAACACCACCAAATACCTGGCGTTGGCTCACATCTGGGTGCGCCGCCAGTCAAATATGAATTCACGGAGACCTTGAAGTGTGACAACCCCAGCCCATGGGGACACTCCTGGGTGGCCAGTTAACATCCTTACTCACTGCAGCCTTCTCCAAACCACATCACCACCAAATGTCTACCCACAGAAGAATGGACACACACTGTGGTACACCATACCGTAGAACCCTACTTGGTGATAAACACCAAACTCCTGAGACACACGGGTGAATCACACTGACATAGTGCTGAGCGAAACCAGCCAGGCACAGCAGAGAACTTGCTCATGATTCTGTTTAGATGAACATCTAGAACAGGCATAACTAAGCTAAGATGGATGACATCAGAACTTGGTTGGGGGAAAGAGGAGGGATTGATTGGAAAGGGGCACAAAGGAACTTTCTAGGGTGATAAAAACATTTTTTTTTTGGTGGTGGTCTGTTTTGGGTGGTGGTTATATATGCACATAAAATTATCAAAACTCAGTGAATTGAACACTTAAAATCTATGGATCTTATTGTATGCTAACTGTACCTACTAAAATGAGTAAACAAATAAATAAACAAACGCTATGCCCAGCACAGGGCTGGGCACACAGCAAGTGCTCAATAGGGGCTGCTGAAGTCCTAAAGTGAATAGTTTTTGTTTGTTTTTGTTTGCTACATTCTATTTCTTCTTTTTATTTATTAATAATATCTTATTGTGATTTTGGTGGAAGCTTACACAGTAAATTAGGCTCCCATTTGACAATTCCACACAAATTGTTCAGTGACATTAGTTACATTTTTCACAATATGTCAACATTATCTTTAACTGTCTTCTGGTTGTTCCACTTTCAGGGCTCTAGTTTCCCTGCCCTCTTATCTTCTCATCTTTGCTTTAGAGTAAATGTTGACCTTTTGGTCTCATAAGATGGTTTTTTGGCAGAGCACCATTCTTATGGGTAATATCCTTTATTTTGTGTGCCACTCTGCTATTTTGCTAAAAGGTTATCTCGGGATAGTTTGGGCTGAAGGTTTAAAGAGTGTCTCAGGGCGACAGCCTCAGGGAGTCCTCTGCTCAACTGGTACAGTTAGCTGGCCTTTTTTAAGAATCTGAGTTCTGTTCTGCATTTTTCTCCCATTCTATCAGGGATCATCTATCGTGACCATGGTCAAAACGGTCAGTGGTGGCAGCTGGGCACTATCTAGTTCTTCTGGTCTCAGGGTAGATGAGGTCGTGGCTAGCATAAGCTATCAGGCTTGTAGACTTGTTTCTTCTCTGAGATTCTGGTTACCTTCTTACTCTTTGCTCCTGACAAATAGAGACCAATAGTTATATCTTAGATGGCTGCTTGTAAGCTTTTAAGACCCTCAGATGCTACTCACTTCTAAAGTGAACAGTTTTAACTGTAACTTTGTACAGTCCTGAGAACCAAGTCCTACCCAGTCCCCACAAGACAATCCCCTAACTCCACCCCCAGTGGCCTACTGGTCACACCCAGCACAAAAGGAAGGACTAGATGGACAACTGCCTCCCCTTTTTCTAGGATCAAGGAGACAACACCTGGCCCAGGTGTCTATACCTGATTCTAGATATCAAAAAATGCTTCTGGAGACCAGACATTCTGGGAGGTACACCAGGAGTAAAAACAGCTGACAGCTGCAGCTCTCAGGTTGTGACTTCACAGTTCAGTGACTGCCCACCCCACCCTTGCAGTCTCCCCCAGGAGTCCCCATGAACAAAAATGGCTTTCATTGGATGCTTCACGGTTTCTGCAAAATCTAGGAGGGAAGCCGTGAATTCCATGGCGGGAACCTGAGCAAGGCCGTGGCTCTGAAATGCCCTTCTCACTCAGGAATGTGAGGGGGAGAACGTGGGAAGAGGCAGGGGCTGTTACATAGCCCTCATCTAGACATCCAGGGTGGAGGATTATGGTCCGTGGGAGTTTATCCAGCAGAGTAGTGGCATGGGCCCGCTTTCCTGACCAGTCTCTCCACAGCTGCCTGCAACCTTTCCCTCTTGCCCTAGAAGGCACTGAGACCTCTAACCCTGGGGGTGCCAGAGCAGACTTGGTCAGACACCTGGGGCCAAGGACAAGCTGTCCCTCCCGGTCACAAGAGAGATGGTGACTTTATAGAAAGGAAAAACATAACTTCCATGAAACATTGTTTTCATGAAAATCATTTTTTCTCCTCTGGGGGTAAATAAAGAAATTTTAAGTCTTAGTGCCATTTGATGGTGGAGAAAGGCAACTTCCCCATGACTCATGAAGCAATCCAGGTGCTCCTGTTTTGCAATATGTTGCTGTAGATTGAGAAGCTCTGGCGCTTCCTCTTGGCACACCTAGGCTTCAGCAAGAAATATGTTCCTTTCTCAGTTTGAATATTATTCAAGTTTTGATGATTAAATCTAGTTGGAACGGCGTGAACCAAACAGATTACAGCACACTACCTATGGCAGGCTCTTTGCTAGCAAGATCGGCCAGGCAAACACTCTGCACGCAGCCTCCTGGCCTAAGCAATCCAGCTCCCAAATGCAGCACTTAGAAATTCTGTGGTGCTTGCTTTTGGTTAGAAGGCCAACATTAGAGTGTGGTTGTCTTATATTTTTTCATATCATCCAAAGAAGCTAATTCAACGGCAAAATAACTCACTAAAAGGTCAAAACAATGTGATGTTGCTATAAAATGGCCTCAAGATGTGAGTGTGAGGTTCCTGAGCTGAGACCCTGACGCTCTCACTAAGCATCAGGAAGACTGGTTGGGGATGCACAGAAATATAGAACATGCATCCCTCTCACAGGCCTACCAAAATGGCAGTCATGTTCTGGGAAAGAAGACTGGGCTGCTTAAGTGGACAGCACTGGACTGGGCAGAATTCAGCTACTTGTTATCCCAAAGGTGACAAAACTGGCCTCGCTGGTGAGGGTTTCTAGATCAGACTTGTATAAAATCACTACTCATGCTTTGGCAAGGCAACCACATCTAGGCTCCCACCTACACTCTATATCTATCTGAGGTGAAGGACCAGGTTTTTCTTTGTTTTTTGTATTCCAATTCTCCAAGAACCAAAATGTGGTCCTACCATGCATGGCTAGAACACAGCTCATGCAATGCACAACTCAATCAGCAACTCACCAAGTGAGCTTGATGCCACCCAAACTAGTCTATACGATGTTCAATGAGACAAGCCCACTGATCATGCTCTTGGCTGTCAAAGCAGTATCAAATGCAATAAAAGTTTCTAAATGCTTACTCTCAAGTTAACTGTCACAGACTGGTAACAGTTTGTGGATTGGCACCAGTCTGCAGACAATACTTTGAGTAGCACCATTTTCTACTCCTGGGTCAATGATGGACTGCCTTGGAGGGACAGCATCCAAAACTAGTAGGTGCTTAGGCAGAACTGAGAGGACCTGTGGGTCATGGCTGTTGCAGCTTTCATGATCAGGAAAAGTTCTCCCCACTCTGGTCCATCTCACAGAATCTTCCAGGAAATTCCTGGACTAGACCAGTCATTGATCTTACTCCACCCTGCTCTCTATGGGTTTCCTAGTTAGTCTGGGAGCTCTCCTGGTTAGACTGGGATATCTCCTTGCCCTCTTGCCTCACCACATCTCACTGAACTCAGGGTATCTGAACAGGAAATACTCAACATGTGCCAGGTCCCAGGCTAAAAGACAGAGACAGTCCTTGTCCTTAAGAAGACTGTGATCCCCAAGATGAGTTCAAGAACAACCACTTGTTCATGGGATTTGGTACAGAACCCAACTCACCGATATACACAAATAGCACTTTCAATATACCTGACACTGTTCTAAGCACTTTGCAAACATGAACTCATTGTATCCTCACATACTGAATCCTCATACATTCAAGTCAGCACATCCCAGGAAGCCTTCTAACCACAAAGATAAGTAGTCAGTCAGACCTAAGCCTAGAAAGTAAACGCACAATCAAACTTTTGCTCAATTTACAAATAATAATGGCAGTAACTTTAAGTGTGAAGGCACTTGAAATGATACCAGTGGGTCTCTGTTTCTTTTATTTCACGCTTTAAAATAAAAGTAGCTGGACCTCAACTTATTATGTTACCTACTTTAATCACTTTCAGAGTCTCTTCTGACATCTATTTTGATATTTTCTTTCTTTCTTGTCTTTTTAATGACCTTTTGCTTTTTTCATGTATGATGTCCTTGATCATTCCACGACTCGTCTGGTCTTCCATCATTAGTGTTCAATGCGTCAAATCTATTCTTGAGATGGTCTCTAGACTCAGGTGGGATATACTCAAGGTCAAACTTTGGCTCTTGTGGACTTGTTTTAATTTTCTTCAGTTTCAACTTGAACTTGCATATGAGCACTTGATGGTCTGTTCTGCAGTCAGGCCCTGGCCTTGTTCTGACTGATGATACTGAGCTTCTCCATCATCTCTTTCCACAGACAGTCGATCTGATTTCTGGGTATTCCATTTAGTGAGGTCCACATGCATAGTCTCCCTTTATGTTGCTGAAAAAAGGTATTTCCAATGAATAGGTCATTGGTCTTACAAAATTCAATCATGTGATCTCTAGCATTGTTTCTATCACCAAGACCCATATTTTCTACCTACTGATCCTTCTTCTTTGTTTCCAATTTTTGCATTCCAATCATCAGTAATTATCAAAGCATCCTGATTGCATGTTTGGTTAATTTCAGACTGCAGAAGTTGAAAGCGAGTATGGAGAGACTTCATCTTATGTACTTTGGACATGTTATCAAGAGGGACCAATCCCTGGAGAAGGACATCATGCTTGGTAAAATAGAGTATCAGCAAAAAAGAGGAAGACTCTCAACAAGATGGACTGACACAGTGGCTGCAACAATGGGCTCAAACATAGCAATGACTGTAAGGACGATGCAGCACTGGGCAGTGTTTTTTTCTGTTGTACATAGGGTTGCTATGAGTCAGAACTGACTTGATGGCACCTAACAACATTACTGTAATCAGTGAGCAATGTGGCTAAGCACATGATTATTCTGTTATTCTAACAGGCAATCTATATTCCATGTAAAAGGGAACACTGGCCGGCACTGAATGATTTGTCTGTCCTCTCCCTTCTTCGCAGGTAGGCAGTTGTCTTGAGAACAGGCTTGTTCACCACCTTAACCCAACCAGCACCCATCATGCGTCTGGCGCCCATGTTTGTTCATCTAACCTTGGGTAAATGCTCCTCTCTAAACCTCATTTGCAGGATGGGAACCTTGTCATCCATGTCACAGGGCAAACAACAAATGAGATGTCACAAGTCAAAGGAAGCTCTCTCTGTATCGTGCCTGCTCAGTAAACAGTTACGGAATCTACACTCATTTAGAAGCTCCAGGGGCTGAATATCTATCATTAAAGTTCCCTAGGAGGCTAAGTTCAGCTGCAGATTTGATCCGAAAGTAAATGCTCAAAGCTGGGAGATTGGAAAAGAGAAGGTAAAAGGAAAGTTGTTTATTTTTTAAATCCAAGTTTCTCCATTCCCCACCATTTCCCAACAGGACTAAACGTACAAAAGGAAAACACAGAGTTTTGGCAACTGTTAGGTCTCTGATTTGGCCTAGACCTTGGTTAGCTTTTTTTTTTTCCCCACAAAACAGAGACACAGAATCCTCTTGTACGCTCTTCCCCTACCCTGCCCCCAACCCACTTCTAAGAGCTTGGTGGGGATTTCTAGCCTTACAAGAATGACAGGCCTGCTTTAAGAAAACGAAAAGGAAAGCCTCTCACCTAGTTTTACCTTTGAGGCAGAAACAAGCCCCACGAAGAAGGAAAACAGGCGAGAGGGGCTGGAGCTGAGCAGCCATCACATAGGGGTAGCTCATGCCAGCCCAGGGACAGCCACTGTGGGGTCCTGGCCCCAGCTCTGAGCACAGCACTCTGCAGTCTGGTAGCCTCACAGAGCATTTCCTGTCTGAGCACTTAATTACAGGTTTGATTACAGGCACTCTAACCATGCCTTTCTCACCGGCAATCTCAAACTCCAGAAGTCATGACTTGGCTAAACAAGGGTTGGAAAAGTTAAAACAGGGAGAAAACACATTTTTTGTGGTGTCTGTTTTAAGACTCTATTCAGACCCTTTACCCGTCTCCAGAAAAACTAATACAAAGAGTAAAAAGTAGGACAGAAGTTTGAAAATATAGTGTTACTGCCCTTTCATGGTTGTCTCTATGACTTCAGGTGTTTTCTTTCTTCTTTAAAACAATACATTTGTGAAACACTACAATTTTAAAAATCTGAGAGGGGACAACACCTTGCAAGTAGGTGTGATATGACAGACGAACTTCATGTCAACTCTCAAAAGTGCCAAATGGATTCAAGTTATCACTGGAATAATGAAGCGCCAAGAGAAAATTAGCCTTCAGTCTCCAGTCATAAATCCTAGAAGATTCCATTTAGATTAGTTAGAATTTATCAACAAGCATATTTAATAGATAGATGCCTAAATATAGCATCGAAAATTCCACACAATGACAAACCATGGACACAGAACTTCACAGCCACTGAGTAGAAAGGAAATCCAGCAACTAGGTTTTGATGTCTATTATCTGACACCTTCTCTGGGCAATAAATGTATCCAGGCAAGCAATTTTACTGAATAGTTATGTGCCAGGCACTGTGCTAGGCACTGGAATGCCAGCGTGAACAAGCCCAGGTCAGCTTTTAGTGGTTCTGGATGTATCCTTAACAATTTTTCCATTGTTTTACTCTTTGATTTACTATTTATTTACTACTTTGGCTCAATATGGAAACAGATAGCACCTAAAAGTTTTTTTTATCAGCCTTCCAGAAACCAGAGTAAAAAGAAGCAGGTGGGCAAATCCAATAGTACAATGAACATTGGTCAGACCCGATTAATGTTCTTATTCAAGCTCATGCTCCCTCTAATAGAATTATTTTGTTTAAAATGTGAATTAGCACAGACAACACAGTACCTTATACACAATAGGCAATATGAAGTGGTGTGAATGCATCGAGAACCAGCCTGGAGTATCAGAAAAACAAAGATACACAGAGAGAGAAAGGAAAAGATAAGACAGACTTTGGTGGCTGACAGATCTGAGTTCAAACCCAGCCACACATCTTGGCTAGATTTATGGCCTTGGGCCAGCTGATTACCAATTTGAGCCTCATGTTCATTTGTAAAATGTGGGTAATCCCTACCTCGCAGTGTTGATATGAGGATTAAATATATGTAAAGTACTAAAATATAGTGGGCAGCCATAACCAGAAGCTATTATTATTATATTATTGGAGTTTAATAAAGGTTTGGTGATTGAATAATAGGTAGATTAGCTGACCTCTAAAATTCACATCAACTCTAAAATTATGATACTAAAATGGACTTAAACGTTTGTCCATTAAATCAACTCTAGGGTATTTTTAACTATTGGAATGGTGATGTAAATCATTTATGCTTTTCAGAGTAAGCGCTGATAATGAGATTCACAGAATACAATACATATAGACACCCTTACATACCATTAAAACATTTGTGATCAAAATGTAACAGGATAGGTGTCTATGGTTTCTGAGCACTCTAGTGGTTGCTGTTGCTGCTTCTATCGCAACTATTTTGTTTAAGCTCTCCTCTGCGGACACCTCTCTAGACAGACACCCCGATGCAGGTATTACTAGGGTTCTCTTTTAACCTTCACAACCACCTTAGGTCGCCACTATTATTACCTCCATTTTCACAGAGGAAAACCCAGGCTTAGTGAGACTGAGGTCTTTCCAAGGTCACAGTACACACCAGAGATAGGGACTTAAACTCTGACACTCAACCCATGCTTTTACCCATTCTGCAATATCACCTCCACTCATCAAGCCCTAGAAGCAAAATAAGAGACTGGGCAGACTTGGGAGGAAATGCACACACAGAAAAGGAAAAACAAATGTCAGTGACATCGACTGCATCTATTATCTGACTGTATGCTCTTTGACTGAGCCTTACGTAACACATTAATGTTAAACACTGCCGTGTGTGTGTGTGTGTGTGTGTGTGTGTGTGTGTGTGTGTGTAATATATACACATATACACACAAATACATGTACATATAAACTTAAAGATATATATGTGTGTGTGTGTGTGTCTGTGTGTCTTTAAAGGGCCAATGATTAAAATTTTTCAAGAACTATAAATTATAAAAGTAGATGCCTATAGGGCCAATGCCCAAAGGCAGTCTTTAAACATCCAGGGAGCTGGCCTCTTACCCAAACCCGATCCCCTACTGTGATCATGCTCAAGCCGTTCTGGTTCCAGCTTCTGAGGCATCATCTGCTGCTGCAGAGTCAAGAGTCTATGAACCATTCAAGTTTCATGCAGATGAAAATAAGAAATCTCCCCCTTTCCATCCTAAAGGCAGAAATTCTGCATTCCAATAAAGTCCATTTCATGGATAACTGTGTTACTACTTCCAATGATCAACCTGCCTCATCTTAATTTACAGCTCTAATTTCCTAAGATTTCCCTGAAGAAATCACAGGCTACCTTTATGACCAGGACTTCAGAAAAGTGAACGAGCAGCTATTCAGAAAGAGCCACAGAACTTGCTTTTAGAACGGTCCTGATGTCCACATTTCTTATCCAACGGGCAGTAAAGAATTCTGACAAACTTTTCTTCCCTAACCAAGATTAAGACCATTTTCTATGGCAAAATTTACTTTAAATGGAAGTACTTTCCAGGATTATGTTACCTAATTTTTTAGCACATTAGGAGATGACCCCAGATTTCCTGAATAATAACAAATGACTCTTCTACACAAACCACAAATATTCACCCAATTTCCAAACATTTGTGTCTACATGTGTGTAGCAGAGTGAAAGATACTAAGGAAAACCCAGGGGAAATATGATTTACCTGTCCACAAAGAGGTGACAACCTCTCCAATTGTCCTGCATGGCTGCTGCCTTGGTTTATCGTCCGTCATCACCACCAAGGGCTGGATTTCTTTTTCACTACATTTCTTCCTTCCCTACACCCAAGCAGGCACTTAGTTGACTGATTATAGAATCACAAGATGGGTTATAATTCCGTTTCTCCATCTGACTTTGAACTAAAGTGTTCCAATTACTTTGCCCGATCCTAGTAAGTCAGTAGCGTGCTAATGCTTGCCTTGATATTTCTGAAACATACAGCGTTGTGATTAGCATGGGACTGCATCATTAGAAAGCAAAGTTGAAACGGGTAAGCAAAATCACTCGCACTTAAATAAAACTGCCCGTTCGGTGAACTTATAACGATACTATGATCCTAGGGGCACTCGATCAATGCCACTAAAGCTATATTGTCTTTGGAAAATCCTCTGGTGCTCCAAACCTTCTGCCTTTGGCCACTACTAGAGAGAAAAGATCCTAGAAGGGCAGGCCTGCTCCAGTATGCAAAGTCTTGAAGTCTTTCCAAGCCAGATGTAGTTAAAGAAAGACACAAAGAATCCTTGAACCATAACAGGGCAGTAAAAACAACCTAAATAAATAAATAAATAAGAAAAGCCTTTAGTCGATTCTGCTGGATTGGACTGAAGTCTCCAGGCCATGGAGAGAAAGCTTTATGGAAAGCCTACTGGAAGAAACACACACACACACACACACACACACACACACACACACACACCCCAAACGAGATGCTTAAAAAAATTACATTAGCATCAGCGGTGTTATTGAGTCTATGAAAAGAAATTAATCCCTTTACATCTGTGTGTAACAGGGAATAGTGTAAACTTTCAGGAACTAGCTGGAAAAAAAGGAAACACTTTAAACTGGAAATGATTCGCAGCCAAATCAACTGATAAACGAAAGAAAAAAAAAAAAAAAGACAGCAAAACTAAAATTGATGCCAAAGATTTATAAGGCTGACTAAGTAAACAAAAATGGAATGGCTCACCAGGGAAATTCATGAATATTGAAACAGGCAAGATGTGAATAGACTAATGATATGCCTCACTTAGACTGACAGGTGTTGATAACAACTGTGACACTCAATCCACACCAACATCTAACCTTCTAATGTGTTTATTCCTAGAAAACAAGGGCTGGATCTAAAGATTCCTTTGGTGTAAGCTTATAAGCCCAATGTGTTTTCTAATCTTAAAGGGATTGACTCAATTCTTATCTACTTGAAAAACAAAAAAGGTTTTATCCATTTGCTTTCTGGATATGAGGAGCTGCAGTTAGCGGAAGTCATTCTCTTGGGCTCTACTAGTCTTTGTTCCAATAAACCTCTCACGAAACTGAATTTACAGTCTCGCTTATCTCCCACACTGAGTACTTGAAGTATGACCACCACTCATTAGAAACATAATTAAAAAAGACACAACACTAGATCCCCCCCATCACATACAGATGAAAACCAATAACCCTTAATCTATTTGTGACCATGACTACCATAAGATACTTTATTTCAGTAAAACTCTGGGTATTTCCTTTGGATTGTTGCTTGCAAGTGAAAGTTGGAGATCTACAAATTTCAGTAACTGTGCCAGAAATGGAGAGTCTGAACAGCAGAAAATGTTCTTCTTAATCATGGACAAATATGGTTTATAAGATGCTTGTGCAGAAAAGTTATTAAAATTGGTTAAATGCATCAGCCCATAAACCAATTTAAATGCCATTAAGTCATATAGAGTTTAAGGGCACATATGCTAGTAATTCCTTGATTTATAGCAGGGCGGTAAATTAAGTGTACTCCAGAACAATGTTTGGCCCAGGGACTATATTCATCAGTGGCATCCGGCTCCTGCAACTGATCAAATACGCTCATAACAACCAGCCTTTAAAGTGATCACCTATGTGTTTTTGGACGTTTTCATTAAGTGTCAGGATGAACAATGTGTGAAATAAGACCCCCTTCCAAAAAAGACAGAAAAAGTTAACTCTCCATCCCCCTCCTGTAATTTAAAAAAAAGAAAGAAAGAAAACAAAACATCAAGAGTAGATTGGGCAAATTAAGTCTGCTGTCATTCATTCTAAATGGAAATAATTCCTTAAACCTGCACTCTCAAGTATGAGTTACAGATAAGACCACACGGTAAGGGAACGAACTCTGTAGTGACTACACAGATGACTTTAAAGAGACTGAAATTAGGGTAAATACAGCTGTAACCAGGACAGATCTGTCACTGCAAAAGGAGTCCGAGTCCCAGTGTTGCTCGGCTGAGGAGAAGCTGGAGCCTGCAGCAGTGGAGCCAGAATGCTCCTGAGCTGATCAAGTGGAAGTTTTGCTGGCAGCGGCAGCTCGGTGTCCGCAATGGTCCCTCCAGCGCCGAGGTCTCGCCTAATGCTACATAAATACCTGCGTCCACGATTCGCCCCGGGCGCGCCGCGGCGCAACAAGCACCATAGGGAGGGAGGAGAGCGTTTGCAGAACGGCAGAGATGGCAGCGGCAGCGGCTCCTCACCCATCGCATCTCAGGACCAGCGGGAGGACTCGCCAACTGACCGCATCTTCCATTCGGTCCAAGCGTCCAGGGCCAACAACTGTATTCTCAGCGGGCGGACCCAGGCATCTGAGACTGGCGTTTGTCCCCCATTGCCTCCTCTGAGACCGCTGGCCTCAGGCAGGCAGCGCGCCCTTCTGTTTCCCCAGCCAACGCAGACCTGCCGGGCCTGGGATCTGCATCGGACCTACCCGAGGTTCTCGGCTCGGCGCTCCGGGCCAGGGCGAGCACGCCCCTCCCTTGGGGCTCCGTGCCGACGCTGCCCAGCGCCGATACACGCGCCGCGACCAGGGATAACCCTCGCGCTCTCGGCCCTCTCGAGGCCATCTATACCGTGACGTGAACCCTCTGCCACCCCCCACCCCCCGCAGCACTCGACACCCTCCCACACTACACATCACCCCGTCCACACTATCCCACACGTAAACAACCTCTCCTTACCAGACACAACATTCTTGCCCCTCCACCGTAAGCTTCCCCCCCCATAAACACGCCGGCACCCTCATGGGGTTAAGGGAAAAGGAGGCACAACAAGGTCTGTGCGGGTTCCCTCCCAGTGGTTTTCAAGCCCGTCTACCTCGAAAGTTACTTGGGATTGAGCGAAGAGACTGGGACTCTAAATGAGGGGTCTGAGGACGCGAAGGGGTAGAAACCCCAACCTAGCTCCTCGCTGCACAGAGGCGCGCATCTCCCCAAAGGGCAAGGCGCGCGGGCGCCCCCGGGGTCCAGCCCTCCAGTGCCTCCACCCGGCCCCCAGCCTGGCCGGGGCCCTGGGCCGCACAGGGGTAGGTGGCCTGGAGAAGGGCGCGCGCTGCCGAGTCCAGAAAGGGGGCTGCCTGGCTCGGGTTCACACTCACTTCCAACACCCCCTACCACCGCGACACTGGCCCTGGGCATACACACCTGGGGGCAGGAAGTTTTTCGCCCCCTTTTCCCCCTCTGAAGCAACGCAGACGCAAGGGCTCCTGCAGCGTTGCAAGTCCAGACGCGGGAGGCTCCTGCCGCCGCCGCCAGAGCCGAGCCCAGCGTTCTGGGTAACCGGGCCCCGCTCCTAAGCCTGGCCCGGCCCCGCGGAGCCGCCCGGATCCTAGATCCCCAGAGCCGCATGGTTCGCGCCCCAGCCCGGCCAAGCTCTTACCTCTGGCCGCACCGCTCCGGCCCCGGCCCCGGCCCGAGGCGCAGACAGCCTGGGGTCGCGGGCGGGCGCAGGAGGACTGATGGGTTGGGGTTGGGGATGGCGCCGGCGGGTAGCTGTAGCTGGGGCCGCTCGGGTCCTGGTCGGGAGAAACGGATCCAGGTCCACTTCCTCGCTTTCTTGCTCTCCGCCTTCTCCGCCTTTTCCTTCTCCTCCTCCGCCGCCGCCTCCCGGCAGCCCAGGGAGGATGCCCGGGAGAGGGAAGTCAGTCCTTCTGCCTGTCAGCCTTGCGGCTATGCGCGGCGCGCCGCGGCTTTCACCGAGGCGGCAGCGGCGGCGGTGGCTCCGGCAGCATCGCCCCCGCCCTTTCCCCGCAGCCGCGGCGGCCGCGGGGCTCGGGCTGGCTCCGGGCTCCCGGCTCCGGGCTTGGGCTCCGGGCGGGGGCTGAGCTCAGGCGCGTCGGCCGCTGGGGCTGCGGGCGGGCGCTGCGGGGCCGGGGCCGGGGCCGGAGCTGCGGCTAAGTCTGCGGTGGCGGTGACGGCGGCGGCGGTGAGAAGGCTGGCGCGGCCGTGGCGCGGGGACCATGCTCCCTTCTGGCTCACTCCGCTCCGGGTACCGTCTGCTTTAGCTGCGAGGGAGGCGGGCTTCGGCGCGCCGCCAGGGGCGGGCGGAGCCAATCACCGGCGCCGGAGTGGGCGGGGGTAGAGGGTGCGGGAGGCGGGGCGCCTCCGGCCCGGCACCACGCGCTGCTTCCCGGGCCCGAGGGGTACCCGGCAGCCGCGCGCTCGGCCCAGGGCGGAGTGCTGGCGGGTTTGTCCATCCGTCCGTCCGCCGTTTCCGCCCGCCTCCCCGTGCTGTGGCTCCTGGCAGTGGCTCGCCCGGTCCGCGGCAGCGCCCGGCGGACGCTCGGCGCGTGGCACCCGCTGCTGTGCCGGTGCCTCCTGGCCCTGCCCGCCCAGGGTTGGGGACCGGGACTGAGGTGGGCTCCCCGTCTGCTCCCAACACCTGAGGAAACTGGCAGAAAAGTTTGAGAACGTAAAGTCCAACCGTCTTTCAGCTTCCTCCCTCCCTGTAGCACTCCAGCCACGGGAAAGGAGCAGGAATTGTCCAAATTTCTGAAGGACCACGGCTAGCCACGAAAACCCTTCCACACCAGCACTGAGTCCGAACGGACTCCCCAGTCTGCACTAACTTTCCTGTCACACTGACCTTCCTGAATCTACACTTGCTTTTGCTTTTCCTATTTAGACAGCCCCTTCTCAGGCCACACCAAGCTTTCATGTCTACTCTGACACACGACCCCTCCCCCGCAGCTCTCTCTCACACTGTCTACACCGACTTGCCTCAGTCCCAATACCTCTCTGCCTACACAGACAGTCTACACAGATCCTAACTTCAGCTCCAAGTTGGCTTGTCTGGAGGCCTGTGGCCGTCCCCACTGAGGGCTTTTCCATTAAACCAGAACATTTCATTTCAGCACCAGACTTCCCTTCCTCTAGTAACTCTGTAGAAGCGGTTTTTATTCCCTGACCTCACTCTCCTCCCCTACCTCCCCTCACTTGGTTTTGAATTTCAGAGGAAGTATCTGGTCTCCCCACCTTTCCCCCACCCTCTACCCCAATGTGAGTGGGCCTCAAGCCCAGGCCAAAGCCCCTCAGTGCTGAGGCTTGAGAGGAAATTGGGGAGGGTGAGGTAAGGTACAGAGCCCCCTCCTACTGGGCCTGAACTGGGAGGAGCTGGCCTGGGGTGGCTTTGCCAGTCCCCACCCCTGTGTGCCAGGGCAGACTGAGGACTTTGTCAGTAAATTCCTCTCTCTCAACTCACTCTTGTGATGTCTGAATCCAGGCGGCTGCTCTCCTTGGCTGTAAACTCAGCGTAGGGATTGTGTCTTCTTTAATATCTTGTAGGAAGCAGAGTACAGTGTTGGGGCTGATAAATAATAAATAATAATAATCTGCTGAGGGTAGCAGCAGGACTGTCAGTGAAAGGGGATGAGGACGCAAGGGAAATGGCCCACGGGTACTGGGGTAACTGCATTTCCTGACAAAAATCCAATGGAGTTTGGTGTGTTGAAGCCTGGGGCAGGGGGGCAAGGGGGGGAAGACCAAAAAAGAGCACTACAGGAAGGAATCCGCCTCTGTTGATGGGGTCAGGCAGGAACACTGGTGAGTCATTAAGAGAGGGTGACAGAGGGTGCTTTAAAGGGCTGCAGGATGGGGATAGGGAAATAAAAACTCTCCGAGAATTCTCAAACAACACAGGAAGGTGAAAGATGGATGTGGTTTGAATACTAAGTTCTTAAAATTGTCCATGAAAATTGATAGACGGAGAACATACACGGTAAAAGGGAGAAAGAGGGATTGCTTAGACTTTAGAAACGATACATGAGTAGGAGCTCAAGCAACTAAAAGCAAAGAGAAAGAGGACAAGGGTAAACTGGTGTTCATTCCTGCTGTAGGAGGCCATCCTCTGAATAATCTACATGGACCCAGCAACTGTGAACACACAGGAGTCGGCCGGCTACATGCTGGGGCAGCATAGTGTATGGCAGCTGTGGGCATTATGGAAATACGGCAAAGGTTTGCAAGGTCTGTGATACGTTATGATCGTACAATTTGAGGCGTTTACAATGTCTTACAGATAATTTCGAATGACCCTCAAATGAAAGAAAAAAAAAAAGATGGACTCCAAAAATTCTCCCTAAACTGCATCTCTAGGTGAAGATGGAAGGATTCTTGTAGTTTCTTAGCTGGCATTATCAGAAAAGAGAGGCTGTGCTGAATCCTCATCGAGCCAAGACCTTAAGAGACCACCTCCTGGAGGTGATACCAAGGTTGCAGGTTCTTGAGTAATGCAAAGTCTCCAAGGCTGGAGCTTGGTAACAGCTCACTGGGGGTGCCAGTTTGTCAGGGAGAATGAGAAAAGCTGTGTGAATTAGAATCACAGTAGGCTTGCCTGCCCTCTCCACACCCCACCCATTTTCCATCCCCAGAGTCCAAATGCAAATAAGGATTTCCAGAGTTGGAAATCAAGATCTTCCTCTGCAGTGACACTCAGCCAGCTGGTGGATGTTTTGTGAAGGGTCTGCTCTGGTCTACACATGAGCTTCATTTCATCTGGAGTGCTGTTGTTCAAGTCATGTGTCCCATGCACACTTGGTAACGTAAACGAAATCCGCTCTGATTTGGGTAAATGATCTGGTCTCTGTCTGCCTCGATCGTGCTGGTGTCTGGGACCTGTTCTGTGTGTTGTTCTCTGCCGTGCTCTGTGTACACAGAATATGCTCTATGATCTGCATGGATCTCTCTAGGTGGTACATGGGATTTGTTTGGTGTTGCACATGGGAATATCTTTTGCTCTGGTCAAAGATTTCTCCAGAAAGCACAGGATCAGCTCTGTGGGTACACTCCAGAAGCCAGTTCTCCCTGTCCTGGCAGGGATGCCCCTACCTGGCTATGGGCTCAGGACTAATGTGTAGGTGCCAAGCAGGTAAGTGGTAAAGGAGAGGGTCTGTGATGCACAAGGAAGTAGACTGGAAAACTCCAGAACATCCATTCCCTGCTCAGAGCACAGACCTTTATTTGTGCAAACAATTAGACAAGGGGCTTTGTGCTAGAAAGGCCACTACTCTGACTTAAGGAACCACCAGAGGAAGCCACATCAGGATCACCTAGGAATGTCACATACGCCCACTGTGGCTGAGAGGGACTTCTTTCAAGGTTTGTATTTATAATAAAAACCACAACAAAAGTGTGTTTCACTGAGTGGCTACTATATGGCAAGCATTGTCCCAGGTACTCTACCTCTGTTATCTTGCTAATCATCACCATAACCTATGGAATAGGTACTGTTGGACCCAAACACTTAAGTCACAGAGAGGGTAAAGGATTTCCTACTATCGCACAGCTATTAATGGCAGAGCTGGAGTTTGAGCCTGGTTGATTCCAAGGCCCTTGCTCTGTCACTACATTCTCTACATTGCCAGATGAATGCAATTTCTTTTGTTACTAGGCAGTGCTTCTCCCCTGGAGCAGACCCAGTGGATACTGATTTTCCTTTATCAACAGCTGGTCCGGGACCCAGAAGTAGAAGTCAGTTCTTAGAATACAGAGGACTGATGTAGAAGAGGGGGCAGGAGTCTCTTTGATTTCCGAAAGCACAGGTCACTGGGAGAGTGGCACGCTTGTCAGAAACCCTGCGATTTGGTGGGACATCTGTTTCCAGGGCCACAGTGGGTGTGAATGGGGCAGGAGCCAGCCTCTGTGCTGGCTGGGGTTTTGTGTTTGCTGTTTTGTTTTTCTAACATTATCCTCCACTAAAACTACCCCTATCTGGCATAAAAAGCATTCACAAATCCTACATAAGGCACTGTCTCTCCAGTGGTTAATCAATCCATAAAAATCTATTTAGCACCTACTGTGTGTCCGGCATTTGAACCCCGTGGTGTTGATTAAAGCAGGAAGTAAGAAGGCGCAGCTGCTGATATTTCACTGTGGCCACCCTGCTCTGTGAAGTGTCACAAGACATGTGCCAATCATTCAAACAAGCCCTTTCTGAGAACCTCCTGGGTGCTCAGCTCTGTGCTGGGTATTGTCAGAAACACAAGGAAGATATAAATAAGGTGGCTTACCTTTGTTCGGAGTCCCTGGGTGGTGCAAACTGTCAAGCTCTCCATTACTAGCTGAAAGGTTGGCAATTCGAATCTATCCAGAGGTACCTTGAAGACAGGCCTGGCGATCTGCTTCCAAAAGGTCGCAGCCTTGAAAACCCTGTGGAGTACAGTCCTACTCTGCACACATAGGGTCTCCATGAGTCAGTATCGGCTCGACTGACGACTAACAACAACAGCAACACTTTGTTCGTTTTTGCCCCAAGTACAATCCTTGGTTCTTGTTTTTGGCAAGGGTTAAGGTAACAGCAGGTGTTATCAAAGGATGTAATTTACAGCTCAGTTGTGGTGAAAAGCTCCAAGTGCTCTAGGGAGTCAACGGGGTGATTGAGAAGAGTTAGGCTGGTCGGGTAGATTCCTGTGGTAGACAGGCATCAGACGGGGCCTGAGGAGTGAGGGGGTTTCCCTAGGAGGCAGTAGGGTTCTAGTCCAGCAGGTGGGAAAGGCGGGGGCCAGGAGGAGGTAGGAGTGCTGGATTAGGGGAATCATCACTGTATGATTGCTTCTGGAATGCAGCTTGTTTTTAAAATTCATTTTCTTTGAGTGAAAGTGTATTTTCTTCTTTCGCTCAAATCAGGGAAATATTAGATTCTAAGACTCAGAACGAAACCCATGTCTTTTTTGGCGTCCTCGATGGCAGGAATTCAGCACCTTTTTTAGTACCACTTGTTTGCAGGTGGCAGGAGTGCTAATTAGACAGAGCCAATAATTTTCCTGGGTGGCTCTGCCTCCCAAACTGACAGCAGATACAGCGCAGGCTTCTGGAGAGAGCAGTTTCATCCACAGTGGTCTGAAGGAATGGGGCTTAATCGTTTCTCAATAAATATTTATTGGTTTTTGACTTGTCCACAATGATCAAAATTCGACTTTACATTTATAAAGTTTAAAATTGGGTCAGTGTTTTTATAGGAGACAGTGCCAAAGTAAGACCCAGTGACTGGTAGGGTAGATTGTAAGGACATTTAGTTTGAATTTTAGAGGATGATTTACTCATTTAGCCATGTTTGCTAAAGGGAAAATTCAGGAGACTTTTGAGAGAAGATTGAACCTTCACAGCTCTTCACATAAACATACTTTTCAGCTTTTTTAAGAATAAAGAGGTAAAGGGCCTGCCTGTCCCCTGTTTGACTCCAGAATCACCTAGTGCCACTGTCTGTTATCTCCCTTTGGGGACTTTGGGCTGGGACCATGTTATTAGTGTGGTCATTTGGATGCCCTGAATTGGGCCATAGGTAGGTCGGTGATACCCCTCCCCCCCAGGACTGGACACTGTCTCCAGGATGGAGACCCTCAGCTGTCCTCTGGCCTCCTCCCTGACTTACGCTGACCTGAGAGAGCATCACAGCCCACATGGGCAGGAGGCAGAGGGGACACTGCAAAGTCTGTGGTGGCAAATTTGTTTCCATCAGCTATTTAACGAACACAGCCACGTCCCAGGCTCTGTCTGAGGAATTATTGTTTATCTCCACACCCCCAACGCTGAGGCGGCCTGTCATGATCACACGCAAAAGCTAGCACTTCCTCCAGGGAACACTTTCTCTATTCTCCCTGTGGAGGGAGGGGTTGGGAGTTAAGCTTCATGCACTCTCCTAGTTTGAGATAAATCTTGGGTTGCAGTGTGAGGTAGCTAATGATTACAGCTATTTTGAATCCTTTGGAGTAGGTGATCCTGTACTTCATCTTCATGTTTATTCCTACCAGAGCTGGTGAAGCTGCATGCACTGTCGGTGTTGTGGGGTCTGGGAGGAAGAGTTTGTGAGACCACTCCCTGTGGAAATAAATGCAAGTCAACAGCTTCTCCCCAGGAGGCTCTGCCCCAGGGAAGCAAGGGTGGCAAGGTAAGCAGTGACTTAACCAGACACCAAAAAGCAACAGCGCCTGAGCTCAGGGTTAAACAAAGCAAAACAAACCAGTTGCTGTTGAGGCCATCTAACTCATGATGACCCCATGTGTGTCAGGGTGGAACTGCGTTCCACAAGATTTTCAATGGCTGATGTTTTTGAAAGTAGATTACCAGGCTTTTCTTCTGAAGCACCTCTGGGTGGACTTGAACCACCAACCTTTTGGTTAGCAGCGAGTGTGTTAACTGTACACCTAGGGACTCCAAACTCAGGAGTGAATAACATACTCACTGTATGTTTACTGAGGGTCTTAGAAACAGCCCAGAGTCTGTGAAAACAGTTACCATCTGGTCCAGGTATACCTTACTGTAAGACAATTTGATATGTAAAATTGCAAAATTATAAAACAGAAGAATACCTGGGCTTCCCTTAAGTGAAGCTTTTCCCTTTGCAGTTGAATCTGTGGCTGATTTATTAGAAAATCTGTTCACATACAACTGGTCAGAAACACATTCGTTTACTTTTATTTATTTAAGATTTATAACTCACCTACTTCCAAGAAATCTTGAACAACTTACAAGTTAAAACATGGAGCAAAATAAGACATTTAGGGATGAAATAGAACAGACATCACTCAAAGGAAGGAGAAGGGGATAGAGGCCTTCAGCACTTAGGAGTTCTCTAAGGAAAAAAGGGCCAATGGGCCAGCTTACCTGGTTGTATAAAGGAAGGCATAGTTGTATCAGGTAATAAAACATGTTTGGAATAGACACTGCTTAAGAATCAAAACTGTTACAAATGAAAGAATGTAGTAGTGTTGAGATAAAAGGTTTGTCTTCCAGACTTTTGGAAACAAATGCTAAATGTGGAAATGTGTGTTGCTGCTACGGGTCTATTACGTTAACATTTTTCACTACTTTTAAATGTTTGAACAATATTTACCAGATGATTATCCTTAAAAAAAAAAAAATTCAATCCTTTATAGATTTACTTGTTGCAGATTCAAAAAAAGAGTTACAAATCGGACACATTTCCTTCAGGAGGTTGTAAATTTTCCTACAGAGCAACAGTTATCTTCCAGCTAAAGTCTAAACCCTCAGGAATGTCAATACAGTTTCGGGACAATTTCAAAATTAGCCAGGGAGTTCTGGCTAATATAAAACTTCACTAGAAACCACCAGAATTTAAACATTAGAATGGGTGGGTTTGGAAAAGCCTAGAAAGCGTTGGAAAGAGAACAATAATTGGACTCTATGATAGTCATGTACCAAACTGCAGATAAATCATATAAAAAGGAACTTAAGTTTTATTTAAAAGGGAAGCCTCATATTTATAATCAAGGCTATTTTTACTGGAAATCAAGACTGACATGGGTCAGTAGATGTATGTGTGTGTGTGTGTGTGTGTGTGTGTGTGCACGTATGTGTTATTCAAAAGAAAAAAAGCTGTTAGTTGAGGAGATGGAATATAAAATAATGATGTAGTGATGATAAAAATATCAACAATAACCTCAGTTCCTTGCTACATGTGCTTCTTCCCAGGGCTGCCTCAAGATACGAAATCTGGGTTCTCCTTGAGCAAATGTTCCAAGAGAAAGGACGTGAGAGAGAGAAAATGAAGGACGAAGACAGAAGCTACAATGTCTTTTGTAACTTAATCTCAGAAGCGGCATATCATCACCTCTACCTTATTCTCTTAGTCACATAGATCCATACTGGCTCAGTGTGAGAGGGGACTACATAAGACCGAATACCAGGAAGTGGGGATCACTGGGGGCCATCTTGGAGGCTGGCTGCCACACTGGTTGTTGTGAATTGAATTGTGTTCCCCTAAAATATGTATTAAAAACCTGATCACAAATAGGAGTCCCTGGATGGTGCAAACGGTTTAGCAGTCATCTACTAGCCCAAATGTTGGCAGTTCCAACCTACCTGGAGGTGCCTCCTTGGAAGATAGGCCTGGCTTCCGAAAGGTCCCAGCCTTAAAAACGCTATGGAGCAGTTCTACTCTGACACAAAAGGGGTGGCTATGAGTCAGAACTGACTCAATGGCAACTAACAACAACAATACCCGCAAATACGATCCTATTTGGAAATAAGGTTTTCTTTGTCATATTAATTATGTCATACCCGAGTAGGGTCTGTTCTAAATCTAATCATTTCTGAGTTATGAAAAGATCAGAATGGACACAGAGACACATAAAGGGGGAAGACAGATGCCAAGGAACACCAAGGAATACCAAGGATAGATGGCAGACTCCAGAAACCAAGACAGAAGCTCACAGAAGAAATCAGCGTGGGCGAGACCCTGATTTGGGCTTTTAGCCTCCAAAACTGTGAGAAAATACATTTCCATTCTTAAAAGCCACCCACTGATGATATTTCTGTTATGGACTAAAAACCAAACCAAACCCGTTGCTGTCAATTTGATTCTGACTCATAGTGACCCTATAGGACAGAGTAGAACTGCCCAATAGGATTTCCAAGGAGCAGTGGGTGGATTTGAACTGCCCACCTTTTGGTTAGCAGACAACCACTTAACTGCTTTGCCTCCAGGACTCCTTTGCTATGGGAGCACTAGGTAATTAAGACACTGGTCATCTTAGAGTCCATGATTTATAGAAGAGGGAAGAGTGGGCATGGTAGAAAGTATTTACTGGATTTCAGGAATCCAGGCATGATGAGGAGTCCCTGGTTGGAGTAAAGAGTTGAGTGCTTGATTACTAGCGAGAAGGTTGGTGGTTTTTACCTACCCAGAGACACTTTGGAAGACAGGCCTCCGAAAGATCACAGGCTTGAAAACCCTAAGGAGCACGGTTCTACTCTGACACACATGGGTCGCCGTGAGTTGGAATCAACCAGAAGGCAACTAACAACAGCAATTGATGAAGATCCTGAGAAATCAGGGGACACGAGACTCCAAAAAGGAAGATAGTTCAAGAAGGTGAGGGATCTCTACTTTATGGAATTCTTAATGTGTAATTGCCTGTGCTCCCGAAGAGAAATAGTAAGGCTGTCAATGAAACCATAGTGGTTCCTGGGGAAGTTCGCCTTTCAGTTCAGCTGGTAAAAGGGTAGAAGAGGCAAAAACGTAATAGAACCACACAAGCATAATTCACTAATTAGGACTAATTAATTGAGGCAGCAAAACTGTAAGGATAACAATGAAGTTTTGATTATTTGACATGAACAGAAAATCAAGAAAGAAAGTGTTGGGTGATTGTAGTAGTATAGTAATACTAAGTAATACTAAGGATTTCTATGGGACAAATGCGCACTGAGTGCCACTATGGCCTAGGCGAGGTGCCAGGTACTGCGGATACAAAGATAAGTAAGAAAGGGTTGCTGCCCAGAGGATCTCCCAGTCTAATGGGAAGACAAACATATAAAGAAAGGCCATTCAGCATGATCGATACCGTAATGAGATTCAGTACAGGTAGAATGGGGACATTAGAGAAGGCACTGCCTTTGCTACTTGAGGGGAGATGGGTCAGGGAATTCTTTACAGAAGAGATTACACCTGAGTGGAGTCTTGAGTGATGAGCAGGGATTTGCCAAGTGAACAATAGGAGGAAGGGCAGAGAAAACAAGAATCACAAAGCACAGAGGTGTGAAAGAGCATGGCAGGCTGGGGAAGCTGCTAGTGTTTCATATGGTTAGAGCTGGGTGGGGAGTGCAGACAGGGCTGGAAAGTGAAGGCCACTTCACAGAAAACCTTGGATGCTCTGCACGGGGGTCTGAGACAGCAGGGTTCCTCAAAGTGGGATCTCACATCAGAATTACTTTGGAGGCTTGTTAAAATGCAAACTCCTAAGCCTAACTCCATGGCTAAATCGGCAGATTGTTCACCCTAACCATTTCCTCTTCTTTTGGGAGAGACTATATTTCCCAACCTCCTTTGCAATTAGGTGTGCTCATGTGACTGAGTTGGAGATAATGAATGTGGATGGAAGTGATGTGAACCATTTCCAGACCTGGCCCATTAAACCCTGCCTTGAACATTCTCTAGGTTCTTTCCTCTCTCTCCAGGTTGGTGCAGACAAGCATGGAGATCTTGGAAGCCCGTGTTGAAGAGAGCGAAGTGACAGAATTTAAAATGCCCTGGGTCCCAGAATTGTTGTCTGGAAAGGGCCACCCACTGACTGGGAACACTCATTTGGGGTTTTTATGAGAACAAGAAGTAAAATTCTATTATGTATGAGTCATCATACATTTTTGGGTTGATTTGTGCTACTCCAACTAATGAAGCAGTTGACTCAGAGTGAATCTGAAGATTCTGCGCTTTTAAGAAGTACCCCAGGGGAGTTTAAGAACCACTGCTGGAGGCAAAGGCCACTCATGGGTTTAAGGCAGACCAAGTAACAAGATGCTATTTGCATTTTAAAATGGCAAAGAGAAAGCAGAGTTTAGCCTCTTTCTTCTTTACCAAGGAGAACAATCTACTGACTAAAAAAAAAAAAAAGAAAACTTTGGTAAGAGAGAATTGAAGTTCAAGATGAGTAAACAGATTGTAGTAGACTAGACTGCTATAAATGAGCTCAAGACTCTTGGCTAGGATGAATTACATTCCAGGGAGTGGAGAAAACGCACCTCCTAAGCTATAAAGCCTCTATCTGACAATCTTTGAGGACTGTGGGAACTGGGAAGGAGATGGGAACACTAGAGATGGGAAAAATATAGCTCCGATTAAGAAAGAGGGTGTCTTATGGGGTCTCTAGAGAAACAGAACTAGTAAGACATAGATAGGTAGGTAGGTAGGTAGGTAGGTAGCTAGGTAGGTAGATAGACAGATAGATAGAGAGAGATAAATGTGGTTCCATTCCCATGACTCTGTCCTAAGTTGGTTCTGACGTAAGTCGAATACCTCTTTTAAAAAAATTTTTCATTATTATTTCCCTTTATTGTCAGTATCTTTATAAATCTGATCTTTATTTGTTTTGGGGGGTTAGAAAAATTACATATAAACTTACAGGTATATTTTAATACATACATACGTAAAAAAAGTACACAAATCATAAAAATTTACTCTGACGATGAAGAAGAGTCGGATGACGTTGACATTTTGTCAGTTGTAGTAATAACTCCACTTTCGGATCATCTAGATTATCCCTGGGAGTGAGGATAGTGTTTCTAGTCAGAAAATTAGTGAGAGTTGTCAGTATGGTACTTTTCTTTTTTTCTTCATATATTTCGTGGTAACATCTCACTGCTTCCCAAATCCGGCTATTGACTTTAGCAAAGCGATCAGTGTTTGAGTCCATGTTTTCAAGCAACTGAAGCCCCCAATTTAGTTTAGGAAATTAAATCTATCTAGCAGTGTTTTGAACAGTAAATCATAAAATTAAACATCTGCAAGTGAACATCTGAGAATGATAACATCAGCAAATTATGCACTGCAACACTGTATGTAGTACATATTACTAACGATAAGATGTAAAAAAAAAAAAAAAGGATGTGGTAAGTGTGGTTTGTTGTAAATTGAGTATGTTATAAGCTGGGGACTACCTGCATAGATATATTTACTTCATCTTACGTGAAGATAGTATGAGTTGGGATCGACCTGATGGCAACAGGTTTATATATATATGTTTGTATGTATATCTATACATATATATATATAGAGAGATCTATTTATATTTATTTTAAGAAATTAGCTCATGAAATTATGGGGGGCTGGCAAGTCCAAAATCTGTAGGTCAGGTGATTGGTGGCTAGAGATTCCTGCAGTCTTGTGTCCCAAAATCCATACATTAGTTGACAGGAAGAATGGAGCGTGAGGGAGTTCTGGTAAGACGTCTATTTATAGTCTGGAGGCAGAATACACCCTAGGGAAAACTCGCTTTTTGCTCTTAAGGCCTTCAACTGATTGGATCATGCCCACTCCCATTATGGAGGGTGATCTGCTTTACTTAAAGTCGACTGATTTAATCACATGGAAATACTGCAACTACAGCATCCACACTAGTGTTTGACCAAACGACTGTGCACCATAGCCTAGCCAAGTTGACACATAAAATTACAAACCACAAAAGCAGTGGTTTCCATCCCCATTAAGTTTCCTGATCAGATTATTTCAGTTTGATTTGTAAGTACATAAAAAATGGAACAGAATTCTCTAGAAGCCTACGTGGGTTTTTTAAGAGCAAGTCATGACAAGTAGTCATATTCCCAGTGTTGTGGTAGGCTTGCTAGATTATTATGTCAGGGAACTGTGTTAGCTCTGGTAGAGACAAAGCATACCTCAGCTAGGAATCTGTCAAAGAGTCGCATGATAAATTTGTCTACAAGATGAAGCAATTTCAACTGCATACTAGTGTGCCTAGTAGTTGGATTTGGAGTTGTTTTATGACTAAATCCAAAGATGCTGATCAATGTCACTGAGAAAGTAAGTTTCTAGTTGGAAGCCACAGTCGTGGTCCCATCTGATATTTTTATTTGTGATGAGGATAGAGATGACTCCATTAATACTTAACAAGTTTTGAGATGACATACAGAGAACACATTGGCTGACATTAACCAGTTGCTATCGAGTTGATTCTGACTCATGGAGACCCTGTGTGTGTGTCAGAGTAGAACTGTACTCCGTTGAGTTTTCAATGACTGATTTTTTGGAAGTAGATCGCTAGACATTTCTTCTGAGGCTCCTCTGGGTAGAATCAAACCTCCAACCTTTTGGTTAGCAGCCCAGCAAGTTAACTGTTTGTACACCTGGGGACTTACGAGGCTCAAAAAAACAGGCTAGAGTGATAAGCTAAATTTAATGAGATGGGATGAAACAGAGAAAACTAGAGTCAGGCACTTGAGTCTGAACAGTCAGCTGTGCAAGTTCAGGTCTGAGAAGCGTTAGCTGAAGTCTGAGAGAAAAAGACATAAGAATTTCATCTGGCAGTAATGTGGCACAGTCAGCAGTGCTGTCCAGCTGCCAAAAGCCCAATGTGGTCTGAGGTTGAATTGAGGAAAGCATAATGGAGGGGATACTGTCTAGGCTCTCCACAGGAGTCAGGACACACCTGGAATGTGGCATTCGGTGGGGAGTTCCCTTTTGTGAGATAGCTGGTAGTGTCCAGGGTTGGATGACCAGCATTTCCCCCAGGAAGGTGGGCAGAATCCTGTCATTTGAGAAGCATTTAAAGAACTGGGAAAGATCAGAATAAAGGCAAGAAGACTCAGGGTTCTGTGGAGCCTCTGGGGTTAGCTGAGACCTGCATGCAGTTATATGAAGGGGTGTCAGTGGCAGAGGACCCAGGCTTAGGAAAAGGGCTCAAAGGGCAGATTTCAGGTCTCTGTGAGAATGGGCTCTCACACAGCCACCTCACAGCTGTCCAAAATGGACAGGCTGCTCCCGAGCTGTTGCATCTGTCAGTGGAGATAATCAAGTGGAGGGCATGGAAGGGATATCCTGGAAGGGATTAAGGCATATGATGGGTGTTTGGCCACAGAAAAAAATCATTAAAGTCTCTCCAAGTATTAGCAGCTCTTTTTAATTGGATACCATTTGTGGGGAGTCCCTGGGTGGGGCAAATGATTAACCCGCTCAGCTGCTAATTGAAAAGTTGGAGGTTCAAGTCCACCCAGAGGTACTTTGGAAGATCTACTTCCAAAAAGCCAGCCACTGAAAATCCTACGGAGCACGGTTCCACTCTGACACACTTTGGGTCACCATGTGCGATGCGACTCCATGGCAGATACCTTGGGTTACCATTGTGTGGGAACTTAAAATACGACAGGCTCTGCACTGCAGTGGGCTCAACAGCCCTGTATTAGTTTCCTGTTGCTGTGGTAGAAATTATCCCAAAATTAGTGGCATAAAGAAACATACACTCACTATCTTATAGTTTTGGAGGTCAGAAATTGAAAATCGAGGTGCCAGCAGGGCTAGTTCCTTCTGAGGGAAGATACTTTTCCTTGCCTTTCCAGCTTCCAGAAGCCGCCTGCATTCTTTGGCTCTTGACTCCCTCCTGTATCTTCTAGGGCAACATTGTAGCATTTTCAAATCTCTCTCTCCTCCCTCTGCTTCTGTGGTCACATCTCCTTCTATGACTCTGACTCTCTTGCCTCCCTCTTTTCACGACCTTATGATTGTATCGGTCCTTCTCCAATCAGCTAGGTTAATCTCCCTATCTCAAGGTCCTTAACTTCATCATATCTGTGGAGTTCCTTTTGCCATGTAAGGCAACTTATTCAGAAGTTTACGGGATTAGGATGTGCATATCTTTGGGGGACCCTTATTCTTTTTTTTTTTTTTATTTATTGTACTTTAGATGATGGTTTATAGAACAAATTGTTTCTCATTAAACAGTACACATATTGTTTTATGACAATGGTTAAAAACCCCACGACATGCCAACACTCTCCCTTCTTAACCTTGGGTTCCCTATTACGAGCTTTCCTGTCCCCTCTTGCCTTCTAGTCCTTGTCCCTGGATTGTTGCGCCCAATTAGTCTCATTTTGTGTTTATGAGGCTGTCTAATCTTTGGCTGAACGGTGAACCTCTGGAGTGACTTCATTACTGAGCTAAAAGGGTGTTGGGGGCAATACTCTTGGGGTTTCTGCAGTCTCTGTCAGGTCAGTAAATTTGGTCTTTTTTATTTTATTTTATTTTTTTTTAATTGTACTTCAGGTGAAGGCTTACAGAACAAATAGTTTCTTATGAAACAGAAGTACACATGTTGTTTTGTAACATTGGTTAACAACCCCACAACATATCAACCCTCTAATTTCTCAACCTCTTTTTTTGGTGAAAATGCACATAGCCAAAGATACACCATTTCAAAAATTTCTACATGCACAGTTCAGTGACATTGACTACACTCTTCGAATTGTGCTGTTATTCTCACTTAAGATGAAGGCTTACAGAACAAAATAGTTTCTCATTTAACAGTTACTACAAATGTTGCCCTATGACAATGGTTAACAGTCTCACAACGCATCAGCAATATCCTTACTCAACCTTGGGTTCCCTATCACCAGCTTCCTTGTCCCCTTCTGCTTTCTGGCCCTTGTCACTGGACTCCTGTACCTTGTTAGTCTCATTTGGTTTTATGGGGCTGTCCACTCCCAGGCTGAACCATGAACCTCGGAGGTAACTTCACCACTGAGCTAAAAGGGTGTCTGGGGGCCATACTCTCGAGGTTTCTCCAGTCTCCTTTAGGCCAGTAAATCTGGTCTTTTTTTTGTGAGTTAGAATTATGCTCTACATCCTTCTCCAGCTCTGTCCAGAACCCTCTGTTGTAATCCTGGTAAGAGCCGTCAGTGGTGGTAGCCAGGCACCATCTAGCTGTACTGGACTCAGTCCGGTGGAGGCCTTGGTAGCTGTGGACAATTAGTCCTTTGGACTTATCTTTTCCTTGTATCTTGTTTTCTTCATTCTCCCTTTCTCTCGAAGAGGTGAGACCAGTGGAGTATCTTAGATGGCTGCTCAAAGGCTTTTAAGATCCCAGACGCTACTCACCAAGGTAGAATGTAGAACATTTTCTTTGTAAATTGTGTTATGCCAATTGAGCTAGATGTTCCCCGAGACCATGGCCCCCACAGCCCTCCACCCAGCAATTCAGCCCCTCAGGGAGTTTGGATGTGTCTGTGGAGCTTCCATGACCTTTCCTTGTACAAATTGTGCTGGCTTCCCAGTATTGTGTACTGCCTTACCCTTCAGCAAAGTTACCAGTTATCTACTGTCTATTTAGTATTCCCCCTCACTCCTCCCATCCCTCGTAAACAGCAAAGATTGTTTCTTTTTGTGTATAAACTTTTTCATGAGTTTTTACGATAGAGTTCTCATACAATATTTGTCCTTTTGTGATTGACTTATTTCACTCAGCATAATGTCCTCCAGTTTCATCCATGTTAAGAGATGCTTCACAGATTCATCACTGTTCTTTACCGTTGCATAAAATTCCATTGTGTGTATGTACCATAGTTTGTTTATCCATTCATCTGTTGATGGGCATCTAGGTTGTTTCCATCGTTTTGCTATTGTGAACAATGCTGCCATGAACACGGGTGTGCATATGTCTATTCATGTGACGACTCTTATTTCTCTAGGATATATTCCTAGGAGTGGGATTGCTGGATCATATGGTCTTTCTATTTCTAGCTTTCTAAGGAAGTGCCGTATCATTTTCCAAAATGGTTGTATCATTATGCATTCCCACCAGCAGTGCATATAAGAGTTCCGATCTCCCCGCAGCCTCTCCAACATTTGTTATTTCCAGTGTTTTTGATTCGTGCCAGTAATGCTGGGGGAAGATGGTATCTCATTGTGGTTTTCATTTGCATTTCTCTAATGGCTGGGGATCATGAGCATTTCCTCGTGTGTTTGTTGGCCCCTTGAATGTCTTCTTTGGTGAAGTGTCTGTTCATTTCCTTTGCCCATTTTTTAATAGGATTATTTGTCTTTTTGTTGTAGAGGTGTTGGATTTTCTTGTAGATTTTAGAGATTAGACCTTTGTCTGACTTGTAATGGGGAGACCATTATTCTGTTTACCACAAGCCCTTTATGTATTGTCTCCTTTAATCCCTTACCATTTGAAGAGTTGGGCATCATCTCTGCTTAACAAATGGAGAAACAGAGCTCCAGACAGGTTAAGTAACACACCACACAGTCATGAAGCAGTATGGCTGGGGTTTGAACCCAGTTTTAACCCCAAAGGCTGGGCCTTTACGACTAGGATGCTATACGGCGTGTGTTATTATTCTTAGAGCCTATAACTCCCAGCACTAATCATCGCTCTTCCCTAATGGTGTTAATTTAGTGGTGACATGATTGCAGCTTGTTTTTCTAAAATGTAACAGACGTCAGACATTTCTGGCTGATATTAACTTTAACTGGCCTCCCTCTGCTATCTCCTTGGCATCCTCACCTCACAGCTTTTTCTCTTCTTGGTTTTGTCACCTCGGGCCTTCTCAGCTATGGGAGTTCAGAGCAGTGTTATTTTCTGAATTCAGATCTGACAGTCTTTGTAGACTAAAGGTTACACAGCTGCAAAAGTTTGTTTTTAACCCAAAGTAACAGAGTTGTCAGGGAAAGTGTAAAAAGACTCCAGAAATGCAGGTGAAAAAACCTAGTGAGTCCCCAAGGCGGCAGGAGCAGCACCCAGGATGGTGGTATTCGGGGCGCAGGGCTGAAGTCACAGCTGCAGCTTCTGCTCTCCCTCAACCAGTCTCAGGCCTGAGGAGGTGGGCAGTGAACAAGCCTTCTGTTCAGGCCCTCTGTGCTAGAACACTCCTTCTAGCATCTGAAGAGCCATAGGTGCAAGATCTGCCTCATTACAAAGCTGACGGTGAGGCAAAGCCGGTACCTTGTTTTGTGGATGGAGACCCTGAAGCTGAGACTATTGGAAGTCACATAACCAACTTGGGGCAGAGACTGAGCCCAAAGTCGAGGGATGTGGGTTCTAGTCCTGCTTCTGCCACTAGCTGCTCTGGGACGCTGAGCACGTCACGTCTTTTTTTTTTGGTCATCCTTCCAGAGTGCTCCACCTCAGCCATTTGGAACCATAGTATGTCAGCGCTGCCTGCCTCCATCTGCAGCCCAGTTCTTACTGTGCTCGGCCGGGCTGTGCTGGGCCCTGGGACCAAGCTAAGCTGGATGTGGGCTGAGTGCAGCCTGGTTGGAGAGAGGCCCTGAGCACAGATGGAAGGGTCACTGATGCTACCAGGAAGTATTTGCCAGCACCCAACAAGTGGGCAAGAGAGTTCCCAAGGTCCAGGAAAGGCTTGGCTGGATTAGGAGCTTTGAACTAACTGTGGTGGTGGGTAGTGGCTGGGTGGCTGTAGAGGAACGGCAGGGCCTCCCATCCACTGGGTTCAGACTCTATTCAACGGCAAGGACTAAGCTGGCCTTACTGGGCAGGTGGTTTCTAGATGGTTCACACAGCTGTGTCAAGGAAGCTTTTTTCAAGTCAACGTAATGAGGTTGGTATTGAACAAGCACCTAGGGTTTTAGAAGGGAAGGAAACTAGAATTTTTTAACATCTTCTATGTTTCAGGAACTTGGCTAGGAAGGAAAAAGAAGTGCCTTTATTGGGCACCATTTTGTGACAGGCACTGGCTAGGGCCTTTCACTGACCCTGGGTACAAGATGGAATATGACAAAGTTCTTGCTCTTGGAGTTGTCAAAGTCCATGTGTCTGTGGAGAGTAACATTTTCACCAACAACAGAGGGACTAAACAGGATCATAATTACTGAAGATTAAAGGAAGTAGCAGGAGTAGCAAGTAGGGAAAGTGTTGGGTTTGGGAGCACCCAGGTTGTTTTTCTATCATAATGCTAGTTTTATGGCATGAAAGGCGCTTCTTTTATAACATGTCCCAGTAAATGACTTGATTTCTTAAAAGTAATGTTCCACTGTTGGCTTGTGTTTATTTTTTCAGCTTGTGGTCCACTAGGACTCTCAAATTTTTTTCCCCCATGCTTGTGTCTAATCAGCTTTTGTGTGGTTGTCATCCTTCCCTGGAAAGCTCCCTTCTTAAAGTCAACATTTCTGTGACAAGATGGGAGGAAGAAGAGGCAATTTTTTTTTTTTAAATTGTATTTCAGGTGAAGGTTTACAGAACAAATAGTTTCTCATTAAACAGTAGTACACATATTGTTTTATGACATTGGTTAACAACCCCACGACATGTCAACCCTCTCCCTTCTCGACCTTTTTTTTTGGTGAAAATATATATAGCCAAAGATACACCATTTCAAAAATTTCTACGTGCATGGTTCATTGACATCGACTATGCTCTTCCAATTGTGCTGCTATTCTCACTTAAGATGAAGGTTTACAGAACAAAATAGTTTCTCATTAAACAGTTAGTACACATGTTGCCCTATGACAATGGTTAACAACCTCACTGCACATCAGCACTGTCCTTACTCAATTTTGGGTTCCCTATCATCAGCTTTCCTGTCCCCTTCTGCCTTCTAGCCCTTGTCCCTGGACTGCTGTGCCTCATTAGTCCCGTTTTGTTTCATGGGGCTGTCCACTCCCCGGCTGAACAGTGAACCTCGGAAGTGACTTCACCACTGAGCTAAAAGGGTGTCTGGGGGCCACACTCTTGGGGTTTCTCCAGTCTCTGTCAGGCCAGTAAATCTGGTCTTTGTGTGTGTGTGTGTCAGAATTTTGTTTTACATCCTTCTCCAGCTCTGTCCAGAGCCCTCTGTTGTGATCCCGGTCAGAGCAGTCAGTGGTGGTAGCCAGGCACCATCTAGCTGTACTGGACTCAAGTCTGGTGGAGGCCTTGGTAGCTGTGGTCCATTAGTCCTTCGGACTAATCTTTTTCTTGTATCCTGTTCTCTTCATTCTCCCTTGCTCCCAAAGGGATGAGACCAGTGGAGTATCTTAGATGGCTGCTTACGGAGGTAATTTTTTTTAATGTTAAATTTTCTAATTTTAAAAATAGTTTTGTTGAGTTATAATTAACATACCATAAAATTCACCTGCTTTAAGTGTGTAGTTCAATGCATTTAAGTAAATTTAAGTAAATGATGGTGTGCAACCATCACCACAACAGTTTTAGAACATTCTCATCACCAGAGGGGATAATATAAGAGCACAACACAGCAAATGTGGGTTCATTCAGCTTCCTTGAGCATGCATTTCTGAAACTGTTATACTTAAGAAAATCTGTCAGCAAATTTTGAGTATGGCATACTTTTGCAAAAGGAGTAAAATGAAGTGGAAGGAAGAATCCCTGTGCTTGAAATGTCAAGAGATCGTTATCTATTTTGCAGACCACTTCATTAATAAACATATTATTACAAAAGTTATTATTTTAGAGATGGCAAATGCCATTAGCTAATATTGCATTGTTGTCTATTGGGACTTATAAAAAGTCTTTTTAATTTGCTCTTCAAAAATCACTTGCACCCACGTAACCACTTTAGGCAATGAAATAGATGTAGGTATGGGCAACCCTTAGTTACCATGGTAAAAACAGCACTACATTTTTACTCTTTTAAATTTTATTTATTCATTTTCCACTCAGATTTTCTTTCCACTCCAGTACTCACTCTTTTGTGGAAGGACTTGTCTGGCTAAGAGTACTCCAATCTCGCCCCTTTGCAAAAGTGGCCACCACTCTGGCATGAAAGGCACCATTCATTCAGTCATCCAGCATTCTAAGGGTGAAAATTACATGGAATAACGGATGCATCAAGAACAGTTTCTATTGTAAATACCCATTTTAGAAAACCCAATAGCCAGAAAGTTCAGAATCTGTTGCTGTCTCCTCTGTTATGTATACCATTGCTTGCATAGGCTGATCCCTCTCATCTGACTTACTGGATGGGCTTCTAGCCCCTTTCTCCTAATCTTACAGCCTGTCCTCCTTATGCAGAAGGCCCATCAAATACAGAGGCTCATTCATTCCCAGGCAGAAGGGGACTTCATTCTTCCAATCAAGGTATAAGGAAAACATGATCCTAGGTTGGAAATTCTTAAAATGTTCTAAGTTCTATTTGTGAGAGTATGAAGTGGTAAATATTGTACTGCTGTCTACTTTTATGAGAAAAAGACAGATGGCTAGAAACAAACTTGCATCAGAGACTTATTTAGTATTTGTTTGTAAGTTTTAAAAAGATTGAAGTTAACATACAGCCAGAAAAGTGCAAAATCTTTGACTTAAACTTTTGCATAGTGAACACGCTCAGATCAAAATATAGAAGAACATTGTCTATAGCCCAGAAATCTCCCATAAGCTCCTTCCAGTCATTACCTCCTATTACGGATTGAGTTGTGTCCCCCCAAAGATATGTTGAGGTTCTAACCCCTGGTACCTGTGAATGTGACTGTCTTTGAAAATAGGATTTTTGAAGAATTAGCAGTTAACATGAGGTCATACTAGAGTAGGGTGGGTCCTAATTCAATATGAGTGGTATCTTTATAAGAGAGAGGAAGAGACACAGGGAATATGACCACGTGATGATGGAGGCAGAGACTGATGAATCTACAAGTCAGGGAATGCCAAGGATCGCTGGTTGTCACTAGAAGTTAGGAGAGAGGAATGGAAGAGATTCTCCCTCAGAGACCTTAGAAGGAGTCAGCACGGCCAACACCCTGATCTTGGACTTCTAGCCTCCAGAATCATGAGACAATAAACTTCCATTCTTATAAGCCACCCAGTTTGTGGTACTTGGTTATGGAAGCTCTAGGAAACTAATACACATCCCCAAAATAACCAGTATCTGTCTTCTATCAGAGTAGATTAGTTTTGCCATATCAGTTAAATCATACAGTAATTATTATTTTGTGCCTGGAATCTTTTCACTCAAAATTGTTGTTAGGTGCCGTCGAGTCAGTTCTGACTCATAGGGACCCTATGTACAACAGAACGAGACACTCCCCTGTCCTGCGCCATCCTCACAATCATTGCTATGTTTGAGCCTGTTGTTGCAGCCACTGTATCAATCCCTCTCTTTGAGGGTCTTCCTCTTTTTCACTGACCCAAACATGATGTTCTTCTCCAGGGACTGTTCCCTTCTGATAACAAGTCCAAAGTAAGGGTGATGAAGTCTCACTATCCTCACTTCTAAAGAGCATTCTGACTGTGCTTCCAAGACAGACTTGTTCTTTCTTCTGGTAGTCCATAGTATATTCAATATTCTTTGCCAATATTCAAAGGCATCAATTCTTTTTTGGCCTTCCTTATTTATTGTTCAGCCTTGCAGGCATATGAGGAGATTGAAAATACCATGGCTTGGGTAAGGTGCATCTTAGTCCTCTAAGTGACACCTTTGCTTTTCAACATTTTAAATAAGTCTTTTGCAGCAGATTTGCCCAGTGCAATGCATCATTTGATTTCTTGACTACTGCTTCCATGGGTGTTGATTGCATATTCAAGAAAAATGAAATCCTTGACAACTTCAATATTTGCTCTGTTTATTATGATGTTGATTATTGGTCCAGTTGTGAGGGTTTTTGTTATCTTTTTGTTGAGGTGTAATCCATACTGAAGGCTGTGGTCTTCGATCTTCATCAGTAAGTGCTCCAAGTCCTCTTTACTTTCAGCACCTCACTCAAAATTAGTGCCTGTGAAATCATCCACATTGTTGCCTGTAGCAGCAGTTCAGTTGTTACATTGTTGCATAGTATTCCATTATATGAATATACCACAAAATATTAGCCTTTCTACTACTAGTGGATGCTTGGGGGAGTTTTCAGTTTTTGTGTATTAGGTATAGGTCCCTGTGACCATTCCTGAACACATTTTTCAGTTCACGCGTTGGAGTAGAATTGCTGGGTCATGGGAACACATATGTTCAGCTTTAGTAGTGAAGACAATTAAGAATTTCCAATTCTTCTTGTGCCAACATTAACAAGTGGTGCACTGGTTAAGAGCTTGGCTGCTAACTGAAAGGTCAGCTGTTCGAATCTACCATCCACTCCTTGGAAACCCTATGTGGCAGTTCTGCGCTGTCTGTAGGGTCGCTAGGAGTCTGAACTGACATGACGACAATGGGTATTTTTGAAGGAGTTTGTCCATTTCATCTAAATTGTCAAATTTATTTGTGTAAAGTTGTTCATAACTTCTTCTCATTATCCTTTTAATGTTTGTATGAATCTCCAGCAATAGTACCTTTTTTTCATTAGTGATATTAGGAGTTTGTTTCTCTTTTTCTTGATCAGTCTTTCTAGGGATTTGTAGATTTTTTTAGTCTTTTCAAAGAACCAATTTCTGATTTTCTCTATTTTATATTTGTTTTCTATTTAATTTTTTGCTAATATCTTTATCATTTCTGCCCTCTTATTTGCGTTCAGTTTGAAGCTGTTTTCTAGCTTCTTGAGTTGGCCATTAGATCTTTGGCCTTCTGTTGGTCTTCTTTTCCAACATATGTGTATAAAAATTTCAATTTTTTAAAGCACAGTTTTAGCTCTATTCTACAAGTTTTAATGTGCTATTATTTAATTATTATTCTGTTCAGAATATTTCCTAATTTCCATTGAAACTTCTAATTTTTTATTTGCTTTTTGAACCATGAATTATTTATTCCAAACATTTGGGGATTTAAAAAAAGTGTTGTCATACTGGTTTTTAGTATATTTCCACTCTGGTAAGAGAACATACTGTATATATTTTTTAATCCTTTAAAATTTATTGAAATTTGCCTTATGACTCAGGATATGGTTTATTTTGGTAAATTTTCCATGCACACTTGGAAAGAATCCAATCTTGTGGATGGGCTCAGTATTCTATATGTATCAATAAGGTCAAGTTTGTTTATCGTGTTGTTCAAGTCCCCTTTATCTTTACAGATTTATCGTTTGATTGTTCTATCAGTTGCTGGAAGACATACTTTGAATCTTCACCTGTAATAATGGACTTGTTTGTTTTTGCTTTTAGTTCTTTCAGTTTTTGCTTTGCATGTCTTGAGGTTTTATTTTAAGGTTCATACAAACCAGATTATTAAACCTTCTTGTTGAATTAACTTTTTGTAATTATGAAATACCCTTCTTTATCTCTAGAAATACTTCTTTCCCTAAAGTCTTATGTTGTCTGATATTAGTGTAGGTGGGCCAGCTTTCTTTTTTTTAGAGTTTTCATGGCATACTGTTTACATAATTTTATTTTCCACCTTTCTGTGTCTTTCTGTTGTAAGCAACATATACCTGAGTCTTATTGTTCTTCCCATCTGAAGACATTTTTCTTTTAATTGGAGTTTTCAATCCAGTTACATTTAATAAATTACTCATATTTTTAGTGTTAGTTTTATTGTCTTAATATTTGTTTCATATTTGCTATTTTGTTTGTTTTTATCTATTTTATTCCTCTTTTCTTTTGCCTACTTTTGAATTAATCAAGTACATTTCATTGTTCCATTTTCTCCATCTATTAGATGTTTGTTCTAAATTCTTTATTTCTTTAGTGTTACCCTAGAGAAGGGCTTGGCAAACTTTTTCTGTAAAGGGACAGGTAGTAAATATTTTAGGCTTTGATGGCCGTTGACAGTCTCTGTCTCTTCCTCTTTCTCTCCCTCCTTCACCTTCTCTTCCTTCTTTTCTCTCCTTTTCCTTCTTCCCTTCTTCTTTCCTATTTCTTCTAACAATCTCTTAAAAATGCAAAAAATATTCTTAGCTCCTGAGCCGTACAAAACAGGCTGTGTGCCAGATTTGGGCATGGGTGCTAGTTTGCCAGTCTTTGCTAGATATTTACCATATGCCTTCTTGTCTTAAAAGAACCTATCCTTCAATTAGTGATTTTACCACTTCCTGGACAATGTATGGACCATGTAACAATTTAATTTGATTTACCCACTGCCTCTGCCCTTGTTTGCTATTTTAAGGGGTCATATTTTAAGTCTCTATTTACTTGAAATTCCACAAGACATTATTATTATTTATTTATACTTGTATTATTTTAATTAGGCAACACTCATATACATTTATTCTCATACTTACCATTTTAGGTTCTTTCTATTGCTTTCTGGATTACTGTTCTTCTAACTGGGATCATTCTGTCTGAAGAACTTCCTTTAGTATTTCCTTTAGTGTGCATCTGTTGGAAACCCATTTTCTTAGTTGTTTTTTGTCTGAAATTTTTGTTTGCCTTCATTATGAAGAATATTTTCATTGGATATAGAATTCTAGATCAGCAGTTATTTTTCTTTCAGCATTTTAGCTTTTGTGGTTCTATTGTCTTCTAGCTTCTATTGTTTGTGTTGAGTAGGTCTTATTGTTGCTCCTTAATGTGTTTGTTTTTCTTCCTGTGGCTATTTTAAGATTTTTCTCTTTGACTTTGGTTTTTTGAGGTTTTATTATAATGAACCTTTGTGTAGTTTCGTTATATTTATGTGGCTTGAGTTTTCTTAGAGCTTCTTGAAACTGCATATTAATGTTATTTGTTGGTTTTAGAAAATTCTTGGCCTTTATTTCTTTAACTACTGCTTCTGCCCCATTTCCTTGCATCTCTCCTTTTGGGATTCGAATTCTACATATGTTAGTTCTTTTCAATGTGGCCCATGTATTTACAATGCTCTTGTGTGTGTGTGTGTGTGCGTTTAATCTCTTTTCCTCTCAGCTTCAATTTGATTATTTTTCTATTGACCTATTATCCAATAATCCTCTCTTTTGCTATGTCTAATCTGCTGTCGAACCCATCTATTGAATTCTTAATTTTAGTTACTGTATTACTCAGTTTTAGAAAGTTCTTTTTAAATAGAGTCCAGTGCTCCATCTTTTAATTTATTTTTTTGGAACACATTAATCTCTGGTATTTAAAGTCTTGGTTTGATAACTACGTTATCTAGATCATCTAAATGTTTCTAAAGTCTCTGTTTTTGTTTGTTCGTTTGTTTTTTGTTTTTTTACTTGGTTTCATAGGGTTGCTATGAGTTGGAATTGACACAATGGCAATGGATAATATGCTGAGTAATTTTTGATTGACTGCTGGGCCTTGTGAATAAAAAAATTGTTATGACTGTGGATAACGTTGCCTTATTTTAGACAGTTTCTTTCTTTTTTTTTTGTCTTAGCAAGCAGTGAACAAGTGGGCAGATCACCTTAATCCAATCAGGAACTGAGCTATTGGAGGCTGGACTTTAGGCTTTGAGAGGGCTGGTCTATGTCTTGCTTGTCTTTACTTTTAGGATATAACCCTTCAGTTGTCCCAAGCCCCTTCCTTCTCCATAAGACATGATCTTTAATATGTTTTTCTCCCGGTGCTTTGAGACTGCTTAGACTTTAGCTGGCTTTCCAGCCTTTTAGAATGCTGTTTACTATTTAGTTTCTTAGCCTGTTACCCATTATATGCAAAGCTTAGGAATCAGAGAATTCCTTGAGGGGAAATTGTATGCAGAATGCCTGACTCATTTCTCTGTAGTTCTTTTCTCCAGGATCCTGGTCCCCTATGTTCTGGCTACTATGGTAGCTTTGATGTCTTATTTTTGTCTTCCCAGATCAGTGGGGCTTCTTTGGTTCTAGGCCAATATTTCTGCTCTGTATCAATGACTCCCATGGACAGCTGGCAAATACCCTGAGGGGAAAACATGAGGGAAATGAAGGTTTACCTCACTGCATCTCCCTTCTCTCCAGAATATTGGCCCCTAAAGTTCTGGCTGCCTTTATCACTCTTCTATGACTTCTAACAGCTGTCTTCTACAATATATTTGGCTTTTATAGTTGTTCACAGCAGGATGGCTAACCTGACACAAGCTACTCTGCCATCCACAGAAGCAAAAGTCTCCAGGGATTTATTTTTAAAAACAGTTCCTAGGACATGTTCTGAGGTCATTGCACATCTAGCTCAATTGCCTACATCTCCTTGAGACATCTCCAGTGAGGGCCTGCAAAGTCTTTTGGCTTCTTCAGCACCATCAAAAGTAACATATTAAGCTAGGTTGAGTATGATTTTTAAGTATTAACTGTGCTATAAGGAATTTTAAAATTAAGACTAATTTGCCAAATACAATAATTCTCTGTCAGATCATTCACTTTACCATTGCACCATCTCTCCAACTTTCTATCTGAAAGTTTACCATCTTTTACTTTGTATTGTTGTGAGGCACTCAAGTTCAGACACACACACACACACATACACACACACATACACACACACCCCTCCTTCCCTCACTCTTCTGGAAAACTTGACCTGAGTTGACATTCTGATTCTGTTGTTACACTGCAATATGACCATGGTCAAGCCTCTTTCAACCCCTGGTCCTTAGTGTCTTCATCTGGAATATGACATAGGGATGAGGAGTAAGATAGGACCAGGCAGTCTCAAGGAGTCTCAAGGAGTCCTTCCAGCTCTGGTGGTCAATCTGTGTTTTATGACTTGGTCTGGAAGTTCTTGGTGGAACATTCAGAGTCTTAGGCTGCTCTGAGATGAAGGGTACCTACTGGGCTGCAGAAATCACTCTTCTAAGTAACTCTGCCTTGCAGCTATCCGGTAAGTGTTCCCTGAGACATAGGGGCTAAGTAAACCAGGCTCGGGCTGTGTTCCTGGACAGGCAGTTACACTGAGCAGTGGGACCTCACAAAGAGCCACACCCCAATGTGAATAACAGGATGAAAGAAAACAACTCACACTGCACCTGGCACCTCCAACCCTGCATCATTCAACCGTTTCCACTGGGAATTACACATCAACAGGTGGCTGCTTCTCAAGTTTGTTCAAAATGTACTCCTGTTTTTTTCCTGAAAATACCGTTTTGAGCAAAATGTCTGAAAGACACTGATTCCCCTATTGCCCAGTGAGAGTTTTTAGATCTGGGTTCAGTTTCATTTGCTGGGCTGGTCTTGAGGTCATTTGCTCCCTGCTGGCTCCTGCTCCAGTCTTCCCTGTCAGCTGGCTCCTGCTCCAGTCTTCCCTGTCAGCTGGCTCCTGGCGGGGTTTGACCAATGAGAAGCACTGGATGGAGATGGAGGGCAAGAAGCAGGGAGAAGCCAAGGTGTTTCTTTCTCTTTCTCTTTGCCTTGGACTGAGTCCTTGGCAAAAGCTACAACTTCTATGGCTCCAGCTCCTCATGGATGGGCTTGCTGTCGTTATGACATCTTCTAGAACTCCCTAGCCCCTTGGCTCAGGTAACTCTGTAACCAGTAATCAGTTGCTGTTAATTCCAACTTACAGCTATCCCATGTACATAGAGTAGAGCTGTGCTCCATACAGTTTTCAGTGGCTGATTTTTCGGAAGTAAATTGCGGGGCCTTTCTTCCAAGGTGCTTCTGGGTGGACTCGAATCTCCAACTTTCTGGTCAGCAGTCGAGTGCGTTAACTGTACCACCCAGGGACTCCATAACACCAGTAAAACCAAACCTCTTGCCATCCAGTCAATTCTGACTCATAGTGACCCTATGGGACAGGGTGGAACTGCCCCACAGGGTTTTCAAGGAGCAGCTGATGGATTCAAACTCCTGACCTTTTAGTCAGCAGCCAAGCTCTTAACCACTGAGTCACCAGGGATCCACAGTACCAATAAGCACTATTAACTGTCCTCTATGTGACCACTTGGAGAGGTTGCTGCTTTCCTGTTTAGATCCTGACTAATTTATTTGCTAAAAAACTATACTTCAAACATATTTTTCTGTCATACCTGTATAATTTAAACACCTCTGAAAGCCATTTGCCTCCATTTCCTATATCACGCCCTAAGGTACACAATATTCATTCAACAAATATTTATTGAGAAACTACTCAATACCCTAGGCAAGTACTATGCTAGGGGATACAGCAGTGAACAAAACAAGCAAAATCTCTGACCCTGTAGAGCTCACAGCTTTGTGGGCAAGACAGACTCAAATCTTCAGAATAAATGTGTTGAGATTCAGATACTATTGTATCTTACAGACTTCAGAGATAGATAGAATTAGATTCACACCTCAGCCCTGCAAAGTACCTTAGGCTATACGAACATGGGCAGTATACTTAGCCTACTTGTGCCTCAGTTTCCTCTTCTGTAAAAGAATACTCAGTTACCCAGTTCACACCATACCCACCATTTTATATGTTCAGGGATGCTAATATTACTAACTTCATATGATTGTTCACTATTAAATGGGTTACTATTTGAGAAAGAGTTAGAAATCCAGAAAACAAATTCAGATCAGAGCTTTATTTATTTTAAAAAGCAGAGATTTGTTTTAATTTTATATTATAATATTTTAAAAGCGACTTCCAGGGCAGCACACATTCAGCACTGCTGAGAGTCAGGTTTGAAAGGTGAAATGAGGCTGAAGATGCAACAATGAGGACTGAAGTCAAAATTTGAACAGAGACAATACTACCAGAAGCACCCAGTCATTGGTGCGGCTTATGATCATGGCAATTTCTGCTGTCAGCCAATTCAGTAGTTACACTGGTCTGCGTGCAGGCCATCTTCTCATGTCCCCTTCTGTGTTTGGTCAAAGTATCACTCCCACCAGAATCTCATTGATGCCTAGTCTGGGTTGGGTCACCCTATTCCATGTCCTCTGTAATTTTCCTGCCATCACTGTCTTCATTGCCATCATCATCATCATCATTGCTAATGTTGGTTGAGCATCCACCACGTTCCAGAAGTAATGCTACAGATTCACGTGGGAGAATATGGGTAGCAGCTCACATCAGTGCTCATTTTATTTCTCAACATCAAGACCAAAACTTTCAATGGTTCCCAGAGGTGAGAGGGAGAAGTACATGTGTGGTGTGTGTGTGTGTATGTGTGTGTGTGTGTGTGTGTGTGTAAACTTGCATGGGCCTTAAAGATGAAGGCAGGATATTATGAATCATCAAAGAGTTAATCTTAAACTATGGTGAGTATGATTTTAGCATTTGTTATGGATTGAACTGTATCCTTCAAAAAGGTATGTTGAAATCCTAACCCCTGCGCCAGTGAATGTGTCCTTGTCTGGGGAGATAGGGTTTTTCTTTGCAGATGTTATCAGTGAAGTTAACAAAGCTATATCAGAGTAGGGCGGATACTAATTCTAATTCCTTCTGAGTGATGTCTTATAAAGGGGAAGAACAGACTGGGAGACAGAGTCACACACAGAGCCAAGACAACTTGTGAAGATCCATCTACACGCCAAGGAACACCAAGAAACACCCAGGGCCACCAGGAAGGATCTTCCCCTAGAGCCAATGGAGAGAGCGCCTGGCTCTGCCAACAGCCTAAGTTTGGACTTCCAGCCTCCAGAACTGTGAGGAAAGACATTTCTGTTCTTTAAAGCCACTCACTTTATGGTATTTTGTTATGGAAGCCCTAGGAAACTAAGAGAAGATTATTGTGTTGTGATTTTTTTTAAAATTAGGATACCACTTGAAATACAGGGAGACATGTGTCCAGGTTCAAAGGGCCTGGACCTGTCACCTGCTCTTCATTCCATTGTTGAGGCCACTTGTGGGCGGTCTCGTGTGCAGCCTCTGATGCTCAGGGCCAAATTCCTGCCACCCTCTTGGTCTCCCTGCTTAACCATACTCTGGTGCTCCTGGGGACTCCGTCATCTTTTTGGATTCAGATTTAAACAAATCATTTACTTATTTTTTACTCACCATTTTAATCATCCTGCAAACAATATTCTAATAGCATTAAATAATTGCAGAATCTAATAAAAAGCAGTCTTAACCTCATTGGAATCTCATTAAGAAAAGAGCTGCTCTTTTTGCTAAATTGTCAAAGATTATTTTGTTTGGTTTGGTTTTGTTTGCATCACCCGGGAGAGCTGGGGGAGAGATGGAACCACAAGATGTGGGATTCACACAATCTAAAAGAAAAACTTTTTTTTTAAATTCACTTTCCTGAATTTACATACAAAGAAACAGAGGCCCAGAGAAGAGAGGAGACTTTTCCAAGGTCACACTTTAAACCTGTAGCAGTTATAGAATCAGAGCTCAGGCCTCCTGCCTCTTAGTTCAGCATCTCCGCGTAATAGCTAAGGCTTAGGAACTCATAAAATGATTTACGGGTTTTGACTAGGAGTCTCTGGATGGTGCAAAGGATTAACATGCTTGGCTGCTAACTGAACGGTTGGAGGTTCAAGTCCATCCAAAGGTGCCTCCAAGAAAGTCCTGCTGATCTACTTCCGAAAGATCATGGTCATCGAAAGCCCTAATGAGCACAGTTCTCCTCTGACACACATGGGGTCACCGTGAGTTGGAGTCAACTTGATGGCAACTGGAGCCCTGGGCTGGACACAATGAAGGATGGAGCACTATAGAAAAAACGGATACTGCCCTCTGGAAAACTTAAAAGTCTCCAGAGATGAGATTGACACATGTGAAATTAGGAACAAATGATGAACTCCAGTCTCATCAGGGACTTGCTCATGGTCATGATGCTGCTCACCCAGTCTTTTTCATATCCATACAATGGCGACATCTTTTCCAGTTCTGCTCATTTCCACAAGCAGGTACGGAACAAAGTCCTCCTGGGTCCCAGGCACTGTCTGTCCTGTTGTTTTTGGTGATGGTGGTGGTGGTATTTTTGTTTTTGTTATCATTGCGATTTTTCCTGCCATCAGCAAGAGAGCAAGATGAGACTAATTCGGGAAAATAGAGAAGGCTACGTTTTCCTGCCACACCAATTTTGACTGTTAAATTTCAGCTACGCCACCACCTACGCCATCTACAATATCATCTCTCAGGCATGAGCTGTTTGTCCACTATAATGAACAACATTTCCGTCAAAAGAACTCATTGGTGGGAGCAAGAAGTTCACAGGCCAATGAGAAGAGAGAAAGGGAAGAACACCCAGGCAAGAAGCTTTTTTATGATTTATCAACATATGAATGCTGGCATCTCTCCCTCTCTTGGAAAAAAAAAAAAACTGCTAATATCAATAATTATGCCAGCTTTTGTATAGCACTTTGCAGTTCACGAAGTGCCTTTGAATCCATTATCTCATCTCATCGCGAAGTAGGAGAACAGTAAAAGCTGGCATCTTTGGGCAATTAGCAGCCTTTGCCTCTGTGGGAGTCAAGCCAGGCGAGGTGGCTACACCCCATCTATTGTCTTGAGTGGGTGCTGGGATCGTTCTTGCTGCTATGTCCAGTACAGGACACCCCTGTGGTCAGAGGCAGATTAACCAGTAAGCAAGGTATGCACAGGCTTACAGTAAGCATCTTGATGTGGTGAAAAACAGGTGAAATTGTGCACTAAAGATTAGTAAGTAAGTGCAAGTAAGCCCATGCGTACCTTACTTATTGGGTAATCCGTCCCTGTCTCTGGTTGTTATTTTCCCATGAAAACTTTAGTTAGTCTCTTCAAAGTAGAAGCTGGGTAGTCTGTACTAGTTTTTCTGCCTGGAACTTCATTTCTCTTTGAGCTGAAAGCTTGGCTGGTGCTGGAGGTCCTGCCAGCTGCTACTAAGGGCTGGGTCCTGTCCTTTAGCCCTGGTAGAGCCTCCTTCAACAGAAGTGGACCCCACTGAAACAAAGCCACTGGCCGGACTCTGCGAACTGCCACAATCCAGATTCCTGCTGCTGTGTACGTCCGTTCATAACAGATGCTTTAAGTATTGTGGGTGGTGGAAGGGTAGAAATTTAATAGTCAAAAACTGGTGTGGGTAGGAAGACGTAGCTTTCTGTATTTTCCAGAACTAGTCTTATCTTACGTTCTTGCTGATGGAAGTAAAAAAGCAATGCTAACAGAAACACAAATACCACCACCACCACTACCATCGCCACCAAAAACAATCTTTAACCTTGACAATTGAAGGTAGCATTATTTCTCTTACTTTTAAGGAGCCTACCCACCCAATAGAGGTCCTTGGGTGGAGAAAACAGTTTGCTTTTGGCTACTAATCTAAAGATTGGTGGTTGGAACCCACCCAGTGGCACCAGAGAGGAAAGACCTGGTGATCTGCTTCCGTAAAGATTACATCCAAGAAAACCCTGTGGATGAGTTCTACTCTATAACACACTGGGTGGCTATGAGTCTGAACAGACTTGATAGCAACAGGTGTGGTTTTTGGTTTATTTTACCCACCAGTAAATATCAAATCAATTAACATACATACTCTCCTTCAGGTCTCTTTTCCTTCCATTTCTTCTCCCCGCCCTCTTTCCCAAGGTGATGTCTGGGTACATGGCATCTTCATGTCTTCTGGCATTGATGGACTTGCTGCTCCAGGTGCTATCCTCTGCTGACGTGCCTATACCACTTGTCTCTGGGAGAGACTCATTAACTCCACTGTGGAAGACTCCCCTGCTGCTGAAAAGTTTTAGTGTGTTTTCTTGATACAGGCAGAGCCCAGTGATCCTGGGGAACTTGGTGTGAGGAAGCTTCTCAATTCCTTATGCAACACGCCTAGGACAGGAGGAGATGAGGAGAGGGTGCCATATTTGGCCCATCTGGACAAATCCTTCAGTCATTTCTAATTTACTGCTAACTGAAAGGTTGGTGTTTTGAACCCACCAGTTGCTCTGTGGGAGAAAGATGTGGCAGCCTGCTTCTGTAAAAATTTACAGCCTCGGAAACCCTCTGGGGCAGTTCTGCTCTGTCCTATAGGGTCACCATGAGTCAGAGTCTACTCAGTGTCAACGGGTTTAGTTTTTGAGTTTACTGTGGTGGTTAATAGCCCTGGGTGGCACAAACGGTTAAGTGCTCTACTACTAACCCAAAGGTTAGTGGTTCAAATCCATGCAGAAGTGCCTTGAAAGAAAGGCCCAATGATCTACTTCCAAAAGATCACAGCCACTGATAACCATATGGAGCACAGCTCTACTCTGACACACAAGGGGCCACCATGAGTAGGAATCGACTTGATGGCAACTGGGTTTTTTCCTTCCTTTTTGGTGGATACCGTGCTTACAGATGGTTTCCTCGAGGGCATGCTGATTATCTTGGGATATGCCCTGAGAAGGCTGGAGTCAGCTGCTGTGCACTGGGATTTCCCCTGCAAACCTGTCTGACTGACACTGTCAATTTCTCTCCTATTCCCCAGAGGTTTCAGCCACTAGAGAGAACCAGACATCCATATCTAACCTCTTGGCCTTTTCCTTTCTCTCCCAGTTCCTCCTACTGGCAATGGGAGAATATTCTACTTCATTTTTCAGTTTGTTGGGAGCATCTTTATGTCACATCCTGCTTCCCTGTTCTGTGACCTTCTTTGATACCTTCTTCCACCTTCACTGGGTAACAAGCTTTATTGTATAGCCTGGCCGGAAGCTTCAGGCCAAAGGAAAAAAAAAAAAAGCTGGATTAGTGAAATGACGTTGGGAGTAATTTCCAAATTATCACTGCACTTTATAACATCAGTGTCAGTATGGACATAGTAATTTAGACTGCTAGTCACCTTCTTTGGGTCAGTTCCCTACGGCCCCAGCCCTGCCTGGCTGGACTTTCTCCTCTCTCCATGGGCCCCAGCATCCCCTGCAGCAAAGCACGTGAGAGACCAGAAAGGCCTTGGAGCACTTTCTCAGCCTTAGCTTTCCTTATGCACGCAGCCCACTAAGAACAGAAATACGTGCCAGAAGTTGGCCTGGTGGGCATTCTAGATAGAAATTCACGATTTCTTTCCCAATTTCTGAGTCTCTCCTTACATGCACTAAAACCAGGAAATCTTGAAAGTGCACCTTTTGGATACATTTTTAAATAAAACAAGTTTTTGTTAATTTGGAGGCCACCCTTCACTAAGCAGCTAGAGCCAGATGTTGGCTGGCTTTTGCGATTTGTGTACTCATTCTGATCTTTTAAAATGAAGGTGGGTGTTGTTGGTGGTGTTGCTAGTTGCCATCAAACTGACTCTGACTCGTGGTGACTTTATGTATAAGAGAACCAAACTTTGCTCGGTCCTGTGCCATCTTCACAATCATTGCTATGTCTGAGTCCATTGTAAAGATGAATATTGTTGTAGTGTGCCACCTAGTCAATTCCAACTCATAGGCCAGAGGAGAACTGCCGCATAGGGTTTCCTAGACTGTAATCAACGACAATGGGTTTTGTTTGTTTATTTTTGGAACCTTTACGGGAGCAGATCAGCAGGTTTTTTCTCTCGAGGAGCTGCTGGTGGGTTTGAACCGCCGATCTTTCAGTTAGCAGTGAGAACTTGACGACTACACTACCAGGGCTCCTCGTAAGGACGAACAGTGGGCAGTAAATGCCATGGCTTTATAAGAATCAGTTATTCTGAAGGACTGGAGAGCTGGTACTTTATTCTGGGATACCAAAATCCAGACCAAACCTGTTGCCGTGGAGCCGATTCTGTTGTTGTTTTTGTTAGGTGCCACGGAGTTGGTTCTGACTCATAGAGACCGTATAGGACAGAGTAGAACTGCTCCATAGGGCTTCCAAGGAGTGGCTGGAAGTTTTGAACTACCGACCTTTTGGTAGCAGCTGAGCTCTTAACCGCTATGCCACCAGGGCTCCATCGAGTTGATTCTAGAACTACAAAATTTATTAACACTCCCCTCCTTCCCCCTCCTCCCAAAACAAACAAAAAACATCTATATGGTTTCAAAGGCTGGCAAAGGAGGGCAAGGTCTGTGTTCTAATAAATCGCATTTCAATCTTACAGAAGCTTGCTGATGGCCACCCTGCTGAGTCTGAAGAAGTGAATGTGGAGGCAGAGTGCAATCAGGCCTGCTGAGAGGTTCCTGGAAGGATCACGGGATGGGAAGATGTCAGCCTACAGCCTCAGGTGAGACCAGGTCCCCTCCGCTCCTCCTAGTGTTCACATCAATGCTTCACCTGTGCACCCTCATCCCGCCTTTCTGTGACTTGCCTGCACTGGTCTCCCCCAAACCCATCCCTGCTTCCCAGCTTTAGAGCTTTGCTCTGGTCCTTTCCTGCTGGTGGTGCACCCCCTTTCCTCTATCTGAATCCTCCAGTATCCTTTCAAGTCAAGGGCCTCTCCCTCTGTAGCTCGCTCTCACTCTGCCAAGCACAGTGCTCTCCTCCCCCAGAGCTCCTGCCTCATGGATTTCTGAGTTGTTTGGTGTTAGTGCCCGCTGGCTGGCTTTGCTGCTAACTTTGCACACACCCTTGCCTTAGTCCCCATTACTCTTTGGTTTTTCTGAAAGAAGGATGGGGTATTCCTCTCTCCTCTGCTCTCATGTTGTCCAGCTTGGGTCTTAGCCCGTCATCATGATCAATAACTGACAACTGGATGATTGATTATATCTCTTTTTTCCTTCATAATCTGAAATCCAGCTGACACTACTTCGTTAATATCTGAATCAGCCTCATCCTTTTGAAGTGATTGGACGGAGATGAATCTGGACAAAACCTTGCTGAATTTTCCTCCTGTAGCTTAGGGTGTGCTGCCCACACTCCCTCCAGGGCAGGGTCCCTGTGGCTGAGAGGAGGGGCTGAGTCACCTGTTTATAACAGCTAATGTTGGAGTCATCTTTACTTCTGGAATGGGATTCTTGAGAAGTCTTTTATAGTCGCCCAAGTATTCTGGTAGAATTAGAAAAAGAATGTGATTGTGTCTTGGAAATATAGCAATATACCTCAATGGGCCCAGAGAAAATTCTCTAGTTAATGCTGATTTTTCAAAAAAATCAAAATTGGGAGTTTGGATTTTTTGTTGGACAAAACAAGTCTTTTCCATTTGAAGAGTGACAATGATGCTGATGATGGGTATGTAACACATGGGTGGTCAAAGCTGGCCGGAAGGTCTTCCCTCTATTTTATAACTCAGTTAGGACACACGGAGCTTCAGTCTTATAGCCCTGAAAGTGTCATGCCCGTCTGCATCGCTGGTTGGTAATGGTTGTGTTGTAACAACATTTCTGCTGCAATGGTAATCTCGTGACAAGCAATCTAACTGCTTGATGGGAACATGTTTTCCCATCTTTGGGGGCAGCCTTCTTGATGTCCTGCATCTGGCAGCCTGCCCAAGTCTCTTTCTTTGCTCTCATCTGTCAGGGAGATATGAAAGGTTTTGTGTATTTGTATCTACACACATTGCAACAAACCTATGACTGACTGGAGAAAAAGTGGCTCAATCAAAATAGGCTCTATTTGTTGTTGTTGTTGTTAGGTGCTGATGAGTAGGTTCCACTTCATAGCAACCCTATGTGCAACAGAACGAAACAAAGCCCGGTCCTGCACCATCCTCATCATTCTTGAGCTCATTGTTGCAGCCACTGTGTCAGTCCATCTCACTGAGGGTCTTCCTCTTTTTCTCTGACCCTCTGCTTTTGCGAGCATGATGTCTTTCTCCAGGGACTGGTCCTTCCTGTTAACATGCCCAAAGTGTGTGAGAAGAAGTCTTGCCATCCTTGCTTCCAATGAGTGTTCTGGTTGTACTTCTTCCAAGACACCATTTACACGGCACCAAATGATCAGGTTCCTTGGTGAACTTTTTTCCCCTCTAAACTATTTCACAGAACTGGCTTGTTGCTTTGGCACCTGGGAGGCACAGGTACAGAGACAAGCTCCAAAATCTTCCAAGATCTCCCCAGGTGATCTGCCCATGCCTTTAAATACCACCCTGATTTTGACAGTCCCTAATTTGCATCTCCAGGAAGATCTCATCTCAGAGCCCCAGTCTCCTAATCCAGTTGCCTGCTGGACATATCCACGTGGGTGTCGCACAAGTATCTTAAACATAACGCATCTTGAACAGAGCTCTTGATATTTCCTGAAACCTGTTCCTTCTCAATTCTTTTCATTTCATTCAGTAAATGGTATCATCATTTACTTAATTCCACAAACCAAAATCTATTAGCAATCCATGTTTTTCCCTTTTATTATGCTTGCTTCCTCCTGCCCCATAACCAATTCATCAGCTAGTCCTGTTGATGCTACTTCCAAAATGTATTTCAAATCACTTCTCTCCAACTTGATTCCCATCGTCTGTCCAGGACATGAGCATCCCTTGCTGGACCATCTCAAGAGCCTCCCAACAGGTTTTCCTGCTTCTCTCTTGCTCTCCAATTTATTCTCCACATTGCTGGCAGAGGAATTTTTTTTCAAAATGTAAATTAGATCCAATCACTTTCCTTTTGAAAAGCTTTTCTCAAATCTTCTTATTGCATTTAGAATAAAATCTGAGCTCCTTATCTTGATCTGGAAACCCTGGTGGCATAGCGGCTAAGAACTACCACTGCTAACCAAAAGGTCGGCAGCTTGAATCCACCAGGCGCTCCTTGGAAACCTCATGGGGGCAATTCTACTCTGTCCTATCGGGTTGGTATGAGTTGGAATTGACTCAATGACAACGAGTTATCTTGCTCTACAAGGCCCTTCCTGATGTGTCTGATCATCTCTGCACCCCTGTCTCATGACACTTCACTTTTCCCCACACTCCAGCTGTACTGGCTTTCCTCTGTTCCTTGATTACGTGCATTTTTCTACCTTAAGGCTCTTGCTCATACCTTTCTCTCTGCTGTGAACACCATTCTCCCTCTGGCCACATGGCTGGCTCCTTTTCAGGGTCCCAGCTTAAAAGCCATTTTTTAGTGAGGACTTTCTTGACCACTCCAATTGAGTACGTTCTCTGCCCACGCCGATGTTCTTCGTCACAGCTTCCTGTTAGCGTCATTCACAGCACGTCATGTTTCATGTGTTCGTTGTCTGTCTCCCTCCCTGGGCTGTAAGTTCCATGAGGGCAGTGCCACATCTGCCTTGGTCACCACGGTATCCCCAGGCCTGCACAATGCCAGATGCATAGTATTCAACACGGGATGTAGTAAATATTTGTAGAATTAACACCAATTACCTGCAAAATGGGGCTAGGAAGACCCACTCAGGCTACTACACAGAGTTAAGAGACACCATGGGTATGAAAGTGTTGTGTTGATCCCATGTGTATTAGAGAAGAATATCATCAATGTTATCGGTTAACTGAGTACATGGGGAGAAGCAAATATGGGGAAAAAGACTCCTTGCTTGAGTGAAAACCAAAAAGCAGCTCTGCTGTCCTAATTAAAGGAGATGGGCGAACTAGAGAGTTGTTTCCAACCCAGCTGCGATGACAATGGGACAACTTTGTAATTTATATTTCCTTATACATCTTTATTTGCTTTGGCTGCTAAGAAGTGTAGAGATAAACTTGGCACTCCATTGTCATGCAAAAATTAGCCTAAATTTTTCTGTTAAAAATAGATGGTATTGGGTGAAAATACCTAGTACTTTGCCTGACATGTAGAGGAAGCCTCAAACTAAATATTAATGTCTATGTGAATAGCCTTGGATTTTATGATATCTTTAGCATTTGATTGTATATTACTTCATATCCTCTTTGGAAGCAGGGAAAGCATCAGTTTTTTTTTTATTACAATAAAAACAAAATTATTCATAATAGCCAAGAAGTGGAAACAACACAAATGTCCATCAACCGATGAATAGCTAGCTAAATAAAAGGTGGTGTAAGTCAGAATCGACTTGACGGCAGAGGGTTTGGTTTTTTGGTTTATATCAGTACAATGAATGTTACTGGGTAATAAGAAATGAAGTACTGATACATTTTACAACATCAATGAACCTTTAAACCATTTTTCTAGATGAAAGAAGCCAGACACAAAGAGGATCAGATATTCTACGATTCCATTTATATGAAATGTCCAGAATAGGCAAATTCACAGAGGTATAAAGTAGATTAGTGGTTTCCAGGGCCTGAGGTGGGGTGGGAGATTTGGGCATTGATGGCTAACCAAACCTAAAACCAAACCATTGCTGTGGAGTCAATTCCGACTTCAAACTCATAGCGACCCTAGAAAACAGAGCAGAACTGCCCCACAGGGTTTATCAAGGAGCTGCTGGTGGATTTGAACTGCCGATCCTTTGGCTAACAGCCATAGCTCTTAACCACTGTGCCACCAGGGCTCCATTGATGGCAAGGAGTGTGGAATTTGTTTGGGGTAATAAAGATGTTCTAAAATTGATTGTGGTGATGGATTTGCAACCTTGTGACTATATTAAAAGTCATTGACTTGTACGCTTTAAATAGTAAAATTGTATCTTAATAAAGATGTTAAAATAAATAAAATTATAGTAAGAGCACCCCTGGCCCTCTGAGGTTAGCATGACTGAACAGGCCATTCAGAGTGGCTTTGTATCACATGCCAAGTTTGGTTGGATCTGCATAAAAGGGCTGTTCTCTTTCCCTTCCTCCATTTCCTTTTCTCCCTTCTCCCCTCAGATAATCACATATTTTATCAGCATTCCTCCAGAGAACCTGAACCAGAGATGAATGAGACAGGGCTTTGGTCCTCAAGGAGCTCAAAGTTTAGTTAGGAGCCGGGTGGGATGGAAAAGATGTGTGTAAAGAGATGACCACAACCAAGACAGAACGTAACAGCCTGGGCACAGATCAAGTATTGTGTGGTCTCTGGTAAGGGAGAGTCTCTCTGTAGAGAAACATCTCTTGTCACATCTACTACTGTTTTATTTCTTCATTCTTATGTTAATTCAATAGACAGTTACTGTGTCTGGTGCTGGGGATACAGAGATAATCACGGGATGGGGGTGGGGTGGGGGCTTGACCAACTACAGTGACCCAGCAGGCTACGTGCTAGAGGCTGAGGGAGCCCGCGAAGGGGCTGCTCAGGGCAACCCGCAAGGCGCTTGGCTTGGCAAAGCAGCTCAGAAGCTTGTGTTTTACAGAGAGCTCAGTTTGGGACGCCTCATGCAGCTTTCGTGCGCGGTGGCCTTTCCCAGGCCAACGGATCCAGCTGGTGAACTCCCGGCTGCGAGTGCCTTTGAGGCCGGAGAAGCTCCCTCTGCTGCGGCGTCTTCCGTCTAGCACGGATGAGATGTCTCTGCTCCCCAAAGCTGACCAGGTCGCCCCTCCCACACGGGAAAGGAGGGAAGGCTGCCCGCCTGGCGTGAGTTTGCATTGAGGGGAGGCTTCGGCTGGGGCGGAGGCGCCAGGGTCTGTGGGAGACTTTGGCCACTAGAGGGCGTGCCTCGTCGTTCTCAGTCAGCAGCACTCAGGCTCCAGGGCAGCGCAAACTGGGTTGGGCGGAAACCAGGCTTGAGGTTCCTGGGAAATGCACTCACTAGACCTTTGCCTTTTTCCATTTAAAGATTTCTCAGAAGAAGCTGGATCCAAGAATCCTTAGCATTGCTTGCCAGGAATTTTGCAGAGCCCTTTCTGTGGGCCTGGGGTTCAGGATGCAGTCTCAGGCTCCTGCAAACCCCGGGGGTTGGCGGCAGCAGGGATTCCAGTAGCTGAAGGAAGCCGCTCATCTTGCCCAGCACTGGAGGATCTGAGAAGAGCGGCAGGCCTCAGCTTGGTTCCACCGTGGGCAGCGGGTCTGGCCCTCAGAGCTGGAAAGGATAGGCCGCTGCCTTCTGGGCAGTGGTTCAGCTCTGTGTTATTCTGGGAACGTGGTTTAGTGCTTAATGGAAGAGGTTGGAGAGCAGGGCTCAGGAATGGGCGAGGCTGGACTGGCAGGACAAGTAGCTGGCTGATGTTAGAGATCTGGAAACGGGGAAAGCTGGCTCCAAATATCCCAAACAGCTGATAGGCATGACGGGATGGCAGCATTTTGATTTGGCAAGAATGGCTTTGCTGTGGCTTTCTTAGATTGACCCTTAGGTACAGAACAGCAGAAGATTATTTCCAGATGCCACTAATTCCCGGTAGCAGGGTGTTCTGGTTTTGAGCAGGAGAAGCTCTCACTAGTTTGGGTCAGGTTGACCTCCTGCAGGTGCTTGATGATGGCTGCCACCTTTGGAGGTGGGGCTGGGTCTAAACAGGTGTCCAGAAGAGAAGCCCTGAACCTCAGCCCTCACTAAGATTGCCACTAAGTTCTTGGACCACACCCCTAGACTCTTCATCCTAGGCCTGGCTGAGGGTAGCAGGGGTTTGAGGCCCATTTTCTCCCTCCAGGATTGACTCCTGGGTCTGGCAGAAGGACCACCATTGGAAGCCCTGGCACAGGCAGTAGGCACACAGGAGTATGATGGGGGCCTGTGTGCCCAGTCACAGCTCCCCACAGAAGCTGCAAGGAGATGGCATAGCATCTGGAACCATCTGCAGTGGGAGCAGGTCAGAGTGGGCCCGCTGCAGCTCCTGTCTCTGCTGTGGTTAATGCTGGTGATTTCCATGGTTACCCGGGGGCTGGTAGCTCCGACAGTCAAAGGCAGAGCAGGGAAAGATGTCCTCTCCCTGCTCCGAGCCACATGGCTGCCTCTCAGCCTCCCCAGGCAGATTCTCCTGGCAAACATAAGACCCTGGACCAGAGAAGCTGTTCTGCCAGGGTTCTGCCAGTCCATGCATCATCAGTCACCAAGCTCCCACTCCAGCTTCCTCTGGGGCCTCCTGGGAGCCCTACCCTGAGCACATTCTGTGTGAGGGAGGCAGAAGGGGAGACCAGCCCTGCCCTCAGTTTGCTCACTCTTATGAGGACAGAGAGGGAGGGAGAGACGCTGGACCAGTCCTTAGGGAGTTGCGAGAAAGAGCAGGAAAGCAGTTTGAGAACTAGGTGGTACATTGAGCAGAGACTCTTGACGTTGCAGGGATAACTTTCTGGTCCTGTGCTTACAGTGCCAGCTTGGAACTGTGACCTTGTGGTCTCCAAACAGGGCTCTGGCCAGGGGTTCAGGACACTTTCTTCACCAATGATCATGAGTTCCAGCTCCCGCTGGGCCCTCGGTTCTCCATCTGCAAAATGGGGCTAATGATTACTAATCCCCTACCTACTTCAAGTCTGTGGGGATGATTTTTTAAACGAATAATTTTGTGCATTGAAATAAGCCATCAGATCTCAAGTCTTTGGAAATCCCAAGTCTCATTTATTATTATCGTCCACTTGTTGAACAGAAATGCTGTTTACTCCTTTGCTGCCTGTCCAGTGCTGCATGGAGGGAGAGCACATGACGACCATGAGCATAGCTGCCCAAGTCCCAACCTTGGGGATACCTGGGGGCCTGCAGTGATTGGGAGAGGTTTCCTCTGGGTCCAAAGGGATGCCATGATCAGAAGCGGAAGCAGGACCAAGAGTGGGGCAGGAAGTTCGGTCCAAACGTTCTAGCAGAAGTCCGAAGGGGCTCAAACAGGGTGCGTGGCCGGAGTGTGGGAGCAGGGGAGAAGCAGCAGGAGCAAGTGGGTGGAGAGTGAACACGCAAGGCTGAAGGAGGCCTGCTTTGAAATACATTTTTCTTCGGTGCATTATCATTATAGGTACACCTTAAAATGAGAAAACACAGATATGCAAAAAGAAAGACTGAAGAAAGTAAATGGAATTAATTATATTTAATTAATTAAATTCTGCCACCTAGCTCCGGTAAAGTGTCTAACATAGATGGTCTCTGTAAACATCTAAGGAAATGCATGAACTAAGAAGACTATAGACTTCTTGATAAATATCCACCAGGCTTTTTCCACTTCTCTGTAAAAACAACAACAACAACAACAAAAAATAGTTGCCCTCGAGCTGACTCTGACTCATGGCAACACCATGTGTGTCAGAGTAGAAATGTGCTCCGCAGGGTTTTCAATGACTGATTTTTCAGAAGTAGATCACCAGGCCTTTCTTCCAAGGTGTCTCTGGGTGGACTTTTGGTTAGCAGCTGAGGGTATTAATAGTTTGCACCACACATGTATACATTGTTGTTTGGTGCCGTCAAGTTGGCACCTAACAACAGAATGAAACACTGCCCTGTCCTGCGCCATCCTCACAATCCTCGGTATGCTTGAGCCATTGTTGCAGCCACTGTGTCAGTCCATCTCGTTGAGGGTCTTCATCTTTTTTGCTGACCCTCCACTTTACCAAGCATGATGTCCTTCTCCGGGGACTGATCCTTCTTGATAACATGTCCGAAGTACGTGAGATGAAGTCACACCATCCTCGCTTCTAAGGAGCATTTTAGTTGTACTTCTTCCAAGACAGATTTGTTCATTCTTTTGGCAGTCCATGGTATATTCAATATTCTTCCTCAAAAACACAATGCAATGGTGTCAGTTCTTCAGTCTTCCTTATTCATCGTCCAGCTTTCACACGCATATGAAGTGATTGAAAACACCATGGCTTGGGTCATACCCATCTTAGTCTTCAAGGTGACATCTTTGCTTTTTAACACTTTAAAGAGGTATTTTGTGGCAGATTTGCCCAGTGCAATGTATCTTTTGATTTCCTGACTGCTGCTTCCATGAGTGTTGATTGTGGATCCAAGTAATATGAAATCTTGACGACTTCAATCTTTTCTCCATTTATCATGATGTTGCTTGTTGGTCCGTTTGTGAGGATGTTTGTTTTCTTTATGTTGAGGTGTAATCCATACTGAAGGCTGTGGTCTTTGATCTTCATAAGCAAGTGCTTCAAGTCCTCTTCACTTTCAGCAATCCAGGTTGTGTCATCTGCCTATAGCAGGTTGTTAATGAGTCTTCCTCCAATCCTGATGCCCGGTTTTACTTCACATAGTCAAGCTTCTTGCATTATTTGCTCAGCATACAGAATAAATAGGTATGGTGAAAGGATACAACCCTGACACATGCGTTTCCTGACTTCAGAACACACAGTATCCTCTTGTTCTGTTCGAACGACTGCCTCTTAATCTAGGTGCATGTTCCTTATGAGCACAATTAAGTGTTCTGGAACTCTCATTCTTCGTAATGTTATCCATAATTTGTTACAATCCACACAGTCAAATGACTTTGCATAGTCAGTAAAACACAAGTAAACATCTTTCTGGTATTCTCTG